>CM042684.1:94164796-95376569 GCA_023614405.1 Avena insularis
TCCCACTTCCTAGGATAGACCAAGTCATAGACTCAACAGCCGGATGTGAACTATTGTCATTCATCGACGCATATTCTGGTTTCCACCATATACCGTTGAATCCGGAAGATTAAATAAAGACTGCGTTTATCACCTTGTATGGGGCTTATTTCTATCGCACTATGCCGTTCGGATTACGTAATGCTAGAGCGACGTATCAGGGATGCATGCAAAAATGTTTAGATGAACAAATAGGGCAGAACGTCCAAGTTTACATGGATGATGTTGTGATAAAGACTAAGGAAAGCAATATGCTCCTTGATGACATCCGACAAACATTCGCAAACCTTAGACGGTTCCGGATGAAGCTTAACCCAGAAAAATGTACTTTTACTGTGCCTGCTGGGAAACTACTTGGTTTCCTTGTATCAAGCCGGGGTATTGAGGCTAACCCAATGAAAATCCGGGCTATAGAGAGAATGGAACTGCCAAAGTCCCTTAACGATGTGCAGAAGTTCACTGGTTGTCTAGCATCGTTAAGCCGGTTTGTAAGTCGGCTGGGAGAGAAGGCATTACCCCTCTACCAGTTAATGAAAAAGGCAGACAAATTTACATGGAAACCGCAAGTGGATAGCGCGTTTCAGGAATTAAAAAAGATGTTATCCTTTGCACCAATACTAGTTGCCCCACTACCTAAAGAGCCAATGCTGCTCTACGTAGCCGTAACCAACCGAGTTGTAAGTAAAATGGTAGTGGTGGAACACGATTAGGAAGGAAAATTGGTCCAGAGACAGGTGTATTACCTAAGCGAGGTATTGTCGACCTCAAAGAAGAATTACCCACATTACCAAAAGATGGCATATGGAGTGTATATGACGGCCAAGAAACTCAAACACTACTTTGAGGAACACCCCATCAAAGTGATATGTGAGGCACCCATATTAGAGATTATGAGCAACAAAGATGCTAGCGGCCGAATAGCGAAGTGGGCAATTGAGCTGGCCCCATACGCAACACAGTTCAACAGAAGAGATGCAATCAAATCACGGGTTGTGGCGGATTTCTTTGTGGATTGGGCCGAGATGCAATATGAACCACCTCTGCCAGACTCCAATTATTGGTGAATGCACTTTGACGGGTCAAAGCTGAAAGAATGACTGGGCGTCGGAGTAGTACTTACCTCGCCCAAGAAAGATCAGTTGAAATATGTCCTCCAAATCCATTTTAGCGCCTCAAACAATATTGCAGAATATGAGGCACTTGTGCATGGGCTTAAAGTGGCAAAAGAAGTAGGAATACGTCGGATACAATGCTTTGGAGACTCGGATTTGGTGGTGTAGCAGGTATCTAGCAATTGGGATTCCTTGGATGCCAACATGGCCCTTTACAGATTCCATGTTCAAAAGATAAGCGGATTCTTTGAGGGGTGTGAATTCCATCATGTACCTCAGATTGAAAATGAGGCAGCCGATGTACTGTCCAAGTTGGGCTCATCTCGGTAACCAATCCCGCCAAATGTTGCTTTGGAGCACTTAAGAAAACCATCTATTACACCATCACCGGAATCCGAGTTAGTCTATATCCCCTCTCTCTCCGGGTCAGAAGTTACACCTATGGAAATAGATTGGGGAGGCACTTCAGCAAACCCGGGGACTACTTCAGCCATTTGCCAAAAACCATGTGCCAATGTCAGAATTGAAGACCATCCCCATTACTTGGCCATTTGCTGTATGGTGCCTAGACATGGTAGGACCATTTAAGCCGGCTAAGGGAGGAATGATCCATATCTTGGTTATGGTGGAAAATTAACCAAATGGATTGAAGTAAAGTAAATCAGGAAATGTGATGGGGAAACAGCAATGAGGTTCCTCAAGGATATAATCTTGAGATATGGCTATCCCCACAGTATCATAACTGATAATGGCAAAATTTTGCCGAAGGGGCATTTGCGAGGTTCTGCTGAGAGAAGAAGATCTGGCTAGATGTTGCCTCTATGTCTCACCCCGCATCGAACGGACAAGTGGAAAGATCCAACGGACTAGTCTTGTCTAGGATAAAACCCAGACTCATAGAGCCGCTGCAAAGATCAGCAGGGTGCTGGATAGAAGAACTACAAGCGGTACTGTGGACTTTAAGAACAACTCCGAATCGATCAATAGGCTATACGCCATTTTTTCTGGTATATGGGGCAGAAGTTGTACTACCAGCCGACATCAAGCATGATTCGCCAAGGGTCACCTAATACATAGAAGCTGAAGTGCGTGAAGCCCAGAAAAACGTTGTTGATCTTCTCGAAGAAGCGAGAGAACTGGCCTTGTCCAGATCTGCCATATATCAGCAAAACCTCCGACGCTACCATAGCCGGAAAGTAAACCCCCGAGTCTTCTGTGAAGGTGATCTGGTACTCTGACTGGTGCAGCACACTGCTGGCATGCATAAGTTATACCCTCCATGGCAAGGACCTTTCATTGTAAGCAAAGCTTTGCACAATGATTCCTACTATCTTATTGATGCACAGCCACAGGAGCAGAACAAGACGGACAGGTCCGGAGAGGAATCTAAGCGTCCATGGAATGTAGCACTACTTCGTCCTTTTTACACCTCACAAAGAGGTGCATGTATCTGAGCTACTCATATGTTGGTATGTATGTTGGCAATGAGTTTATCAATGAAACTTCGGCACCCCTAGCAGAAACTCGGGGGCTGACATAATAATTGTCTTTCTTGTTTTTGTGTTTTCGTTATGTTGGCTGGCTTAAGTTGCTTACACCTTAGCCGGATTAGTAGTGTGTGAGCACCAAAAACTCAACTCTTCGACTTTGCTGCTGTCCAACAAGAATTGGCTTCATGGCAAGCAAGACAACAAGTTTGGAATTGCAAAGCACATGAAAAAAGACTAAGGAAAAGAACGTAATCGAGCCAACATTTATTATTTGGACTAACCCCTTCTTTACTTCATTCACCTCTCGCCGGATTATTTTGAGCTAATCTCAAAGTTTCAATTATTGTTAAGTCAATACTTGGAACCTCGGACTCGTAAGTCGAAAAACTAAATCAAGGTAGACGCGAGCCGAGTCATAAAATTAGGGGAACAAGAAAAGGAAACTGAGGGACTTCGCCCACGTTAATCCGACGTTAAGAACTTAGTAGAAAATGACAGTAATTGCAGCAAAACCAAACCATTGTGCTTAAGTACAACTTCACCCGGCATACCGGGGATCTGACGAATATTATTAAGTGTTTTTCAAGCTTAAGGGGCAGCAGTAGAAGCCGAGTCATTGGTCGAAGGAGGCGGTACGTTAGCGTCTATAGGCGAGGCACTAACCTTGGCCTCATCTTTGGGATTGGCCTCCTCGTCTTCCGGATCTTTGGCATCATCTCCAAGTTTGGAGGCCCCGTCCTCACCTTCCTCGTCCTCCCCGCCCTCAGAAATGTATGCATCATCAAATACATCTAGGTAGCTCGAACCCTCATTCCAAGCGTGGCAGAAGGCATATTGGATGATCTTGTTGGCGCAAGCCTTGCGCTGTGCGATGCACTCCGGATCATCGGACCACTTTGATTTGGTGTGCAAACGCTCAAGCAGAGTGAGATCCAGCTCTTCATACCAAGACAGAACAAACTGTAGGGTTGTATCAGCTCCGGCTCGACCAGCAGATTCCCGCCAAAGGTGAACTTGGGTCTCGCATTCCATATGTTTTGCCAGAAAAGCAGTGCTTCTTTCGGGAGTGGGCTCAGTAGGCCAAAGAGCATTGAACATCCGAACTGCTGTCGGCATTATGTCTGCACCATAGTTCTTCCCAATTTCAAGGCGGGCGGCAAGGCTAACTAGCAGATCCTCCAAATCATAGGGAATTGACCCGTTGGCAGGACCTGTTGGGATACCCCGCTACTGAGGAGATCTAGCCACGGCACCAGAAGCAATAGTGTCACCTTCTGGGAATTTTCCTATGAACAGAACAAGGGATGTCAGTGAGTAGGAACACTAAATCCGGAGAGATAAGAATCGAAATAAGGGAAGGGAACTCACATGAGATCTGGAAAAGGATACGAGTGAGCTCGGCATACACGTTGGTGTTCCTAGCTCGGCATACACTTCCTGTAGCAAATCCTTGTCCATGGAAATTTGAGTGGCCAGGCACTCCTTTTCCTCGGCAAACTCCTGATCTGCCTTATCCAGCTCGGATTTGTGGAGGTCCTCGAGCCTTTGGACTTAGGCGGTCAGCGGAGTGATCTACGAGTCCTTGAGGCATAGCTGAGCCATCTCGGCATCCTTTTTCTTCAATTTAGCCTGGTGCTTCTCGGCTTGTTTGAGAAAATGTGACATCATATCAGGAAAGGGCATGCTATCTTCAAGTGAAAATGCAATAGTGAGTTAACCCGGCAGAGCCGAGGTATAAATATCTACTGAGTCAAGGAAGGAGCTTGCAATGGCCAAGAGAACAAGACAAATTACCTTGGATTTCAGCCAGATTTTTGCGCATAATAATATTTCGAGCCTCGATCTCGGCTGCATAATTCAGATAATAAGTTAATACGGATGGAGAATAACTCGAATGAGGCTGAATAAAATGGGCTTAAGCAAAGGAAATTACCCTTCTTCTGGTGATCAACAAATAACTTGCCATATCTGGCACGGAGATCCTTGTATGAGTCCAGCAAGCACTGGAACTCAGCACTTCGGCAGTTGGTGGTGATCTAAAAAACAAACCAATGTTAGTTCACAGGTAGAGAGAAAGTAAGTCGAAGTCAAGAAGACGCGGGCCAAGTGGAACTTAACCCAGCTCTAGGTGTGTGGATATTCGAAGTCTACAAGATCCGGGCCAAGTGGAACTTAACCCGGCTCTAGGTGTGTGGATATTAAAAGTCTACAAGATCCGGGACAAGTGGAACTTAACTCGGCTCTAGGTGTGTGGATATTCAAAGTCTACAAAATCCGGGCCAAGTGGAACTCAACCCGACTCTAGGTGTGTGGATATTCGAAGTCTACAAGATCCGGGCCAAGTGGAACTTAACCCGGCTCTAGGTGTGTGGATATTTGAAGTCTACAAGATCCAGGCCAAGTGGAACTTAACCCGGCTCTAGGTGTGTGGATATTCGAAGTCTACAAGATCCGGGCCAAGTGGAACTTAACCCGGCTCTAGGTGTGGGGATATTCGAAGCCTACAAGATCCGGGCCAAGTGGAACTTAACCCGGCTCTAGGTGTGTGGATATTCGAAGTCTACAAGATCCAGGCCAAGTGGAACTTAACCCGGCTCTAGGTTTGTGGATATTCGAAGTCTATAAGATCTGGGCCAAGTGGAACTTAACCCGGCTCTAGGTGTATGGATATTCGAAGTCTACAAGATTCGGGCCAAGTAGAACTTAACCCGGCTCTAGGTGTGTGGATATTCGAAGTCTACAAGATCCAGGCCAAGTGGAACTTAACCCGGCTCTACGTGTGTGGATATTCGAAGTCTACAAGATCCAGGCCAACTGGAACTTAACCCGGTTCTAGGTGTGTGGATATTCGAAGTCTACAAGATCCGGGCCAAGTGGAATTTAACCTGGCTCTAGGTATGTGGCTATTTGAAAACGTTAAAGGCTTACACTAAATTCTCTAAGAGCATCCGACCGAGTAATAAATTACTCCCTCGGAGGCTCGGGGACTAGTGGGTATATCTATGGAGCATATAAAAGCTTAGTAGAAAAAGATTTACCTCCATCATCCGGCCAGCAAGGGAGATGGCCTTAGTAGCGGAGTTCATCTGAGCGCTGAACTCCACCGGACCAAATCTCTCCGGCAAGTCATCTTGTGGGTCGATAAGCTCGGCATTATTCCAGTTGTGCACATATTCTATAAGCGCTAGACTGTAGCTTTCGCCGCTAAGAGAATGGGTTATCACCAGGCCCTTGGCGTGGGCCTCCTGCCTCGAGGACTGATCAACAGCGGGACTGGTATGCAAAATCAATTGCTTGCTTGTAGCACCCCGGTAAAACCACTACTAGAAAATCGCTTGATGTTTTTGTTTTGTGCATCATCATGACCACATGCTCATGTCATCATGCCACATTGCATTTGAGCATCGTCATATCATAATGCATCTTTTTACCTAAAACTATTTTCCAAAAGCCTATATTTGTTTTCTAAATATCCCCCATCTTTATTTCAAATCAAAAACCCCATCTCTTCCGGTTACTTTTATATGTCAAAAGATATTTACAAAAGTATTCTAAAGAGAAATAAAAATAAAAGTGTTTTTAGGGAGAGGCAGCCGGCCATGCCAAAGGCACAGCCAGCTACATACAATCCCAACCCGACCCAAAACCACCTAGCCCTTTAGACCAAACCCTAGACTAAAAATCTACATAACCCTCATCCTATATACTCCCTACCGCCGCCACCCTCTGGCCACATAGCACACATACCGCATGATTCCGCAGCCACCTGACCCGGTCCGACCACCACGTCAACAGACCAGCGTCTGCAGAACTTAGAAGCATCGTGCATCCCAGCGCATGCCCCGTGGACCCCACCCCGTGCTTCCCAAGACCGACCGACTCGCTCCCTGGCCCACCCCACAGATGCCACCTACCCCATCCCCGACCCTACCCTGCTCCTTCCTCCCAGCACGCGACCTGTGAGCGCTGCCGGATTCCCCTCCCCGCTCGCGAGCTCCTCCAACCTACCCCCGTCGGCCTTCGCCCCGTGCAGCGAAACCGCTCGCCGCCGCTGCGACCTTTCTCCAGCCCCGCTCACTCGCGAATTCCACCTCCCTCTGTTGCGGTGCCCACCCTCTGCATCCAAGCACCGCTCGTCCGCCTCCAGAGCTCCTCCCCGCCGTGCCCCGTGCCGCCGCCCAGGCTCGCCTTCCTCCTTCTTTGGCCGCCGCAAGGAGCTCCGTCGCGCATCCTAACCTTGCTCTCCGCCGCTGCTGCTCCTTCCTGCGCGGGAGCGCTACCACCTCGTGTCGCCTGCAACCCCGCCGCCGCGGCCCCGTCTCCTCCGCCCAGGCCCGCATCCCCATCGAGCCGTGTCGACGAACGCCAACGCCATGGAGCCTGCTGGTCCTTGGCCCTGCTCCTCTTGCCGACCTTCCATCGCCGACCTCGCCTCTGCTCCTTTGCAATCAACCTCAACCCGCCATGGCCATCGTAGGATCAGGCCCCTGCCGCCTCTGTGAGCTGTGCTTCCATAGAATCCTCTGACTTCGCGCCCAGCCGACGCTCTCGCGTGGGTGAGACCTTGCCCCTGACAACCCGACCACTTGTATCGTGAGGTGTGTGTCGTGCCGGGATTTTGGTCCAACAAGGGGTACCTCCGAAGATTGGAGATGTGAGATGGTGTGGAGCTGATGTATGTGGTTGTGAAGATGTTGTGGCAGGCAATAACACAATGGTGTTAGAGTGGTACTGCCGACCAGATGGAGATTGTTCGATGCCACATGAAGACTGCATCGACGCCAATCCAAGACTGCCCTCATCACCCGAATCCAAAAACCCAAGTTCTACCGCAAGGGCGACAAGATCGTCGACGGAATCCAAAGACCCTGGATCTGAAGACAAAACCACGAAAACCGATCCCGGAGTCCGAAGGCCGAACCCCATCAACCCCTCGGAGCGCCAAGTTCTTCCTCCCACCGAGACCGAACCCCATTGACCCTGGTGAACACCAAGATCGTCGATTCAATGTGTGACCCCTTTTTCTGAGACCCCTATTTTATAAATGACTTCTTTCTTGCTGCATAATTAATTGTTCGTGGGTCCAGGTTATTTTGTCGACTCACTTAATAATTAAATATGGAGACTGTATGTGGGTTATTCTAGTCTTGTATTGACTCCATTTAAATTTTTGTAGCGAACCGATGCCATGTTTTGCCATGTTAAACCAACATATAAACTGCGGGGTAGGTAAACAACATGAACCTCCTAATTAATTGTCAGGACCCTGGTTCCGCTTAATATTGCCTAATTGCGTTGCACCGCCTCTTTGCCATGTCATACATCACATGCATCATGCCTGATCTTCTATCGTAGTATTAAATAGTGCATCTGGTGTTTCTTTTAGTGCTTTGGTTCTTCGTGTATTAGGCCGTTGAGTTGATGCGAGTATCGACAAGTTCTTTGGATAATTTATCTTCGACAATGTTTCCTCCTGTTGATCTATCGACAAGCAATCTCACCCTTTCTACCTATTTTGCATTTATAGTCTTTATTTCCTCCTGTTGATCTATTGTTATCCGTGTCACGATGCTTTAGTGTTCCGTACCAGATATATTCCGTGCAGCCTTTATATTGCCTTGGAAACCTCCTATTACCTGTTGTTTGGTAGATAGATGGTCTTGCGAGTCGTAGTCGCTTGCTCAGGTGCGATCCCGTGTCGTGAAGTACCACCCAGTTGTTGGATTGTTGTCATATGTTTTATGGTGGAGATGATCATGGATTTAATTATAACTTGATATTAAATTGCTAGGATAACTAATAAAAGAGGCACCGGTGGACAATATATGCTATTTGGTTTTTCATGTCCACTTGTGTCACGTAGGCCCCGAGTACTTGATACATGGTCCTTGATTATTCGCACTATCCACATCCGGGAGACCCTATGGATCCCCCTTAGCCAGAGCTTGATTCATTTCTTATTTCTTGGGGCCACAAACTAGTTTGGGGCTTTATTACTATCCTGTACTTATGCCATGCTTTACTGCTTTATTTACGATTGTGCTTGGAGCACCTGTACTGTTTTGGAACGTGGAATGTTTTCGCGGTATCGACAAGCCCAGTCACACTTTCAGGTTCCCAGTCATTTACAGCCATTGACACAAACCTTGGGTCCGTCTCGGAGCCGGCCAACTTTGTTGCGGGTAGCTTAGTGGGGTGGCCCCCTAAAATATTTTATGAATCCTGTGATTGCTTTGTCGTGAAAGCCTCGTTGGGTTTTGATTTTGTTTTTCCGAGGTTGATCGTGTGTGTGTTGCTATTTGTGCACCCCTACAGGGTAAATCTTTCTGAAAGCCGTGTCCGCGGTTATGGACGACTTGGAGCACAGTATCTCGATGATAGACAAGCATAACTAAAGTAGTGCTATAAATTTGACTTAATATGTGACTAGTAATCAGCTTCACTACAATGGAATGGATAATAAAAGTGCCAACAACTGGTGGAACTGGGGTGTATTGTGTCATGTTATACCTGCCTAGTAAGTATCACAACTCTAATGGAATGAAATAAAAGTGCCAACAACTGCTGGGTTTGGGATGTCACATGCTAATTGTATCTGACTAGTAAGTACTGCAACTACAACTGAACGGTTAACTAAAACTACCCACTACTTATGCTATCAGGATGACCCATGCTATCTATATCTGACTAGTAAGTGCTTCAACTATAATGGAATGAATAAAATTGCCAACTATGTGAGTTCCTCGGTTTGACTTCCTTGTTTGGTCTCGAGGGGGAAAGGCCAGGATGGGTATGATTGGTGCTAGTATAAGGTTGGTTCCGAATAGGTCCTTCTTATCCCTCTCTAATAGCCGACAGTTGAATCGAGTCTCTATAGGTTGTTTAGTGCATGTTGCGCTGCCGCTTCAGTCCACCATACCTATGTAGGCGAGAGCCGCCGAATTCTAGCCTCGCTGTGTACTGGCCTCAGTACTGACCGCTTCCTTTTTCCTTTGCCCTTTGTTGGCACCCCTTTTGTTTAACAGGTATAAGTTCGACGTCGTTAGCATGGTTACCCTTCTGGCTTGGCCTGGGCAGGGTTATGGACGCCATTGGTTATGCTTCAGGGCTCTTAGCCCCATTTGCATCTTATCCGTACTCGGATGTTGTATCGTTTTCAAGGTGATTTGGATCTTTGTATTGTATATCTGTATTTTTGACTCATGGAGTCGTTGTTGCAAATATATGTTTCTGTGGGTTCCATCGTGGACTATTGTGTAATGTTATTACTTCGTTTTCCACCCGCACCCAAGTGTTTGGTGGGCATCTTTGAATCGTTTCTATGCGGGTTTGGCGGGAAGCGCTGGAATCTGCATAGGGCCGATTCGAGGGTGTTACATTGCTGCTCTCAGACCCGGCTGCAGGAGGGCCAGAAGCGGGATCCTTGGCTGGCTCGGTAGCTGTCTTGATCTTGCCAGATGATGTTGGCCACTGAAGAAGGACCGATGCTATAGAGCCGGACTGGACTTGGGAGGCTGGCTGGAAAATGTCCTTAATGGACACGGTGGATCCAGAGGCAGCGGACTGAGATTTCTTCTTTGAAGAGGGCTTGGATGTGGCTGATGCCGCTAGCACTAGCGCTGCTACTTCTGGTGCTGGTGCTACTGATGCTGGTATTACAGGTGTTGATGCTGCTGGTGCTACTGGTGCTACTGGTACTGGTGCTACAGGTGCTGGTGCTACTGGTACTGGTGCTACAGGTGCTGGTGCTGCTAGTGCTGGTATTACTGGTGCTGCTGGAGAGACTGAAACTGAAGCTGAAGGAATTATTTGGGGCGATGCCGATGAAGCTGGCACCTCGGAACTGGATGGTGGTGACAAAGCAGAAGAGCTGGGAAGATCTGGCATCGCTGTATCCTCAGCCACTCCACTGCTCCCCACGTCGACATTTCCCTTCTCATGACGAGGTGGGCTCTAATCTGGCGCAGTCGCGGAGTCCTCTTGGATAGGACTCAGCGGATGAACGTCATCGTCACGGGGGGAGAAGAGCCACTCCGGATTGGAGAAGAAATGATGGGGCCACTCTGGGGAATAACCCTAGGATCACTTAAGGAACGAAAAGACAACAAGTCAAAAGGAGAAAGGCAAATGCAGAAGCAGAAAAACTCGAAAGTGAAAGGGAAAGAAAAGCGACTTACTCATCTGAGGTTGGGGCGCCCGAGGTTTGGGTGCCCTCCGGACTGTGCTCTTGACTGTGGGCTTAGTCGGAGCCTTAACCCCGGATTTCTTCTGCCTCTTCTTGGGCGATGGCACCTCCGAAGCTGCAGCCAAGGCAGCCGCGCGCTTCTGGGAAGGAGCAGGAGCCGGATCATCCATGGCGAGAGGGGGAACCTCGAGGACCTGACCGGCCGGGTTAGCTGAAGATTCGGAAATAACCGGGAATGCGTAAGAGATAGGCACAAGATCAAGTACCTCCAAAACCTCAACATCGGAGTCACTGTCATCCGGCTAATCCCTTAGAGAAGAGGCCTTACCAGAGGGTTGTTTAGAGCTGTCTAGGGTAGGCAAAAACCTCTCGAAGTCAGGCTCCTCCTCATCCAGTTCTGTGTGGTCAGGCACCCATTTGAGAGTCAACTCCTTGACGTCCTCAACTATCTCCTACAGAAACAACTGAGAGCAAAAGTACTAAATGGTTAAGTTAGGCAGCTATCCGACACACTGTAAAACCTGGACAAGATATCAAGAAAAGAGTTTACCTTAGGAGGCGGGTTAGCCCGGGTAAAGGGTGCAAGTCCCCATGTCCAAGCCTCGGAGAACTCCTTATCCACCTTGAAGATGGCCTTGACCCGGCAGAACACCTCGGAGTTGTCAAACTCGAAGGAGGAGGTCCGGTGGGGGTCAAGGGGGCCACTGAGATAGCAGATCTTGTGGGCGCGCCTCTGAAGGGGGGAGACTCGGTTGCGAAGCCGCGACCCGAGGAGCTCCTTAATCCGACAATCCACCTGGTTCGCCAAGGCAGTGGGCCGCTTCGGGATCTTCTCCCACAAAGATGTGTCCAGGGCGCCCATCTTGAAGGGGAGGAGCCATATCAGATCCGTATCTGTGTTGTTCCGGACATAGGTGAAGGTCTGGGCCCAGCCTTTGCAAGATTCAAGTCCGGTAACCCAGGGAAAAGGGGAAGTCTTGCAGGGAGAGATCGAGGCTCCACCACACTGGGTCAGATGCTTTTCGGCTGGAGTAAGGTGTTTGTCTGGGACAACGTTTTTCTTAAGACCAAAGAACTTAATCCAAAGTTCTTTGGTAGGCGAGAGGCCGAGGTAACCCTCGATGCCAGAGGCAAAATAGGAAAGAGAAGTAATGGCATTAGCGGGGAGATGATGCGGCTGAAGTTGGTAGATGGAAATGAAATCACGGCAGAAATCGAAGACAGGCATGCCAAATCCGCGCTGGAAATGGGAGAGGAAGACTACGTACTCGCCTGGATTTGGCGAAGGGGAGATTTTTTTGGCGCGAGGCGGCATGTGATGCCCGCTGGGATGCGGCGCGTCGCGTACAGCCAGTTGATGTCGTCCTCCCAGACGAAAGGGCCCGCCCAGGCGCCGCGCTCGTGGGCTTCGTCGTCCTCCTCCTCCTCAGCGACAATGGCGGCCTCCTCTTCTGTCATGGTGAGGTCAAGATCCTCAAGAAGATAATCGGAGAAGAGGTAGCCGGCCGTGGGAAACTTGGAAGCACAGGTCCCCATGGCGAACGGCTCAGGCAGAGGCGGTGGCACGGCCGCGGAGAGCGGTTGAACGAGGCAGCGGTGGCGCAGCACTAGCACAGAAGCGGTGGCGACGGTGGCGTTGTTGTGGAGAAGAAGAAGGGCAGGGGCGTGCGAAGTGGGGGAACTTCCCCAAGGACCGCCCCTGCCCCCTATTTAACCGCGCGTCACGGGTGCGTAGTGGGATCAGTTGCTGTGGACCAACCGCAAGCTGTGGTCGTGTATCCTCCACATCATCCAATCAGGCGCATGCCATAGCAAAGGACACAGGGGATAGAAGATCCCAAGACGTGATGTTATGATACAGTTAGCAAGGCACTGCCACGATGGCACATGTGGAGCAATTATTCCTGACATTTACTACAGTAACCGGCGCAGTAAACTGACGCGGCCCTTAAAATGAGGCAAAGTGATGATTACCCTCCACGTAGGACGTAGGGAAGCGTATGAGAGAAGGAGAGGTAACCCGGATATATGGGCAGAAGCCTAGCCAGTGAGAAGTAACTCGGATCGAGCCAAGGGAGCATTGAAGTGAAAAGTCCGGGTTACGGGATAACTCGACTGAAGAAGTGCAGATTCGGATAGGGGAACCTGCTATGGCCTTAACAGCTGAAGTTGCTAAGACCGCACCAGCTTCGGGGACTAATGTTAGGGAGATACCCACGGGTAGGGTTATGCTGGGATATAGAGGCCGAGTTAGCCGAGGTATGGTACGGTGAAAGAAAGTGCTGCCCGGGTCTCCTCAAGGCAGGCCGACTTACGGAGTGACCCGGCCCGGAGAGTATTCACCTAACACTTACCCGGCCGACATAAAACATATGACAGCTATGATTAATCTACCATGTGTGCAGGTACCCACCTAGCCGAGTTAGTCGGGCGCTAGCCGGGCTACCGCTTGGCTTCTAAGAGAAGGAAGGAATCTCCCGTTGGTCAAAAGGTGGTCTTTTCCCGCTGTAGCGTGAGCGAGACGAGCAGAGGAGAGGACCAGCGGGATGTGGCCGACAAAGGTGACACGAGCGAAGCCGACTAACGTAAACCGTGTCTGGTGACGCCAAAAGACACGGGGCACACAGAGGGTTGCGTCCAAAGCCCGGACGAGCCGTTTCAAGCAAATAAAGAAGCATCTAGCTTTAACCAAAGGGCATATTCGGGGAATATGCCTTCATGTATGCCCTAAACTTTATACCCTGGGCTCGCCTATATAATGAGCACTAGGGCCTCCATAGAGGGGGATAGATCATTTTCTCTGTCTAAGGCAGAACTCTAGAGCATAGTTGTGGGGGGTAAGAGACCTAGTCTCCTTCTCACGAACAGATCGAGGAGCACTTGTAATCCACCTTTGATAGAGAAAATACATCAACACTTGTGGGTGGAATCACCACGATATCCCTCCTTAGATTCTCCTAGCGTACTTTGGCCCTATCGTTAGCCTATCCATGGCATCTGCCGTGCCACCACCACGACAATATAAATATCCTCACACAACTCACCATTAACATGGCATATGTCTACCTAGTAAAAAGGGATAACTACGATCTTCATGCAGAATACATTTAAACTCCTTGCAGGTATTTGTATTTAGAGCATCTCTAGCAGATACCGTATCCGGCCATCTCGCAAAACATGTTTGCGGTGAACCGCATCTCGCATCTGCGGTGCGAAAAAGTCCAGGGCGGAGCAGATGCCGCATAGTGTATCGCAGAACCGAATATTCTTTTGTACGGGTCAGATATGCCGTATGTGTTCCGCCCGTCGCATGTACCGCAAAACAAATTTTACCTCAAAGTACACAATTCAGTGTTTGAACGAGAAATAGAACAAAATTTGGCCATAGATATTAGTAATTAAGGTGACCTAATTCAACGGAAAGCTTTTCAATCATAGTAATAACAAACGATTAAATGAAAACCCTAATCCACGATCTCGCTTCCGCTGTCATCTTTCGTGATGCCTTCCTCCGCCTCTTCTGCGTCATTGTCGCTTTCAGCAATCTCGATGATTCTGGCGCGGTTCGCCTCTCTCCAGAACTCTTCCCAAAGTGGCTTATCGATGGCGGTGTAGATCGTGCGGCCACAAACTACCCAGAATCGTGCCCTCCCTTTGGGGTTGCGGAGATCAGGGTAGACCTCGCGTCTGTGATCGAGGCAGAGTGCAAGTGCCGCCCTACGCTCCATCTTGAATCGCTTACGCCAATAGGAGCTTACAGGCGTATATCAGGCCATTTCCCTCTTCCACTCTGGCAGTTGGCGGCGACGTTCCTCAATCCGGCGAGCCAACTCTGCCCCGCGATGAACCGGCGCCACCGGCACCTCGAAGTAGCTGAGGTCGAAGCCGTCCGGGAGCGTCGCTCGAGGCGGCGCGAGGATGTTGTGGTGGGCGAACACCGTGGCCTCGTAGTAGTTTAGATTGGGTCTCGACATGGCTGCGGGAAGGAGAGACAGAGTGATTCGCGGAGGCAGATCGGCGACGGTGACGGCTGAGCGGAAAGTAGGGGAGGAGAAATTTCTCTCCCGCCAACCGAAGCGTCAGGATACGGTGAACCACATCGTGAGCCCTCCATACCGTATATATGCGGGGCGGAAGCGACCTTTTGCGGTGAACTGCAAAAATATTTCGGATGCGGTAGACGTTGTTATTTTGCGGCACGAGACCGGATACGGTATCCGCTAGAGGTACTCTTGTACCGTCGAAAACCTAAAAATATACTCCGTGTGGTAACGACGGAGACATATAGCTAAATGTGCCGAGAGGTAAAACTTATGGCTTAAAATTCGGCCCGATTCGGCCACCTACGCCTATGGATAAAACTACATGAGACTGAGCGGAATCGGGTCAGAATGATAAAACTATGGCAACAGTACTGTCTCGCTTCGGTCCTTTGCGCGAGCGGTGCAACAGGTCATGTAGTTCCTCAAATAAAGAGTGAAGTGGGCAAGTACTTTGTTGGGCTTGTTCAAAGGACCTAGCCTCTCTCTTCTATTGGTACTGGCGAGTAATAAAGTGCATAAAACCACCGCCTTTGGTATTCGATTGGCTCAAGACCACCGCTTCTCTCGGGTATTACTAAATCCAACACCATTTAAGCATGACATTGCAAATACTAACTAAAATGGTACAGCAAAATCCTCAAAGAGTGATGTTTAGTTTTTGAGATTTTTCTAGAGCGGTGTCATCTCGGAACAGGAGGCTGTCAGGCTTGGTGCCGGCCCAATGGCTCAGTGCGCATGGCGCGTTCAGACTGTTTATGGGAGAGCCACGGTGTAAGTGCTGTCCTAGGCAGAAGCCCACTGGCTAATCAACATATCCTTCACTATCCAAAGTGTGGAAACCATTTGCACTGCCACAATGCGATCGGAGAGCCCTAAGTGCTTCCTCCATGAGGAGCTGCTTGCCACAATGACAGTGCTATATAAGAAGCACCACCCATGTCAGAGTAGGCAGCACAGCTAGCGAGTGATCTGCACTGGTGCAAGAACAACAGGTGTTTAGCAGAGCAAAGACAGGGAAATGGCAATCAGGCCACTCATCCTTCTTGCCCTGGCCGTCGTGCTGGCCGGTGTCGTGCTGGAAGGAGGAGCTGACGGTGCCAGGGAGTGCGGGAAGTCCTCCGCCGACCGGATGGCCCTGCGAATGGCCCCGTGCATCTCTGCGGCAGACGACCCGGAGTCCACGCCGACGGGCAGCTGCTGCTCGGCGGTGCACACCATCGGCAAGAGCCCGAGCTGCCTATGCGCCGTCATGTTGTCCAGCACCGCCAAGATGGCCGGGATCAAGCCTGAGGTCGCAATCACCATCCCCAAGCGCTGCAACATGGCCGACCGCCCCGTCGGCTACAAGTGCGGAGGTACGTTACATATGTGCTTCTTTTTACAGCACCGTTAGTACTATATACTTGGTAACGACTAACGAATAATCGGCTAATAATGGCTAGCTTCTTTCTTCAGCTTAGACATTGTTCTCGATATTGTACTAGCAAATTCTCACTCCCGTATCTTTGTTTGACAGATTACACACTGCCTTGATGGGACAGCTTCGCTACCGATCAAACTGAATGCCCGAAGGCATTGTGTGTGGGAATAAGCGAGGCATGTGTGCTCCACTTACGTGGGGATCTAGTAACATCGTTGTGCCTGCATGTGTGCTTGTGGAAACATATGTTGCCTAAATGTTTCGTCTATGTTATAAATATACTCTCTCCATTTCAAAATATAAAATGTTTTAGGTTTGTGAAGCAAATGTATCTAGACTTGTTTTAGTATGTAGGTTTACTCAGATTTAAAATAAATCTGGACACTAAAAAAGTCTAGATACATTTTGTTTACAAACTCAAAACAACTTATATTTTAAAACGGAGGGAGTATGAATGAACGTCTCCCTGTGATTGTTATGTGCACGTAAACAACCTCACTAGATCCTCACATACTAACGATATATCCGCTTAACTTAATAGTATGTGTTGGGGAGACCAAAACAGAGACCGATTAATCTAACCTTGTGATTAGCATACTCTTAAACGTGATATGAAAATATGCAGAAACACCACTTGTATGCTAACTCGCGGGTCGTTACTCTTCACGAAATGAAGCATATGTATCAAATATGTATGGAGGAAACAAGACACTTCAGAGCTCGCACCAAACCATAGACAGTGTCTCCCCTTAGGAGAGAAATTGTCTCCTACTCTAGACACTCTATATGGTAGGAGAGATTTTCTCAGCAATCTCAGCACAATAGCAAATCAAACACATAAGGACACCAATCCCTTTTACCTGGAAAACCTCTTGATTTGAGAGGAAAAATCACGGGCAAAGCTACACAAATATTTTTCCACTATTATCAAATAGAGATACAACTTAGGAGGCGGCAATTCGGCTCATAGGTGCAAACGCACCCATTGTAAGAAAACATATTTTGAAATGTCAAAAAATTAAAAAAAAATTTACATATACATTTAAATATTTTATGTTGGTTCACAAGTTTTCGGGATGAAAAACATTTTATGTGCTGTGTATAAAAAAGACAAAAAATGTCATGTGAATAATCTTATTCTTGTGACACATTTTGTCTTTTTTATACATGACACATAAAATGTTCTTTCATCCCAAAAACTTGTGAACCAACATAGAGCATTGTAATGTATATGTGGAATTTGTTTTTGAATTTTTTGACATTTCAAAATATGTTTTTTTATAATGGGTGCATTTGCACCTGGGAGCCGAAGTGAATATCTGTATAACTTGTTCTTCTCTAGAGAGCACTAAAGGATCTCATGCATCAAGATGCACATGGATCTTAGATGCTAACAACATGATTTGGGGCACAAGAGTTAGGGATTGGAACAATCTCACCAAAAATAATGGCGAAACCACAGCTTAAAGGAGACATGGTAGTGGATCTGGATATCATGACCTTGTGTATAGATCACGGTGCTTGATTTATATTATTCCTTCAACTTCTTCCTCTTCCCATCTCTCTTGGTTTTCTTCTCCAATGGACGCTATCCTGGATTTTCGTCACTTCACCTAGTGGAGGCTGGATGAGAGGCTCATAATCTCCCTTCCTTCATGTGCAATGTATAAAATGATCCTCGGTCATAACCCTAAAGGTTGGTGGTCTCTAGCACCTGTTTGGTTCGACTGAAAGGGTGCATAAGTCCATCTCTTCATGGACCACATGAGGAGGATACCCAATAAATCTCCCCCATCTAACTCATGTGGGGGGCACCGCCATGACCACTGCCTTGCAACATACACACTTCTTCTCACTTGGAAATATCTTGTTCATCATATCTGAGTCATTCTTGTCGGTATGGATCCTCTCAAGTTTCAGGAACTTGGGACTCACAACATCTCGAATGTATTGATACCTCACAATAGATTACATTATCGTCCGATGAAGCATAGGATCTGATAGAAACATGGGGTTTTTTAGATTCCTCACGCTCTCTTTTCAGTCATGGGCCTAGTCAGTCGGATATCCTCCTGGGAATACCCTAATTGGAATATCCCCATCACAATGGTAAGACACCATGCGAATGAAAGGCACTACTTCAAACTATATTTAAATTTTATTGATTGTTTTCATTCATAAGGTCCAAATTTGGTGGCATTAGCATTCATATCAAGAAGTTGAATATTGCAGAACTCTTGGTGGTTCTCCCTTGTTTTACTACTTGGGTACCTTTAAATGAATTTTATAAAAACCATGAGCAAGTAGGTATCATGCACTTGCACACCAAAATCTGAGATACTTTTATTAAATAGCCATGAAGTCATTCTATTGCACAAATATAGCCATAAAACTTGAGAATTATAAATTAAATAGGTTATACTTTGTGTAAATTTTGGGCGGCGTGCTTTTGAGCCATAATCTTTGTGGTCGATTCATGACAAAAGTCATTGTTGTCAATTGGAAAAAATTTAAGAACTTCAGATATAGAAGCTTTTTTAGAAACAATGTTTAAATGCCAATATGCACCATTCTACCAAATATGATTACATTATCATAAAGTATGGTAAACATATAGCCTTGACATTGGTCATCTAGTTTGAAAGAATGAATCTTCATACATGGTACACCATATTATGAAACAAGTTTTTTCAAAATTGTCAAACGTTAAGTTTAAATATTTTCATAGAAACTAGCCAGTGCACACTGAGACGTCAAGAGAACAGAATGGTAGTATTTTTTCTTTGTATATTTTAAAAAATGGTCAAAATTTGGCATCATTACCATTCATATCGAGAAGTTTAACCTTGCAAAACTTTTGATGGTTCTCCGATATTTGATTACTTTGATACCTTTAAATTATTTTAAGAAAATCAAGAGAAAGCTATATCACACACTTTATAGTTCGAAATTAGACATACTTACTTTAATTCATCAAAAAGCCATTTTATTGCACATGTTTAGCTAAGAAGTTTGGAAATTGATGAAAGTACGGCGTTATCGAGCAAATCTAGAATCTTCTTTTATAAACATTGCTTGAAATGCCAAGATGCACCGATCTACCAAATATAGACACGTTATCATAAAATACTCTAGGTCGTGGCCTTAGTCATGTTGTTTGAAAGCCTTTAATAATATTTATCAATTTAGGCAAATGTCTAAAAACTTGTTTAAATGTTGGTAAGCACACTATCGCTGGCGTGTTGGTCTAGACATGGAAATCATGTGAGGAGCGGCCACTCTTCGAAGTAGTGTATCATGTAAGCTTCAACCTCAAAATTTCTGTAGAGCGTTGAAATATACCGAGCATCTATTAAAATATCCCGCCTGTTTTTTGTATATGCAAAATTCCTCTTCTATCCCTGGTCCCGAAACAAGAACAGGAGGAACACTACAATAATAGAGGGGTATAGGTGGTAAATGGTCATCATACAACCTATATACCCACATCGCCTCTTCGCCTCCCTTCCTCAACATTTACCTACACAACCCCCTCCATCCTCCACCTTCCTCCACCTGCTTCACTATCGGACCTCTCATCCGCACCGGAGCTCCCTCAGCACCGACACGCTCTTCCACACGGGATCTTCTTCGCCGCCTTTATTGTCCACGCACCAAATCCACCTCTCGCCGCCCTCGTCCACCGCAACTGTTATACCTTACCAAATCATGTGGCGTTGACACCGGAACTATTTCATCGACTCCCTCGCCGCACCGGATCTGCTTTACCAACATCATCGTATACCGCACAAGGGCATTTCGCCGAATCACTCATTTGCTGACCCTGAAATTCCTAGCCACCGCCCCTGCAGCCCTCTTGCCCGTCCCAGCTGCCCCCTCCATGTAGTGGTAATTTCTCTTGCCCATTTGATATCTTTTGGTACTCTTAAGCTACAAAAGCGTTAGAATGTTGTTCAATATCCTTCTTGCTATTGCCATTTCGTTTGCACGCACATCTGGTTGGTCCTATCCACATTATTAACGTCTTGCTATTATTTCATTTATTACATTGTCACACTATATAATCCTGCACACTAACTCGTAGATGCTATTTTTACAAGCGCTCGCTTGGGTCATGCAAACTGCTTGTAGAGGATCCAACACTGACAATCTGACGCCAGGCAAGGTTGAATTGTGAGGTTTTCGTGTGTTACTTAGACCAATTTCTTGTTATGTTAATAACTCACATAACATGTGTGCATAATAAGTTAATAAGTCATTCTACCAAAAACCTTACACTAACATTTTCATTCATGTTTTATTGTCTTTCTATCCGAGAATGCTTTGTGTAATTCCGAAAATGTACATCTAGTTTGAATCATACATCTGTTCATTTCTAATGTTATATTTTTGGTGTTTTTAACTGCTTTCATTCTTCCAAACCAGCTAACTAGTGTGAATCATACATCTGGTCAATTTTAAGACTATCTTTAAGGTGTTTTCAAATGCTTTCATCCTTCCAAACCAGCAAGCTAGTTTGAATCATACATCTGGTGAATTTTAATGCTATCTTTTTTGGTGTTTCCAAGTGCTTTCATCCTTTCAATCTAGGTGACTCGGTTTTAAATGCCATGCCTTAATGTAGAGAAAGTACAATGGAGTACAAGGACTAGAGTTCGAGCTGCTCGTCGGATGCTACTTGCAAATTAACCAGGAGTCGCACCCGCTTGAGAAGGAACTATTGTGAGCCTATAAGTTCATACTTACATAATATGTGTTTCCTTACTTACCTAAATGATATGTAAGTTAAATGATCTGTACTTTATATAATATGTGTTTCCTTATTCTTTGTTTTAACCCTTTCACCATATTTTATTAGTTTACAACTAAAACCACGCAAGAGTCCTCAGAAGGCAGGGATGAAAGTTGTGATCCCTCTTCCCATTTAACCTCTCATTGCATTTTTTAAGGAAACAACATTGTTAACAATCCACCTAGAACAACTCCTGCAGGTGATATATATAAAGGTTGTATTGCATGTAGAAAGAAAGGGTGTAGTTGTTCTTAGATCTATAGCTAAAATATTGAAGAAGAGGACAGATGATACGATGAAGCGCATCACTATGTACCGATCTCGTATTGATGATACAAACTCTTCTTTGTGATATTTTAAAATGCAGATCTTCTCTAATGATCTATTGTAATTTTCAATCTGGAGAGACCATGTTTGCTTATGTGTCACAAACTTTTATATTTGTGTAATAAGTAGTTTGAATTTCTCATTTTTTGAGAGATAAGTTTAAATTTCTCATGTTTATTAATCAATTTGTTGACATTCCTATGATGTTCTGCAAAATGTCGATGCTGCTAAAAATGTTGAATCGGTAACATGCCGAACATTGAAAGGTCACGATTGACCAAACATGGATAGAATGTTATCAACAATAGAAGGCCTAAACAGTAAAAGGCTTGAACATTAAAAGGCCTAAACAACAAAATGCCTGAACAATAAAGTATTAGAAATCAGTAACGGGCTTGAACAGTGAAAGGCCTGAATCGTAACAGGCCCGAACAGTAGATGGCCAGAATGTAGTAGCAGGCCAGAATAGTAACATGATAGAACAGTAACATGCCGAAACAGTGAAAGACCATATTGGAAGAAGTCCTGGACGTAACAGGCCTTCCCTGCAATGAATGGAAAGCGATGGGATTTATGAACAATGATGGGCCTAGGGTAGGCTTAATAGTACCGGCCTGACATGGTGCAGACCGCTAATAGGCTGCATAGTGTTAGACTGAGTTGAGCCATACCCAGGCCAAAATAGTAATGAACCTGAAAGTTAGCAGACCATAACTGGGTTGCAAGGTTGTGGGCCCCATTGAAGCAACGCAGGCCTCCAACAGGCTGAAATAGTGATGGGCCACGTTCTTATTGGGCTTCTCTCATGGGTCGGTCCACTTAATGATTAGCAGGACTTGGCTGTGCCTTGGCTTCTACCATGGTTTTTGTGGCCGTTAACGGTGATAATAGCATTCGACGAGGCTAGGAAATAGATCTACGACGGCATGAATTTCCGTGGATAAAAGGTGTGATCCGCCACGGTCAAAAAAACGAGGTAGATTCTTCAATGACGGGGCTTTTACCATGGAGGTCATCTATCGCAGAAGACTTTTTTACCATGAAAAATGGGACTTCAACCACGGAAACCATGCATTATAAAAGCCAACTTTTCTTGTAGTGATAGGCACTTGGTTATTGTTTGTGATGCATCTTAATTGAGTGTACACAGATAATAATCCAGTTCTTGTGCTTGTGCTTGCTTCCTAGCAACAAGATCATTACCATATATGATCTGTTGGTTCTAACTATTAATGCTACTGCTAATATCCTACCCTTCCTTTAAAAAAATTCCTACCCATCCTAATAGTTTCTAAGCTAAAATCTTTGTGGATTCCAAGTTTTCTTGATGAAGATTTGTAGTATCTTTATTCTTCTTCCTCCTCTTGTTCTTGAAGTGTTCTTCAAGTTCATTTCCTTTCTTCTTGCTTCTTCTACCTCGTAGATCTCTCTCTAAACTAGTGTGTGTGTGTGTGTTTATTCTGAGCTAGACTAGTGAGTTGTGAGCTCTAGGGCCTCAGGTGGTCATCTATTTATAGTGTTCCTAAATGGTTGTGGTGATGACACATATGCCATACATTTAGGTGATTCACCTGCTTAGGTATGTGCGAAATCATCTATGTTGTCTAACTTATTTGTAGGTGGCATGTTGCTTTCGGTGGTTCAGCCCATGTTAGCTTTAACTTATGTGTGTATGCTAGAATTGGCATATAGGTTCTTTATTTGTATATGCATGGGTGAGTGTCTACATACGCATAAATAGGCATGTTGGTTTGGTTTTTGTTATGTTCTAGTTTTGGAACATGCCAAGTGTATTATCATATTATTATAGATGATTTCTATGTGGATTTCATCCATGAATCCTAGCAATTCCTATTGGTTGAATGTATTCCTTAGTTATAGCTACTATGAAGTTTGGTTTACTTTCCTCGGGTATTATGTTTTGAACTCCTACTGTTCTAGGGTTCTAGGGAGTTTGTAAGCCCTGCTTTTATCCTTTTGTGGTTGATTATGTTCCCTGATTTCTATCACTTCTACTAGTTAACATGTTTCATTTTCCATCATCTAAAATTTTGGGATTTACATGTTCTTGGTAGAATTTCTAGGCTTGGGGTTTTCCTTTTGTTAGTAGGCTTGCTTGTTGGTTGCTATGATTCCTATAGGTTTAGAATTCCCACTAGTGATGCTGGGAATTTCTGAAATGGTTTATATTTCTAAGTTTTAAGCCTATTTTGGAATTTTGTAAGTGTACTAGGGTGCAGTTGTATTCTAGGATCCTACTTGTTCATGGTCTAGTTGTGTTTTGACTGTTTCTTGGGATTTCTCTAGTTTCTTACATTTGGGTGTGATGAACTGTAAGTGTTTATCCCCATTGTTTGGTGTTTTTGTATAAACCCAAGGCTTGCATGAATGATTTGGCTGAAAGAATTTATGTTATGTCGTAATGTTTATCTAGATGGCTTACTGGTTCTGGTTGATTCCTAATTACTATTGGAGGTTGGCTATTGTCTACGGTAGACATAAGTTCATCTTGATTGGGTTTCGGTTCCTATTGTTCACTTTGGTTGTCATTTACTGGGGGTTTTAGTTGCTTTGTCTCAAGCCACTGGGATTCAAAACTAGTTCTTGGATCCTAGTTTTGGATTCAAATTTTATCTGGTTTTGCCTTAGGGGGAAAACCTACATTTTAATCTTAACAAGATTATGTTATGTATTTGTGTGTTTTAGGTTGGAGATGATCAAGTGATAGAAAGGATAAGTGGTTTAGATAGGTAGTGTAGGTTTAGATCAAGATCAAATAAGATGAAGAGTAGAATGTAGATAAGAGAATAGGAAGTAGGTAGGTTTAATATTTAGAGTTTTTTCTTTCTCGTTTGTAACTTGTAAACCTCAAACATGTATTCATTTGGATTATGAATAAAGTTCAGAATACTTGAAATTGTTGAGACTTCACTATATGTTTTATTGTTGTTTTATTAACTTGAGAACTCAGGTTTGAATTATTCAAACCACCAATTTGAATTCCAAGAGAGAATATGTATTATTCTATTATTTATTTGATCAAGAATGTGTGTGGGCTCATAAACATATATTTTAAGTTTGATAAATGTATTCACTCAAGTGACTCTCAAGCAATTCATACTTGAATTTGAATTCAAATCTTAGGGTTATCTTGAGTCAAACTCAACTCTAGTAGAAATTCTCAGGTGATAATATTCAAAGCCTAAAATGTTCAAATTCCCCCTCAATTTCATGTCCTAATATGAAATGCACAAATTCAATATCAACCCTTATCCCATTCCTAAATCTTTGGGTCATTACATGACCCTACCCTTTCTTAGGGTGGGTGTTTTCCTTCTTGTTGGCCCACATCCACGTACCATTTCTCCTCCTATATATACCTCGAAATAGGCATTACACCTTGCTTAATAAATAAAGCCAAATCCATACACAGTACGACCAAGTTACCGACGCCTAGGCATCAAAAGCGAAAAGAAAAGGAAAGTACGCTGGGGCCACAACACATCATGCCCCGGGTACAAAAAAGAAAGACAAAAGAAGGATCTGCTGAGGAGATCTCTCTAGGAAGCCGCAGGAGCAGTAGTAGAAGCCATGAAGCGTTGCACTGACGCCCTGAGAGCCTACAGGGTGATGTCCATGCTCTCCTGGTCCCTCTGCCTAGATAGCGGGTACCACTATTGAAGGTAGGTAAGCAAAGATAACACAGAGTCACAAGCATGGCAAGGCAAAATCCGCTCTATCACCATCTTATTACGAATATTCCATAGTGTCCACATAATGGCCTCAAACACTAGCTAGAAGAGGTGGCGCCTCCTTCTGGTACAGTTTGCCTCCGTCTCTAGGAACTCCCCGAGGTCTTGGGCCTGGCAAGAAGTCCCTAGTGCTTCTCGGACAAAGTTCCAAAGAAACTGAGCGGCTGGGTATGCGAACATAATGTGAGCACATGTCTTCGGTGTCACACATAGCGGACACAACCCATTGCTCAGCCTATTACGTTTCGAAACCTCTACCCTTGAAGGGAGACGATCCCAAAGCAGTTGCCACAATAAAATATGCAAGATCAAGGGTAGGGGTGACTTCCAAAGGTGCGTAGTCCAAGGTAACTCAGGGCCCTGGAAGAGGGTCCTATAGGCCGAACTTATTGAGAAGGCTCCTGAGGAGACTGGCCCCATGTTACCTTATCCCTTTCTTAGGGAAAGGAGCCCCACAGCCTTAGGAAGTCAGCAGCCTCAGGGTCATTGAAGGTCCTACGGAATGGGATGTTCTAGTGACCTCCTTGCGCTACCTCAGCCACTAACATCATGGGAACTGCACACATGGCGAATAGGGCCAGGAATTCCTGGTAGAGGGGGGCCCTCTATAACCAGGGGTTGAGACAAAACAGGACTTCCCGACCATGACCCACCACAAAGAAAGTGCACCGACAAATGAGGTGTTTAATGTCCTAGATGGCCCGCTAGAACTGGGACCCCTCCCGCTGCACACGCCAGCAGGGGCGGCCATGTAGATACTTGGCCTTAATGAGTTGTAGCCAGAGGCCTCCATCATCTTGGCGGATCCACCACATCGACTTCAGCAAAAGGGCCATGTTGAAGAGGAGCGAGTCAAGTACTCCTAAACCCCAAGGATTTGGGGGGTACATATATCTGCCCACTTCACCATATGGTATTGCTGGTGCCCATCTCTGTCCACCCAAAAGACCTAGACAACTCTTTTGCAAAGTCTACGTGGGTTCCCTCGGGGAGCAAATATAGGCCCATCTGATACATAGTGAGGCTAGAGAGGCAAGAGTTGATCAGGATGGTCTTTCTCCCCTTGGACATGAGGTGCGTACGCCACGGTTCTGCTTTAGACCGAACCTTCACGACCAGGGGGGCAAGGTCCCCGATCAGGACTCGAGAGTCTCTCATGGTCATACCTAGGTAGGTAATAGGGAAAGTCGCCAAGCGGCAGTTCAAGCGGTCTGCGATGTGTTGCCTATCCTCATTAGGGAATCCCAGGATCATGACGTTGCTCTTGTCGAAGTTGATCTTGAGGCCCGACATGGATTCAAAGCATAGGAGCAGGAACTTGCGATTAATGATGTCAAGGTCCGAGTCCTGCACCATGATCATAGTATCATTCGCATACTAGAGGTAGGTTATGCCACCTCCGAGGATCAGATGCCCTACCACACCCGAAATGTGGCCAGCGATCTTGGCTTTGATCTCTACCAGGATGTCCACCCAAGAGTTAAAGAAAAGGGGAGTGACGAGGGTTTAACTCGTCAATGCCCATTGTTATGGACTTGGGTTCTAGAGAAGGAGGGAGCGCTAGAGGCATCAATCGGCTAGCAAACAAGCACACAGGGATGCAAGTTTTACCCAGGTTTAGGCCTCGTATAGGTCCCTACTCCTTCTTGTCTGCTCTTGGAATTAATGAAGGAATCGAATAATACAGGGGCGCGCAGATGCAATCTAGCGAGAGTTGTGGAAACTAGGGTTGTGATCGTTCTCCTGCATGCCCCCTCCTAGCCTTTATATATATAGGCTAGGTCTCGGGTAGTAGGTCGAGTCGGTTACAGATTAGGGTTTTCCCTTTGAACTTTCTATCTTAAGCTTCTTCTTGTCTCACAAGTAATCGAGAGTCCGTGGGCCACTCGAATTCTGTATTGGGCCTTGGCAACGCCATGGGCTTCTGCTGTATCTGTAACATCCCAAAACTTTAATCCAAGGTTATTAAGATCTAGATCATCAAAATTAGGGTTAACAAAAACTTTTTCAATTGAAATTATCAAAGCTTTCATATGTGTGTGCATTTAAAATAGGTGTTATTTGAATTGCCATGATTAAGTGATCCATTGCTTGTAAAATGATTCTTAGGTGAAATAAACATCATCTAGATCATTCCCAAACATTTCCCAAAGAAAAAACAAATCAAAATGAATAAAAGAAGATAATGGTCATTTGTGCCATTTTAATCAACATGCCTACTTTGGCTATTCCTAGAACTCAAAACCTAACAGAAACAAATGTGGATCTTTGCACCCCTTGCTAGTACACATAATGATGTACCAAGGCCCACTTTGTGATGTGCCAAAAACATTCAAATACTAATTTTAATTGACATTTGAAAATTGAATCTATATCATATGGGAAGATCCCACTATTTCAAAAACCACTCAAACCAGCTCACTTTTTAAAACCCAAGCACCCACAGAGTCTCAAGCTTATATCTAGCACACCCACCAAAAATCTTTTCAAAATTCAAAAAGAAAGTTCTTGCGGCCATTTCATCAAACACATGGCAGGCAGAATCAAACACTAATAGCTAGCTCACTATTTACAACAGGGTTTTTCCCCCAAATGATCTCCATTTAATCCCTTTGTCTCCCTTGATGCAACCAAGGCCTAACCAACCCATCCCCTACCCCCTAGCAGCATGGCCATGCCAAGCCGAGCACCTGCTGGCCGGCCGATCATGCCATCACCGCAGCAGACCCTCCCTCTCCCTCTCGCCATGTTTACTAGCTAGCTCTCACCTCACCGCCACTCTCTGTCCCCTCGCCGAGCCGAGCCAGACCGTGGACCACCGCCAAAGCGCCGTGCACTGCCTGTCTGCGCCATGCCGAGCATGCGCCAGAGTGCCGCGCCCGACACGCGTGTACATGCCGCCCCTCGACCGCAGCCCGCGCCCAACGCTCCGCCACGACCCAGGGAGCACGCCAGACATGCCCATTCACCGCCCAACGCACCACAGCCACCGCTCGCCGTTGAGACCGCTGCCTCTGCCGCTCAGAGCGCCAGCTCCGCCCGACCGCATACCACCGCCCCTAGTCCCGCATTTAACCTATAGAGCACCGCCAGGAGACAAGCCACCATCCCCTACCGCGAGCCACGCCACTAGCATGTTGTGCAGCCCTCGCCGGAGTCGCCTGCCCATCCGTCTCGGTCGCATCGTCGTCCTATAAATAGAGGCCTTCCCCAGCCATTCTCTGCACACCACTCACCTCCCCTCACCTCACTGAGCCTTCCCCACTTCTCCCCGGAGCAAGGCGAGCAGCCGTTGGCCGGAATTGCACCGGAGCAGGCCGCCTCTAGAGGAGAAGGGCGCCGCTGATTCCGACCACCCCTGACGCTGCCTCGATCGTCCCTGAGCTCGCCGTCGACCACTAGTCCATTTGCCCACCGTGCCGTCATCGCTGGAGCCCTGGTATGCCCCCTGAGCACCCCCACTGAGCCGCTAGGGTTAGAGTTCACCGGCGACAGGTCCATCGTCAACGACGATCCCCAGCCGTTGATCCCCGTTCTAATCCAATGACCCATATCGCCCCGTACCGCTTCGCGTGTAATGATCCGCTGACCGGTGGACCCCACAGCCTGAGCCTCAAGGCCGCCGTGGTCACTCCGGGCCGGTAACATTCCCGCATTTAAACCCAGTTAGTTTGAATTAGGATTTTTCTTTTAGTTTAAACCTAGTTCTGTCCCCTAGTTTGAAATTAAATTCAGAGAGATTTACAAATCCAAATAGAGTGATTCCAATTTTGTTAGAAAGCTACTGAAAAGATCTACCCAAGCCAATTGGATTTAATTCAATTAGAGTTAGAGATCTCTCCTAGTAAAAATAACAAAACAGAAGCATTTGCATCTTGCAACATTTTTATAAAATCAACCAAGTTAGCTTTTGAGTTGATTCCAACTCTCAAAAATCACATTTCACCATACCTATCTGAATATGTAATAATATCAATGTTTACATGCAGTGACTTTGAACTAGTACCAAAATAATGCTATATAGGCATTTCTAGTCACTTTAAATCATTAAATAATGAACTTAAACCAAAGTAATTGTGAACCAACCCTTAAATTACATTCCCACATGTTGGAATATGTGGTGATGACATGTGTCCACATGATCCCATATTTTAAGGGGTGGATATTAAATCTTAGTTAATTTTCAATGAGTAGAAATTACTTTTCTTAAATAAAAAGGATGAAACTAATTAATAAAACTTGTGATGCTTGTGATGATAGTAGATCATCAAGTGTATGCCTTAGAGTGCTAAGTAGACTTGTTAAGTATTGTTTGGTGATTGTGTACTCTGTATGTATTTATAGAACATAGTACCGACCAAGCTTTCGAGGAGGAGGAGTTCTACCAAGAGGAGGAAGACAACTTCAACCACTGCACCAACCAAGGCAAGCCACCATTAACAATGCAAGCTAACACTTGCAAGTATAATTCTTAGCAAGCTAGAATTAAGTTAGATGATTGAGCAAAGATGCTTTAGGCATTCTTTGGTTATACCACTTTGACTAATAATTACCCCAAGTATTAATTCCAAGCTTTACTTCCTTTACTTTACACAAGTCCTTTACTTGTTTTGAAGGTAGCATAAAGAGTATAAAACTTGACCTATTTAGATAACTCTAGATGTCATTCTATGGCATGAGATTGATCCCATCATTTTCCACCTTAGTGAACACAATTAACTTAGTAGTTTAGAGTAGATAAAAACTTGAGTCACTTTAGATGGGAACACTTGGTGAAATGAATTATGAAAACCTTAGAATGATGAGTCATTCTATTGAGATGTTTTGACATGTGTTGAGCAACACAAATGGTTTATGATGATGAAAATGTTGAGGCATGAGCCTTAGCCCTTTTATAAAACTGATGCTTGGATTCGGATGCGATACCATTCCAAATTTACCGTACAACCACAATACCTGAACTGGGTAAGGCTTAGCCAGAAGTTTATATGCATTAGTATTAGTTCCCTCGCGGGAGAGGTTTGAGATGGGGCTACCTCTCAATGTTGTCCACCTATGCAGTGCCCAAGATGACAGATGGTCATGGTTGGGAGGCCATGCTCATAGGAGAGGTGCTTATACTAGGGTGTGTAAAGGAAAGGTTATGTTTGATTATCTGCATACTAAGTATGATGATTCAGGGTTATCCCTGATGGATGTATCGAATCTTATGGTGAAAGTGTACCACCTCTGCAGAGTGTCAAACTATTCGAATAGCCGCGTCCGCGGTTATGGACAGTTGGAATGGCCATATTTTTTTGTTGTCAGATGTTTTCAAAATAACTTATGACAGGAGTGATGAATCTTGACTTGACCACAACAGGGTTGTGTTTATGACAATAGCTTCCCAACTTAAGTGATTCTAGAACTCTATTTTATCTTTCTTTGCTTCAGAACTCAGCTTAGGTTTCAAACTTAACTTTATAGTTAAACTTAGAGTTAGTACTTCAACTTAGAACTATACTACTTGTTAGTGGTAGTTTATGAGTACTTAAGGAGTACTCATGGCTTTTGTCCCTGGTTATTCTCATGGCCAGACTATGAAGGAGACTACCAAGATGATGGTCAACAGGACGACTATGATAACTAGGACTATCGCCTTCACAAGATTACTCGTGCCCTCAAGATGGACCCCACCGCTATGCTTTATATTTATTCCGCTGCTTGTTGTATTAAGACTGCATCATGGGATCCTTATTTGTGTAAAACCTTATGTATGGTTTGTAATGGATGATGTACTGTGATATCCAATCTGTTATGTCTCGCAAAAATGGTAATCCTGGGATTGCGATGTATGACATAACAGGCATCTAGGATTAAAAATCCGGGTGTTGACAGTATCCAGGCCATATATACTAAACTCGAGTACCTGTAGGGTATACCCATGTTAGTAGCCCCCAAGTGTCCAGTGGAATCGCAAATTTGACTGGGACTTTATGAAGTCTTTCGAGTGCATGCCTGAGCATTTTTTGAGTGTTCAGTTTGTGTCATAGGGATTGTTGATATACGTGCCTGATTTATCCGATGTATCAGTATCAGTTAACTGCCTTAGGGCAAAACAATACAATCTACTAAAACTCGAGTCCCCGGACTCGAATTCGGAAAAGTGCTGGCGTAATTCGACTCAGGCCGCGGAGGTCTTACAGGAGTCGAATTCCAGTGTATAAGTGTGAGCACTTGACGCGTCCATCAAGGCATGTTCATCGTACCTGCTGGCACGGATATGTTTCTGGTAGTGCACAGCAGATGCGTTGCTAGGCCTTATTCAGGTCTTATCTTCACGCTGTAAGCGCGGCATCCGAATTTTTTGTCATCGCGGAGATGATTCGGGTGACCCAGGAGACGCAGTCTCTTTGTAGGGAAAATTTGAGGCAGAGTCGCCATAGAATTCGAGCGTGGATGTTATCAACACATAGTATGATGTTTAAGGAGAAATAATCATAGGATGCGTGACCAGCGCTCCCTATGGGAGTAGCCCCCGAGTGCCTATTCGAGTCGTAGACTCGAGTGGGGACTAAAAACATTTGCGACTGCTGTTGTCTTTTGTTGCTTGTTTCAGTCGAATGTGTTTTCAGCACTCCCTATGGGAGTAACCCACAGTTCCTAGTCGAATCGATGATTCGAGTGAAGGGTTTGTCTTGAATGTTTAGATACCTGCATAAAAATTCTTTCGGGTGCGTGGCTAGTGCTCTTGTTAGGAGTAGCCCCCGAGTGATTGGTTGAGTCGAAGACTCGAGCACGGACTAAAGTAGTCGAAATCTTGTGTTGTTGGAATCGATGACGTCAGTGTTGATGATGTGATGACATCGGTTGCCCGTGTGAGCGGCTTTGACGGGACGTGACGAGTGGTGGTCCCACTTTCTAACTTTGATTTGACCGGGCATGCGTAATCTTCTGTTTTAACTGCGTCTCCTCAGTTTCCGTGCGTAATGGAGATAGTGGGGGACGGTTCGTGGTTCACCCTCTCCACGTGTCGATGGCAATGTACGCCACGCGTCTAGTAGGGTTTCTGCTGGTTGTTGGATGGCATCCGCGAGGAGGTTAAGTAGCAGCGCAGCTGCGGTAATTTTCCCCATATGTCTTCTTTGCCCGTGCCTCCGCCGCCATTGATGCTGCTCTCTGCTTCCTTGCGCACTTCCCCTTCACGGCACTAGACTATCTCTGTGTCTTCCCCAGTTACTTCCTCCATTCACACTGCCATCGAAAGATGGGCAAGAAGAAGGGAGGCGCCACCGCTGGTTCCGCGGCCACCATTGTCACCGCCAAGAAGAAGGGCGGTACCACCACCGTCGGCACTAGCGCCGCCGGTGCTGGGAAGAAGAATGGTGCAGGCAGCCACATCACCAATGGCGCCTGGCGAGGGTCCATCATCAAGCTCGCCGAACCGCATCTTCATCGTCGAGATGAAGTTCTTCCTCCCGTGCAAGACGACTCGCGAGTGCCCGGTGAGGAGGTAATCCCTTGTCCTCCTCCGGGTTTCTGGGTGATGTTCCTTGCGTTCATCATCCAAGGTCTTTCTCTCCCTCTGCTCCTTTCTTCCATGGTCTACTTTGTTTCTATGGGCTCCAACTTCATCAGCTGTCCCCAAATTCCATTCTCCACATCTCTTGCTTTATCACTCTTTGCGAGTGCTGGCTCAGAATCGAGCTGCACTTTGGCCTCTTCAAGAGGCTTTTTAAGTTGAAATGCCATTCGGCGTCCGGTTCGGGAGTCTATGATGTAGGAGGCTACGGGATCCACATGGACTCCTCTGTCACCTATTTTGCCATCAAGCTCACCGCGTCCGTCCAAGGGTGGAGGGACAAGTGGTTTTATATCCGCGACCAGAAGGCCAACGGATACCACTACGGACTCGCGCTCTTCGATCCCGCAGCAACTTGCAAGAGGAGGTGCTCCTGGAAGAACATCGTGATGCCTAGCGAGTCTGAGGAAACGTTGGTGCTGTACAAGCGCGTCTGCAACCTCGAAAGCCTCATAGGTAAAGAAGAGGGTGGCGCCGCTCTCGTTCGCACATGGTTGCGTCGCTGCGTCCAGCCTCTGTAGGCCAGAGTGCACCCTATGTACTGTTGGACCAGTGCTGATGATGTCACTCGCGTGTCTGCCGAGGGCATTTCTTCAGGTGAAGTGGATAAGAGGGCGCGACTGGTGACCAAATACACCGCCAAGGAGGTTCTCCCAGGCAAACCAGTCGTGCCTCCTTTCGACGCCTCTAACCCTCCTCCTGAGGTAGAACTGTACTGTGAAGTAGTTTCCATTTTCGAGTGCCTTTATGACGCTTTGATATATAACATTGTATCTTCTGAATGCACGACTGGAAGCTGTCTCCCAATTTGCCCCCTCGTCCTGAAGGGGTTATCCCACGTGAAGTGGATGAAGAGGACGAGTCAGAATCGACTGTCCCAATTGAAGAGGAGGAGGGAACCCCCGAGTCCAGTGACCAGGACACTCGCAAGCGTTCCCGCAGCAAGGACTCGGATGCCTCATCGCCGACAATGTCAGAAGGCCCTTTCGTTGTTTTAGAGGAGCCAATCACTGCCGTTCATGTGTGCTCCATGGCTCTTCCTGCCCGGAAGAAGCTGCGATTGCCGAAGGAGTCGTCGGAGTCAGAGGAGCAATCATTCAACCTTGATAAATTTAGCTGGTGAGTTCTGCATTTGCGACCTTGTTTTGGTTTCTTTTTGGAGTTGCTTTTTCCCTGAAGTTTTGCTTGATGTGTTTTGTAGCCGAGCGACGTCCTCGTCTTCTAACGACGTCCAATTTGTGAAGGAGTCCGGAGTCGCAGACTCCAAGGCCAAGGAAGTGGCCGAACAGTCTTCTTCTCCTCCATTGGCGACCCACTCCGGGCACAATTCGTCGAGTTCCCCGCATGCTGGGGAACACCAGATCGTTGCCCGGATGACTGTGCGACAGTCATCTTCGGAGTCTCTAGAGGATCATGTAAGCATCCTTTTTGTTGTTTTAGCAGTCAAATTTATACTTGGTGCTGTTGCTGAACTTTTTTTCTCTTCTGATGCAGCTCATCATGAGGGAAGCTACTCGCCTAGCGGAGCAAGTCCTTGTCATGGGTCGGCAGCATGCTCTGTTGGACAATCGCCACCGTGTTGTCGAAGGTGAGTTTTGGCTTCGTCTTTGTCTTTGTGAAATTTATGAATTCGATTGATGATACACCCTGTGCGTTGTAGTTGAGCACCATGAACTACTTCGTCGTGCTGCTTCACTCGAGAAGGCGCTTTTCGTGGCGACAAAGAATCGCGACGAAGCAATCGTAGCTCTAGAGGAGTCGCGAAAGCGAGAAGAGGATCTCCGCGCCTCCACTGCTGAGAGAGAGAGATTGTTCGAGGAGAAACTTTTCTCGATTGCCAAGTCCCTCTCAGGTATTCTTTCAGCTGGATGTGCATTGCTCTTTGCTCTGACATGTGGTTGTTGTACTAACACTTTTGTGTATGCAGATACCAGCGGCCTGAGCTTTGACGCCCAGTCTCTGCGTCGCACGGATGCATTGGTAGGCGCCATCACTACAGTCGAGGACCGCAGTGTTTCCCTCTAGGAGACGCTGGGCAAGGCCAAGGATGTGCTCAGTCACATCCATGAGGATTTAACTCCCAAGGCCGGGTTGATCGACAACCTTGGAGACCTAGTGGAATCCCTCGCTGTGGGTATTCCCGTGGATTTCAGGAACTCGCAGCGGTCCGTCGGTGCCACCATGGCACTCGCGATGGTGCAAGCCCATGGCCTGGAGATGGATCCCGCTGCTATTTTTGAGGCGATGCATGTCGATGCCGGAGGCCAGCAGGTAGGGTTTGCTCCCTTCGCTCGTAGCTGCGCTAAATATGGTCCTCAACTTATCAAGATAGTCGCCAAGTATTCTGAGGAGAGGTAGCGAGCGAAGGCGGCAAAGGCCGCGGCATCTGGGGCTACCACCTGCAAATTCGTGGCATCGGAGACTGCCACAGATGCGATGAATCCCCTGAAGCCAAAGTCAAAGTCGAAGAAGCAGAATGCTCCTTAGTCTATATATGTAATAGTTGTAGTTGCCTTTTGTTGAGACTATGCTTTTGTGGGAGCGTTCCTGCCGAGACTTTGATGTGCTTGAATGCATTCGTGCTTTTTATCAATGTATTCTTAGTCTCTTATTTTATATTGCTTGGTTTGTGATAGGGTCCTTCGAGTGGTCCTCCTGATCCTCCGCCCACTGATGAAACCTTGGCACAGCGATGCTCAAAGGTGGAGGAGTTGTCATTGCTTCCACGACTGCGCGGTCGCATTAAGAAATTGGAGCGTGAGTTGCCCATCCTCCACAGTAGCGCAGATGTATGGAAGTCGAAGGTGGAGAAGGCCACCGCCCGTGAAAAGTATCTCTTGGAGGAGGTGGCGCAGCTTAGTGAGCAGTTCAAATGTTAGCTTTCTGCCCTCTCATCTTTTTTTTAGTCAGTCGCATCAATGCCTTGTCTTTACACTTTGCCTTTTTGCTTGGTGTAGTTGTCAGTGCTCGTCATCCGCGGGATGAGAAGCACCGGATTGCCATTCGAATGAATGACATGACCCAGGAGCAACTGTAGGCGAGTGGGTACTTTTGGGTGGACCACGATCGTGCCATCGCGCTTGCGACCTTGTAGGATCGTGCTTCTCGAATACTTCATTTTTTGAAGAAGGCGCAGTCGTGCCTTAGGCATATTTATCAAATGATGTTTCCGCTGGACGCCGTCCCTTCAAGCCTGTTGGCTCTTCTGGTGAAGTTCCAAGATTTGAGTGCAGTTCGCGAGTGCGTGCGACAGCAGTTAGTAGCTGGTGCTAAGGCTGCATTGTCGCTGGTGCAACTGCATAGGCCAGATGTAGATGTTGTGTCTGTTGCAACTGGGTCACCGCCTCCGCCAGAAGGTATGACCTAGAACATGGTTCCGCACTATCAAGCGGGTGATCGGCCAGCCGAGGAGGTTATCGATTTCTTCGAGGAACAAACGAACGTTCTTCTGTTGCGGCAGTAGCATGACTTGTATCCTGCAAATAATTATACAAGTGTTGTAAAGTTTGCATGAATATGTTGGATGTAATTAATACCCATTGATATGTGAAGAGCTTGCTAGCTTTTATATTTTGCGAGTGTGTTGTACTCTGCAGTTCCTTTTCGTTAGCCTGACTTGTGTTTATATCAGCACCTTGCCAACCTATCAGGTGTGTTGCAACTGGGTTGGTCTTTATCAAGGGTTTGATTGATGTTGTGTCAGCTACTCAGGATACTGTGATTTGTTTGTAGAACGAAAGTGTAAAGGGTGGCGCAGCCCCTGAGTGATAAAATTGCAAGAAAAATAAGGAAAACACAGAGTTTTGGGGCACTTAGCTTTATTTATTCGTGGAACAGTACAAGGTACAATGTGTGGCTAAGTAGCCTGGCTGAATAGCGTTATTTGTAAAAAAACAACTAGGGGTAGAAGCAACGTAGCTGTGCGACGTTCCAGGGGTTGGAGTATGCGACTCCTGTCTCGAAATCTTTAAGGCGTTAGGCGCCACCTGGGTTTACTTTTGTAATCATGTAAGGTCCCTCCTAAGGGGACTTGAGCTTGAGATGCCCTTGTTGCTTAAGTCACAGGACCAGGTCTCCTTCGACGAAGGATATGGGGTGTAGCCTTCTGTTGTGGTAGTTGCGGAGGATTTGCAGGTAGATTGTTGATCTCTCCGTTGCGATTTCTCACACCTTGTCAAGGAGGTCGATTGAGTCTTCGATTGCAAGAGTTGACTCATATTCGCTGTGAGCGACCACCCGTGGGGCTTTGTAGCGTACTTCTGCGGGTAGCACTGCTTCAACACCGTGCACCATGAAGAACGGGGTGTATCCCGTGGCGCTGTTTGGAGTTGTGCGCCGGCTCCATAGTACGGATTGTAGCTCGTCTGGCCAGCATCTAGCGGCTTGTTCGAGTGGTCGGAGGTGTCGTTTCTTGATTCCACCGCAGACAAGGCTGTTGGCCTTTTTGACTTGACCGTTGGTCTTCGGGTGAGCCACCGAGGCGTAGCTTATGTTGATTCCCAGGTTTTCGCAGAATTCCTAGAACTCCTTACAGGTGAAGTTCGTTCGGTTGTCCATGATGTGTTGTGTGGAACTCCAAAGCGGTAGACAATGGACTCGAAGAACTAAACAGCGCTGACACCTGATTGATTTGTCACCGGCATGGCCTCGATCCACTTGGTAAATTTGTTGACTACGACCAAGAGGTAGACGTAACCTCCTGGCGAGGATTTCGGGAGCTTGCCGACCATGTCGAGTCCCCATTGCACGAAGGGCAAAGCCAATGGTATTGGTCGGCGTTCCGCGCCAGGTGCGTGAGGTTTGTCTGCGAATCGCTGGCAAGCGTTGCAGTGCTAGACGATGTCCTTGGCGTCGCGCATGGCCGTGGGCCAGTAGAATCCAGCTTGTAGAGCTTTGGTGACGATCGCGCGACTGCCAGCATGATGCCCGCAAGTGCCTTCGTGGATGTCGAGTAGGATGGCCCTTCCTTCCCTGTTGGATACGCACCGTTGGAGCACTCCTGTGATGCTACGCTTGTACAATTCACCGTTGATCAGGGCGAATGCCTTGGATCGCCGCACGATCTGCCGGGCGTCAGTCGGGTCGTCTAGCAGCCTCTTGCTGAGTAGGTGCGTAATGTAGGGTTGTGTCCAAGATGGCTCGATCATCATGATGCCCATTGGTCCTTCGAGTCCTGGGTCAAGCTCCAGGTCGTCGAGTGCCATTGGCTCATTGGGTGGCGTAGCCCCCGAGTCTGTTGACATGCTTGTTTTCTTCTCTGGAGCCTTGGGCTTGATGGAGCATTCGCAGATGCGCTCGAGAAATACCCCAAGTGGTATGGGGGCGCAGGTGGAGCCAATATTGGAAACTAGATCCGCATCTTCATTGCTTTGGCGGCCCACATGTCGCAGCTCAGAGCCATCGAAGTATCCTTGGAGTGTGTCATAGAGGTCACGATAGGCGATCATGTTGTCGCTTAGTGCGTAGCACTCGTGCATCGTTTGGTTGACCACCAGTTTGGAGTCACCGTAGATGATGATCCTTTTGGTGCCATAGGCTTTCGCCATCCGCATCCCATGGATTAGGGCTTCATACTCAGCTTCATTATTGGAGGCGGTGAACTACATTCGCAAAATGTATTTGATCTTGTCTCCTTTGGGTGATGTCAGTATGACACATGCGCCGGCTCCGTCCTTTCGCTTGGACCCGTCAAAGTGCATTGTCCAGAGGTAGGACATATCTGGTTTGTCGAGGAGCTGATTCTCCATCCAGTGCACGAGAAAATCTGGGAGAACATGCGATTTAATCGCGTCACGCTTCTCGTATGTTATGTCTCGTGGAGATAGTTCGATTCCCTAGAGCGTGACTCGTCCGGTGGCATCAAGATTATTGGGTATGTGCCTGAGCGGGGCGTCATTTACCACCACGATTGGGTGCTCCTAGAAGTAGTGGCGTGGTCGCCTGGCCGTCATGAAGACGCATACGCCAGCTTTTAGTAGTGCGGGTACCGCTGTTTTGTTGGCGTGAGCACCTCGCTGAGGTAGTAGACTGGGCGTTGGACCCTGTGGACTTTATTTTCTTCGGCTCGTTCCACCACGAGAACCGTGCTGACCACCTGGTTGGTGGCGGAGATGTAGAGCAGTAGTGGTTCCTTTTCGCGAGGCGTCACCAATACTGGCGAGGTGGATAGTAGATGTTTGAGATCTTCGAATGCTTCTCGCGCCTCGTCTGTCCAATCGAACTTGTCAGCTTTGCGGAGAAGTTGGTAGAAGGGTAGTGCCTTTTCGCCCATTCGACTGAGGAATCGACTGAGCGCCATGATTCGCCTAGCTAGCTGTTGGACGCCTTTTACGTTCTTCGGCTTCTCCATGGCTAGTATGGCCTTTATTTTCTTTGGGTTTGCTTCGATCCCTCTCGCAGAGATGAGATACCCGAGTAACTGCCCAAATGGCACGCCGAAGGTGCATTTATCCGGATTGAGCTTGATCCGGTAGCGGCCGAGGTTGGTGAATGTCTCGTGTAGGTCGTCGATTAGCGAGGCTTCCTCTTTGGTTTTGGTGACGATGTCATCAACGTAGACTTGGATGTTGCAACCAAGTTGGTTCTTGAGACAAGCCTGCATGCACTGTTGATAGGTGGCTCCTGTGCTTGTTAGACCGAAAGGCATTGTGTTGTACCAGAACAAACCAAAGGGCGTCGTAAACGCTGTTTTCTCCTAATCCTCCTCCTTCATTTGAATCTGGTTGTAGCCTGAGTAGGCGTCGAGGAAGAAGAGATGCTTACATCCCGCGGTGGAGTCGATGATTTGGTCGATTCGCGGCAACGGGAAGTTATCCTTTGGGCAGTGCTTATTCAAGGAGGTGAAGTCCACGCACATCCGTAGGATATCCATGTTTTTTTAGGCACAAGCACTGTGTTAGCGAGCCAAGTACTTTCCTTGATCTCGCGTATGAATTTTGCGTCGAGGAGTTTGTTGATGTCCATTCTGACTGCTTTTGCTCTTGGTTCAGACAGTCGCCGAATTGTCTGCTTGACTGGCCTTGCGTCTAGATTCATGTTGAGTGAGTGCTCGGCGAATTCCCTGGGAACCCCTGGCATGTCCGCTGGATACCAGGCGAAGATCTCCCAGTGCTCACGGAGGAATTCGACGAGCGCGAGTTCCTATGTGGAACTCAAGTTGTTGGCGATGAGGGCCATCTTGGTCGGGTCCGTTGGGTGGACTTGGACTTTCTTCGTGTGCACCGACGAGTCGAAGGACAGGTCGAGTGAACTTGGCATGCTCAGGGGAGGCAGACTATTGTCTGTCGACTCCTTTAATCTTGCGAGTTTCTCCTGCATGTCGATGGACTGGGAAATTCTGTTAAATTCCCTGTCACAGCTGCCGGACCTCTCGAAGTTGCCATTGATTGTGATTATGTCGTTTGGACCTGGCATTTTCATCTGCAGGTAGGCGTAGTGCGGTACTGCCATGAACCTTGCGACCGCGACACGTCCAAGTATGAAGTGGTATTGTGAGGGCCAGTCGATGACTTCAAAGTCGATGTGCTCTCACCGAAAGTTTTGCGACATGTCGAAGATGAAGTCGAGGTTGATTTTTCCCAGGAGATATATGCCCTTCCCTGGGACGATGCCGTGGAACATCCTGTCTGAAACTTCCAGACACGTTAGGGGGATCCTCATCGCATGGAAGGTACTCGCTAACATGAGGTTAATGCCGCTGCCGCCGTCCATGAAGATGCGACTCATATCAAAACCCCCGATCTGCGCCTCGAGTACAAGGGGACAGTGGCCTGGACGAGGAACTTGGCGCGGGTGGTCACGCCTATCGAAGGTGATGCAGGAGTCGCTTCCACTGAGGTATTCAGTTGTGGAAGGTGGAGAGTTTATCACCAAGTTGACTTGGAAAGTGATGGCCTTCTGCACTCGATTTGAGGGACGCCCTCTTTGGATCATCCCCATGTTGTCCACGGCTCATGGGTATGGTTCTCCTCCATGATGCTGGACCGGCGCAGCCGCGGGTGGTGGTGGTCCAGGCGGTGGTGGAGGAGCTACATGTGCCACGGCGCCTGGGGCGGCTCCATAGCCCATGTTGACCGCGTCACGGTTCATCCGAGCCAATCCGTCGTGGAGTTTGAGGAACTCGCGGCAGTCCTTGAGGAGGTGTCTTGATATTTTCTTGCCATCGTGCTTGTCGATGTAGAAGTGCATGTTGCATGGCCCGGACAGTTTGTCCTCGATAGATGTCGCGGGTGCTTCCTCGCGAGTGCGGTCCTCCCACACCTGCGTGTTTTTTCTGCTGTCACGGTATCCACCATTGCGATATCCGACGTTGCGATTGTCGTCGCGTTTGTCGACGTAGCCAGCTGCGACCATATTGACCTTGTTGCGGTCATTGTAGACGCGCATTCGATGTTTGCCTCGACGGTCGTGTCTGCGCCCAAGGTCGTCGTCATCGTCAGAGTAGGTGTGGTTTTTCACCGAGTCTTCTCCGTCAGCCCACTGATTCGCAATTTCCATCAGGTGGTCTATCATTTTGGGCTTCGAGTGGCCTAGATCCTCCTTGATCTCTATGCGGCGAACACCGTCATTGAATGCGTCGATTGCACGGTCCTCCGAGATGTTTTCTACGCAGTTCTTGATGATGGACCATCTCAGGATGTACAAGCGCAAGGATTCGCCAGATCTTTGCTGGCAGCTTCTCAGTTCTTCTACTGATGTAGGCCTTTTGTAAGTGCCCTTGAAGTTGCACAAAAAGCTGTAGACCAGCTCTTCCCAGCTGCGAATGGATCCATGTGGGAGGTTGTTGAGACACGCGTGAGTGACACCCTGCAGTTGTAGCTGCAGGCATTGCATGGTCGTGCTTCGACTCCTGCCATGTAGCCTAACAGAGGAGATGTGGTCCTCCGACCAGATTTTCGGGTCCTGCAGGCTGTCAAATTTTGGGTTCTCCGATGGAAGTTTGAACCCCTTAGGCATTTGCTTCTGCCTAATGGCCATGCTAAAGCATCTGGTGCCACAGAGCTCAGTCTCGTCTTCTTTCGAGTCAGTCGAACGAGCACGTCTTGCCCGCATCTTGTCGACTTTGTGCTGAGTGGTAGTCGCGGTCATGCCGTCGTGAGCGACGTCACTATCACAGATCATGACTGTCATCACTAGAGGAGTACGAGTAGTACTTTTCTAGAGCCTTGCTTTTCTTTGGCTTTGGTGTTGGCTCTTTGTCGAGGGCAGCCTCGATTAGCCCCAGGCCCATGATCGTAGATTGGTGCATGGTAGCTCGCGGATCTCTAGCCGGAGGCTGGTTGTTGAGGAGGTCCATGGTGGCCGCCGTCACCGCGTCTTGCGGCGTTTTCGGGGGCACGTTGCCCCGCGTGTCGACTGTCATAGAGCCTAAGTCGAGGAACTTTGTGGCCTCTACACGTTCTTGATCGGAGAGGTGGGCCAGTCGAGATCGCCTTTTGTTGGCAACGTAATCGCTACCTTTGGAGGAGGATCCTCCGTGGGAGGAGAGCCCATCTCGTCGAAGACTCGACTCATCCACCGCCTTTCTGCGTGCTTCGAGTTGCACGATCACCTATTGCTGGTGCTTGAATTCCTCCTTTAGCAGCCAATGGTAGCCCATCAGCAGGTCCTGCGGTGTGTTGGGGGGTAGAGGATTGTCCCGTAGAGATTCACGACAGCGGGCCCACTTGTTGTCGTTGAGCTTGATCAGCATGCGCTCACCGGCGTTCACATTCGCCGAGAGCGACGGTTCTCCACCTGTCCCGTTGTTGACGGGCGCGCCATTACAACCGTTGGTGGGGCCGCCGTTCGTGACTAGTATGACGTTGTTGGGCGAGCTGCCGTTGGGCGGTCATGTGCCAGATCCGGTGCCACCGTTTTTGTGATTGGCGGTGCTATCGCCCGCATTGATTACGGCGCACATGAAGTGGTTGGGGAAGTTGTTGCTCCCGCAGCTTTCAGATCCGGAGCCGTAGGCTCCATCTTCTATGGCTAGGTCACCCAGATCGGATCCGCGACTGCTGTCACTGTCCGTACTCCCAGTTGTTGCTAAGGTGATGAGCTTGCTGAGGGTGACGATTGGTGGTGGGAACCATGATGCTGGAGCAATCGCGGGTGCTGTTGGCTGGTTGGGCAGGCGAAGCGTGCCCAGTTCACCAACCTGGAAGCGGAAGCTCCCAATCGCAAGGCTGATTCCATCGCCCACGGACTCAAAAGCCGGGCGAGTGGTCGGCGTGTGGACGGTGAATTCGAACGCGCCGAAGACCTGGCGAATCTCCGCTGTTGTAGAGTTGTAGATCGCGGTTGACAGGGCCGAAGAAGCCGTGACATCAGCACTCCCAGTTCCCACAGACAGCGCCAATTGACGAGGGTTTAACTCGTCAATGCCCATTGCTATGGACTTGGGTTTTGTAGAAGGAGGGAGCATCGGAGGCATCAATTGGCTAGCAAACAAGCACACAGGGATGCAAGTTTTACCCAGGTTCAGGCCTCGTAGAGGTCCCTACTCCTGCTTGTCTGCCCTTGGAATTAACGAAGGAATCAAAGATTATAGGGGCGCGCAGATGCAATCTGGCGAGAGTTGTGGAAACTAGGGTTGTGATCGTCCTCCTCGCCTGCCCCCTCCTAGCCTTTATATAGATAGGCTAGGTCTCGGGTACCAGATCGAGTCGGTTACAGATTAGGGTTTTCCCTTTGAACTTTCTATCTTAAGCTTCTTCTTGTCTCGCAAGCAATCAAGAGTTTGTGGGCCACTCGAATTCTGTATTGGGCCTTGGCAACGCCGTGGGCTTCTGCTGTATCCAGGCCGTATATACCAAACTCGAGTACCTGTAGGGTATACCCATGTCAGGGAGAGATCAAGTCCCCTTGTCTAACTCCACATGGTTGGAAATATGGACCCACCTCCCTATTAACATTGATAGCAGTGCTACCACTCATGACGAACTACATAATCCAGCAAATCACCATGTCATCAAGTCCTCGACGCTCGAGGACTTGTCTAAGGAATGCCCAGTCCAGCCTATCGTAAGCCTTCTGAAAGTCCAGCTTGAGGAAAACCCCTTTCTGATGGTGTACCTTCACCTCATGAATGATTTCATGAAGAACGAGTACTCCATCATGAATCAACCGACCATTCAAGAAGGCAAACTGAAGAGGGTGGGTCAGGCGTTCCAAGACAGGGGTGAGCCTAATGGTGCAGACCTTGGCAAAAATGTGCTGAATGACATTGATCACCATGATTGGTATAAAATGGCGAACATATGTGGCCCCCACTAGCTTGGGGATCAGGGTAATCATGCCAAAGTTAAGCCTAAACATGACAAGAGTCCTAGAGTAGAACTCCTGAAACATCGGCATAACCACCAGGCAAGTTTATCCCAGAAGGTTTAGAAGAAGATCACCGGTAGCCTGTCCGGCCAAGGTGCGGAGTTGGTTTTCATAGACTTGATAGCCTCGACAACTTGGTAGCCTGTCCGTCCAGAAGGGTAGTTACCTCCAAATTCTCCTCTGTAGTCACTATGACGTCTCTAGTCTAGAAGTCCATACTCAGTGCAAGTCCCGACCTCGAGGTTGCCGAGAAAAGATCCTGGTAGAACGCATAAATATGGCACGAGATATCTCTCTAGTCCTCCAGGAGAGAGTCCGTGTCCTAGAGGCATGGGATCGAGCACTTCCTACACCTGCCATTTGCGATGGCATGGAAGTAGGCCATGTTCGATTCCCCCATGCCTCAGAAATCCACGAAAAGTTCCGTAGCGCCGCCGCCACCGAAGGGGAGATTCAGGGGACAGAAAGTCTCTGTTCCGGCACCCTGCCGGGACAAGGAAGTGCCCCCGGAGCCATCTCCATCAATCTCCACCGCCATCTCCATCACCGTTGTTGATTCCCATGATGAGGAGGGAGTAGTTCTCTCTCGAGGATAAGGGTTCTACCGGTAGCTATGTGTTCATCTCTCTCTCTCTATGCATGATCTTATTGAGATCATGAGCTTGTAATCTATAGATCTACCTTGCTACTAAAGTGCTTTAATAGATCTCTACTCTCCCCATGTGTGTGAAAGTGACAGCGTGCACACCATGGTGGCACTTAGGCTAGAGATTACAAATACTTGTTATTAGTTATATTTGGAGTTGGATGTCTTTATGAAATTGTGGTGTTTGTTGGAACCATCTAGTACTCAAGGTGACAATGTGGGGTTTTCTAGATGGGAAAGATGAACTTTGAGGTGTTTTGTTATACCCCTACCATGGATTAGAGTGTCCAACCGGAGAGTAGTTAAGAGTAGTATCATAAAGAAGAATATATTTATATGAGAGTGTTCACTAGTGAAAGTATGATCCCTAGGCCTTGTTTCTAAGCATTGAAACACCGTTTGCTATTAGATCTGTTACATGTTTGCTTGCTTCCATATTTATTTCAGTCTTCCTTTAGTATTTTCCACGCCATCAAGCTATTTTCTATCACCGTTACCACTTATAATTATCCATCCCACTTGTGTGTCACTATCTCTTCGCCGAACTAGTGCACCTATACACCTGACAAGTGTATTGGGTGTGTTGGGGACATAAGAGACTTCTTGTATCTTGATTGCAGGGTTGCTTGAGAGGGCATACCTTTGACCACTTCCTCCCTGAGTTCGATAAACCTTGGGTGATCCACTTAAGGGAAAACTTGCTGCTGTTCTACAAACCTCTGCACTTGGAGGCCCAACAACTGTCTAAAAGAATAGAAGTGCGTAGACATGAACCCAAACAAACTTGTGACGAGACAAGCTCTCCAACTCCACTATCGAGAAATCCTGCCAAATTGTCTCCTACAGTCCCACGATGTCCACATCTTCTTGGTGCAGGTATTCCTTGATCTGGCGGCATCGGCCATCCTGCTCGAAGCCCCGTATGTTCTAGATGAACGCTCATATCGCTCTGAGGTTGTTCATGAGGTCAATCACTGGGACGAGGCCCCCTTACTGGGGGCAGAGCGGGCATGGCCATACGGGGTCAGGCAAGTAGGAGCTTTAGGCGGTCTCTCACGAGGTATCCCCACTCGGGGAGTCCTCACACAAACCCTAGCACTATCAAGTCCAAGGGGTGTATCCGTGCTAGACCTAGGTTCACTCGAACTAGGTCCAACTAGCATAAGGGCCCGTTCCCGCTCTCGTGTGTCGCGTGCACAGGCTAGGGCGATCTGGCCCTCATACACCTCCTAGGCCTTGATGGCCGTTGTCTGCTCCACTCGGGGACCCCTCTCACCATGGAAGATGATGTCGCTGTCTAAAGCGACAGTACTTAGGTGATCTAGCGGGATGTCCTCCAAGACGGAGAACCTAGACCTAGAGGGAAAATGAGTAGCAACATAAGGTAACGACAGGGAAGGAGAACATGAGGTACCCGAGAACTCGTCAAGAGTCGCCACCCTGCAGGTTGCTCTCTCTGCAACCACCGGCTCCGGCCAGGCCCCTCACCCCGAGCACCCACGATGCGCTCGCGGTGCTGAGATAGGGGCGAGGTCTAGCGGGGCCTCGAGGGCAGCACACCTAGGGCATGGCCACACGAGTGGTGGAGTCGGTCATGGTCATGTCACCGGCAACGAGGTACGGAGTGTCGAGGGAGAGGGAGTAATTGTTGGAAATATGCCCTAGAGACAAATAATAATATGGATTATTATCACATGTCATAAATTTTATGATTAAGTTTTATATCATGCTATAACTGTATTTAAAGGAAATGTCAATACACATGTGATATATAAACAGCCAGGAGTTCCCGGTGAATCTCTAGTCACTGGTTCATTGGTCAACAGATGGTCAAGGTTTCCTGATCATGTGGGATTTATGCTAGTTGACAATGGAGTCACCTCATTACGAGAGTGAGATGATGAGCTATACCCAACCTAAGCATCATGACCCGATCATGTCACAAAGTTCAAGTTACGATGATTATAATATACCTAGTGTCCTATTTCTTAGACCGTGAGGCCATATCAATCACTATCACCCGAGAATACTTACATAACATCAAACATCATTTGCACGAGCGATGATCATAAATGTGTATTCAGGTATTCGGAGGAACATGTAGAGGCATTATGCTTCAATAGCGGGATTTGTCCATCCACGTGACGAAAATATACTACAGGGTCCACTCAGAGAAGTTATATCCAATAGTTGCACAAATGATCACGGGGATATCACTTATTGGGAACGAGTCAAATAGAATTTTTAGTAATGAGATTGAACACGACATGGTGATTTCATTGATCAGATCTCGGACAATGCAAGTATCAAAGAGACAAAAGCAATATGACACAACGTTCATGGTTCAGTGACGAAAGATTCATGGAATGCACAGGGGTCATCATGGGCATCCAGGTCCCGTTGATGATCATTGGTACGAGAAGGTCTCGACCATGTATGGAGTATTCCCAAACCGTGGGGTATCACGCTTAAAGGCTTGATGATGCTCAGAGAGTGTTTTGGTATTGGCAGAATCACTGAAGAAAAGAAAGAGAGAGAACCGGAAGAGTTTCGGTAAGTCTAGAGGATGTCTGGAGTTTAGGTGGAAGGAGTTCCATAGCCACGGGGATTGTATAATATGTGAGTAAATGTTAAATATTGATTTAATCATTTATTCATAATTATTTAATAAAATAAAAATGAATTAAAAGGTCAAATACCTAATTGGGCCAAAATCCGAGGAAAAGGGCCCATGACGGAAAGACCAAAGGGTAAGAGAGAGGGGGTGGCCGGCTGGGGCAAGGGACCCCGCGTGGGGCCCACTTGGTCCCTAGCCAGTGGTGGCCAGCCCCCTACCTCTCCTCTCCTTTGTTTAGTCCCACATGGCTAATACAATTAACTATGTGGGGGGATTTTCCCCTATATATTGTAAGGTATTTTGACAAATTAAATACACAATAATCAATAAAAGGTTTCATCTCTTTTGGGGAGACCTCTAGTTGATTCTCTCTCTCCTGTGACTGTGGTCCCAAGCCTAGATCGCGCGAGCAGGAGTCTTCTTCACCGTGGAGCGCCATCGCGCTGTAGGATTTGGATCTAGAAGCTCTACTTCCACAAGTGCTGCTGGATCAGAGGAGCAGGAGTCATTGTTAGGCTCCGGACATGTGTAACTCCCTCGGAGGTGCAACACCTGGGGCACTAGGAGTCGTTGGAGCCGCACGGGCCGAAGGACTTCAACACGACCCCGAGGTCGGCTTCAGAGCGACTACATCAGCCATGCTCTCCTGAGCATTGACAACGCTTTTCGGTTTTCAAGGGTAAGTTCATGAAAAGCCCCCCCCCCCCCCCCCGTTACAGCATTATTAATAGATAGATCCTGGCATTAGGGTTCTTGGCATACTAAAAATTTATTATTTTCATGCACGAACCCCTATAGTGGTATTAGAGCTAGATCTAAGCGTAATATTGCTAGTATGGGTAGAACACACGAGTTTTAGCGTGTGGGCGTTGATATTTTAGTTGTTACCCTCCCACGTGTACTTGTGTATACCACAGTAATACTTGATGAAGCGTCCCCCAACCAACTCTATGCGTTCATTCGCGAGACTGGTCCACGCTTGACATACGGCTTGTACCGTATAAAGTGGCATTGGGGGGTGTCTATCTCTCTCGCATTAGTTGGTATGACATTTGCAATGGAGGTCCCTAAAAGGGGTGTAGTATAGAAAACTACTTGATCAATGTTGTGGTGGAAGTTTGTAGGTAAGAACGGTTCTTGTGCGAAAGCCCTAGCAGCCACGTAAAACATGCAAAGATAAAGTACATGCATCTAACTTTGTTTTGCAGGGGGCTTTGTGAATGTGATATGGTACTAGTCAAGGTGAAGTAGTTTACTTTATGTTACTAAGTAGTAGTAACGGTCATGGTGATGATGGACTACCACGCCGGAGGCACCGGTACCCAAGTGCCTACGGCGCCGGATCCGGAGATGCGGGATGGAGATCATAGCATGAAGGACCATATCGCATCGCATTTACGTTCAATGTTTATTGTTTGTGCATCTTATTATGTGCTATTATTAGATACTCGACGGTATCCTAATAAGATGATCCCTAATCAAAATACTAATGAAAGTGTTCTCCCTTAGTGTGCACCACCAAGAAAGTTCTCCGTTATGAGGTAGGTCGTGACAATCGGGTGTCAAATATATCTGTGTTCGCATACGGTGCGTGTAAGCCATGTTGCATAGTGAATACACTAACATTGAGTTGGCAAGCCTAGCATGTGTAAACATGGCCTCAGAACATGGATGGTCGAAATATCGAGAACGAGCCGCATGAATGATGTGATCGACGTTTTGGCGTCCACCTTTGCAACTATATCGCCGGCTGTGACGATCGGGGTGGTGTGGTGAATAGGGATCGTGTAATCACTAAAACCGTTTTGGGGATAGTAATTTTTGTGGAGTTCTTGTTTAACTCACATAATTATAAACTTATTCTAAATTCCTTTTGCAATTATAAATGTAGAAATGGTTCTCCCCGATGCTTCCTTCCGGGTTGACGATTGCTTAGATGGAGAGAAGCTCAAACTTGATGGATCCAACTTCCATGAGTGGGTTGTGTGTCTGAATATCCTCCTTAGTGAGAATGAATTGGTCGACTACATATGCTACGAGATGGCCTTGGAACATACATATTTCTATGAGACCCCGCATCAGCGGGAACACCGCTATTACCATCGAGAGATGGCCACCTTCATTTTAGGGACAATGCATTTCAGAATGGTAGACGAACTACATCCAGTTGTAAGCAATCTTGACCCAGATACAATGTTGGATCATCTTAGATCCGAGTTCGTAGACCAAGTGCGCATTTGCAAACACGAGCTAGCAGGAGATTTCCTTTCCATAAAGATTGAGGAAAATGCTTGCCTGCAGAGTCACTTGGAACACATGCATGATGCGTACATGAGGCTTGTTTACTTCGTGGATCATTGGGAGATGGACTCTTTTGCAATAGGCGTGTTACTGCAGTCGCTGCCCCCAAGCTACCAAGCACATGCCAGGACTTGCATCACGAGAGGTGATAGGGAAACACAGGATTTCCATGAGTTCATATCACATTTTAGGAATCTGAAGGTTGAACCCATTGCCGGAGAGGTCCTCAATGACAAAGGTATATATTATATACAGTTTTATAAATGTTATAAATCTTGCAAACACTTGTTGTAGTATTGAAGTATCTGATACTTGTTCTGTTTTATGAAAATAGATCCTTCTGCATGAGAGTTGGTTGCTAGAGAGGAGGTGACATTGCATGTTGATGGCGAACATGATGATGATAGCTGATGACACTCTCCCTCGACATTTATCATTTAGTTTATCATTTTGGATGGTTATTCACTACAAGAAAAGTTTCCTTCCGCAATGAATTGGCCCGACGGTCGTTGTAGAAGGTGCGTCTTCCGCTACGAAATTCCCGGCTCGGCCATGGCCGATGGAAAACTTTTTTTCCGGTTTTGTGGCCCTCTACTACGACGGATCTGCTAAAAACATGGAGGAAGCTCGGCCAGCGCGTGGCAGAAGCAAGATTTTCCTGTTTTGTCTTTTGAGGCGTGTGGGTCCTGGACGTTAGTGTCTCTAGCGGCCGATACTTTTCGGTCGCGCCTCCCTGATTTGAACTCGATAACATAGCTCGAGGCGTTTCCCGTTTAGTCAGGCTGCTAGGTCCCACATGTCAGCCTCTCATTAGAAGGATCGTGTGTATCATGGAATTTTTTTCCTTCGCTCACGCTACCTTGTTCCGAAGTTGATAGCGTTGCTCGATGCATCTACCGTCTAATCAACTTCCTGGGAGCCACATGTCATCCTCTCATTAGAATAAATGTGTGTATGATGGAATTTTTTCCTTCGCTGGTGCTACCCCGTTCCGAGTTGATAGCGATGCTCAATGCATCTACCATTTAACCAACCTCCTGAGCCCCACATGTCATCCTCTCATTAGAAGAAACGTGTATATGATGGATTTTTTTCCTTCGCTCATGCTACCTTGTTCCAAACTTGATAGTGTTGTTCGATGCATCTATCGTTTAATCACGATACTGGGCCCCACATGTCATCCTCTCATTAGAAGAAACGTGTGTATGATGGATTTTTTACCCTCTGTCACACCTTCGTCTTCCGAACTTGATAGCGTTGCTCGCTGCATCAGCCGTTTAATCAAACTCCTGGACCCCACATGTCATCCTCTCATTAGAAGAAATGTTGTATGATAGAATTTTTTCCCTTGGTCGTGCCTCCGTATTCCGAACTTGATAGCGTTGCTCGCTGCATCAGCCGTGCTGGTGGTTTCCTTATGTCAGTCTCACATTAGAAGAATCATGGGTATGACGGACTTTTTTTTCTACTCTAGCGCCACCCTGTTCCTAACTAGATAGCGTTGCTTGACGAATCTGCCTTTTGGTCACGCAGCTGGGTCCCACATGATAGTCTCTCATTAGAAGGATCTTTTGTATGATTGACTTTTTTCTCTACTCACGCTATGTGTTTCGAACTTGATAACGTTGCCGCTGCATCAGCCGTTTTTCAGGCTGCTGAGTCCCCCCATGTCAGCCTCTCATTAGAACAAATGTGTGCATGATGGACTTTTTTCTCGCTCGTGCCTCCCTATTTCGAACTTGGCAACATTGCTCGATACAACACCTGTATAAGGCCACGCTGGTGGGACCCACATGTCGGTCTATCTTTAAATGAAATGTGTGTATGTATGATAGACCTTTTTTCGGCCGCGTCTGCTATTTTGGACTTCCAATAGATTTAAACTGTGTGTGTTGCCACTACGCCAAAGATATTTATGAAAAATATATTATTAAACATTCCTAGGTACATTCAAGTTATGTTTTAATGTTTTTAAAAATATGTCGTGTGTCCGTGTTTATATTTTTAAAAATAAAAGGACAGCCTCCTGGCATTTCAATTAATAAAATGCCACATATATAATGGACTAGTTTCTTAAAAATATAGCAGAGTTTTTTTAAGAGGAGGGGGCAATGCTCAAAAGGCCGAATTAAAAATATTTTGGGCTATTCTACATGGTCCATCTACATGTGTTATACTCCATGGGCTCCTTTCTTAAATTTCACTAGGCTGTGCTAAGCAGTCCCTTGACCCTGACAAGGCCGAATCAAAATGTTCTTGTCTATGCTCCATGGGATCCTTTCTCAAATTTCACTGGCATGTGCTCAGCAGTTCCCTGACCCTGCGGTCAAAAAAACAGCTCCCTGACCTCGAAAAGGCGTGTGTGTATGTTGGACTGTTTTTTTGGGTCAAACTTGATAATGTTGTTGGATCCTCCATGTTATCCTCTCACCACGCTGGACTTTTTTCTCGCTCGCGCCTCCCTAATTCGAACTTGGCAATGTTGCTCGATGCAGCATCTCTATAAGGCCGCGCTGCTAGGTCCCATGTATCAGCCTCTCTATAAATGAAACATGCGCATGATGGACTTTCTTTCAGCCCCGTCCGCTGTTTTGACATCGGTCCGTTGCTAGGTCCAAATATACATGGTACAAAGTAAAGGACCAAATATACACATATACTATATAGATGTCGATAAAATTATATATATTTTTGAAAATTATGTATTATAATTTTATATAGTGATGATATGTCATATGTCTATTATCTGGTTCTCACGTGCAGGGTACGTGGAACTTACTAGTAATGCAGTAGTTTCAACAAAAAAACATAGGTAGGCGGACCTTTTTATGGGGGGGGGGCTGGGGAAGGGGATGACCATAAAGGCCGAATTAAAAAGATAACTGGGGTGGATGCCCTATTCTTCATGGGCTCACTCCAAAACTAAATGTGCTATGGTCGGCGGCCACAAGACAATAAAAAGGCCGAATTGAAGGTTTTGGGCTATGATTGTTGGAGATATGCCCAAGAGGCAATAATAAAGTGGTTATTATTATATCTTTATGTTTATGATAAATGTTTACATCCCATGCTATAATTGTATTAACAGGAAACATTAATACTTGTGTGTTTTGTAAACACAAAAGAGTCCCTAGTAAGCCTCTTGTTAATCTAGCTTGTTGATTAATGGATGATCATGGTTTCCTGATCATGGACATTGGATGTCGTTAATAAAAAGATCATATCATTAGGAGAATGATGTGATGGACACACACCCATAGTAAGCATAGCATAAGATCAAGTCATTAAGTTCGTTTTGCTACAAGCTTTTCAAAATGCATAGTAACCTAATCCTTCGACCATGAGGTTATGTTAATCACCATCACCGGATGGATACTTTGATGACATCAAACACCGCTTCATAACTGGGTGGTTATAAAGGTGTCATTGGGTATACTGAAAGTATGTGTTGAAGCGCATGGGCCAAGATTGGGCTTTGTCCATCCATATGACGGATAGATATACTCTGGGCCCTCTCGGTGGAATGTCATCTAGTTAGCTTGCAAGCATGTGACTAGATCACAAGGGATGACATAACATGGAACGACTAAAGAGTACTTATCTGTAACGAGGTAGAACTAGGTATGGAGATACCGACGATCAAACCTCGGATAAGTAGAATATCGCGTGACAAAGGGAATTGGTTTCATATGTTAAATGGTTCTATCGATCACGAAGTCATGTTGAGTATGTGGGAGCCATTATGGATCTCCAGATCCCGCTGATGGTTATTGGTAGGAGAGGTGTCTCCATCATGTCTGCATATTCACGAATCGTAGGGTGACACACTTAAGGTTCGAAGTTGTTTTAAGTAGATATGGAATGTGCGTTGGAGACCGAATGTTGTTCGGGGTCTCGGATTGGATCCGGGACATCACGAGGAGATCCGGAATTGTCCGGAGAATAAGATTCATATATTGGGGATCATTTTCTAAGTTAGGAAATGTTCCGGAGTGTTTGTATGGAGATTCTAGAAGGTTTTGGAATGTTCTGGAAGGTTCTAGAAGATTTCTTGGAGTTTGCTTGAAAACCAAGAAAAGATCAAGGAGTCTTTGTGGGGTAAGACACGGATTCGTGGGGGAGGAGGATTCCTTCTCCCCTCCCAATCCGCCGGCCAAGGAGGGAGGGGAGTCCTACTAGGACTCCCCCTCCCATGGCGCCTCCCTCCTTTAAATAGAGGGGAGGGGGCGCCACCCCCCAGCACTCTCCCATAACATACCCTAGCCGCCGCCTCTCTCCTCCTCCTTCACTCTGCTCCGGCTTAGGCGAAGCCCTGCAGAATTCTCTACTCCACCACCACCACCACACCGTCGTGCTGCTGGGATTTCGTGGAGAAGATCTACTACCTCCGCTGCTCGCTGGAACAGGGAGAGGAAGGTCTGCTTCGACTCTGCACGTGTGACCGACTGCGGAAGCGCTGCCGGAACATGGCGCCGGAAGGATCATCCACACGATCTTGAGATCGGCAAGTGATCGACTACATCAACCCCGAGATCTAATCTCGTAACGCTTTCGGATCTACGAGGGTTAGTACAGATCTATCTCGTTGCACATGTCTAATAGATTAGATATTGGCTTTTATCTAGATTAGATCTGGGTTTTGTTCGTTCTTCTTAGAATTTTTTGTTTTCCATGCTACGAACCCATCAGTGGTATCAGAGCCGTGTCTATGCGTAGATCTGTTGCACGAGTAGAACACAATGGTTTTGTGGGCGTTGGTGCTCTTGCCGTCTTTTGCTTTGTGTACTTTGCATCTTGCGGTATGGTGGGATGAAGCGGCTCGGGCTAACCTTACATGTCATCGCACATGAGACTTGCTCCACGCTTGACGTGTAACTTGCTTTGCACAAGTGGCTTTGCGGGTGTGTGTCTCTCTCACCATAGTATAGATCCAATCTACACTTTGCACTTGATAGCACTTGTATCAACGTTGTGGTTCATGTTCGTAGGTAAGATCCGTTCTTATTCGAAAGCCCCAAGCCACGTAAAACATGCAAATAAGATTAGAGGCGTCTAACTCGTTTTTGCAGGGGTTTTGTGATGTGATATGGCCATCATGTGATTGTGATTATATTTGATGTATGCAATGATCCTTGTTGTAATATGGCAATCAGCAAGAGCCTAATGGTTGTCTTTAATTCTGTTAAGACCTGCGTGTCTATTCATCTTGTAATAGCTTTATTCCAAGTAGTTGTAATAGTTGCTAGTAATGATGGACAACCATGAAGCGGCGCCACTGACCTTGACGCAATGCTGGTGATGATGGAGATCATGTCCGTGCTTTGGAGATGGAGATCAAAGGCATAAGAAGAAAGGGCCATATCATATCACACTAATTATGAATTGCCTGTGATGTTAATCCTTTATGCATCTTGTATTGCTTAGATCGCGACGATAGAATTATAAGATGATCCCTCTCACTAAATATCAAGTAATAAATTGTTCATCCTTAGTAGGCACCGTTGCTAAGACTCGTCGTTTCGAAGCATCTCGTGATGATCGGGTGTGATAGATTCTACGTGTGCATACGACGGGTGCAAGCCAGATTTGCACATGCGGATACTAAGGTTAATCTTGACGAGCCTAGCATGTACAGACATGGTCTCGGAACACGGAATACCGAAAGGTAAAGCATGAGTCATATGGATGATATGATGAACATGTTGATTGTTCGCCTTTAAAGCTACATCATCTCACGTGATGATCGGACTTGGTGTAGTGGATTTGATTCATGTAATCACTAAAACAACTCAAGGGATGTTGTTTTGAGTGGGAGTTCTTTTGTAATTTGGTTTAGTCAAACTCAATTTATCATAAACACAATCAAAGTGAATTTTAATAGTTTTTTGTAGTCATTGGCATCCGTTCACCACCTTACGCTTAGTTATAGTTGAGATAGTGAACTATAGAAATTCTGGATATTTGCTTTACGAACTGGTATCGTATTGTTTTGAGTGTCAATCTAAAGTTTAAAAGTCATATTGCAAACTTTCATCAAACTCCATTTACTCTGTGAAGTTTAATAAACAGTATTAAATCAAGAGTAACAATTCCAGTGTTAGTATCTAATGTATCATGTTTGCCTCCATGATTCTTGATACTCAAAATATTGTTTTTTAATATCAAGTTTTATCTAAGAGCTGAAAGCAATGTTTCAGAAACCATCATATGTGAAAGGTAGTGCGATATCTAAAACAATGTGTTGGTTACAACATGATAGAGTATATGTCCTCATATTTGATGAGAATTTGTGAAGGTTGGAGACGCTAGTCGTCCTAATCCTCCAAAAGGTTTTGGAAAGAAACATTATACTCGCAATTCACCTTTATAAGCTATAGCAACTTGATCATGAAAGTTGTCATGATAAGGATGAATAGAAGATGTAAGTAAAATGTTTACTACACTAAAAGATTACTAAAGAATGGAATTTTGAAAGAATGCCAAACATTTGATGAAGGTGATCCACTTCAAAGTGCAAGTCCAAAGGTATTAGTATTTGACTATACACACTTTGTACTATGTGTCATGTGAATGACACCACTATTGATGTTGATAGATTCTTTTAAAAGAAAAGGAATTGTTGAAAAAGAATCTATAAAATATTTGGCAGAAAAGAAAAGATTGGAGATATCCAACTTAGGTATATAGAAGATACATGTTATGGCTGCATTCCTTGGTTATTAAACATTGTGGTTCTGTGGTATTGGATACCGAATTGGTTGGTATGAAGTGTCATACAGGACAACACAATTCATGAACTGCAATGGCCTAAGTAACTAGCAAGAGAATATGTGATGACGTTCATCGAAAACAAACAAAGGGTTGTTCTGTTGCTCGTTAACATCAAAGCTTACCTTCAAGATTTGTTTCAATAATTGTTATTTTTATCAGGTATTATGACGAGAAAAAGTTGTTCAAATAATTACCGTATTCCATAATAGATGGATGATATACAAGTCTGGTTGGAGAAATAACGACCATAAAACTAATGCTAAAATGTCGCAAGACAAATGATTGAAAGATCACTTGCGAAGTGACATCGCCGTTTAAATTATATTGAAAGGGATACATGAAGAAACTCCATGTTGATGGATTTTTGGAGTCTTTGATTTTGATCAAATGACGCTTGTGATACTTTCCTAGAGATAATTAAAACTCCGTTCGTAGGCCAAAAGAGGAATGGACGACTGACTGATTGGAATTTGTACATATTGATGTATATAGTCCATTATGTGTAGTCGTGGGCGATGGATTTCAACTTCATATGCTTTCTCCGAAGATTTGAGTGAGTATATGTATATACTTACTCAATAAGGAAGAAGTATGAAACATTTGAAAATGTTCAAAGACTTTCAAGATGAAGTGGAAAATCATTGTAACAAGAAAATAAAAAGTTTATGATTGGATCATAAAGAAAGATGTTTGAGTTACAAGTTTAGCAAAACACCTAAGATTTGAGGAATCGTTCCATGGATTTGCATTTCCCAAAACACCATAGGAGTATGGAGTGTTCAAGATATGTAATGAAACCTTGTTTGACATGATAAGATCAAAGGTGTCATTTATAAAACTGCCATTATATTTTAAAGATTAAAGCTTTCGTGACTACCACTTTTACACTGAAAAGAGCTCCATCGTGATCCGTTGAAATGACACCATATAAGTCATGGTTTGGGATAAAACCCAGGTTGTCCTTTCTTAAATTTTTGGTATGCTAGGCATAAGTAAAATGTTTACAACCAAAGTCGGATGAGCATGTCTTTGTAGGTTATTTTGAATAACCATTGGGTATTCCTCCATAACACCGAAGACAAAAGTGTTTTTCACTTAGAATGTCGAGTTTCTTGAGAAGGAATTTTTGGTGAAAAGTCAAGTGGGAGGACAATAGAACTTTGACAAGGTTGTTGAACCTTGGCTAATATGTGCTGAGTTGCGCAGCGTCGGTAATTGTCCCGGAGGCAGCAACAATGCTCGTGGCTCATGTGCCTCAAAGGATGTGGTCACGGGGATCTAAGTTCCTATTGAACCAAGTAGGTCGGGTAAGTAATCAAATGCCAAGATTTGAGAGTTAAATCATTGTTGTTTGACAATGATGAACCGACTACATGCAAAGAAGCAATGATGGGCCTGACGTTAAGTGGCTTGAAGCCATAAAATCCGTGATAATTCCATACACGAGAAATCAAGCTTTGAATTTGAAAGACCCTCTGGAAAGGTGTAAGACCTTACAGTCGTATATGGATCTATAAAGAAATAGACATGGATGTTTCACATCTATGAAATAGTCAACATGTCGGAAAGAGTTTACGACAATGTTCAAGGAATTGACTATGATAAGATTTGATCTTTCATAGTGATATTTAGTCTGGACGGATTAATGTAGCAACCACTACATATATTTTGGTATATGGTAGTTGAACAAACAAAACAAGTTCTTCTAATAGAATGGTTACCTAGGATGTGTCCATGACACGATCCAAAGGGTTTTGTTAATTCAAAGGATGCTAAAAGAGTATGCAAAACTTCAATGGTCGAAGTGAGCATCGCGGAGTTGGAATCTTCACCGTGCTAAAACCGTTAAAAGGTTTAATTTCATCAGAGACGATGAAGATGTTTGCATTTTGCAAGAAATTAAGTGGGAGCGCTAAGACATATTTCTAATACATTATGTGAAAGACATATTGTTGATTAGAAATAATGTATCTTTTATTGACACAGGTTAAGAATTTCATTTCGATGAAAGACTTAGGCATAACCCAAGAATTAGGAATCAATGTCTATATGGATAGATTGAGGCGCTAATATGGTTTTGCCAAATGTACATAGATAAGATGTTGAATGAGTTCAATATGGAAACAACAAGAAAGGTTCTTGGCCTTGCGGAAAGGACTGAATCAAGATTCAAGTGTGTTGACACGAGATTCAAGTGTTTTGACACTTGGTGAAATCGCAAGAATATTTTGATCAATCGTTCTTTGAGATGTACACATCCAGATATGTCCTATGCTCTAAATGTTATGAGCATATACCAGAATGACTCATAAGATGATCATTGGACAATAGTAGGGATATTCCTATGATCTTTGGAAGAACTAAGAATATATTATTTATATAGTGGTGACAAATAGTTCATTGTAAATTGTTACATTGATACTAGTTTTGTCACAAATTAAGTTTATCTCAATTTAAACTATGGGTGGCACAATGTAATGGAAAGGAAGTTCCATAACGGATTTGGTTGAGTACCAAAGTTAAAACATTGTGACAGATACTACAACAAAAGGCTAAGTATATGACTGCTATTGTAGCAGCAAATGAGGGCATTTGTGTCAAGTAGTTTGTTATCAAACTAGGTGTGGTTCATAGCAGGATAATACTATGAAGATACATTGTACGACAATTGTATCAACATGATTTAATCCCAAGGAACTAAAGGTCTCACCAAAGGACCAAATTTATACAATGCCATCTCATTGGAGAATGAGTAATGCGTAGACGCATGAAATGCAAATACACATGGACACAGAAGTGTCGGATCCAAGATTATGTTTACCACTAGCAATAGTGTCTATACAACACCAGAAAGCCATAGGTGTTGAATGCACAAGTTTTTAACTAGATTATTGACTCTAGTGCAAGTGGGAGACTGTTGGAGATATGCCCAAGAGGCAATAATAAAGTGGTTATTATTATATCTTTATGTTTATGATAAATGTTTACATCCCATGCTATAATTGTATTAACAGGAAACATTAATACTTGTGTGTTTTGTAAACATAAAAGAGTCCCTAGTAAGCCTCTTGTTAATCTAGCTTGTTGATTAATGGATGATCATGGACATTGGATGTCGTTAATAACAAGATCATATCATTAGGAGAATGATGTGATGGACACACACCCATAGTAAGCATAGCATAAGATCAAGTCATTAAGTTCATTTTGCTACAAGCTTTTCAAAATGCATAGTAACCTAATCCTTCGACCATGAGGTTATGTTAATCACCATCACCGGATGGAACTTTGATGACATCAAACACCGCTTCATAACTGGGTGGTTATAAAGGTGTCATTGGGTATTCTGAAAGTATGTGTTGAAGCGCATGGACCAAGATTGGGATTTGTCCATCCATATGACGGATAGATATACTCTAGGCCCTCTCGGTGGAATGTCATCTAGTTAGCTTGCAAGCATGTGACTAGGTCACAAGGGATGACATAACATGGAATGAGTAAAGAGTACTTATCAGTAACGAGGTAGAACTAGGTATGGAGATACCGACGATCAAACCTCGGATAAGTAGAATATCGCGTGACAAAGGGAATTGGTTTCGTATGTTAAATGGTTCTATCGATCACGAAGTCGTCGTTGAGTATGTGGGAGCCGTTATGGATCTCTAGATCCTGCTGATGGTTATTGATAGGAGAGGTGTCTCCATCATGTCTGCATATTCACGAATCGTAGGGTGACACACTTAAGGTTCGAAGTTGTTTTAAGTAGATATGGAATGTGCGTTGGAGACCGAATGTTGTTCGGAGTCTCGGATTGGATCCGGGACATCACGAGGAGATCCGGAATTGTCCGGAGAATAAGATTCATATATTGGGGATCATTTTCTAAGTTAGGAAATGTTCCGGAGTGTTTGTATGGAGATTCTAGAAGGTTTCGGAATGTTCTGGAAGGTTCTAGAAGATTTCTTGGAGTTTGCTTGAAAACCAAGAAAGGATCAAGGAGTCTTTGTGGGGTAAGACACGGATTCGTGGGGGAGGAGGATTCCTTCCCCCCTCCCAATCCGCCGGCCAAGGAGGGAGGGGAGTCCTACTAGGACTCCCCCTCCCATGGCGCCTCCCTCCTTTAAATAGAGGGGAGGGGGCGCCATCCCCCAGCACTCTCCCATAACATACCCTAGCCGCCGCCTCTCTCCTCCTCCTTCGCTCTGCTCCGGCTTAGGCGAAGCCCTGCAGAATTCTCTACTCCACCACCACCACCACACCGTCGTGCTGCTGGGATTCCGTGGAGAAGATCTACTACCTCCGCTTTCATTGGAGCGGGAGAGGAAGGTCTTCGACTCATACGTGTGATCGATTGGAAGCGCTGCCGGAACGTGGCGCCGGAAGGATCGTCCACACGATCTTGAGATCGGCAAGTGATCGACTACATCAACCCCGAGATCTAATCTCGTAACGCTTTCGGATCTACGAGGGTTAGTACAGATCTATCTCGTTGCACATGTCTAATAGATTAGATCTTGGCTTTTATCTAGATTAGATCTGGGTTTTGTTCGTTCTTGCGGTAGAATTTTTTTGTTTTCCATGCTACGAACCCATCAATGATTGGGTCTGATAGGCTAATTTCATGGGCTCAGTAATAAAAATTCCAGACCTCAACAAGGAAGAACAAAACGAGGGAGACAATTTTGGCCGACATTTTCATGTAAAAATTGTTGACAACCAGGACACATACCCCGCGCGCGCCAAAACTTTCCTACTCATGCCTTCCAACTCGAGCCTTCACTCCAGCAGCCAGCTATTGTCTCTTTGCACCATTCTTCTGGAGACGCGCAGGCGGTCAAAACCACAAGCCGCGCACAAAAATATACACACTCCGTCTATCAGCCGGGGTGGCCTGACACCATTGCTGGCAGCGCCGTTCTTTTCAATACGCACACAGGCCATTGGTTAGCTGGTCGATCCCCACGGTAGGCTTATAATATCCTTAGTTCGCTCAATCATTCCCTAGAAGTAGTTTCGTACTCGATCTACTCGTTTGACATTGTTCTGCACTTGATCTGTTTGTTCGAATTGGTTGTCATTTTGTGCTCGGTCGATCTATTGTCTCAAATATGTAACATAGTTTTGCACTCAATTTCTGAAATAAGCTAAAATTACGTGGCATTTATAGTTCTATATTCAATCAGGTTGCTTAGATCTCTTGGCTTAATTAGATCTGTAATCAACCTATTCAGTGAAATATCTTGAAAGCTTCTGACCATCTTTATCCTCAACAGATGGACAGATATTGGTTACTAAATGGAAAAAAAGCAACACCTTCATATTGGGAAGGTGTTAATGAATTCATGAAGTTTGCTAGACAGCATAACGGCGACTCGGATGTCTTTTCCCATGCCGACAATGCCTTAATTATAAAAAGTTGAGTTAGACAGAGTCACAGGCCATACTTTCGTTAATGGGATGCAACGCACATATATTAGGTGGACTAAACATGGTGAACCATATGATCAGCCTATTCTTGATCCTCTAGCTGATGCTGATCCGCCTGAAGCTTATCAGATCGATGATGCGGACCTTTCTGGTTTGTTAAGGGACATGTAACTCACTGCAAGCAAAAAAGCGCTCCTTCTCTTAAAAGATCACTTTTCTCTAACCTGATAGAAGATGCCAAGTGTTCAGTGGACCCTGATTCTGATATCTCAAGATTCCAACTGGTAATAACGAGGGTTTAACTCATCAATGCCCATTGTTATGCACTTGGGTTTTGGAGAAGGAGGGAGCGCTGGAAGCATCTATCGGCTAGCAAACAAGCACACAGGGGACTCGAAGATTTACCCAGGTTCAGGCCTCATAGAGGTCCCTACTCCTGATTGTCTGCTCGTGGAATTATCAAAGGAATCGAGGATTACAATGGTGCGTAGATGCAATCTAGCAAGGGTTATGGAAACTAGGGTTGCGTGTGTCCTTCTCGCCGCCCCCTCCTAGCCTCTATATAGATAGGCTAGGTCTCGGGTAGCAGGTCAAGTCGGTTACAAGTTAGGGTTTTCCCCTTCTAACTTTCTATCTTTAGCTTCTTCTTGTTCCTCAAGCAATCGAGAGTCCGTAGGTTACTCGAGTTCTATATTTGGGCCTTGGTGACACCGTGGGCTTCCGCTGTATTCAGGCCGTATATACCAAGCTCGAGTACCTGTAGGGTATACCCATGTCAGTAGCCCCCGAGAGTCTAGTGGAATCGCAGATTCGACTGGGGACTTTATGAATCCTTTCGTGACTGAGTATTTTTTTGACTGCTCTGTTTGTGTCATAGGGATTGCTGATGTGCGTGCCTGATTTAACCGATGTATCGGTATCAGTTAACTACCTTAAGGTAAAACAACGCAATCTACTCGAACTCGAGTCCCTGGACTCGAATTCGGAAAAATACTAGTGTAATTCAACTCAAGCCGCCGAGGTCTTTTAGGAGTCGAATTCTAGTATATGGGTGTGAGCACTCGACGTGTTCATCGAGGCATTTTAGTCGTACCTGTTGGCACGGATATATTTCTGGTAGTGCGCAGAAAATGTGTTGCCAGGCCTTATTCAGGTTTTATCTTCACGCAGCAAGCGCGGCATCCGAAATTTGTCATCGCGGAGATGATTCGGGTGACCCAGGAGACGCAGTCTTCTTGTAGGTAAACGTCATGAGGCGGTGTCGCCATAAGCTTCGAGTGTGGATGCTATCGGCACCATCGCCATCGCCATTGCTGCTGCTCCTCTGCTTCTTTGTGTTCCTCTTTCTCGCGGCGCTAGACCAGCTCCGTGTATTCCCCAGTTACTTTCTCCGGTCACACTGTCACCGTAAGATGGGAAATAAGAAAGGAGGTGCCACGGCTGATTCCGCCGCCGCCACTGTTGCTACCAAGAAGAAGGGCGGCTCTACCGCTGCGGGCACCAGCACCGCCGCCGCTGGGAAAAAGAAGGGTACGGGCACTCGCGTCACCAATGGCGCATGGCGCGCATCCATGATCAAGTCTTCTGAACTCCGGCTCCTATGCCAGGACGGAGTCCTATCTTCTACAGTCGCTGACACGCGTGTCCCCGGCAGCAAGGTAATCCCTTCTCCTCCTGCCGGTTTTCAGGTGATGTTCCTAGCGTTCATCATCCGCGGTCTCTCATTGCCCCTGCATCCTTTCTTCAGGGGCCTTCTCTGTTTTTATGGGCTCCAGCTGCATCAGCTGTCCCCCAACTCCATCCTCCATGTAGCTTGCTACATTACTCTTTGCGAGTGCTGGCTCAGAATCGAGCCGCACTTCGGTCTCTTCAAGCTGAAGCGCCAATCGGCATCTGGCTCCATAGTCTACGATGTAGGCGGCTGCGGTATCCACGTTGACTCCTCCGCCACATACTTCGACATCAAACTCACTACATCCATCCAAGGGTGGAGGGACAAGTGGTTCTACATCCGTGACCTGAAGGCCGACGGAGACTATTTCGGACTCGCGCCCTTCGATCCCGCGACGTCGTGCAAGAGGAGGCGCTCCTTGAAGAACGTAGTGATGTCCGGCGAGTCCACAGAGACAGATGTGCTATACGAGCGCGTCTGTGACCTCAAGAATCACATGGGTAAAGAGGAGGGAGGTTGCGCCCTCATTCGCACATAGTTGCACTATCGCGTCCAGCCCCTGCAGGCCAGAGTCCACCCTATGTTCCAGTGGGCTGGCACGGACGATGTCACTCGCGTATCTGTCGATGACATTTCCGCGAGTGAGGTAGATAAAAGGGTGCGACTAGTCACCAAGTACACCGCCAAGGATGTGCTCCCAAATGATCCAGACGTACCTCCATTCGATTCTGCTAACCCTCCTCCTGAGGTACAATTGTGCTACGTAGTAGCTTTGTTTATCGACTGCTTCTTTGTTGTTTTTTCTTGACTTTGCGCTAAATTGTTTACTATATGCAGGATTGGGGGGTGTCGCCCTATATGCCCCCTCTTCCTGAGGGGGTTATCCCTCGTGAAGCCCTGGAAGAGGACCAGTCGGATCGATCGTCCCATCCGATGTAGAGGAGGAAGCCCCCGAGTCGAGTGGTCCAGACACTCGCAAGCGTTCGCGCAGCGAGGATTCAGATGCATCGTCTCCTTCGACTACGGAAGGTGCGGCTATGGGTGCAGAGTCGCCGATACCTTCCGTTCCTGTGAGTGCTATGGTGCCATCTTATCGCAAGAAGATGCGACTGCCAAAGGAGTCGTCGTCAGAGTCGGGGGATCAAACCTTTGATTTTGACAAGTTTGATTGGTAAGTGTGCGAGTCTTCCTTCTGGTTGTTTTTTGATGTTGCCTTTTCTTGATGTTGGTTTTGTTTTGTAGTCGGCAAGCGTCGTCACCTTCTGGCGACGTACAATTTTTTAAAGAATCTAGAGTCGTGACCTCCAAAGCCAAGAAAATGGCTGAGCGCACCCCATCTCCTCCATTGGCGGCCCACTCCAGGCATAATTCATCAAGTTCTCCACACAATGTGAAGCACCAGATGGTTATCCGGACGTCTGCGAATCCATCGACTTCGGAGTCATTGGAGGATCATGTAAGTGTGGTATCTCTTCTTTTGATTTTGCAGTCGAATTTTCATTTATGCCATCTGTTGACCCTTTACTATGTCTTTTGTCGCAGCTCATTGTGAAGGAAGCCGCTCGCCTTGCGGAGCAGGTGCTTGCGATGGGTCGTCAGCATGCAATGCTAGACAATCGCCATCGCACGGTTGAAAGTGAGTGTTCTTTACTTTTCCTCTACATCCTTGTGATATATTCGACTAACGTTTTATATTTGTTTATGTCACAGCTGAGCATAATGCACTCCTCCGTAGCACTGCTTCCCTCGAGAAAACGCTTGCCGCGGTGGTAAAGAGTTGCGATGAGGCAGTCGCAGCGTGTGCCGAGTCGTGGAAATGCGAGGAGGATCTGCACGCCTCCATCGTGGCTAGGGCAAAGTTGTTCGAGGAACAGCTTTTTTCGATTGCCAAGGCTCTCTCACGTATTCCTTTGTTTGAATTTTCGCTGTTTTCTCTTCTTTCGAATTTGTTGTTGGTACTGAATTTTGTGCCCATGCTTGGGTTTTGTGTAGATGCTAGCGGTCTGAGCTTTGATCCCCAGGCACTCCGTCGTGATGATGCCCTGGCGGGTGCCATTTCGGCAGTCAAAGATCGCAACACTGATGTCCAGGGGACGCTCACCAAGGCCAAGGGTGTGCTCAGTCGCCTCCGGGAAGAGCTGGCGCCCAAGGCTGAGTTGATCGAGAATATGGATGAGCTGGTGGAGTCCCTTGCCGGAGGCATTCCTTCGAGCTTCAAGAACTCACTCCGTGCGGCTGGCGCTTCAATGTCACTCGCAATGGTTCAAGCCCATGGAGTCGAAGTTGATCCTGCAGCAGTCTCCAAGGTGATGCATGTCAGTGCGGATGGCTAGCATGTAGTCTTTGCTCCTTTCGCATCTGCTTGTGGCAAGTGCGGGCCACAATTGATCAACACAGTTGCGAAGTATTCTAAGGAGCTACAACGAGCCAAGAAAGCGGCGAAGGCTGCAATGTCAGGGGCTGGTGGAAAGTCTGTGGCGTCTGGTACCGCCATGGACTCGATGAGGCACCGAAAACCAAAGTCCAAGTCGAAGATTTGCTCCTCAGTAGTTGCGTCTGTAATAGTTAGATAGCCTATTTCTTTTGTCTGGACCATGCATTTTGGCGAGTGTATCTGCTGATACGTTTATAATGCTTGAATGCATTCCAGTCTTTTGTCTATGCCTCGCCTTAGTACTCTTATTGTCTCTTGCTTGGCTTGTGATAGGGCACATCGAGTGATCCTTTGAGGGAACCTCGGGTTATGCCACCCCCTGATGACACCTTGGCACCGCCGTGCTCAAGGGTAGATGAGCTATCTCTGCTCTCGCGACTCCGTGACCACGTGAAACAGTTGGAGCGTGAATTTCCCGTGCTCCGTGGTAATGCGGATGTATGGAAATCGAGGGCGGAGAAGGCCGCCGCCCGAGAACAATATCTGCTAGGGGAGGTGACGTAGCTGGGCGACCAATTCAAATGTTAGTTTTCTTCTTCCTTATCTTTTCCTTGTAGTCACTCGCAGTAGTTCGTTGTCTTCATACTTCTGCCTTTACTTGTTATAGTTGTCAGTGCGCGCCGTCCGCAGGATGAGAAGGATAGGATTGCCATTCGCATGAATGACCTAACCCAAGAGCAGCTTCAGGAGAGTGGATACTTCTGGGTGGATCATGATCGCGCAATCGCATTGGCGACCCTGCAGGATCGTGCGTCACGAGTTCTTCACTTCCTGAAGAAGTCGCAATCATGCTTGAAGAATATTTATCAGATGATGTTCCTGCTGGACATCATTCCATCGAGCCTGCTGGCCCTTCTTGCCAAATTCCAAGAGTCGAATGCGGTCCACGAGTGTGTACGGTAACAGCTAGTGGCTGGCGCCAAGGCTGCTCTGTCGTTGGTGCGACTGCACAGGCCTGATGTGGACGTTGCAGCAATTGCGGCTGGCCCGCCAGCGCTGCCAGCAGGTTCGACTTGGAACATGGTTCCTCACTACCAGGAGGTGGATCGTCCAGCGGAGGAAATCGTCGACTTCTTCGAGGAGCAGACCAACGTTCCTTTGCTTCAACAGTAGTTTAGTTAGTATCCTGCACATAGTTATACCAGCGTTGTAAATTTCATATATATATGTTGTGTATAATTGATTAACATTGATGTATATATAAAGAGCTTGTTTAGCGTGTATGTTTTGCGAGTGCGTTGCACTATGCGATTCCTTTTCGTTACCCTGACTTGTGTTTATCTCAGCCCCTTGCCAACCTATCAGGTGCGTTGCAACTGGGTTGGTGTTTGTCAAAGGTTTCGATTGGTGTGTCAGCTACTTAGGATATCGCGTTAGTTCGTAGAACAGGTATGTATAGGGTGGCGCCGCCCCCGTGTGGATATTTTTGCAAAAGTAAAAGGGACACAAAGTTTTGGGGCACTTAGCTTTATTCATTCGAAGGATAGTACGGGGTACAATGTGTGGCTAAGTAGCCTTATTTGCAATGTAAAAAGAAAAGACGACTAAGGATAGAAGCGTCGCAGCTGCATGACGTTCTAGGGGTTGGAGTACGCGACTCCTGTTTCGAAATCTTTGAGGCGATAGGCGCCACCTAGGATTACTTCTGTAATCACGTATGGTCCCTCCCAGGGGGACTCGAGCTTGAGCCGCCCTTGCTGTTTCAGTCGCAAGACCAGGTCTCCTTCAACGAAGGACCTGGGGTGTAGCCTTCTGCTATGGTAGTTGCGCAGGTTCTGCTGGTATATCGTTGATCTTTCCACGGCTTTTTCCTGTGCCTCGTCAAGGAGGTCGACGGAGTCTTTGAGTGCGAGAGTTGACTCCTGCTCGCTGTAGGCTACCACTCGCGGTGCTTTGTATCGTACTTCGGTGGGTAGCACCGCTTAAGCACCGTGCACCATGAAGAACGGGGTGTACCCCGTGGGACTATTTGGGGTTGTGCATAGGCTTGAGAGTACCGATTGCAGTTCGTCTGGCCAGCAGCCTGCGGCCTGTTCGAGTGGCCTGAGGAGTCGCTTCTTGATGCCGCCGTAGACGAGCCCGTTAGATTTTTCGACATAACCGTTGGTCTGTGGATGTGCTATGGAGGCATAGCTGATGTTGATTCCGAGATTCTCGTAGAATTCTTGGAATTCCTTGGATGTGAAATTCGTCGCATTGTCCATAATGATGTTGTGTGGTACTCCGAAGCGGTAGACTATGGACTCGAAGAACTTGACTGCACTATATCCTGATTGATTAGTCACTGGCATGACCTCTATCCACTTGGTGAATTTGTCGACTGCGACCAGGAGGTAGACGTAGCCTCCTCGTGAGGACTTTGGGAGCTTGTCGACCATGTCGAGTCCCCATTGCGCGAAGGGCCAGGCCAATGGAATTGGCCGGAGTTCTGCGCCAGGTGCGTGTGGCTTGTCTTCGAATCGCTGGCAGGCGTTGCATTTCTGCACGATGTCCTTGGCATCACGCATGGCCATAGGCCAGTAGAATCCAGCTCGTAGAGCTTTGGCGACGAGGGCGCGACTGCCAGCGTGGTGCCCGCAAGTCCCCTCATGGATGTCAAGGAGAACAACTCTTCCGTCGGCCATGGAGACGCATCGTTGGAGTACTCCTATGATGCTGCGCTTGTATAGTTCGCCATTGATAACAGTGATTCCTTGGATCGCCGCGCGGTGTGCCATGCGTCAGTCGGATCGTCCGGTAGCCTCTTGCTAAGAAGGTACGAGATGTACGGTTGAGTCCAGGATGGCTCGATCATCATGACGCTCATTGGTCCTTTGAGTCCTGTGTCCATCTCCAACCGTCGAGTGCCATTGGATCATTGGGCGGCGTAGCCCCCAAGTCCGTTGCTGCGCTTGTTTTCTTCTCTATGGCCTTTGCTTGATGGAGCGTTCGCAGATGCGCTCAAGAAATACCCAGTTGGTATGGGGGTTCAGGTAGAGCCTATGTTGGCGAGTGCATCCGCCTCTTCATTGCTTTTGTAGCCTATGTGCCGCAGCTCGCAACCGTCAAAGTCTCCTTCGAGTGTGTCGTAGAGGTCACGGTAGGAGATTATGTTGTCGTTCAGTGCGTCGCACTCGTGCATTGTCTGGTTGACGACCAGCTTGGAGTCGTCGTATATTATGAGCCTCATGGCGCCGCAGGCTTTTGCCATCCTCATCCCGTGCAGTAGGGCCTCGTATTCAGCTTCATTGTTGGAGGCGGTGAACTGCATTCGCAGGATATATTTCAGCTTGTCTCCCTGGGGCGATGTCAGTATGACACCTGCGCCTGCTCCATCCTTTCGCTTTGAACCGTCGAAGTGCATTGTCCAAAGGTAGGACATATCTAGTTTTTGGGGAGCTGGTTCTCCATCTAGTGCATGAGGAAGTTAGGGAGGACTTGCAACTTGATTGCGTCGTGTTTTTCATATGTAATGTCTCGTGGAGACAGTTCGATTCCCCAAAGCGTGACTCGTCCAGCGGCATCGGGATTGTTGAGGATATGCCCAAGCGGGACGTCGTTGACTACGTGTTGGAGATATGCCCTAGAGGCAATAATAAATGTAGTTATTATTATATATCTTTGTGTTTATGATAAATGTTTACATTCATGCTATAATAGTATTAACAAGGAAACATTAATACTTGTGTGATTTGTAAACTTAATTTAAAGTCCCTAGTATAGCCTCTATACTTCACTAGCTTGTTGGTTGATTGATGATTGTGGTTTCCCTATCATGAACATTGAGATGTTATCAAAAACAAGATCATATCGTTAGGAGAATGATATGGTGGACATACTCCTATAGACAAGCGTAGCATAAAGATCAAGTCATTTCAATAAGTTCAATTGCTATATGCTTTCTGATACATAGTAACCTAATTCCTTCGACCATGAGATCATGCATATCACCTTTACTGGATGGATGCTTTGATGTCATCAAACACCACACCGTAACAGGGTGGCTATAAAGGTGGCATTGAGTGTTCGGAAAGTATTGGTTGAAACACATGGATCAAGAGTGGGATTTGTCCATCCACATGACGGATAGATATTCTCTGGCCCTCTCGGTGAAATGTCATCCAATTAGCTTGCAAGCATGTGACTTGGTCACAAGGGATCACATATCACGAACGAGAAAAGAGTACTTATCGATGCGAGGTTGAACTAGGTATGCGGAGATACCGGCGATCATAACCTCGGATAAGTAACATATCGTGAGACAAAGGGAAATTGGTATCGTATGTAAGTGGTTCATTCGATCATAAGTAATCGTAGAAGTATGTAGGAGCCATATGAATTTCCAGATTCCTCTATTGGTTATTGTTCGAGAAGTGTCTCGATCATGTCCGCATAATTCACGAACCGTAGGGAGACACATAAGGATTCGACGTTGTTTGAGTAGTTATGGTATTATGAGAAAGAGACCAATGTTGTTGAGTCTCGGATGGGATCCGGATATCACGAGGTGATCCGGAATGGTCCGAGAATAAGATTCATATAAGGAAAGTCCCGTTTGGAGTTGGGGAATGGTTCCGTGTTTTCATCGGGAACATTCTAGAAGGTCCCGGAATGTCGGCACTCCGAGGGAAGGGTACATGAATGTGTCATTGTAAGTTGGAATGATTGCATCATGTACTAGGTGTTCTTGCTGTCCAAAATAAAGGGTTTATTTAAATCCTAAATTGAAAAGTCAAACGGCTAGTTTGAAAGTCAAACAACAAGTTTTGGAAAGTGGAAAGAGGAGGAGAGAACCGACTTGGGGAGGAGTCCCCTTGGCGGCGCGCCTCCCAAGGCCGACTTGGGAGGGACTCCTCCCCTTGGCCGACCCTCCCACCTATAAAGGGAGGCAGGGCCTCCCTCCTAGCACACACTAGTTCCTATCCTCTAAACTAAACCCTAGACCTAAACCCCGGTTTAGAGCTATTTGGTTTAGAGCCTTCTAATTGATTTAGAGCCTTCTAATTGGTGTGTCTAATTACTAGACTACTAATAGCCTCTCTCATAAGCTCCACCATACTACTTTGGCTTAAGCGAAGCCTGCGGGATTTCCCTCTACCTCGGTACCACGCCGTTGTCTTCGGAATCGCGAGAGTGCTACAACCTCCGCTGCCTTTGGAACAAGGAGAGGAAGGTCTTCGTCAGTACCGAACGTGTGACCGATTGCGGGAACGTGGCGCTGGAAGGATATCTCGCGATCTTGAGATCGGAAGAGTACGAGTACATCACCCACGAATCTGCTCTCGTTAAACACTTTGGAATCTTCGAGGGTGAGTTATTCCATCGACTCGTTGCTACAATCTAGTAGATAGATCTTGGCTTGTTTGTTTGTATGCGATAGAAAATTTTTGTTTTCCATGCTACGAACCCCTACAGTGGTATCAGAGCCGTGTCTATATGTATATCTGTTGCCGAGTAGAACACAATGGTCATTGTGGGCGTTGATGCTTTTATTGTAGATTGCTTTTGTGTACTTTGCATCTTACGGTATGTGGGGATGAAGCGGCCGGGCTAACCTTACATGACATCGTTCATGAGACTTGCTCCACGCTTGACATGCAACTTGTATTGCATAAGTGGCTTTATGGGTGCTGTTTCTCCTAGCATAGTAGAGATCCAATTTACAACGGGTAATCAACAATGCTAGTATCAATGTTGTGGTTCTTGTTCGTAAGTTAGAACGACACTTATTGAAAGCCCCAAACCACGTAAAATATGCAAAGAAAGTAGAAGCGTCTAACTTTGTTTTGCAGGGGTGTCTGATGATGTGATATGGCCATGATTGTGATTATATTTGATGTATGCAATGTTCCTTATTGTAAGTTGGCAACCGCAGAGCCATATGGTTGTCTTTAATTTCATTAAGACCAAATGTCTATTCAAAATAGTTGTAATAGTTGAAGCTGGTGGGCGACAACCATGAAGAAGCGTCATTGACCTTGATGCTATGCGTGTGATGATGGAGATCATGTTCGTTCTTGATGATGGAGATCGGAAGCAAAAAGAAGAATGTCCATATCATATCACATATTATGAATTGCATGTGATGTTAATCCTTTATGCATATTGTTTTGCTTAGTACGACGGTAGCATTATAAGATGATCCCTCATGCACATAAATTTCAAGTTCTAAAGTGTTCACCCTGAGTATGCACCGTTGCCAAAGCTTGCTGCTTCGAAGCACCACGTGATGATCGGGTGTCTTTGATTCATGGTGAATACAACGTAAGCAAGCCAGATTTGCTTATGCGGTAGCTAAGGTTTGATCTTGACGAGCCTAGCATGTACAGACATGGCCTCAGGAACACGGATCGCCGAAAGGTAAAGCATGAATCATATAGTAGATATGATGAACATGATGATTGTTCGCCATTAAAACTATATCAACTCTCGTGATGATCGGTGTTGATGTAGTGGATTTGGTTCGTGTGATCACTAAAACAATGTGAGGATGTTGTTTTGAGTGGGAGTTCACCTAGTTTAATTTCATTAATTAATTTGAACTCAATTTGTCATAAACTTAGTCTAAACTATTGCAAATATGTTGTAGATCAATGGCAGCCCTACCATCAATTTTAATGCGTTCCTAGAGAAAGAAAAGTTGAAAAACAATGGAAGCAACTTCGCGGATTGGTTCCGCAATTTGAGGATTGTCCTCACAGCTGGTAATTTGACCTATGTGCTGGATGCACCGCTGGGTGACCCACCTGCAGCTGATGCTACCAATGAAGTAAAGAATGTTTACCTCGCTCAGAAGAATAAGTACTCCATAGTTCAGTGTGCTATCTTGTAAGGTTTGGAATCGAGCTTGAGAAAAGGTTTGAAGAGTCGATCCATATGATATTGTCGAGGATCTCAAATTAATCTTTGAGACTCATGCGGCAATTGAAAGTTATGAAGCTTCGAAAAGTTCTTTAAGCGCAAGATGGAAGAGGGTAGCTCGTCGGTGAGCATGTGCTTAAGATGTCTGGGCACGCAAATAAACTTCAAAGTTTGGGTATAGTGATTCCTAATACTTTGGGGGTTTACCGCATCCTCCAATCACTACCACCAAGTTACAAGAACTTTGTGATGAACTACAACATGCGTAACATGAACAAAGAGTTGCTGAACTATTTGCTATGTTAAAATCTGCGAAGTGGAGATCAAGAAAGAGCACCAAGTGTTGATGGTCAATAAGACCACCAAATTCAAGAAAGGCAAGTCTAAGCGTAAGGACACTTCAAGAAGGGTGGTAAGAAAGTTACCATACCGACAAAGAAGACCAAGGCTAGACCCAAGCCCGATCTTGAGTGCTTTTTGCAAGGGAGAAGGTCATTTGAGCGGAATTGCCCAAAGTACTTGGCGGATTTGAAGAACGGCAACATCAAGAAGAAAGGTATATCGATATACATGTTATTGATGTGTATCTCACTAGTATTCGTAGTAGTGCACGGGTATTTGATCTTGGTTCGGTTGCTCATATTTGTAACTCGAAACAGAGCTGCGAATAAACGGAAGCTAGTGAAGAACGAGGTGACGATGCGCGTAGGAAACGGATCAAAGGTTGATGTGATCGCGGTCGGCACGCTACCTCTTCATCTACCATCGGGATTAGTTTTATACTTAAATAATTGTTATTTGGTGCCTGCGTTAAGCATGAACATTATATCAGGATCTTGTTTATTGCGAGACGGTTACTTGTTTAAATCTGAGAATAATGGTTGTTCGATTTATATGAGTAATATGTTTTATGCACATGCACCTTTGATAGATGGTCTATTCATATTGAATCTCGATAGTGGAAATACACATATCAACAACATTGAGGCTAAACGTTTGAAATCAGCGATAATTAGACCTATATGTGGCAATCGTCTTGGTCACATTGGAGTGAAGCGATGAAGAAACTCCATTCCGATGGACTTCTTGAATCACTTGATTTTGAATCACTTGAAAGATGCGAGGCATGTCTGATGGGTAAAATGACTAAGACTCCATTCTCTGGTCTAATGGAGCGAGCTACAGACTTATTGGAAATCATACATACTGATGTGTGTGGTCCAATGAGTGTAGCATCGCGCAGTGGTTATCGTTATGTTCTTAACTTCACGGATGACTTGAGTAGATATGGGTATATCTATTTCATGAAACATAAGTCCGAAACTTTCGAGAAGTTTAAGGAGTTTCAAAGTGAGGTAGAGAATCAACGTAACAAGAAGATTAAATTTCTACGTTCTGATCGTGGAGGTGAATATCTAAGTTACGAGTTTGGCGAGCATTTGAAGAAATGTGGAATACTTTTCGCGATTGACACCGGGAACACCACAGCGTAATGGTGTGTCTGAACGTCAATGTCGAACTCTCTTAGATATGGTTCGTTCTATGATGTCACTTACAGATTTACCACTATCATTTTGGGGTTATGCATTAGAAACAGCCGCATTCACTTTAAATAGGGCACCGTCTAAATCCGTTGAAACGACACCATATGAATTATGGTTTGGGAAGAAACCTAAATTGTCGTTCCTTAAAGTTTGGGGATCTTGAAGCCTATGTAAAGAAGTTACAGCCGACAAGCTTGAACCCAAAGCGGAAAAATCGTCTTCATAGGATACCAAGGAAACTATTGGGTATACCTTCTATCATAGATCCGAAGGCAAAATCTTCGTTAAGAATGGATCCTTTCTAGAGAAGGAATTTCTCTCGAAAGAAGTGACTGGAAGGAAAGTAGAACTTCGACGAGGTTGTCGAACCTTCTCTCGAAATTGCGAGTAGCGCAGACACGGAAGAAGTTCTGTGGTGCTGCACCAATAAGAGAGGAAGCTAATGATGGTGATCATGAAACTTGGTTGAAGTTGCTCTGAGCCTCGGAGGTCAACGAGAACTCGTACCACTCCAGTTGGTATGATTCTGTTATGAATGTCATGGTGGTGGACAACCGATGACCCGAGACATATGAGGAAGCGATGATGAGCCTAGATTCCAATAAATGGCAAGAAGCCATGAAATCCGAGATTGGATCCATGTACGAAAACCAAGTATGGACTTTGGTGGACTTACCAGATGGCTGAAAGGCTGTCGAGAACAAATGGATTTTCAAGAAGAAAACAGATGCTGATGGTAATGTTACTGTCTATAAAGCTCGACTTGTCGCAAAAGGGTTTCGACAAATTCAAGGAGTTGACTACGATGAGACTTTCTCACCAGTAGCGAAGCTAAAATCTGTGAGGATTATGTTAGCAATCGCTGCATATTATGATTATGAGATATGGCAGATGGATGTCAAAACAGCATTCCTCAATGGAGACATTGATGAAGAGTTGTATATGATGCAACCCAAAGGTTTTGTCGATCCTAAAGATGCTAACAAGGTATGCAAGCTTCAACGGTCCATCTATGGATTGAAGCAAGCATCCCGAAGTTGGAATCAACGTTTTGATAAGGTAATCAAAAGTTTTGGTTTTATACAAACTTATGGAGAAGCTTGTATTTACAAGAAAGTGAGTGGGAGCTCTGTAGCATTCTTAATACTGTATGTGGATGACATATTGTTGATTGGGAATGATGTAGACCTTCTTAATAGTGTCAAGGAATATTTGAATAATAGTTTTTCAATGAAGGATCTTGGCGAAGCAGCTTACATATTAGGCATAAAGATTTATAGAGATAGATCGAAACGCCAAATATCATTGTCACAAAGTACATATTTGGACAAAGTTCTAAAGAGGTTTGGAATGGAAGATAGCAAGAAAGGGTTCTTGCCCATGTTGCTCAATACGACCTTGAGTAAAACTCAAAGTCCGACATCGGCAGAAGATAGAGAAAGGATGAGTAAGACTCCTATGCATCAGCCATAGGATCTCTAATGTATGCCATCGTGTACTAGACCCGACATCGCATATGTCGTTAGTTTAACTAGCAGATATCAAAGTGATCCAGAGTGGATCATTGACACGGTCAAAAACATCCTTAAGTACTTGAGAAGAACTAAGGATATGGTTCTTTCTTATGGAGGTGATGAACAGCTCGTTGTTAATGGTTACACCGATGCTAGTTGGAACACCGATCCGGATGATTCTAAATCACAACTGGATAATGATTTATTTTGAATGGTGCAGCGATTAGCTGGAGGAGTGCAAAGCAAAGCGTTGTGGCGAGATCTTCAACTGAATCGGAATACATGGCTGCTTCGAGGCTTCACAAGAAGCGATATGGATGAAAGAGTTCATTACAGCTGGGTGTGGTTCCTAGTCTGCTGGACCCAATGTCTATCTATTGTGATAACATGGGCCATAGCCAATGCGCAAGAACCAAGGTCACACAAGAAGTGAAGCATATCAATCTGCTTCCACGCTATTCGAGAACATATCCAGGATGGGGATATAAAGATTTGCAAAGTACACAGATCTGAATGTATGATCCGTTGACTAAACCTCTCCCGAGGGCAAAACATGACCAACACCAAACTGCCATGGGTGTTCGGTATATTACCATGTAATCTAGATTAGATGACTCTAGTGCAAGTGGGAGACTGTTGGAGATATGCCCTAGAGGCAATAATAAATGTAGTTATTATTATATATCTTTGTGTTTATGATAAATGTTTACATTCATGCTATAATAGTATTAACAAGGAAACATTAATACTTGTGTGATTTATAAACTTAATTTAAAGTCCCTAGTATAGCCTCTATACTTCACTAGCTTGTTGGTTGATTGATGATTGTGGTTTCCCTATCATGAACATTGAGATGTTATCAACAACAAGATCATATCGTTAGGAGAATGATATGGTGGACATACTCCTATAGACAAGCGTAGCATAAAGATCAAGTCATTTCAATAAGTTCAATTGCTATATGCTTTCTGATACATAGTAACCTAATTCCTTCGACCATGAGATCATGCATATCACCTTTACTGGATGGATGCTTTGATGTCATCAAACACCACACCGTAACAGGGTGGCTATAAAGGTGGCATTGAGTGTTCGGAAAGTATTGGTTGAAACACATGGATCAAGAGTGGGATTTGTCCATCCACATGACGGATAGATATTCTCTGGGCCCTCTCGGTGAAATGTCATCCAATTAGCTTGCAAGCATGTGACTTGGTCACAAGGGATCACATATCACTGGAACGAGAAAAGAGTACTTATCAGTAACGAGGTTGAACTAGGTATGCAGAGATACCGACGATCATAACCTCGGATAAGTAACATATCGTGAGACAAAGGGAAATTGGTATCGTATGTAAGTGGTTCATTCGATCGCAAAGTAATCGTAGAAGTATGTGGGAGCCATATGAATTTCCAGATTCCTCTATTGGTTATTGTTCGGAGAAGTGTCTCGATCATGTCCGCATAATTCACGAACCGTAGGGAGACACACTTAAGGATTCGACGTTGTTTGAGTAGTTATGGTATTATGAGAAAGAGACCGAATGTTGTTCGGAGTCTCGGATGGGATCCGGGATATCACGAGGTGATCCGGAATGGTCCGGAGAATAAGATTCATATAAGGAAAGTCCCGTTTCGGAGTTGGGGAATGGTTCCGGTGTTGTCATCGGGAACATTCTAGAAGGTCCCGGAATGTCCGGCACTCCGGGAGGGGGAAGGGTACATGAATGTGTCATTGTAAGTTGGAATGATTGCATCATGTACTAGGTGTTCTTGCTGTCCAAAATAAAGGGTTTATTTAAATCCTAAATTGAAAAGTCAAACGGCTAGTTTGAAAGTCAAACGGCAAGTTTTGGAAAGTGGAAAGAGGAGGAGAAGAGGAAACCGACTTGGGGGAGGAGTCCCCTTGGCCGGCGCGCCTCCCAAGGCCGACTTGGGGAGGGACTCCTCCCCTTGGCTGCCGGCCCTCCCACCTATAAAGGGAGGGGCAGGGCCTCCCCTCCTAGCACACACTAGTTCCTATCCTCTAAACTAAACCCTAGACCTAAACCCCGGTTTAGAGCTATTTCGGTTTAGAGCCTTCTAATTGATTTAGAGCCTTCTAATTGGTGTGTCTAATTACTAGACCACTAATAGCCTCTCTCATAAGCTCCACCATACTACTTGCCGGCTTAAGCGAAGCCCTCGGATTTCCCCTCTACCTCCCGTACCACGCCAGTTGCCTTGGAATCGCGTGGTGAGTGCTACAACCTCCGCTGCCTGCTGGAACTTGTGAGAGGAAGGTCTTGGTCAAGTACCGTACGTGTGACCGATCATGGAGCGCTGCTGGAACGTGGCGCTGGAAGGATCGTCTACGCGATCTTGAGATCGGAAAGAGTACGAGTACATCACCCACGAGAATCTGCTCTCGTTAAACACTTTGGAATCTTCGAGGGTGAGTTATTCCATCGACTCGTTGCTACAATCTAGTAGATAGATCTTGGCTTGTTTGTTTGTATGCGATAGAAATTTTTTGTTTTCCATGCTACGAACCCCTACACTACGATGATTGGGTGTTCCTGGAAGTAGTGGCATAGTTGCTGCGCTGTCATGAAGACGTCATACGCCAGTTTCTGGTAGTGTGGGTACCGCTGTTTGGTTGGCGTAAGTACCTCGCTGAGGTAGTAGACTGGGCGTTGTACCCCGTGGACCTTGCTTTCCTTGGCTCGTTCTACCACGAGCACCGTGCTGACCACCTGGTTGGTGGCAGAGATGTATAGCGACAGTGGTTCCCTTTCGCGTGGGGTCACCAAGATCTTGGCGAGGTGGGTGATGAGGCTGAGGTCTTCGAATGCTTCCTGTGCCTCGTTGGTCCACTCGAATTTGTCAGCCTTGCGGAGGAGTTGGTAGAAGGGCAGTGCTTTTTCGCCCATTCGACTGATGAATCGACTGAGCGTCGCGATTCGCCCAGCCAGCTGCTAGACACCTCTTATGTTCTTCGGCTTCTCCATGGCCAGTATGGCTTTTATTTTCTTCAGGTTCACCTCGATTCCTCTTGCGGAGATAAGATACCCGAGTAGTTGCCCAGATGGTACGCCGAAGGCGCACTTGTCCGGGTTGATCTTGATCCGGTAGCGGTCGAGGTTGGCGAAGGTTTCGCGTAAATTGTCGATTAGTGAGGCTTCCTCTTTAGTCTTAATTACTATGTCGTCAACATAGACTTGGATATTGCGACCAAGTTGGTTCTTGAGGCAAGCGTGCATGCACCGCTGGTAAGTGGCTCCAGCGTTTTTTAGCCCAAAGGGCATTGTGTTGTGGCAGAACATGCCGAAAGGCGTTGTAAATGCCGTTTTTTCTTGATCTTCCTCCTTCATTCGAATTTGGTTGTAGCATGAGTAGGCGTCGAGGAAGCAGAGGTGCTCGCATCCCGCGGTGGAGTCGATGATCTGGTCGATTCGTGGTAGCGGAAAGTGATCCTTCAGGCAGTGCTTGTTCAGAGAGGTGAAGTCCACGCACATCCACAGGATACCTGTGTCATTTTTTGGTACTAGCACTGTGTTGGCGAGCCAACTACTTTCCTTGATATCGCGTATGAATTTGGTGTCGAGGAGTCTGTTGATCTCCATTCCGACTGTCTTTGCTCTTGGTTCCGACAGTCGCCGAATTGTTTGTTTGACTGGCCTCGCGTCTGGGTTGACATTGAGTGCGTGCTCGGCGAATTCCCTGGGAACTCCTGGCATGTCCGCTGGACACAAGGCGAAGATTTCCCAGTGCTCACGGAGGAATTCAACGAGCACGAGTTCCTATGCGGGACTCAAGTTATTGGCGATGAGGGTCGTCTTGGCGGGATCCGATGGGTGGACCTGAACTTTCTTCGTGTGGACCGATGAGTCGAAGGACAGGTCGGGTGAGCTTGGCCGGCTTAGGGGAGGCAAACTGTTGTCTGTTGATTCCTTCAATCTTGCGAGTTCCTCCTGCATTCCAAAGGACTGGGAGATTCTGTTGAATTCCCTATCGCAACTGTCAGACCTCTCAAAGCTCCCATTGATTGTGATGATGCCATTAGGGCCTGGCATTTTCATCTGCAGATAGGCGTAGTGCGGCACTGCTATGAACCTAGCGAACGCGACACGTCCGAGGATGTAGTGGTACTGTGACGGCCAGTCGACGACTTCGAAGTCGATGCGCTCGCGCCGAAAGTTTTTCGATGTGCCGAAGATGACCTCGAGGTTGATCTTGCCAAGGGGATATACGCCCTTGCCTGGGACGATGCCGTGGAATGTTGTGTCTGAGGCCTCTAGGCAGGTCAGAGGGATCCTCATTGCTCGCAAGGTACTCGTGAATATAAGGCTGATGCCGCTTCCGCCGTCCATGAAGACGCGACTCATGTCGAAGCCTCCAATTTGTGCCTCGAGGACGAGGGGACAATGGCCTAGACGAGGTACTTGGCGCGGGTGGTCGTGCTTGTCAAGGGTAATGCAAGAGTCGCTTCCACTGAGGTACTCAGTGGTGGATGGTGGTGAGTTTGTCGCCAAGTTGACTTGGCGAGTGATGGCCTTCTGCACCCGATTTGAGGGGCGTACCTTTTGGATCATCATGGTACCCATGGCCCATGGGTATGGTTCACCTCCGTGGTGCTGGTCCGGCACAGCTGCATTTGGGGTGATCCAGATGGTGGTGGCGGAGATCCATGTTCCACAACTCCTGGGGCGGCTCTGTAGCCCCTGTTTACAGCATCGTGATTCATCCGAGCTAGACCCTCGTGAATCTTGAGGAACTCGCGGCAGTCCTTGGGGAGGTGGCTAGACTTCTTTTTGCCGTTGTGCTTGTCGATGTAAAAGTGCACAGTGCATGGTCCGGATAACTTGTCTTCGATGGATGTTGTGGATGCCTCATCGCGAGTGCGGCGCTGCCATACTTGCATGGTTTTCCCGGAGTCGCGGTATCCACTGTGGCGTATCTCGGCTATATTCGCGTCGTCGCGGTCGCCGATGCGCATGTAGCGTTGCCGCCATGATCACGCCTGCGTTCGAGTTCTGCTTCATCGTCGGAATGAACGTGATTCTTCACCGAATCTTCTCCATCTGCCCATCGATTCGCGATTTCCATCAGGTGGTCGATGGTCTTGGGCTTTGAGTGGCCCAATTCCTCCCCGAGCTCTATGCAGCGTACACCGCCATTGAATGCGTCAATCGCGCGATCCTCCGAGATATTTTCTGCGGAGTTCTTGATGATGGACCACCTCTGGATGTATGAGCGTAGTGACTCGCCCGATCTTTGCTGGCAGCATCTCAGTTCTTTGATTGATGCGGGCCTCTTATAGGTGCCCTTGAAGTTGCGAAAAAAGCTATAGACCAGATCTTCCCAACTGCGAATGGATCCGCGTGGGAGGTTTTTGAGCCATGCTCGGGCGGCGCCCTACAGCTGTAGCTGTAGGCATTGCATAGTCGTGCTTCGACTCCCGCCTTGGATCCTAACGGAGGAGATATGGTCCTCTAGCCAGATTTTCGGGTCCTATAGACCGTCGAACTTCGGGTTCTCTGATGGGAGCTTAAACCCCTTGCAGCTGATTGTTGAGCAGGTACATGGTAGCCGCTGTCACCGCTACCTGCAGCGTCTTTGGGACCACATTGCCCTGGGTGTCGACTGTCATAGAGCTGAAGTCGAGGTCTTTTGCAGCTTCTATGCGTTCCTGCTCGGTGATATGGGCCATTCGAGATCGACTCTTGTTAGCCACGTACTCGTTGCCCTTGGAGGGGGATCCTCCGTGGGAGGAGAGTCTAGTCCGTTGAAGGCTCGATTCATCTGCCGCCTTTTTAAGCGCTTTGAGTTACGCGATTGTTTGTAGCTGGCGTCTATATTCTTCCTTTAGTAGCCAATGGTAGCCCATTAGCATCTCTTGCAACGTGCCTGGAGGTAGGGGATTGCCTCGTAGAGCTTCTCGGCAACGGGCCCACTCGAGATCATTGAGCCTGATCACAACACGCTCGCCGGTGTGCTCATTCACCATGGTAGGGGGTTCGGCTGCCCCTCCGTTATTGACAGGGGCGCCGTTGGTAGGGCCGCCATTGGGTGGTCTGCCATTGGGTATGCCGCCGTTTGGCGGGTCGGCTTCATGGCCACCATTGCCCGTATTGTCGTGATTGGCGGAGGAGTCGCCCGCGTTGATGACGGCGCACATGAAGTGGTTGGGGAAGCTGCTGCTCCCACAACTTTCAGATCCGGAGCCGTAGGCTCCACTTTTAGTTGCCAGATCGCCTAGATCGGATTCACGACTGCTGTCGCTGACCGTATTCTCAACTATTATCGAGGCATTGAGCTCACTGAGGGTGCTGATCAGTGGAGGGAACCACGATGCTAGAGCAATCGATGGTGTCGTCGGCTGGCCAGGCATGCGAAGCATGCCCATCTGACCAACTTGGAAGCGGAAGCTCCCGATCGCCAGGCTGATTCCATCGCCCACGGAGTCAAAAGTCGGGCGAGTGGCTGGCGTGTGGATAATGAAGTCGAACCCGCTGAAGAGCTGGCGAATCTCCGCTGTTGCGGAGTTGTAGATCGCAGTCGATGGGGCCGAAGAAGCCACAACATCAGCACTCCCAATTCCCACTGACGGTGCCAATTGACGAGGGTTTAACTCATCAATGCCCATTGTTATGGACTTGGGTTTTGGACAAGGAGGGCGCGCTGGAAGCATCTCTCGGCTAGCAAACAAGTACACAAGGTACTCGAAGATTTACCCAGGTTCAGGCCTCGTAGAGGTCCCTACTCCTACTTTTCTGCTCGTGGAATTATCAAAGGAATCGAGGATTACAATGGTGCGCAGATGCAATCTAGCGAGGGTTGTGGAAACTAGGGTTGCATATGTCCTTCTCGCTGCCCCCTCCTAGCCTTTATATAGATAGGCTAGGTCTCGGGTAGCAGGTCAAGTCCGTTACAGGTTAGGGGTTTCCCCTTTGAGCTTTCTATCTTTAGCTTCTTCTTGTTCCCCAAGAAATTGAGAGTCCGTAGGTTACTCGAGTTCTCTATTTGGGCCTTGGCGACACCGTGGGCTTCCGCTGTATTCATGCCGTATATACCAAGCTCGAGTACCTATAGGGTATACCCATGTCAGGTAATGAAATTACTAAAGGAGAAGTCGTTCAACAAGATTACCAACAAAGCTTTTGATTCAGTGATTAAGGTGTACAGCGAGTCAATCCCTAGGGAAGGACTGCCAAAATCCTTTTATGAGATGAAACAGTACATCAAGGTACTTGGACTATCATATGAGAAGATCCATTTTTGTCCAAATAACAGGGTACTGTTCTGGGAGGATTATGAAAACCTCGATGAATGCCCAGTATGTAACGAATCAAGATGGAAAAATGGTGATAAAAAGAAGAAAGATCCTTGTAAGGTTCTGAGATATTTTTCAATTATAGATAGATTGAAGAGGTTGTTTCAGTCAGAACAAACATCTAAGGAAACAATATGGCACAAAGAGATTCTCAAGCCAGACGATTACTTACTCAGACATCCAGCTGATGGCGATGAATGGAAGAACTTTGACCAGGCCCATCCAGGATTTGCAGCGAATCCAACAAACTTGAGACTTGGCCTAGCTAAAGATGGATTTAACCCATTTGGCAACATGAGTAAATCGTACAGCATGTGGCCAGTACTTGTTACAATTTACAACCTGCCTCCCTGGGCATGCACTAATCAGTCGAACTGCTTGCTGGCTTTACTCATCCCAGGTCCCAAATAACCTAGGAAGGATTTTGATCTGTTCATGTAGCCTCTTATACGAGACTTGCAGGAACTATGGAAGGGTGTCATGACTCCTGATATCCTTGCCAGCAACCATGAAGATGCCAAGTTCCCTATGCGTGTTGTTGTGTTATTCTGCACCCATGATTTTCCAGCTCTTGGCACTATGTCAGGCAGAGTGACAATAGGTTATAACGCATGTGTTCGCTGTGAGACAAAACAGGTCACAGTGAGGCTACAAAATAAGACTGGTTTCCCTGGCCACCGGGTTTTTCTTCCTCAAAGCCACAAATTCCGAAAAAACTTGAAAAAATTGCAGTTCTATGGAAAGAGGACTGAATATGGCACTGCACCACAAAAGTTCACTACAACTAAGTTGCAGGCGCATTTACAAAAGGTCAGAAATGTCAAACCAGGAAAACAACCAGCTGCCAGACAAGGTAAAAGAAAGAATACAGAAGATGCACCGATAGTAGGAGCAGCATCCAAAAGGAAGAGAGCGGAAGAAGTAGTAGCAGATTCCCAAGGGAAGGAAATGGAACAAAGAATATTTTATAAGTGCAGATCCACTCTATGGGACTTTCCGTATTGGGCTGGTAAGACACTTCGACATAATATTGATGTCATGCACATGGAGAAAAATATATGTGACAGCATTATAGGCACATTACTCAACATTCCATCTAAGACAAAAGATAGCTATAATGCTAGGCTTGACTGTGAAAAACTTAACATTAACAACAACTTGAAGCTGCATCCTGAAGATACGGTTGATAAGGGCGGTGAAAAAAATTACAAATTTTGAGGTGCAGAATTTACCTAGCCAATGAATAAAAGGGTACTATTTTGTGACTTCCTCCGAGGTGTGAAGTTCCCATCTGGATTTGCTTCCAACATTGCAAATTGTATCAATGCAGAGGGGAACAAGCTCCAAGGGTTGAAAACTCATGATTGGCACATCCTACTACAAAGGCTTTTAGCTCTTGGCGTTAAAGGTTTAGTGAACAAGGATTTGTACATCATGCTTGCAGAGTTGGGAAAGTTCTTTAGGGAAATCAGTAGCAAAACTCTGGACACAAGAGTTGTAGCGCGTCTTCAGACGGACATAGTAGAAATCATGTGCAAGCTTGAGCTGATATATACACCAGCCTTCTTTGATGTGATGGTGCATTTGGTTGTTCATCTGACTAAAGATGCACTTTATAGAGGTCCTGTATAGTACGGATGGATGTACCCTATAGAACATCGACTTTGCACTTTCAAGGGTACTGTCAGGAACAAGGCTAGAGCAGAGGCTTGCATTGCAGAGGCATACATTGCTACTGAAGCATTTGCATTTTGCTCAAGATACATTCCTGATCGTAAAACGAGATCCAGTATGGGTGGCAGAATTGAAGAAGTTGAAAAATCTATTTTTAACCATAGTATTCGCCTAGTAGGAAAGAAGGAACATAGAACATTAATGCAGCATGAATATGACCAACTTACTTGGTATCTGCTGAATAACACTAATGAGGCTGAAAACTTTGTTGCGTAAGCACTATTTAGACATATCTCACATATATGAAATGAAACTTGTAGCAAGATATGTTCAGATGTCTTACTTGAGTATCGTTTTTGTAGGTTATTTAAAGCAACCAAAGGAAAAGATTATGCTGCACCAGTATGTGGGGGTGGGTTTCAGGAATGGTTTAGGAATCATGTAAGATGGTCAATTGAACGTTGAATTGCATACGAATTGTGCACATGAGATGACCTCTTGATTATTTTGTATAACCGCAGATCACGAAGCTGTGTGAAGAGAATCCGGGCGATGCTAGTGATGGTCTCTATGCCCTATCACGTGGTCCGGCAAAGAGGGTGCAGACAGCTTCAGCTTGCAATGACGATGGTATCCACTACAACACTTATGAGCGTGAGAAACATCTGAAGACACAAAATAGTGGCATCACGACCAGTGGAGAGCACTTGCCAGCCAAAATGAAGAAGTCAGATGACTATGATCATTATGGTCGCATAAAAGAGGTTATTGAGTTGAATTATAACGACAAGACTGGTGGTCGATCTGTGGTTCTATTGAAGTGTTATTGGTATGACCAAAATCCATACAAGAAAAGAGGCCCCAGAAATGATGGGAATTTCATATCAATCAATACTATTGCCGAGTGGTACAAGGAGGAACCTTATATTTTGGTAATTCAAGCTTCCAAGGTAATTTTCTTGGATGACAGAGATAATAAGGACTAGCAATATGTGCAAAAGTTTGAGGCAAGGAGGACCTATGATGTGAATGAGTATGACGAGCCAGTCACCAAAGATGTTGCCCACCAAGATGATCCCAATGGTTGTATGGTAACTGAACTGGCTGACGTCGATGAAAATTTGATTGCCAGAGGCGGCTCTGCGCATGATGGACAAGTAGATTTCACTGTCGAGGTTAGTGTAGTCGACAAAGACAGGAATAAACTGGTTCTACCTGATGAATCTCAGGACATGTATGATGAATGGCAAGGGGAAGAAGATCCAACCCAGTGGGAATATGTGGATCTAGAACGCGGCGGTGCCGAAAGTGATAATGGTGACGATGCTTAGACTGTTGTCTCATATTATGCAGTGATATGATGAACAGTGATTCGTATTGGTTTTCTCTTTGTAAAATGTATGAGACATGATGAAAAATTCCTATTGGATTGTAATCCTAGACTAATTGTTTTCCCTGTCTAAATTGGATTAAGCTTAATTCGACAAGTGCAAACATATATAGAACAGGTTCACTTGGCGTGCAGTAGAAACATTGGTTCAGTACATTAATTAATTATCAACCACAGGACAATTTTCATACAGAAGGGGGCATATGCACCTCGTGTCAGTAGAGATGGGCGAGCACATTGTCTCGGCAGATAGGGCAGCTAGTGTTGGTCTCAAACCAAGTGAAGATACACTTGCGGTGGTACGGATGGTTGCATGCCCGGAGATGCACCATTGTGCGCTTCGACAGTGCCTGCATGCATATGCTGTAGTGGCCATCCTCCTGCTCAACCAGGTACCAACTGTCTTGAAGCGCAGGCAAGTTGACGATGAGCCAGAGATTCAGGATGAGGGTTAGGTAGAAGTGGAACCTGTCGACCCACATACACGCCTCAAGCCAGAGCCGGTGCAGAATATCGTACGGCATGATGATGTCCCACTCCTCCATCGTGAGTTGTAGGTTCTTCAGCAGCCATACACGGCCAAGAACCTTGCGCATAGTTCCCACGACCTTGCTCGATCTTCGCAGCTTGTTGGGAGGTAGGCTGAGATTCAACACATCCTCTTCGCAGGGTGTGGTCATGAAATCGTCCTCCTCCAGAGGGGCTGGGATGGATCCAGGCATCCTCCTGAGCTTGTACGTCCTCGAGAAGAAGATCTTCAGTGTCATTGTGTACGGCATCTCCACGTTAACTAACTGCGGCTCGAAGACGGAGAAGTCGGTTGTGGCTGCGGAGACGCGGTAGGCATGGAAGACATGGGGGCCAGACTCGACGATGCGCTCCTGTGAGGAGCGCTCCAGTTCCGGTGGCGCCACCATTTGGGGATTTTTTGGGGGGTGGGGGAGGGGAGAGGGAAGGGGCTAGTCCATGGTGCTGGCCTGGATGAAGGGGAAGAGGCCAGGGGAAAATGGTGAGGGCCTGTTTGATTTGTAGGATAGGAAAATCGTAGGAATAGGAAAAATGTAGGATTGCATTGTCATGTTCACTCCAATCCTATAGGAATTCATATGAACCAAAGTGTGTTTGATTCCACCATAGTAGGAATCTAAAAAATAGGTATGGGTGAATGTTTGATTTCGTATGAAAACTAGTACCGTACAAAGGAATCCTTAGGAAAAAATCCTATGGGAATCAATCCTACAAATCAAACAATCATCATAGGAAAATTTCCTATAGGATTTAATCCTAGAAAATTACTAGGAAAATCCTTGGAATCAAATGGACCCTGATAGTGGACTACTCGAACAAAAGGCGGGGCCACGCTACCTCGTCACTCCCCAACGTCACCCTTGGCTCGTCCTCTCTTCATGGTTCTATTTAGGTTCGTCATAGTGCTAGTGGGAGTAATTTGGGTAGTACTACATAGTCCTACATGTATTGCCAACTAAGCATTTAGATGACATGGCATGCAATTAAATGATGAGAGAGAGCCTTGGGGTAACTAGCTATGTTACCATAAGGGCGTCTCCAATGTGAAAATAAGGTCAGATATAAGACACCTGTGGTCGACCTTAGTGGAATTTAAACATTATAGCATGATGGCCCAAGATATCTCGAACTCGTTGGGGAACCCCAAGAGGAAGGTATGATGAGCACAGCAGCAAGTTTCCCTCAGTTATGAAACCAAGGTTATCGAACCAATAGGACCAAGGAAACACCTCCAAGGTGTTGTTGCCAACTTCGAATCCTACACAACACAACCACAGAACTTTAACCCCAACTTAAAGTGAGGTTGTCAACCTCACCAGTTTTGCTGAAAACAAAGGATTAAACGTATTGTGTGGAAGAAAGTAAAAGCTTGCAGAAAGTAAACAGAAAGTAGTAAATAGTTGTAGATTGATGGTAAAAGAAAGGACCTGGGTCCATAATTCACTAGTGGTGGTTCTCCTTAAGATAGATTACATCTTGGGTGAACAAATTATAGTGGGGAAATTGACAAACATTGAGAAAGAATACATGCATATACTAATCACCTTAACTCCTATGAGATTTGATTGGGCATTACAACATTATACATAGACCGTAATCCAACTACATCTATGACTAATAATCCACCTTCAGGTTATCATCCGAACCCCCTCCAGTATTAAGTTGCAAGAAATAGATAATTGCATTACGCATTGTGTGTAAAGTAAACAATACGATTGTTCTATGAACAAAGGATTGTTTTTTTCTCCCTAGTAGCAACAACACATCTAGTACCTTAGAGATTTCTATTACTTCCCCAGATTACTAGAGGCATGAACCCACTATCGAGCATAAATACTCCCTCTTGGAGTTGCTAGCATCTACTTGGCCAAGATATCTACTAACAATGGAGAGCATGCAAGATCAAAAATAACAAAGACATGATAGAATCAATAATCAATCTGAAATAGCATCTAAATATCCATCGGATCCCCGCAAACACAACATGTAGGATTACAAATAGATGATCTTGATCATGAACGGAGCTCACAAGATCTAATCATGGTAGCACAAAGGAGAAGAACCAACCATCTAGCTACTACATGGTCCCGTAGTCCAAGGATGAACTACTCACGCATCACACCGAAGGCTTGCATGGTAATGAAGAAGGCCTCCAGGGTGAATTCTCCCCTCCGGCAGGGTGCCGGGAAGAGCTTCGGATCCCTCCTGATCTAGGGATGGAGATGACGGTGGCTACAGACTCTTTCGTGGAATTTTGATCGGGTACCTAGAGTTTCTGTATCGGAGGCATCTTATAGGCGAATAGGGAGGCCGAGGGGGTGCCCTAGGCGGCCACACCACACCCTAGCATAGGCCAGGCCTAGCCGCGCGGCTAGGTGGTGTGGCGGCCCTCTGGCCCCTCTCCGTCTCGTATTCTGGCTCTGTGTCCCCCTCGGTGAAAAACTGACTTTGGCTTTTGTCCCGTCCAATTCCAAGAATATTCATTTTCTGACTTTCCTAGAACCAAAAACAGCAGAAAACAGGAAGCTAGCACTATGGCATCTTGTTAATAGGTTAGTCCAAGAAAGTGTATAAAAATTACTCCAAAGTGTGGGCAAAACATAAGAAAGTAGATAAAAACAAAGCATGGAACATCAAAAATTATAGATACGTTTGCAACGTATCAACCGAAGGGGATACGCAGCAGAAAACAAAAAAATTCCTACGATGGAACCCCAAAACTGCCTAGGATCTATCTATGTAGTAATGCGGTAACGGCCAATGCATATAGAATACATACCCTTGTAGGCCGATCAGACGTTAACGCTTGAGGAACGTGGTTGAAGTAGTCGTACTCGTAGCCGACCTCAAGGTCGCGAAGCTCCTCGCAGGTCACCCCTTGGTCCTTCTTCATCTTCATTGTGCAGCAGCTCCGGCTCACGACTTTTAAGCGCCCCAAGTGTTGCGCCTGGTGTCTTTGTACACATCCGGTGCACGATGAGACCTCCGTCTCCCCAATCCCGCCGGGAGTGCGGAAGTTGATATCCGGCTAGGAATCCCTGTAGCGCAACGGCGTGCTGCAGGTGTGCCTTGTTCGCATAGCCCAAACTTGGGGCCATGGTCACAAGGGCTAGAGAGAGAGGGAAGGAGGAATTCAACCAAAGGACTTACCCAAATATTGGTTGTGTTGGTGTGTTTTACCCACCCAATGGGCACCCCTTTATATAGGCTAAGGGGATGTGCCTTTCTCAAAGGCTAAGCCATGTGGGACTAAACAAGGGGAAGAGAGCGGGGAGGTGCATGGGACCTTAGGGCACCATGGGCCGGCCGGCCAGGGGTGGGCCCCACCCCACGCACAGCCCTAGGCTGGCCGGGTGGGCCCCCTTGTGGCGGCTGGGCCTTGGCCCTTCCCTCCATCGGTTTTCCCTCATGGGCCCTTTTTCCCTTGGAAGTTTGTCCCATTAGTGGAATACCCCTTCAAAATTAGATTTTAATATTATATTTAATACTAATTACATTAATTAATATGTAAATACACATTACAAAATCCGTCTTGACCCGAAACACCTTTCGGTTCCCTTTCGATTTCCTCCGAACGACATCGGATCTTTCCCGAAATGATTTCGGTCCTTTATTCTTTCTCCGAACAAATTCGGATCTCTCTACGAAACAATTCTGGCTTTCTCTTTCTCTACTATGATTCCATTTTACGAATGATCTCTCTCATCGTACCCTTAAGTGTATCCTCTCACAGCTCGGGGAATGCTCTAGAAATGATCTGTATCAATGATCAACAGAGGGACCAGGGATATCCATGTGAACTCTATGCGTTCCTGATGACAATGCCGTTTGAACTGCTAAATGTAGCATCCAATTCCTTTTGTTTCTTGATGCGACTTGTCCGAGATCCGATCATTGGTATCACATACCTTGTTCAATCTCGTTCACAACAAGTTATGTTTTCTTGTTACCATGATATTACATCCCCGTGACCGAGTCACATGTTGCAACATTTATGGATGTAATCTCACCAAGACGGCCGTATGTATCTTTAACCGTCATGTGGGTGAACAAATCCCGGTCTTGCAGTCACATGTCATCTACTATTCCTTCGGAATACCCAACGTACACCTTTATGGCCACCGTATTACCAGATGATGGTTGATGTAGTCTAAGCAGCCTTGGGAAACAGTGAGTAATATGAGCTCACGGTCTAAGGAAAAGGAGTCTAGGTATAGCTGTTGCAACAATGAACTTATATGACTTGATCGTGTTGCAATCCTTCGAGGAAATTCCATCACATCATTCTCCAATGATATGACCCCGTTGTCAATTGGCATAAATGCCCATGATCTTGAAACCCAGATCATCCTCATGACCAACGAACTAGTATGAATAGAGGCTACTAGGGACTTGGTTGTTTCATACCACACTTGTACCAATGTTTCTACTTGGCACAGTTATAGCACAATATGAAACTATTATAAACTAATTGAGATATGACAATAAAAACCTATTTATTATTTGCCTCTAGGGCATATCTCCTTCAGTTTCCCACTTGCACTAGAGTACAAATAATCCAGCTCGCATTTTACTCATATAAACCATATACCATATGCGTTTACAGAACATGCATGCTCGTGGGAAACGTCATGTCCATGTTCTGTTTTACCAGATCATTATGTCTTTTGCAAATCGTTAATGTCTTCCTAATTTTGACATATTCACCATTATCGTATAATGGGTCGAAGTATTTGTTTGGCAACAAAGTGAGACTTTGTTTCTAGTGTTTATGATGATGGTCGTTTTCACTGTTGTCATCTAAACTTCGAAACACACTTTGCTCATCCTTTGTGTATATACTATAGTCATGGAAGCAGAACGAGGCCGGATTCCAGGAGCTTACAGTGACTTTAGATCAACCTCGAGGGCTTTCTCATGGGCATTGGGCCCTGGGACACAGCATTCTATGTTAAAAGCGAACTAGCCCCATCATAACATTATACATCACATCAGATGGAGCTTTTATACTTCTATATCTATGTAGATCATAGTGCATGAAATGCAACTATGCCACTTACTTTGCTTCTTGCCATTTAAGTACAAACTTAATTCTGGTTCAGTGATTAGCTCAGGAATCACTTAAAGACACGTTCTTACAGTTAAGACTTTGTCCTATCAACCAGAACCTTGGGTCACATTATGTCGAGGATACAACATGGTTATATGGAAGAACCTATGACTGAGGCATAGGAGATGCAACGCATCTCTTTCTTTCAACCATAGTTGCAATACTAACTCAATGCTTCATATAGTAAGAACTACTTTCTCACCTTGTTCCATTCTGAGCTTCTTCAGAATCTTGTCTTAGGCCATTATGAACATCTTTCAGAATCAAGTCCAGGAAGCATTCGACATTTAGTGTTTATTAAACTCACCAACCTATCTCGATATATCTCTTTGTTTAATAACTTCAACTTCATCCTTATTTATCTAACTTAAATATTATTAACACCAATCACATCATTCACATATGTCGTCCAAATATCCCAGAATGATTTCACGCTCCCACTCAAATATGACATTCATGTTTGAGATCTAGGGATTTCACTTAGGTCCCACTCAAATATGACATTCATGTTTGAGATCCAGAGATTTCACTTAGCTCCCACTCAAAATATGTCAGCTACATATTATGAATTAGCCAAGCTGATTTGCTCCCACTCAAAACTAGGTCCTCTCGATAATCTTGGACATTCCAAAATTCTTTGATCGTCATCAATTTGAGAATTCTACTTACGTGACTTCAATATCCATATATTTCTAGTGTAAATCCAAAAGTCTCAAGCATCACTACTATTGTAGTCAACTCCTTGAATTTGTCCAAACTTGTGACAAATTGAGCTTTTTGTCATTCATTAAGTTTCATTTCCTTCTTATGACTTTGCAGTCATTCAGAAATATCAAGTTAACTTCTTTACTTTAATAAGATCAAGTAATATGTTACTTTGCAATCTTAAATGTAACTTAATATAGGATTTTATGACTCCTAGTCATTTCTCGCACTCAGGTCCATCACGCTTCTTTGTAATTTGTAGGTATGTCTTGTTCAAAACATGACAAGTGAATCAACAATATAATTCCATAAACATGTAGAATATATATAGTTCAATCCTACCTTCTTCAGTAAAAGTATTCCCTGAAACTTTATGATCATTATCATTGGTTTCTCCTCTATTTGTAGAGTTCGGATTCACGGAACAAATTCCGATGCGCCACTCAACAATCCGGAGGTAAGGTTAAATACCTTGTTTGATATTTTACTTTCTTCCACCTTCATCTTCATCAAGACACATCAACTTAGGAAAACAGCAGGTTTCCCATTATGGATGATGCATTCATAGCTTCCTAAGAATGCTCTACAAAGACTTGTTTGTTCGCCACAATTTCAATTTATCGAAATCTCCAGAAACTCGAACTTGCCATAACACTTATGGTGTTGTTTCCACGAATCTTTTAGATGTTCCTTTGTATTCCAAATGAGTGTTTGCTTATTTTGATCTTTAACTCTAAACGATAACTATAACCCCTATAAGAGATGATATTATACCATATGTATCTTAATACATAATGATTATGATGTTTAGACATTTCAACATAGTTCGAATTCATCCAATTATGATAATTTGTGAACCATCTTTCACAAGTCCTTTCATGCTAAACTTTAACTTGAATACTTTAGCCATGTTGATCAAATCAAAGAGACTTCGTATTCTTGTTAATTTCAATATCCTCCTTTTGTTGTGAACTCATTTGAACAATTCAAATCATTTCAAACTCATGTTTCATTAAGTAAATACGCTTATTCACTTAAGTCCACAATTAACAAATGATTTCCACTACTTGTTGAAGATACGATACATCGCTATGTATAAGATTCAACATTTCTTCGCATATCACCATTTTACTAGAATACGGCGTTTTAGTGATTCTTCCCAACGAGGCATGGTTTTGCAAAGTCTCTAGATTAAGCATCTAGGACCCCGATCTTCATTTACAATGAAGAACATGCAATAACCAAAATGGCTTAAACTATAGTGTCATTTTATTATTAAACTTTGGATATCTTTTAGCATTCTAATCCTTTTATAAATGTTTAAACTATTATCATTAACATAGTGATGAGAATAACTTGTTTGTAATCGTAATGTGACCATAACGGTATTGTTCATAAGAATAGTACAAACTGGCTTGTAACTTGTTCATATGAATAATCGTCTCGCTAAAAGCAAGACACACAAACTAGGATTACAAATTATATTCAAGTCTACTAATCCAAATGATAAACTTTGAGGAAAGAGTTGATGTTGGCCATCAACTGTTTTGCTTGCTGTCATCAAGTCATGTTGCCTCAAAAACAACAATTCTCAAGCAGATCCTCCTGTTTTCACAAAACGTGACAAGTATCAAATACTTTGCAAACTGCAACGAGTTTTGCAAGAACCACATTTATAATTTGTATATCTTACATATACTTTTTAATCCATGACCTCCATTGCAATCAAGCCCTTCTAAGAGTTCTCAACTCTAATGCAAGATCGCGGAGTGTTTTTCCAAACATTCTCTTTTCATCCATGATGGAGGAAAAACTCATCCAATGGCTCATACTCTATGTGCCTTATTCTGTAGAGTACAAAATGTAGCCTAACTCTCCATCGAATGGAGAATGGCTTATTGGATGATTATGGAGAAAACACAAACATTCCGGAGTCATCGAATTATCTCCTAATGGTTATTGTATCAAGAAGAGAAGATAACCTTTTACGAGGATATCCCTTAGGTGTGGGTATTAATCTATGAAGTTGGACCCTTTTGCTAAGTTCTATATTAAGCGATATATTCCCATGGTCGCAAAGGACCTCAATGGGATAGGCCAGAATCTACTTAGATATTTGCAAACAGACATCTAGACTAAGTTTATAATAAGAGATCAATTTATAATTGGTCTCCACTAAAATTTTCATCCCCTGGATGATTTTAGTGATCGTATGATCCCTATCCTCTGCACCTCCCCCGATCGTCACGGCCATCAGTGCATTATCAAAGGTAGACATTCAATAATGCCAATCACATCATCCATGTGACTCATGCTCAATCTTTCGATCTCTTGTGTTCTGAGGCCATGTCTGCACATGCTAGGCTCGCCAAATCTAACTTGTGTGTATTTGCTGTGCAACATGGCTTACACCCACTGTATGCGAACATAGATATGTCTGACCCCTACTCACCGCAGGGCGCCTCATAACGAAGGACTTTCTTGGTGGTGCAGACACACGGGGAACACGGAACATTGGAATTAAATAGGGATTATCTTATTTGATACCGTTGGGTATCTAATACTAGCACCCAATAAGATGTAAAACAGGTATCAACATCATATGTATAATGTGATATGATATGGTCCTTCCTGCGCCTTGATCTCCATCGAGCGCTTCGGCATGATCTCCATCCTTCCATCGGTTTGATGCCAAGTCCACGACGCCTCCACCAGGTCATCCATCGGAACAATGACTATTACTATACTACTTAGTAATAGAAAAGTAAACTACTTTACCTTCGTAACGACCAATGCCATATCATAATCACATGCCCTCCTGCAAAATAAAGTTAGACGTCTCTACTTTATCTATTGCAAGTTTTACGTGGTTGTTAGGGCTTTCGCACTAGAACCGTTTCTAATCTACGAACTTTCCAACCACAACATGGATCCAACAGTTGTCTCTATTACACCCCTTTTGGGGCCCTCCGTTGTAAATGCTATATCAACTATCGAATGAGAAACATACACCCGCTAGCCACTTATACGGTACAAGCCGTATGTTGAGCGTGGAACCAGTCTCACGTATGAATACGCGTAAGGTCAGTCCAGGCCACTTCATCAAACAATACCGCCATATAAACAAGTACACGTTAGATGGTAACAAGTACTGGCCATACAGCACTCCTATGCATAGATCAGCGCTGATACCACTGAAGGGGATCCGCAGCAGAAAACAAAAAAATTCCTACGATGGAACCCTAAAACTGCCTAGGATCTATCTATGTAGTAATGCGGTAACGGCCAATGCGTATAGAATACATACCCTTGTATACCGTACGTGGTTAATGTTCCGCGGGGAACGTGGTTGAAGTAGTCGTACTCGTAGCTGACCTCAAGATCACGAAGCTCCTCGCAGGTCACCCCTTTCTCCTTCTTCATCTTCATCGTGCAGCAGCTCCGGCTCACGACATTTAAGCGCCCCGAGTATTGCGCCTCATGTCTTCATACACATCCGGTGCATGATGAGACCTCCGTCTCCCCGATCCCGCCGGGAGCGCGGAAGTTGATATCCGGCTAGGAATCCCTACAGCGCAACGGCGTGCTGCAGGTGTGCCTTGTTCGCATAGCCCAAACTTGGGGCCATGGTCGCAAGGGCTAGAGAGAGAGGGAAGGAGGAAGTCAACCAAATCTGTCTTGACCCGAAACACCTTTCGGTTCTCTTTCAATATCCTCCAAACGACTTCGGATCTTTCCTGGATTGATTCCGGTCCTTTATTCTTTCTCCGAACAACTTCGGATCTCTCTACGGAACAATTCCGGCTTTCTCTTTCTCTACTGTGATTCCGTCTTACAAATGAACGCTCTCATCATACCCTTAAGTGTATCCTCTCACGGCTCGGGGAATGATCTAGAAATGATCTGTATCAATGATCAACAGAGGGGCCAGGGATATCCATGTGACCCCTATGCATTCCTGATGACAATGTCGTTTGAACTGCTAAATGTAGCATCCAATTCCTTTTGTTTCTTGATACGAACTGTCCGAGATCCGATCATTGGTATCACATACCTTGTTCAATCTCGTTCACAACAAGTTCTCTTTCTTGTTACCGTGATATTATATCCCCGTGACCGAGTCACATGTTGCAACATTTATGGATGTAATCTCACCAAGCCGGCCATATGTATCTTTACCCGTCATGTGCGTGAACAAATCCAGGTCTTGCAGTCACATGTCATCTACTATTCCTTCGGAATACCCAACGAACACCTTTATGTCCACCGTATTACCAGATGATGGTTGATGTAGTCTAAGTAGCCTCGGGAAACAGTGAGTAATATGAGCTCACGGTCTAAGGAAAAGGAGTCTAGGTATAGCTGTTGCAACAATGAACTTATATGACTTGATCGTGTTGCAATCCTTCGAGGAAAGTCCATCACATCATTCTCCAATGATATGACCCTGTTGTCAATTGGCATAAATGCCCATGATCTTGAAACCCAGATCATCCTCATGACCAACGAACTAGTATGAATAGAAGCTAATAGGGACTTGGTTGTTTCATATTGATACGTTGCAAGCGTATCCATAATTTTTGATGTTCCATGCTTCGTTTTATCTACTTTCTTATGTTTTTTTCACACTTTGGAGTGCTTTTCATATGATTTCTTGGACTAACCTATTAACAAGAGCCACAGTGCCAGCTGCCTGTTTTCTGCTGTTTTTGGTTCCAGGAAAGTCAGAAAATGAATATTCTCGGAATTGGACGGGACAAAAGCCAAAGTCAGTTTTTCACCGAGGGACACCTGGAGCCAGAATACGAGATGGAGAGGGGCTGGGGCCCGGCCACACCACCTGGCCGCGCGGCCAGGCCTGGCCCGCGCCAGGGGGTTGTCTGGCCGCCACAGGGACCCCCTTGGCCTCTCCTTCCGCCTATATATTGCCTCTGATACGGAAACCCTAAGTACCCGATAAGAAATCCACAAAAGAGTATGTAGCCGCCGTCATCTCCATCCCTAGATCGGAGAGGGGAATTCACCCTGGAGGCCTTCTTCATCATCATGCAAGCCTCCGGTGTGATGCGTGAGTAGTTCATCTCTGGACTATGGGTCCATGTAGTAGCTAGATGGCTGGTTCTCCTCCTTTGTGCTATCGTGCTTAGATCTTGTGAGCTCCGTTCATGTTCAAGATCATCTATTTGTAATTCTGCATGTTGTGTTTGCGGGGATCTGATGGATATTGAGATGCTATTTCAGATTGATTATTGATTTTATCATGTCTTTGTTATTTGTGATCTTGCATGCTTTCCGTTGTTAGTAGCTATCTTGGCCAAGTAGATCCTAGCAACTCCAAGAGTTAGTATTTATGCTTGATAGTGGGTCCATGCCTCTGGTAATCTTGGGAAGTGACAGAAATCTCTAAGGTACTAGATGTGTTGTTGCTACTAGGGAGAAAACAACAATCCTTTGTTCATAGAACAATCGTATTGTTTACTTTACACGCAATTCATAATGCAATTATCCGTTGCTTGCAACTTAATCTTTGGAGGGGTTCGATGATAACCTGAAGGTGGATTATTAGTCATAGATGTAGTTGGATGGCGGTCTATGTATAATGTTGTAATGCCCAATCGAATCTCAAAGGAGTCAAGATGATTAGTATATGCTTGTATGCTTTCTCGATGTTTGTCAATTGCCCCGCTGTAATTTGTTCACCCAACATGTTATCTATCTTAAGGAGAGCCACCTCTAGTGAACTATGGACCCCGGTCCTTTCTTTTACCATCAATCTACAACTGTTTACTATTTTGTGTTTAGTTTTTACAAACTATTACTTTCTTCCACTCGATACATTTAATCCTTTGTTTTCAGCAAAACCGGTGAGATTGACAACCTCATCGCAAGTTGGGGACAGAGTTCTGTGGTTGTGTTGTGCAGGTCTCCATGTTGCTGATGGCACCGGTAGTGCGCCCTGCCAAAGTTCAGCTAGCTACACCTTTGGGGTGTTTCCTTGCTCCTACTAGATTGATAACCTTGGTTTCATAACTGAGGGTAACTTACCGCTATGCTCATCATACCTTCCTCTTGGGGTTCCCCAACAAGCTCGTTAGTACACGAGTCAGCAAGTATTTTTCTCGCGCTGTTGCCGGGGAGTCAAGGACATCTTCACAAGGGGAGTCCCTCATAACCAATCCCTTTACTTTCTTGTTTTTGTTTTGCTTAGTTTCTTTTTGCTTTGTTTGCTTGTTTCTTTATCAAAAACACAAAAAAATTAGTTTTACAAGTTTGCTTTCTTTATTAAAAACAAAAAAATGACTACTCTTGAAAACACTAAGTTGTGTGACTTCACTAGCACCAACAACAATGATTTTATGAGAACACCTATTGCTCCACCTATTCCTGGAGCTACTTTCTTTGAGATAAAACCTGTTTTACTCAATCTTGTTATGAGAGAACAATTTTCTGGTATTGGTAAAGAAGATGCTGCAGCCCATCTAAATAATGTTGTTGAACTTTGTGAGATGCAAAAGCATAGGGATATAGATGGAGATATTATTAAGCTTAAATTGTTTCCTTTCTCTTTGAGAGGAAATGCTAAAGAATGGTTGAATTCCCTAACTAGGAATAGTATTGATTCTTGGACTAAATGCAAAGATGCTTTTATTGGAAAATAGTATCCTCCTGCTAAGATTATATCTATGAGAAGTGAAATAATGAAGTTTAAACAATCTGATAATGAACATGTTGCTCAAGCTTGGGAAAGAATGAAACCTTTGGTAAATAATTCTCCCACTCATGGACTGACTGCTTGGATGATCATCCAAACTTTTTATGCAGGATTGAACTATTCTTCAAGGAACCTATTGGATTCTGCTGCTGGAGGTACCTTTATGACCATTACTTTGGGTGCTGCAACAAAGCTTCTGGATAATATGATGGTTAACTACTCCGAATGGCATACTAAAAGAGCTCCACAAGGTATGAAGGTAAATTCTGTTGAGGAAGCCTCCTCCTTGAGTGATAAGATTGATGTTATTATGTCTATGCTTGTTAATGGGAAAGCCCATATTGATCCAAATCATGTTCCCTTAGCCTCTTTGGTTGCTCAAGAAGACCAAGTTGATGTGAATTTTATAAGAATTTATAATTTTAGCAACAATGCCTACAGGAATAATTTTGGTAACAACAATTATAAGCCATATCCTCCCAACAATGGTAATGCTTATGGAAATTCCTACAACAACAATAGGAGTGCTCCTCTGAACTTGAAGTTATGCTTAAAGACTTTGTTAGTAAACAAACTGCTTTCAATAAATCTATTGAGGAAAACTCTCTAATGCTAAAAGAAATATAGCTTCTTTGGCTGAAGCTCAATGTTCTTTGAATAAAATGGCTGCTAAGCCTGAAACTAATGATAATACCTTTGCAGCTACTAATGCCATACAAGTAAGAATTGATGAAAATGTTAGACTATTAGCTGAATTGCATGCTAAGTGGGAAAGAGAAGATGAAATTGCTAGAAACATTAGTGTTTCTACTATCACTACCACTAATGTTGAGGCTAGTAATATCTCTACTACTCTAGATGATAATTATGATTTTGATCTTGATGGTTGCAACATCTCTAAAGTTATTAAGTTCCTACAAAAGCTTGCTAAAAGTCCTAATGCTAGTGCTATGAATATGGCCTTTACAAACACATTACTGATGCTCTCATAAAGATTAAAGAAGAAAATATGAAACATAAAGCTTCTATTCCTATAAAACAAGAAGATGGTTGGGAACCCATCATTAATATGAAAGTGAATTATTTTGATTTCAAAGCTTTATGTGATCTTGATAGTAGTGTTTCTATTATGCCTAGAAGGATTTATGATATGCTTGATTTGCCACCATTGGAAGATTGTTATTTGAATGTCCTACTTGATGATAATGCTAAAAAGAAATTCATGGGGAGTATTAATGATGTTCTTATTATTGTTAACAATGCCTATGTCCCCATTGATTTCTATGTTTTGGATGTTGAATGCAATGCTTCTTGTCCTATTACTTTGGGAAGACCTTTTCTTAGAACTGTTGGTGCTATTATTGATATGAAAGAAGGCACCATTAAATATCAACTCCCACTCAAGAAAGGTATAGAACACTTCCCTAAGAAGAGATGGAAGGTTTCTTTTGCCCCTCCTATGAAAACAAAATTTGCTCTTAATGCTTCTTCATTTGAGAACACTTGATTCTTTTTCTTGCTTCGTATGCCTAACTTAAAGGCGTTAAAGAAAAGTACTTATTGGGAGATAACTCAAAAGTTTTAGATGAGTCTTGGAAGTTATTACTTCAGTAATAACCGCTCCTTATCTCTTTTTTATTTGCTTTTTTGTGCCAAGAGTAACCTCTAATGAGAGAGAAGTAATGATTGGGAAAGTTGCTGTCCCGAAACAGATTTCTGTGCTTCACCATAAAAATTCATGTAAAATCTCTGTATGTCCTTTTGAGGCGTGAATTTTTGTGCTTCTGCCCCAGGTTGTTATCTAACTTTCAATAATTCAACACTTTTCGATTTGAGCAACAGAAGGTCTTCAAAAAATTCGTCTTTACCTGCTGGTCTGTTTTGACAGATTTCTGCCATTTTTTTGCATTTGCTTCTCGTTGGTTCCTTTTTGAGTTCTTTTGGGGAATTGAGCTTTTTGAGGGAAGTGCTACAGTAGCTTGTGTTCTAATGGAAGTTTTATTGGTGTTAGAACTGAACCTAAAGACCTATTATCTTGAGTGCACTAATGTTGCTAATAAAGATTGTGTGAAGTTTTGTATGAAGGAAAAATTTCAGGTGTATGGAAGGAATGAGTAATGAGATGAAGAATGGACTAAAGCTCAAGCTTGGGGATGCCACGCATGTCACCCCAAGAAATATCCAAGAAGTAAAAGCTTCAAAGCTTGGGGATGCCCAAGGCATCCCCCTCTTCATCAATAAAAATCCCAGGTTTCTTCCAAACGCTTCATTTTTATTGTTTCATGCACAATTGTGTTGTTCTTGGAGCGTCTTCTTTTTCGTTTTCGTTTTGGTTTTTCGTTTGCTTTGTTTGCTTAGTTTTCTGAATAAATTGGTTGCCCCCCTCTTTCATACATTGGTTTTCAAATAGTTTGGTTTGGTTTGGAAAAAGAGTAGGAAAGTTCATGCTTAAGTGGTAAAGAGAGTTTGTCTTTGACTATGGCCTATGCTATGTCATGCCATGCTTGATATTGTTTTGGCTTTATGCTTAGTATTGTTTTCTGTAGCATGACTTTTTATAAACAATTGAGATTCCTTACTGTGCCTTGGAAGAATCATGCGTTGTTTTAGCATATTAAAGCATAGTATTGTGGTATTCTCCTTTGATGCTTTATTTGGGTTGACTTGGCACATGCGTACACCATGTTATGACTATCCCAAGTCACCATAGCCTTTATGATCCTTTAGTTTTCAACTTGTAGTATCACTTTATGCTTTGATCAATGATGTTTTGTCGCTCTGCATGATTATGGCCATTATTGCTCTCTTAGTTGGTCGCTCCTGGTCTTTTGCTAGCCTCCACAATCAAGTATGAGTTCCACTCATGCATCCAACTCCTAAAACCAAGTTATTCCAAAGAGTCCACCATACCTACCTACTAGCATATGCTATTCCAAGAACATTCATGTTTTTTTCTAGCTTCTAAATTAAATTTATTATGAGAAAACTAGTGATTAAACTCTCACGAACTTGATGGCACACTTTACTTTTTGCATTTAATAAACTTGAACCATTGCGTCCATCTTTGTTGCGTATATGCTTGCGCTTTATAAGTTGAAATTAGCAGAACCATGTATCATGGGGAACGCTTTCAACATTGCACCTGTACTTTGTACCCCGTTGATATCATGTCCTTTTGCTTATGGATCCCGACGGTGTGAAATAAAAGGGGAACTTGTAATATCATGGAGTTTGTATTTGTGTTAGAGAAACGCCTGGGCCGCTAGCCTAAGCCATGCTTAATCATGGTGGAAACTTGCAGCATAACCATAATGAGCACTCTATGAAGTATCCTCAATAAAAAGCTATGCAAATAGCAAATAAAAAGATCGCTGAGATGCTCATTGTGTGCTTTCCTTGTCATTTTGATTATGGGATAGCTCCTATATCATGTGCAAGGGGTACCCCGTTGGCGGTTCTCTATGATACATATGTACTTACAATGACAAGATCTTACTTGTGACTAAAGTTGAGTAGCATGAGGTTCGGTCTTTGTAAGTAAGGGGCATGAGATTTCAGTTTATAACTTGTCAAGCATATCCTCTTAGTTGTATCACTTTAACCTTAATCACCTTCAAGACGCTTATGATAGGGGCAATGAGAGCTGAAAGCTAATAAATACCATAATTTTTGGAAGCTCTTTATGAGACATGAATCCCTACTTCCTTCTATGAAGGCCTTCCTTTTACTTTTATGTTGAGTCTCCACCTTCTACCTTCATGCACCTACTTTGAGAGCATAGTGGACATTCTTAGTTCTATGTGCATTGTCCCAAGACTTGTTGATTGATGCATAACTTGATATTGCTTGTTTTAAACTATTTGTATCTAGTCACTCTTATAAACTTTGAAGGTGTCCTATGCATTTATGTTTGCTACTCTATGAGGGACAAGCTGAATACTACTATGCTATGTTTTCTTTATGTGAAAAAACAAACATCTTGCAAAGCATTGTTATTCATTAATCTTTTGTTTGTGCCTTTTCATGTTGCAACATAGTTTCTTTGTCTTATTGCTAGAACTTTTTCTTTCATGTTATGATTGAACTACTATGATCCCAGCTCTGAATGTTTTACAAATACTTTGATCAAGTTTATGATGGTGCATGTCACCTCAAAAATTATTCTTTCTTTTTATCACTTACCTACTCGAGAATGAGCAGGAGTTAAGCTTGGGTATGTTGATACGTTGCAAACGTATCCATAATTTTTGATGTTCCATGCTTGGTTTTATCTACTTTCTTATGTTTTTTCCACACTTTGGAGTGCTTTTCATATGATTTCTTGGACTAACCTATTAACAAGAGCCACAGAGCCAGCTGCCTGTTTTCTACTGTTTTTGGTTCCAGGAAAGTCAGAAAATGAATATTCTCGGAATTGGACAGGACAAAAGCCAAAGTGAGTTTTTCATCAAGGGACACACAGGCAGAATCTGAGACGGAGAGGGCTGGGGCCGGCCACCACCTGGCGGGCGGCCAGGCTGGCCCACGCCTGGAGGTGGTCTGCCGCCCAGGCACCCTCGGCCTCTCCTTCCGCCTATATATTGCCTCGTCTGAAAACCCTAAGTACCATTAAAAATCCAAAGAGTATGTAGCCGTCATCTCCATCCCGAGATCGGGAGGGATCTAAAGCTCTTCGGCACCCTGGGAGGGAATTCACCACAGAGGCCTTCTTCATCATCATGCAAGCCTCCGGTGTGATGCGTGAGTAGTTCATCTCTGGACTATGGGTCCATGTAGTAGCTAGATGGCTGGTTCTCCTCCTTTGTGCTATCATGTTTAGATCTTGTGAGCTCCGTTCATGATCAAGATCATCTATTTGTAATTCTGCATGTTGTGTTTGTGGGGATCCGATGGATATTGAGATGCTATTTCAGATTGATTATTGATTCTATCATGTCTTTGTTATTTGTGATCTTGCATGCTTTCCGTTGTTAGTAGCTATCTTGGCCAAGTAGATGCTAGCAACTCCAAGAGTTAGTATTTATGCTCGATAGTGGGTTCATGCCTTTGGTAATCTGGGGAAGTGACAGAAATCTCTAAGGTACTAGATGTGTTATTGCTACTAGGGAGAAAACAACAATCCGTTGTTCATAGAACAATCGTATTGTTTACTTTACACGCAATTCGTAATGCAATTATCCGTTGCTTGCAACTTAATACTGGAGGGGGTTCGGATGATAACCTGAAGGTGGATTATTAGTCATAGATGCAGTTGGATGGCGGTCTATGTATAATGTTGTAATGCTCAATCGAATGTCAAAGGAGTCGAGATGATTAGTATATGCCTGTATGCTTTCTCGATGTTTGTCAATTGCCCCGCTATAATTTGTTCACCCAACATGTTATCTATCTTAAGGAGAGCCACCTCTAGTGAACTATGGACCCCGGTCCTTTCTTTTACCATCAATCTACAATTGTTTACTGTTTTTAGTTTATTTTCTGCAAACTATTACTTTCTTCCACTCGATACGTTTAATCCTTTGTTGTCAGCAAAACCATAGATATTGACAACCTCAACTTAAGTTGGGGACAGAGTTTTGTGGTTGTGTTGTGTAGGTCTCCATGTTGCTGCTGGCACCGGTAGTGCGCCCTGCCAAAGTTCAGCTAGCTACACCTTTGGGGTATTTCCTTGCTCCTACTGGATTGATAACCTTTGTTTCATAACTGAGAGAAATACACCTTTGGGGTATTTCCCTGCAAGACCCGTATGCAGAAACAACGTGAGTTCGAGGCGAGCTGCAACCTGGATGAACACGATGGAGGCGACGAGGTCACGCAGGAGCATACGTCCCGACGTACTGCTACACCGTCGAAGCCCGCACGCAAGCCCAAGTGACCAGCGAAGAATCCAATGTCACCGTCCAAGTCGGCGGTGGTGTTTGAGTCGGACGACGACTCCGACGATGAAGACACCCCCGAAGTCTCGCGCAAATCCCCAAAGGACGTGATCCCGACGAAGGGGTTGGAGGGCGAGGACATCGAGGCAGTGGTAGAGGTTCCCCTGGTGGCGATTGCGCCGACGGTCTCGGGGGTTCCAAGCCAGGAAGTGGCTGAGGCGGCGACGTCTAAGTCGCCGCAGCCATCAAGAGCGGCCGCATCTTCGGATCCGGAGATTTCGGCGACCGCGGCTTCGTCGTCGAGGAAGCCCGCGGTGTCGTGGGCTTCAGATGTCTTCGAGAGGGCGCTCACTCGCAAGCTGGGTCCAGAATTGGACAAGCCTGCCCACATCAGCACCGGGCTTCCCGTTCTCCCGGTCGCCAAGTGAGTATTGGTTCTTCATGCCGATTTGCCTCTTGTTTTTGTATTGTTGTTATATTGACTGTGGGAATTCGGGCAGGTCTAAAGCCAAGAAGATTGGTCGTCCGTCGGTGGCAAAGATTCCGCTGGCCGCCACCACGGGAGAGGGCGATCTCCCCAAGAAGAGAAAAGCCGCCGGAGATGTAGCGACCGCGGAAGGCGCGAAGAAACAGAAGGGGGGTGCTGATGATGCCACGGCCAAGGACAGTGCCGCGGATCCTGATGTCGCGACAGTCACCGAAGAAGTGGTGGCAGCGCGATCGGAGCCAGTCTTGGCTGCGTCCGCGCTGGAAGCGCCGGCCCCGACAACCAGTGGCCCCGCCAGAGCGTCGGTGACATTCCCGCGCTTCATGGCTAGGGGATTTCCAGGCGTGGCGGACACCCAGTCTCCGCAGAGTCTGGAGATCATGGATGCGGACATTGGGTCCCGTCGTGGGCGCACTTCCTTCACAATCCCGTCGACTGACGCCGGAGAACTTCACAGGATGCTTGGCACCGCTATTCAGGTATGTATAGTACCCGAGTTCTTAGGAGGCGAACCAGCGGTTTCAGGAAACTATTGGTGAGTATCTGCTTTTCTGTCCTTTCCTCTGTCAGGTATGAACTGTTTGTGTATGGCGCGCTGATGGCTTCTCTTTCAGATGGTTTCTCGGCTGCGATTTCCAAGGCTGGTGAAGGGTATGTTCCAGTCGTTGAGCTGGACGCGGCGAATGGACGAATTGCCTCCCTAATCCAAGACTTGGAGGAGGCGAAAGCGGCCTCAGTTTCTTCGGAGGAGCGAGTGAAGGCTGTTGTTGCTGCGGCTGAGGAGGAACACAAAGCCCCGGATTCGATCATCGTGGGGCTGCACAACGAGCAAACCTCCTTGGAGAAGCATGTCACAGAGAACTGCTGCAAACTCCTTGGTGAGTCTCCGTCTTTGCTTAACTTTTTTGGCGAGTCCATGATTGGGGAGGTCCATAGTTTCACTGACGTCTGATTTTGCAGCTGTGATAGGCCAAAGCGACCCGGTGGTTCAGACCTACAACGCTTCGCAGTACGTGACTGCCGTGGTGAACGCGGTCACGGCTTCGGCGTTATGTGTCCAAGCGGCTCTTCAAGGCATGTCCCCCACCGAGGTTATTCCTGGGGGGCTTACGGAGGTGTGGCGCTATTTGGAGGAGGTGCCTATCGTCATGGAGTGGATGGAGCGATCGGCGTTCAGGCGCGGGGCCACCACGGCATTGAGCTTGGGTCTCGCCCACTTCCCTGACGACTTTGACCTTGACGACGTGACGAGTGGCTACCCATCAACGATCGGCATGGTGGAGATGTCAAAGGTGCTGAAGCTGACTGCGAAGGTCGCCCCTTACGCCGATCGGGTCCTGGCTATGGGGGATCTGCTGCCGTACCAGGAGACGGTGTTGGTGGCGCCTGGCGACTCCGAGCCGGAGCATCGCGATATGAAGTCGGAGCAGCCCTTCCGGTCGTCGTTGTTGAAGTCGCTGACGACGTACCCGACGAACCCGTGGTAGCCTTTTGTTCGTGTCAAGGGGGGTGGTGGCGCTGCTTCATCAGGACCTGTGGAATAAACAATGTAGTTGGGCAGTTTGTGATGTGTGCCAAGTGGCGACTGATGTAATATATTTTGTAATGTATGCCAAAGGGAGTCAATTGACTCGTATTGCGACCAGGATTGTGTGGTGTTTTTTTTTGATTGAGCGAGTCCCCGAGCGCGTCCGCCTTTTAATAGGGTATAACTCAATTGTATACTTTTGTGTTTTGTTTTGAGCTATATACACATATGGTACCACAACTTGCGCATGATGTGCAGATTAGTCTCATAAATTGCAAACTGGAAAACCATGGTACACAAACTTGTATTGTGCGAGCAAACAAGTCCAAACATATTCTCGAGCTGACATGTGGCGCTATATTTTTGACGAAATGACACATATATATTTTTCTTTGCACATTTTGGTCATGATGCGCCCTTACATGCTGGTCCAACTGTCCGTGGTTGAGGAAAGAACTAAAACTTATAATCGCTAAAATGAAAATTCGAACCTAGGTGCTGGACACGGGTGGATAGCCACCACGTCACACACCAATTAGTGATATTTGCTGGAATGTTGCTTAAATATATGAACATATGTTAATTAGTCTCTATTGGTAACATCATGTCGATCCAACATCCTGGTCAGCAATGCAAGCAATGCCGCTTAAGGCCTCGTCCATGCCAACCGTGAGGGTATCACCCGACCATGGACGGGCGCCTGAACTGAGCTGGTGCCGCACCTCTATGCGTGTCCACCCTGTCGGAGTCCGTGAATAGCCGCAACTCCATCTCGTGACGACGAACTCCACGTTCTACAGGTACGACCATAGCACCCCTGTCTGGTCGTGTCGCCGCACGAGAACCTTGCTTCCGTCGTCCTTAGCTCGAACAAATTGTCGACCTACATGTAATGCCATCACCCGTTTTTGCTATGGAAACAAGTTCTAGGCAGTCAAACCGCCTGTCGCCATGCAATGCAGATACTATTCTCCGTCCTCGGCGTGGGCGAGGGCGGTGACGAGCACCTCGTCCTCGACGGCATGCAACATTGCTAACATACTCGTCATAGTGGACAATATAGTATGCTAGCGAGCGACAATGTGGCTCTGACCATGGAGCTTGGTGTCGCAAGTAGTCCCAACATGGTGAGCCTAGGGGGAGAGATGGCACGAACGGCGTTCAAAAGTGCAGCTTGCACGGAGAATACTGGGTCATGCACCCAGCGCAGCACGGCGGCGACTAGCCTGGACACGAGTGGCACCACCGCATCTCGCTGGTGTGCACGAAGGAGGAGCGCGAGGAGGCGCAGCAGCGTCTTGTCGATGGGCCGTATGGCAAGGAAGACCGGGAGCTCGCCGATGTCCAGCCCGCGCGATCGCATCCAGCTCTATGGCGGACATGGCCTCCATGTCCTACCTGTCGGACTTGAGAAGTGTTCAGGCGATGTCCTAGATATTAGGAGTAGGTAAAACCGGTTTGACTTGATTTAACATGTTTGGATTAGTTCATTCTTTTACTAACTAGATTGGAAATTTAAATTGGGTTTGTGAAGAAAATGAACTAGCACTAGTTTGGACGGTCCCGTTTTTGCCCACCCCTACTGGATATCATAGGATATGAAATCGTGTATGCCGTATTTTGTATTTTATCATATAAATAAAGGAACGTACTACCATAGATCATGTATAGATATTTCGTGCAATGGTAAAAGCAAGTTAATTTCAGCAGTTGTTCAGGGATCGAATCCCCTTAATCCTTGCATATCGTTTTATTTATTCTTTTGACCAGTGACAGGTGGGACCCGCCTGTAAAGACGCATCAAGGTGAAACGTGCCAAAAAAAAAGATACACGGGTCATTTTACAAAAACTACAATGCCACGTGTCATCTCTAGAATGAGTTTGGACTTATTTTGCTCATGTAATACAAGTTTGTGTACTGCGATTTCCCATTTTACAACTTATGGGACTAAACTGCACATCATGGCGCAAGTTGTGGTACCGCGGGTGTATATAGCTCTTTTGTTTTGATTGTGCATTGTTTTATCTCTTGCGTCTTCTGAGTGGCGAGTCCCCGAGCGTGAGTAGAACTGATTTGTAGGCGAGTCCCCGAGTGTGGTGCTCAACCATATTGGTCGTGTTCCTGTTATAGGTTGTTAATGCGTTGTTTGTAACGCGTCTCCTCCCCTGGCCTGGAGAGCCAGTCGCTTGGCGAGTCCAAGGCAGCTCTCTTACTTGGTGAGTTCCCGAGCCGAGTGGGGGTTCCCGTTTTGCGGAGTCCCCGTGTGTCATACGTAACCGTTCGAGTCGCTTTGCGCGAGGATGGGAGGGACATGTCGATGTAAGAAGCGTATACCGGTTGTCTTGGCCCGGTGGGCCAGTCAGGCTGGGCGACTCCAATGGCAGCTCCGGGTTGGCGTTTTCGTGGACGACCCAAGGCCCGAGTATTTCTGGTGCCCTTGTGCCGCACTACTTAGCCATGCCTGTCGCTTGACCAGAGGTTGACCTCCGTGAGTAGCTTATTGCTAATATGTACGAGTGCGAGTGGCACAAGAATATGGCGAGTAGACACAATTTGTGTGATCCGAATGAATTTCATTATATATGCCAGCTGAGTACAATTTGAGGTTCTAGGTATAGAACTTTCTGAGGAGATTTACATTCCATGGTCTCCCGACCTCGAGCTGGCCGTCACCCCGTATGTCGATCAGATAGTAGGCGTCATTGCCAAGGACTCGGCCTATGGCAAATAGCCCCTCCCATGTGGGGGAGAGTTTGTCCATGCCTTTCTTGTCTTGGGCCAGTCGTAGGACCAGGTCGCCTTCCTGGAAGGTGCGAGTTCGCACTCGGCGGTTGTGGTAGCGGCGGAATCCTTGCTGGTATATGGTGGTGCGAGGAGGGCCAGGTCGCGTGCCTCGTCGAATTGATCAATGCTGTCTTGGTGGGCGACCTCATTGGCCGCCTCGACGTAGTTGGCGACTCGAGGTGAATCGTGCTCTAGGTTAGTTGGCATCACGGCCTCAGTGTCGTACACCATGAAGAAGGGTGTGAACCCGATGGAGCGATTGACGGAAGTGCGGATCCCCCATATCACAGAGGGGAGCTCGTCGACCCAGCATCCTGGGGTGCGCTCGAGAGGCACCTGGAGTCGCGGCTTGAGCCCGTGGAGAACGCTCTGGTTGGCGCGTTCTGCTTGGCCATTCGACTCCAGATGGGCTACTGAAGCGAGGTCAAGTCGTATGCCATGTTCTTCACAGAATTCCGCCATGGCCCCCTTGGCGAAGTTGGTGCCATTGTCTGTTATGATGTTGTGTGGGTAGTCATATCGGTAGATGATCTCGTGTAAGAACTTGGTGGCCATCTTGCCGTCGCACTTTTTTATTGGCTTGGCCTCGACCCATTTAGTGAACTTGTCGACCGCGACCAGGAGATGGGTAAAGCCAGATGGGGCCTTCTTGAACGGGCCTACCATGTCCATGCCCCATACGGCGAATGGCCATGTAATGGGGATGGTCTTGAGTGCCGAACCAGGGAGGTTCGTCTGGTGGGCGTAGTTCTGGCAGCTGACGCATCGCTGGACGATGTTGGTGGCGTCGGCGTGTGCAGTGAGCTAGTAGAAACCGTGCCGCATGACCTTGGCGACTAGCGATTTGGCGCCAGCGTGATGGCCGCAGTCGCTGGCGTGAATGTCCTGGAGGATCTTGTGGCCTTCTTCTGGCTGTACGCAGTGCTGGAACACGCCAGTCATGCTACGTCTGTGGAGCTCGCCGTTGATGATGACGAAGGATTTGCAGCGGCGCACGATCATTCTCGCCTCCGTCTTGTTGCTTGGTAGGATTTTGTGCTCCAGGAAGGCGACGTATGGTGTTGTCCAGTCGCTAGGCTCCACAACCATGGCGACTAGGGCCAGCTCTGGTTGTAGCAGTATCCCGACGTCGATCTCCTTTGGTGGGCTAACCGAGGGTTTGTAGATGGTGTCGAGGAAGACACCTGCTGGTGGCGCTTGTCGGGCCGACCCGATGCGGGAGAGGGCGTCTGCCTCCTCGTTCTTGCGTCTGTCAATCCACTCGACGGAATAGCCGTCAAAGTGCCCTCCCAGCTGGTCTACCGCTTGGCGGTACGCGATTATTGTTGGGGAGACGGTATTGCACGTCCTGGTAACCTGGCCGGCGACTAGGTTGGAGTCGCCATAGCATCGTAAGCGGTTGACGTTCATCTCCTTGGCGGCTCTCATGCCGTGAAGGAGGGCCTCATATTCTGCCATATTGTTGGTGCAGGGCTTGAAGTTGAGGTGGAGCACGTAGTGGAGCTTGTCTCCTTTGGAAGAGGTTAGTATGACCCCAGCCCCTGCGCCGTCGGCATTCTTGGAGCCGTCAAAATGGAGCGAACAGTAGTGGAGGTACGGGAGCTTCTCTGGCTGTTGTGCTTCTTCCCAATCTGCGAGGAAATCAGCCAGGGCTTGTGACTTGATCGCTTTGCGGGGTTCGTATTTGATGTTGTGGACGCCGATTTTGATGGCCCACTTGGCAACTCGCCCGGTCGCCTCGCGATTGCGTATTATGTCTTGCAGGGGTGCGGAGGAGACCACCATGATCGGGTGCTCCTGGAAGTAGTGTGGGAGTCGCCGCTGAGCTCAGAATACCGCGTACACTAGTTTTTGGTACTGCGGGTAGCGCTGTCGTGAATCTGTCAGGACTTCGTTGATGTAGTAGACAGGGCGCTGTATGAGGCGCTCCTTGCCCTCCTCTGGTCATTCGACGACCATCACGGCGCTGACGACTCGAGTGGAGGCCGCGACGTAGATGAGCATTGGCTCTTTGTCGAGTGGAGCGTCGAGGAGTGGAGCCGCGAGTAGCACTTCTTTGAGCGCTTTGAGTGCATCGCCGGCCTCTGCGTCCCAATGGACCATGGGGTTCTTGCGCATCAGGCGGTAGAGGGGCCTTGCCTTCTCGCCTAGTCGGGGGATGAAGCGACTAAGGGCCGCGACTCGCCCTGCCAACTTCTAGACGTCGCGCAGGCACTCGGGTTTCCCGAGTCGCGCGATAGTGTCGATCTTGGTGGGGTTGGCTTCGATGCCTCGCTTGGAGACTACATATCCTAGGAGCTATCCGGTGGGGACGCCGAAGGTGTATTTTCCTGGGTTCAGCTTGATGTTGTACCTCCGCAGGTTTGCGAAGGTTTTGGCTAAGTCGGCGAGCAGGTCGTCCTGGTGGGTGGATTTTACCACCACGTCGTTGATCTAGACGTGGATGTTGCGGCCAATTTGGCCCGCGAGGCACTCCTGCATGCATCTCTGGTATGTGGCGCCGGCGTTCTTGAGGCCAAACGTCATGGTCGGTGTAGCAGAAGGCGCCGAATGGCGTGATGAACACCGTCTTCTCCTCATCCTCGACCGCCATCTTGATCTGGTTATAACCAGAGTAAGCGTCGAGGAAGCACAGCGACTCTGATCCGGCGGTCGAGTCAATGATCTGATCGATGCGCGGTAGGACGAACTCCTCCTTCGGGCAGACGTTGTTGAGGTTGGTGTAGTTGATACACATTCTCCATGTGTTGTTCTTTTTTAGAACCAGGACTAGGTTTGCCAGCCACTTGGAGTATTTGATTGGCCGAATGAAGCATGCGGCTAGCAGGGGCTGTACTTCTTTGGCGATTGCTCGGCGGTGCTCTTCATTGAAGGGCCATAGCGACTACTTTACTGGTCGCACTTTGGGGTCGACATTGAGTTTGTGCTCAGCGAGTTCCCTCGGGACACCAGGCATGTTAGATGGCTTCCATGCGAAGATGTCGCGGTTCTCACAGAGGAACCCGATGAGCGCGCTTTCCTATGCGGGGCTCATGTGCGCCCCGAAGGTGACCGTCTGGCTGGAGTCGCCTGGGACGAGCTCGATGGTGCGGGTGTGCGTGGTTGCCTCAAACGTGGAGTTCGCGGCGGTTGGTTTCTTCGGGATAGTGGGGTCGTCCTTGTTGATGTTGCCTGCGTATTTCGCGATCTCCTCCGCGTGGTCGGTCTCCACAGCGATGATGGCATCGGCGAGCTCGGCTCCTTTGTCCTCGCATTCCACGGCCATGTCGGGGTCGCCGTGGACGGTGATGATGCCGCTTGGCCCTGGGAGCTTCATCATGTTGTACGCGTAGTGGGGGGTCGCCATGAATTTGGCAAATGTCTGGTGTCCCAGCACGCAATGGTAGGAGCTGCGGAAGTTCACCAGCTCGAACTCGATTCACTCGGTGCGGTAGTTCGCCGGTGTGCCGAAGGTGACGGGTAGCGTCACTTTTCCGATCGGGTATGCCTTCCGACCGGGGACGATACCGTGGAAGGTTGTCAGGGTCGGCTGGATTGCCGACTCTGGGAGCTGTAGCCTCTTGAACGTGTCCAGGTACATGATGTTGATGGAACTCCCGCCGTCCATCAATGTCTTGGGTAGCCAGTAATCGGCCACTTTGGGCCTTACTACCAGGGCGACTCGCCCTGGGTACTCGATTCTGGGGGCGTGGTCCTAGCGATTCCAAGTGATACTCTGCTCGGACCAGTTGAGGAAGCGTGGGATGTCGACCGGTGTCACCGTGTTGACGTGACCGCGTGGGCGAGCACCTTTCTCTCGCGCTTGGTGCCGAGTCTGGTGAAGGTGTGTAGCAAGCCGAGGGCGGTGCCAAAGCCGCTGGTGTTCCCTTGTCCCTGGGTGGTTGTTGTTGGGGTCCTCCCTTTCTCGCCTCGCCTTCTCAATCTCTTTGAGAGAGTGGCAGTCAGCGGTGGTGTGGGTGGCGGGTTTTCCCTCCCTTCTATGGTAGATGCAGGGCTGGTTGAGCAGGGTAGCAGGGTCGAATTTCGGCCTCGCTGTATTGTTGGAGCGGTAGTTACCGCTGTCACGGTAATTTCCTCCATCACGGAGGTAGCTCTTGGGGTCGCGCTGGCCGTAGCCGGCGTTGGCGACGAAGTCGACTCGCCCGTCCGTGCGGTGCTTGCCGGTGATGCGGGTGTTGCTGTAGCGCACGTCGCGTAGGCGCCCGCTATCGTGGATGTTGGTTCTGCGTCTTCCTCCCGACTCGTCGTCGGACTCTTGGTTGGGCTCCTCCTCCGCGTAGCGCTTGGCAATCTCGAGGAGGTCGGGGATGTTGTTGAGCGTCCGGTAGACCCTCTTGATCTTAGCGACCAGGGGTTTATACCGGCACGTGTTCTTGAAGCAATGTATCGCTGTATCTGGGTGGATGCCGGAGGCATTGATCCATAGTTCTTGCCATCTTTGAACCTAGTGGTGAGTCGACTCGCGTTGTGCCTAGATGCATCGCTCCAGGTCTTCTATGGTGGTGGCGTGGGTGTAGGAGCCCTCGTAGTGCCTGATGAAGGCATCCCGCATTTCTTCCCAGGAGTCGATGCTGTCGGCGGGTAGGGTGTTGATTCATTGCCGAGTCGCACCCTCCATCATCAGGGGGAGGTAGCGAGGGGCGAGCAGGTCGGTGTGGCCTGCGATTCCCATTGCCATGAGGTATGTGTCCAGCAAGACAGCGGGATCGTATGTCGGGTCATACTTTTCGATCTCCTTGGGAGCCTTGAAGTTTGTGGGGTATTTTTCCCCATGGATCATGGGTCCGAAGCATTGCGGTCCGACTCTACTGAGCGAGCCTCTTGGTTCCGGGTCGCTATGGTTGGTGAGGGTGTGCCGCAAGTCGTTGGGCTGGCGCACCCGCCACGCCTGGTTGTTGATGATGTTCGTTCGGGCATCAATGGGCTGCCCATTGGCGGCGACCATGTTATTCGCCGGTCGCGGCTTGTTGGTGGACAGAGCGGGGTTGGCGGCCCATGGCTGGTTTGCCAAGGGCTGCGGTGGAGGGCAAGTCAATGCGTTGGCGACGGTGGGGTGACCGCTTGACACCGCTCTGCTTGCTGAGGAGCGGGAATACATCCGCCCCCATGGGTCGACTCCCGCAGCTTGTTGTTCGACGGCCCTGACGAGTAGGGCCTTGGCATACTAGATCTGTAGCGCACCGTCGCCTTGGACGTCGAGGTTGGTGATCGCGGCATCGGACGCGACGATGTTGTCCATCGGGGTGGAGTAGAGTGGTAGCCCATTGGCGTCGCGAGCTTGAGGTGAGATGATGATCCGCGGCTGGTCCGGCGGGAGCGTGCGGCCGATGGGTGGTGGAGGGGCTCCGGTCGCCGGTGCGCCGGGTGGTGGTCTCGCGGGATTGCTTCCGCCCGGCGGCGCGTTCTCGCAGTATTCGCGCTCGGCCGCGCGTGCGGGGTCGCTTTCGTCGTTGAAGTTCAGGACGCGGCCCTGGACGTTGGAGTTCAGGCGGGTCCTGATGCGGCGCTGGTGGTAGAGCGATAGCTCCCGTGCCGTCCCGCTTGAGGCGGTATTTCTCGCGCTCGGCGAGTTCGTTGCGTTGCGCCTCTGCGAGCCACACGCGGGCTTCCTCCACCTCTGTGGCCGTCGTAGTCGGCAGGATCGGCGTGGTGAACGGATCTAGCGGGGCGGTCATGCTACCCGCCATGTAGATCGCGTTGAAGCGATTAGATCTGGCGCGGAAGTCTTCAGGAGATTCCGAGCCGGAGTCGGAGTCGAAGATCCCGAGGATGGAAGGGTCCTCGAAATCCTCCGGGTTGGAGACTCGCGTGATGGAGTCCTCTCGTGATGCGGCGGTGATAGATTCGTCGACCGAAGAAGGGGTCACGGAGTCGGCATCGTCGTTTAGGGCCTCGTCGTTGGTGGCGGCGTTGGTCTCGGCCACGTCGCTGGTGGCCGAGTCATAATTGGTGACGAGGCTCCTGATGGAGCAGACCTGCTCCTCCAAGAGCAGATCGCGGTGCGGCGGCGATCTGCCGACGATCACTTTGCGGCTGGGTCGACCGCGCTGGCGAAGACGATGAAGAGGTTGATGGAGCCGACCGGCATCACCGCGCCGTGAGTGACCAGGCGTGACGCCGGGATGTAGCTGCTGGGCAGGATCTATAAGATCCCACCGATGGCGATCATGCGGCCGGTGGCGAGCGGTCAATCGATCAACGAGTAGGGTCTCGCCGCAGAACTCAGGCCAGTCCCGCTATGCCCCACGGTGGGTGCCATTGTCATGGAAATGGCCACTGGCAGCGATTGATTATAACGTGAGGAAGAGTTGGCAGCCATCTGCGGTGCGAGATGGGGGCGGATGCACATCGGTTTACCCAGGTTTGGCCCCCCAGAGGGTAAAGACCTACTTTGCTAGATTAGATTATTGGAGAGCGAGTTACAGGGGTGGCGAGCTCGGCATCTAAGCAGCGAGTCGCTTGAGAGGGTGTATGATGGAACGTAAGTTCTAAGGATACCCTAGGGAGGTTTATATAGAAGTCACCTCACTAATGTTTACAAGTTACAACCGAGCCAGATATGAACTCGGAGGCTTTTGACCTAATCCGACTGGGCTTCAAGTATGCTCATGGGCCTTCAGTCTCCAGTCGTCGTCCTTCAGGCCCACTCACAGGCCCTTCGGCCCAATTGGAACGTCCTGCTAGGCATACCCCCTTAGGCATATCCCCATCATGGTACTTTTTAGCTTTCATCTCTCATTGCCCCTATCATAAGCATCTTGAAGTGATTAAGGTTAAAGTGAACAAACAATGGAGTATATGCTTGACAAAGTATAAGTTGGAAATCTCATGTCCCTTGAATACGAGGGTCGCTCCTCATGATACTCAAGTTTAGTTACCGGTAAGTTCTTGTCATAGTAAGTACATGTGTATCATAGAGAACCGCCAACGGGGTACCCCTTGCCTGATGATACGGAAGAATCCCCATATCAAAATGACAAGGCAAGCATACAACGAGCATCTCAGCAATCTTCTTATTTACCATGGGAAAATGGTGCTTTTTTCTCTCTTTCTCTTTTCTCAAATCTCTTTTTTTTCTTTTTCTCTTTTTTTCTCAATATCTGACTCTTTTTTTATAAAAAGAATGCTTCATAGATTGCTCATTATGGTTATGCTGCAGGTTTCCACCATGACAGCATGGATTAGACCGGCGGCCCAGGCATTTCTCTAACACAGATACATAACTCCATGGACTTACAAGCTCCCCTTTCATTTCACACCGACGACATCCATAGACAAAAGAGCATGATATCAACTAGGTACAAAGTACAAGTGCAATGTTGAAAGCGTTCCCCATGACAGCATGGTTCTGCTAATCCCCAACATATAAGTGCAAGCATATACAACATAGACGACACAATTTCAAGTTTATTAAGGGCAAGAAAAGTAAAGTGTGCCATCAAGTTCGTGAGAGCTTTAATCACTAGTTTTCTCATAACAAGTTTAATTCGGAAGGAAGATAAAAACATGAATATACTTGGAATAGAAAATGCTAATAGGTAGGTATGGTGGACTCTTTGGAATAACTTGTTTTTAGGAGTTGGATGCATGAGTGGAACTCATACTTGGTTATGGAGGCTAGCAAAAGACTGGGAGCGACCAACTAAGAGAGCAATAATGGCCATAATCATGCAAAGCGACAAAACATCATTAATTAAAGCATAAAGTGATATTACAAGTTGAAAACTAAAGGATCATAAAGGCTATGGTGACTTGGTATAGTCATAACATGGTGTGAGCATGTGCCAAGTTAACCCAAATAAAACATCAAAGGAGAATACCACAATATTATGCTTTAATATGGTAAAACAACGCATGATTCTTCAAAGGCACATTAAGTAATCTCAATTGTTTATAACATTTCATGCAACAGCAAAGATCACTAAGCATAAAGCCAAAACAATAGCAAGCATGGCATGACAAAGCATAGATCACAGTCAAAAACAAGCTCTCTTTACCACTTAAGCATGAACTTTCCTACTCTTTTCCAATCCAAACCAAACTATTTAAAAACTAATGTATGAAAGAGGGGGTCCAACCAATTTATTCAAGCAAACTAAAAAAACCAAGCAAACGAAAACAAACACGCTCCAAGAACAACACAACTGTGCATGAAACAATAAAAATGAAGTGTTTGGAAGAAACCTGGGATTTTTATTGATGAAGAAGGGGATGCCTTGGGCATCCCCAAGCTTTGACGCTTGTACTTCTTGGATATTTCTTGCGGTGATACGCGTGGCATCCCCAAGCTTGAGATTTAGTCCATTCTTCATCTCATTACATCATTCTCTCCATACACTTGAAATTTTTCCTTCATACAAAACTTCACACAATCTTTATTAGCAACATTAGTGCACTCAAGGTAATAAGTCTTTGGATTCAGTTGCAACACCAATAAAACTTCCATTAAAACACAAGCTACTGTAGTACTTCCTTTGAAAAGCTCAATTCCCCAAAGAGAACCCAAAAAGGAATCAACCAGAATTAAATACAAATAATGGCAGAAATTTGTCAAAACAGACCAGCAGGTAAAAACCAATTTTTTCGAAGACCTTCTGTTGCTCAAATAGAAAAGTGTTAAACTAACAAAAGTTAGATAACAACCTGGGTCAGAATCTCAAAAATTCACGCCTCAAAACGACGTAAAGAGATTTTACACGAATTTTTGCAGTGAAGCACAAAAATCTGTTTCGGGACAGCAACTTTACCAAGCATTACTTCTCTCTCATTATAGGTTACCCTTGGCACAAAAAGCAAATAAAAAGGATAAGGAGCGGTTATTACTTATTGAGGTAATAACTTCCAAGACTCGTCTAAAACTTTTGGGTTATCTCCCAATAAGTACTTTTCTTTAACGCCTTTAAGTTAGGCATGATAGTTTGAGAAGATACTCACATAGGAAATATGAATTGAAGTAAAAGAGAGCATCAAGAAGCAAATTCAAAACACATTTAAGTCTAACCCTCTTCCTATGCATAGGAATATTATACGCAAATAAATTCACAAAGAACAAAGCGACATGCATAGGACGATAAAACGAGAGTAACTTCAAAACTTTCAGCAAATAGAGAGGTGTTTCAGTACCATGAAAACTTTTATAACCATATTTTCCTCTCTCATAATAATTTTAAGTAGCCTCATGAATAAACTCAACAATATAACTATCACATAAAGCATGCTTTTCATGATCTACAAACACTAGAGCTTTATCATAAACATTTTCAAAAGAATCCTCAGGAACATAATATTCATCCTCCTTTAGTAAGCATGGGGGACAATCAAATATTGTAGGGGGTAAAGAGATACTCTCATTAGAAGGTAGGAATGTGTAGATACATTCTTCATCCTCTTGATCATCACTCTGCTCCTCTTTTTCATCCAATGAGCTTCCAATTTCAGCAATTTCTTCTTCCATAGGCTCCTGCAAGGCATTAGTCTCTTCCGCTGGTGGAGAGCATCTATTAAGACATTCAAGAATATAGCCATTTTATTCCTTGTAATTATCAAAGCAGAATTTAAGTATATCATAAACCTCATATTTATAAGGTGCATGTCAACACCCGGATTTTTAATCCCAGATGCCCGTTATTTCATACCTCTCAATCCCAGGATTACCATTTTTGCGAGACATAATGGATTGGATATCACAGTACATCATCCATTACAAACCATACATAAGGTCTTACACAAATAAGGATCTCATGATCCAGTCTTAATACAACAAGCAGCGGAAATAAAAGATAAGCGTAGCGGTGGGGTCCATCTTCAGGGGCACAGGCAATGCTGACGAAGGCAGATAGTCCTAGTTATCATAGCCGTCCTACCGACCATCCTCTTGATAGTCTCCTTCATAGTCTGGCCATGAGAATAGCCAGCGACAAAAGCCATGAGTACTCTTTAAGTACTCAAAAACTACCACTAACAAGTATTATAATTCTAAGTTAAAGTGCTAGATCTAAGTTTAAATATAAAGTTAAGTTTGAAACCTAAGCTGAGTTCAGAAGCAAAGAAAGATAAGGTAAAGCTCTAGAATCACTTAAGTTGGGAAGCTAGTATCATAAACACAACCCTGTTGTGGTCAAGTCAAGATTCATCATTCATTTCAAGTTATTTGGAAAACATCTGACAACGAAACAGTATGGCCATTCCAACTGTCCATAATCGCGGACGCGACTATTCGAATAGTTTAACACTCTGCAGAGGTGGTACACTTTCACCACAAGATTCGATACATCTGTCAGGGATAACCCTGAATCATCATACTTAGTATGAAGATAGTCAAACATAACCATCCCTTTACACACCCTAGTATAAGCACCTCTCCTATGAGCATGGCCTCCCAACCATGACCATCAGTCATCTTGGGCACTGCATAGGTGGACATCATGAGAGGTAGCCTCAGATCAAACCTCTCCCGCGAGGGAACTAATACTAATGCATATAAATTTCCAGTTAAGCCTTACCCAATTCAAGTATTGTGGTTGTACGGTAAATTTGGAATGGTATCGCATCCGAATCCAACCATCAGTTTTATAAAAGGGTTAAGGCTCATGCCTCAACATTTTCATCATCATCAATCATTTGTGTTTCTCAACACATGTCAAAACATCTCAATAGAATGACGCATCATTCCAAGGTTTTCATAATTCATTTTCACCAAGTGTCACTCAAGTTTTTGATCTACTCTAAGCTACTAAGTCAAGAGTGTTCACTAAGGTGGAAGGATGGGTTCAATCTCATGCCATAGAATGACATCTAAAGGTTTCTAAGTAGGTCAAGTTTTATACTTTTTATGCTACCTTCAAAACAAGTAAAGAACTTTGTGTACTAAGGGGAGTAAAACTTGTAAGTAAGGCTTGGGGTACTAATAGTCAAAAGGGTGTGATCAAAGCATGCTTAAGGCATCTTTGCTAAACCATCTAGTTTAATCCTAACTTGCTAAGCATTATACTTGCAAGTGTTAGCTTGCATTGCTAATGGTGGCTTGCAAGTACAACTTGCAAGGGTTAATCTTGGATAATGCTAGCTTGCCTTGGTTGGTGCAGTGGTTGAAGTTTTCTTCTTCTTCGTCTTGATAGCACTCCTCCTCTTCGTAGACTTGGTCCGTACTATCGTCTAAAAAAAATACATACGGAGTACACAATCACCAAAAAATACTTAACTAGGCTAGATAGCATTCTAAGACACACAATTTATGATATATTATCATCACAAGTATCACAAGTTTAATTCAATAGTTTCTTTCTTTTTATTTTAGAACAGTAATTTCTACTCATTGAAAAATTAACTAAGATTTAATATTCACTACTTAAAATATGGGATCATGTTGATACATGTCATCACCACATACTCTAATATGTGGGAATGAGATTTAAAGTTTGGATCATAATCACTTTGGTTTAAGTTCATTATTTAATGATTTAAAGTGACTAGAAATGCCTATATAGCATTATTTTGGTACTAGTCCAAAATCACTGCATGTAAACCTTAATATTATTTCATATTTATATAGATATTATGAAATGTGATTTTTGAGAGTTGGAATCAACTCAAAAGCTAACTTGGTTGATTTTATAAAAATGTTGCAAGTTCCAAAAGCTTCTGTTTTGTTATTTTTATTAGGAGAGATCTATAACTCTAATTGAATTAAATCCAACGGGCTTGGATATATCATCTCCATACCTTTTAGACAAAATTGATTTCATGCAATTTGGATTTATAAAACTCTCTGAATTGAATTTTAAACTAGTGGACAGAAACTAGATTCAATTTAAAAAGAAAAATCCAGATTTGAACGGTTGGGCTAGCGCGGGAAAGAACTTGGGCCGGCCCAGTGGCGCTCCGCGGCACGGGGCTCAGCGAACAGGGGGCCCCGCTTGTCAGTGGGTCTTAACACGTGAAACGGTACTCGCGTTGTGGGTCGTAGGATTAGAAGGGGGATCTACGACTAAGGGTCGTCGACGACGAACAGGTCGCCGGCGAGCTCGAACCCTAGTGGCTCGGTGGGGGTCTGCTGGGGACGTACTAGGGCTCCAGTGGGGTAGGCGAGGCGGGTAAATGAACGGAAGGCAGCGCAGGCGAGGCGCTTCTTGGCGGAGCTTGGGGTGGTCGCAATCAGCGGTGCCCTTCTCCTCCTGCTCCGGCTCCAATTCTGGCGAGGCATAGCTCGCTTGGTTCCGGTGAGAGGGGTGAAAGGATCAGTGAGAGGTGGGGAGTGAGTGAGTGTGGAGAAATGGTGCGGGGGAGGCCGGTTTATATAGGCCCGACGGTGAGACCGAAGGGTATGGGCAGGCGACTCCGGCGACACGGCTAATGGAGGCTAGCGGCATGGTGGAGGATGGCGATCGACAGGTGGTCTCCTGGCGGTGCCCTAGGAAGTGAATGCGAGTGTAGGGGCGGTGGCATGCGGTGCAGGGCGGCTGGCTGGCGAAGCGACAATGTCCACGGCGCGATGGTGGTGCTTTGGGCGTGAAACGGGTGTCTGGGTGTTCCCTGGGTCGTGGCAGAGCGGTGGGCGCGGGCTGCGGACGAGTGGCGACTTGTGCACGCGGGGACAGAGCGTTCTCTGCGGGCGGCGTCGGCATGGTCGACCAGCTCCGGGCGCGGCGGTTCCTGGCCGCTCTGCTTTTCTTCTCTGGCCTGGGGCTGGTTGGACGGTGGAGGTGGACCACTGGCAACTTGCTAGACATGGTGAGAGAGTCTGGAGAGGGCTGCTGCTGCGAGTGCACGGTCGGCCGGCGAGGAGTGGCTCGGCATGGCAATGCAGTGCAGCTAGGAGGTAGAGGATGCGCTGGTGTGGGTCTGGTTAGGCTTGAGGGGGACAAAGATGATCAAAGCACTTCAAATTTGCTAGAAAATATCAGCCCAAAACAGTAATAGTTAGGCCACAATGATCTTGCCAGCAAGGTGTTTGACAAAATGGCCGAAAGAGAAAAGTTTTGAATTTTGGTTTCAAAATTTTTGAGTGATCTCCACTAGTGCTAGGTAGTCTCTGTTTGCAAGGGTTTTGAAAGTGGAGCTCAAAAAGATGGTTTTTGAAATAGGGGTGATCTATGCATATGCATTCGATTCAATTTTCAAATGCCATTTAAAATAAGTAAAAGAATGTTTTTAGCAGATCAAAAGGTGGGCCTTGGTACCTCATTATGTGTACTAGCAAGGGGTGCAAAGATCAACAATTGTTTCTGTTAAGAAATGAGTGCTAGGAACACTCAAAGTAGTGTAGTGGATTAAAATGGCTAAAATGATCATTCCTCCTTTTTAATTCTTTTTGATTTGATTTTCTTGAGGAAAAGTTTGGGAATGATGTAGATGATGTTTAAATCACCTAAGAAACATTTTACAAGCATTGGATCACTTAAACAAGGCACTTCAAATCAACTCATATTTTAAATGCACACACATATGAATGCTTTCATTTTAAATTTGGAAAAGTTTTTGTTAACCCTATTTTTGGATGATTTGATCCTGATAAGCTTGGATTGAAGTTTTGGGATCTTACAAACCTTCCCCCCTTAAACAAAATCTCGTCCCGAGATTTACAAAGAAAACTAGGAACTAAAGAGATCTGGGAACTCTGTCCTAATGTAATCTTGTCGCTCCCAAGTAGCTTCCTCCTCGGTATGGTTGCTCCACTGAATCTTAAGAAACTTGATGCTCCTGGTTCTGGTGGTTCTGTAGGCTTCTTCTAAGATACGGATGGGTACTTCTCGATAGGTCATGTCATTGTTGATTTCCATAGCTCTGTGATCGATGTTCTTGAAACTTCCGTCTTCTCGGGCACTTCCAAGCATTTGCGGAGTAACGAGATATGGAACACATTGTGGATGGCTGACATCTCTTCAGGCAGTTCCAGCTGATAGATACTTCTCCTCGGCGGTTCAGAATCTTGAAAGGTCCGATATATCTGGGGGCTAATTTTCCCTTCAGACTAAAGCGTTGAGTTCCCTTCAATGGTGAAACTTTGAGGTATACAAAATCTCCGACATTGAAAGTCAGGTCTCTTCTTCTCTTGTCAGCATAACTCTTCTGTATGGATTGGGTGGTCTTGAGGTGCTCACGGACTTTGTGAACTTTCTCTTCTACTTCTCGGAGAATGTCAGGTCCAAAGATCTGACTCTCTCTTACTTGCGACCAATTCAAAGGGATACGACACTTTCTTTCATATAGGAATTCATATGGTGCCATCTGCAAACTAGCTTGATAACTGTTGTTATATGAGAATTCTGCAAAAGGCAGGCAATCTTCCCATTTTGATCTGTATTCCAACACACAAGCTCTAAGCATATCCTCTAGGATCTGGTTGACTCTCTCAGTCTGTCCATCTGTTTGTGGGTGATAAGCGGTACTCAAGTTCAACTTGGTTCCTAAACCTTCCTGAACGTTCTGCCAAAATCTTGAAGTAAACTGGGTTCCTCGATCTGACACGATGGTCTTGGGGGTTCCATGCAGACTAACAATCCTAGCAATGTACAGCTTTGCTAGCTTTGCACTCTGGTAGGTAGTCTTGACAGGTATAAAATGGGCTACCTTGGACAGTCTATCAACTACGACCCAGATTGAGTCACTTCCCCTACTAGAAGTAGGCAAACCGGTGATAAAGTCCATTTCGATGGAATCCCATTTCCATTCCGGAATCTGCAATGGTTGCAACAGTCCTGCATGTTTCTGATGCTCTGCTTTGTCTCTTTGACAGATGTCACATTTGGCGATGTAGCTTCCGATTTCTCTCTTCATCTTGTGCCACCAAAATTGCTCTTTCAAATCCTGATACATCTTTGTTCCTCCGGGGTGGATAGAATAAAGAGTATCATGCGCTTCCTTCATGATAACTTCCTTCAGCTCCGAATCTGCTGGCACATAGATACATCCTTTGTACCACAGTACTCCTTCTTTGTCTTTGGTGAATCCAGGTACCTTTCCTGTACCAATACGACGTTTGATTCTGTCGATACTTTCATTTCCCTTCTGGGCTTCCTTGATTTGGCTAATCAACGTGGGTTGAAGTTCAATGCTAGCTATGAATCCTTTGCTAACTAATTCAGTCCTGAAATGCTCCAACTCCTCATACAAACTTGGTTGCTTCTCCTTGATCATGGTGTTAAGCCTACACGGAAATCTGCTAAGGGCATCCGCTACCACATTGGCTTTGCCGGGGTGATAGTGAATATCAAGGTCATAATCTTTGATTAACTCTATCCATCTTCTTTGCCTCATATTTAGCTCCTTCTGAGTGAAGATATACTTCAAGCTCTTGTGATCCGAGTAAATCTCACAGCGATTACCCATCAGAAAATGACGCCATGTCTTCAATGCTAGAACCACAGCTGCTAGCTCAAGATCATGGGTCGGATAGTTCTGCTCATGCTGCTTCAGTTGTTGAGACAGATACGCGATAACTTTGCCTTCTTGCATCAATAGACATCCTAGACCAATCTTGGATGCGTCACAATACACATCAAACGGCTTCTTGATGTCTGGCATGACCAAATTGGGGCTGATATCAATCTCTTCTTCAGCTCTTGGAAACTGGCTTCATACTTGTCTGTCCATTCAAACTTCTTATCCTTCTTCAACAATTGGGTCATGGGTCGGGCTATGCTCGAGAATGCTTCTACGAACTTGCGGTAATATCCTGCTAATCCGAGAAATGCACGAACTTGGGTTTGAGTGGTTGGGGCTTCCCATTCTTCAACATCTTTGATCTTGGTGGGATCAACAGAGACTCCTCCGGCAGACACAATATGTCCTAGGAATCCTACTTCCTTTAGCCAATACTCACACTTGCTGAACTTGGCATATAACTGATGCTCTCTTAGGGTTTCTAGGATGATCCTCAGATGTTGCTCATGTTCTTCTTCTGACTTGGAGTAGATAAGGATGTCGTCGATAAACACAACTACAAACTTATCTAGGAAATTCATAAAGATCTTATTCATGAGATTCATGAAATAAGCAGGGGCATTGGTTAATCCAAAAGACATAACCGTATACTCGTATAAACCATAGCGAGTAGTAAAGGCGGTCTTCGGAATATCCGTTGCACGATTATTAAGTTGGTGATAACCAGTCCTAAGATCAATCTTTGAGAATACCTGAGCTCCGGTCAACTGATCAAATAGATCCTCTATCTTTGGCAAAGGGTACTTGTTCTTGATGGTGAAGTCATTCAACTTTCTGTAATCTGTACACAGACGATTGCCTCCATCTTTCTTGTCGACGAATAACACTAGTGATCTCCATGGTGATGCGCTTGGCTGAATCAATCCTTTCTCTAACATGGCATCCAACTGCTTCTTCAGTTCCACTAACTCTGAGGGGTTCATGCTATAGGGTCTCTGGGCTATAGGTCCGGTTCCGGGGATTAGTTCGATAATGAACTCAATATCCCTATCCGGGGGCGTACCTGGCAATTCATCTAGGAATACGTCAGGGTATTCACAGACTACTCTGACTTGGTCTATGGTGAGCAGGGTTACACTCTTGTTGCACTTGAATTGACGGGGTAAGGTTTTAGAGATATGCTCTACTGTGACTCCGGAACTACTGGTCATGGTGATGGATTTCTTAGCACAGTATATCAGTCCTTTATGCCTTGACATCCAGTCCATACCTAGTACTACTTCCAATCCTTTGGTTCCAAGTACAAGGTTGGCATAAAAATCTATTCCATGTATTCTCATAGGCACAGCTTTGCAAATTTTTCTAGCTTTTGTAGTTGAACCGGGGATTTGAACTATAATGACATGCTTCAGGTTGATTGGGTGAATCTTACTAGTGCATGCAAATTCTTCGGTGACAAATGAATGCGATGCTCCAGAATCAAACAATACTCTTGCTAAAACTGAGTTGACGGAAAACATACCCAGCACTACATCTGGCGCTTCCTGGGCTTCTTCTGCGTTCATGTGGAAGAGACGACCGTTGCGGTTGTGAGGGTTTCCTGGGGCAAATCTCCTTCCTGGTTGAACACGACGCTGTTGCTGAGCTAGGGCATTCACATTGGCATTGGCTGCTGTCTTCTTGGGACATTCATTGGAGTAGTGACCCTTCACTCCACACTCAAAACAAGTGATCTGGGACTTGTCCTTGACTGCGAGAGGCACAGCATTGCTGCCAGTTCTGGGTGCAGTGTTGTTGTTGTTGTCGTTGTTGCTCTTGGGAGGTGCACGGTTGAAATTGTTGGCATTACCGGAGTTGTGATTGTCTCCTACGGACTTCACATTGCCTCTGCTACGGTTAGGGTAGCTTGGGCGAGACGTTCGGGGTCGGTTGTTCCTTGGTGCATATCCTGGTGAAGGGTTGGGATGGTACTTCTAGTGACTGTTGGATCCAGACTGCTGCATCATACGACGCTTGCGGTTGTCGTTTTCCTAGTTAATCTTCCCTACCATCTGAATGGCAGAGTCGACTAGTTCTTAGAGATCTTGGAAGCGGATATTGACAAGGATAGTCTGCATCTCATCATGCAGTCCGTTCAAGAATCTCTCCTTCTTCTTGGCCTTCGTGTTGATCTCATCAGGTGCATATCTGGCAAGTGACAGGAATCTGTCACGGTACTCCACCACAGTCATTCTTCCTTGCTTCAAGTCACGGAATTCATCTCTCATCCTATTGACTAGACCTTGCGGCACGTGGGTGGGGCTGAACTTGACTTTGAATGCTTCCCATGTCATAACTTCACCATGGTTCATATTGCGGATGCTATTCCACCAAGCTCTGGCATCTCCTGCCAGATAGTGGGTGGCAAAGAGAACTTTCTCATTTTCATCAACTCTAGCAACTTCTAAGTTGTTTTCCATGGTCTGTAACCAGTCATCAGCATCTAATGGGTTCTCAGATTGGTTGAAGATTAGGGGATTGGTGTTCTGAAAATTTTTGAGTTTGGATCCCTGGTGATCCTGATTTCCATGCCCTTGGTTGTTGAGAGCCATCTGGGCGATCTGCTGCAATGTTGCTAAGTTGGCTTGGCGCTCGGCCCTTCTTGCTTCATGGTCTGCGATGAGATTCTGCAAGATTTGCAGCATTGGGTCTTGCGACAAGCTGCTCCCTCCTTAGTTTCCACGAGTCATCTCAAGATTGAGATAGATATAGGGGTAAGAGGGAAATTCTAAGGTTCATGGTTTTGGGTTTTCAAAGCTAAAACTTTGAGTTAGACTCAGGTTTTTCAACTAACTTCTTTTTCATTCATGCAAGCAAGCACACGATACAACACACACCACAACAATCAAAGGGAAAACAGATGGTTTGATGAACCATTCTGTAAGCTACGATACAATGAGATGATACATCTCATGCTATGACAGTGCTCTAGTGCATCTACTCGTCGTCGATGAAGTCGGAGTCTTCATCATCAGTGTAGAAGTCCATGGCATCCTCCTCCAGAAAGTCATCATCGTTGCTAAGGTAAGAATCCATGTCTCCCTGGATGTCTTCACCCTCATCTTATTCTTCCTTTGCTGCAAGCTGAGCTTCCTGCTCCTTGATGGTCTTCTCGAGGTCGTCCACCTTCTTGCGAAGTCAGGCGATGGTGCGATCCTTCTTGGCACGCTGGCGGCGAAGAGACTGGCGATCCTGGACGAGCAGTGCGAAAGGCTGGGCCTTCTGGTCGGCAATGGCACGGTTCTGGTTGGCTAACTCTTTGGCATTGTCCATTTCCTGCTGTCTGTCGTGCAGCAAGAAGTCAAGATTCTCCACTTGACGCCTCAACTCTGGGTGACTTGGCATCTCCATCGGCATTCCCATGAAATCACATCTTGCATAGTGAGCAAAACGAGTTCCTTGGATCTTGTTGACACTGAGGGCACATAGACATGCGAGAGCTTCATGCATTGCCCTTGCTAATCCATCTAGCCAGTTGTTCTCTCTCACGGAGAACTGAATTCTTCCAGAAGTTGGTGCTTTGATGCTTCCTCTAAGATCTGCGGTGACTAGCCACTATAGGTCTCCTCCTGGGGGTCCTGGAAGTTGAGCTCCAAGAAACTCCGGATGTGGGCGTCCCAGTAACTCCGACAGTGAATGCAGATCCCTCTCGAAGTTAGTGAAGCGATCAAGTGTGTCAAGTTTTAAGTCGTAATGTAAGAATTTTGAGGAACATGAATTTTTGAGAAAGAATGAGTTCACAAGGGTAAGAGAGGAAATAGTTTTTTTTCATAAATACTCACTTTGGTTTTGAAGCTAAGTTTTTGGTTTGGACGTCCATTCTAACTAGGGTCTCCTATGGTTAGGATAGCTCTGATACCAACTTGTCAACACCAGGATTTTTAATCCCAGATGCCCGTTATGCCATACCTCGCAATCCCAGGATTACCATTTTTGTGAGACATAACGGATTGGATATCACAGTACATCATCCATTACAAACCATACATAAGGTCTTACACAAATAAGGATCTCATGATCCAGTCTTAATACAACAAGCAATGAAATAAAAGATAAGCGTGGCGGTGGGGTCCATCTTCGAGGGCACAGTAATCTTGTGAAGGAAGATAGTCCTAGTTATCATAGCCGTCCTGCCGACCATCCTCTTGATAGTCTCCTTCATAGTCTGGCCATGAGAATAGCCAGGGACAAAATCCATGAGTACTCTTTAAGTACTCGCAAACTACCACTAACAAGTATTATAATTCTAAGTTAAAGTGCTAGATCTAAGTTTAACTATAAAGTTAAGTTTGAAACCTAAGCTGAGTTCAGAAGCAAAGAAAGATAAGGTAAAGCTCTAGAATCACTTAAGTTGGGAAGCTAGTATCATAAACACAACCCTGTTGTGGTCAAGTCAAGATTCATCATTCATTTCAAGTTATTTGGAAAACATCTGACAACGAAACAGTATGGCCATTCCAATTGTCCATAACCGCGAACGCGGCTATTCGAATAGTTTGACACTCTGCAGAGGTGGTACACTTTCACCACAAGATTCGATACATCTGTCAGGGATAACCCTGAATCATCATACTTAGTATGCAGATAATCAAACATAACCATCCCTTTACACACCCTAGTATAAGCACCTCTCCTATGAGCATGGCCTCCCAACCATGACCATCAGTCATCTTGGGCACTGCATAGGTGGACATCATGAGAGGTAGCCTCAGCTCAAACCTCTTACGTGAGGGAACTAATACTAATGCATAGGTGGACATGTTGGATAGATAATCTCCATACCTTTAAGACAAAATTGGTTTCATGCAATCTGGATTTATAAAACTCTCTGAAATGAATTTTAAACTAGTGGACAGAAACTAGATTCAATTTAAAAAGAAAAATCCAGATTTGAACGGTTGGGCTAGCGCGGGAAAGAACTTGGGCCGACCCAGTGGAGCTCCGCGGCGCGGGGCTCAGCTGACAGGGGGTCCCGCTTGTCAGTGGGTCTTAACACACGAAACGGTACTCGCGCTGTGGGTCGTAGGATTAGAAGGAGGATCTACGGCTGAGGGTCGTCATCGATGACGAACAGGTCGCCGGCGAGCTTGAACCCAAGTGGCTCGGTGGGGGTCTGCTGGGGACGTACCAGGGCTCCAGCGGGGTAGGCGAGGCGGGCAAACAAACTGGAAGACGACGGCGAGGCGAGGCGCGGTTGCGGCGGAGCTTGGGGTGGTCGTAATCAGCGGTGCCCTTCTCCTCCTGCTACGGCTGCTCCGGGTCCAATTCTGGCGAGGCATAGCTCGCTTGGTTCCGGTGAGAGGGGTGAAAGGATCAGTGAGAGGTGGGGAGTGAGTGAGTGTGGAGAAATGGTGCGGGGGAGGCCGGTTTATATAGGCCCGACGGTGAGACCGAAGGGTATGGGCAGGCGACTTCGGCGACACGGCTAATGGCGGCTAGCGGCATGGTGGAGGATGGCGATCGACAGGTGGTCTCCTGGCGGTGCCCTAGGAAGTGAATGCGAGTGTAGGGGCGGTGGCATGCGGTCTAGGCGAGCTGGCGCTCTAAGCGGCAGAAGCGACAATGTCCACGGCGAGCGGTGGCTGTGGTGCTTTGGGCAGCGAACGGGGGTGTCTGGGGTGGTCCCTGGGTCGTGGCGGAGCAGTGGGCGCGGGCTGCGGACGAGTGGCGACTTGTGCATGCGGGGACAGAGCGTGCTCTGCGGGCGGCGTCGGCATGGTCGACCAGCTCCGGGCGCGGTGGTTCCTGGCCGCTCTGCTTTCTGTCTCTGACCTGGGGCTGGTTGGACGGTGGAGGTGGACCACTGGCAACTTGCTAGACATGGTGAGAGAGGCTGGAGAGGGCTGCTGCTGCGAGTGCACGGTCGGCCGGCGAGGAGTGGCTCGGCATGGCAATGCAAAGGCCTAGGAGGTAGAGGATGTGCTGGTGTGGGTCTGGTTAGGCTTGAGGGGGACAAAGATGATCAAAGCACTTCAAATTTGCTAGACAATATCAGCCCAAAACAGTAATAGTTAGGCCACAATGATCTTGCCAGCATGGTGTTTGACAAAATGGCCGAAAGAGAAAAAGTTTTGAATTTTGGTTTCAAAATTTTTGAGTGATCTCCACTAGTGCTAGGTAGTCTCTGGTTGCAAGGGTTTTGAAAGTGGAGCTCAAAAAGATGGTTTTTGAAATAGGGGTGATCTATGCATATGCATTAGATTCAATTTTCAAATGCCATTTAAAATAAGTAAAAGAATGTTTTTAGCAGATCAAAAGGTGGGCCTTGGTACCTCATTATGTGTACTAGCAAGGGGTGCAAAGATCAACAATTGTTTCTGTTAAGAAATGAGTGCTAGGAACACTCAAAGTAGTGTAGTGGATTAAAATGGCCAAAATGACCATTCCTCCTTTTTAATTCTTTTTTATTTGATTTTCTTTAGGAAAAGTTTGGGAATGATGTAGATGATGTTTAAATCACCTAAGAAACATTTTACTAGCATTGGATCACTTAAATAAGGCACTTCAAATCAACTCCTATTTTAAATCCACACACATATGAATGCTTTCATTTTAAATTTGGAGAAGTTTTTGTTAACCCTATTTTTGGATGATTTGATCTTGATAAGCTTGGATTGAAGTTTTGGGATGTTATAGTGCATCATCAGTATTTGCAATCAAATAAGCTAGTTCGAATGCACCCTTCCAAGCAATAAATTCTTCAATTTATTCCACATCATAAAAGTCATAATTTCCCTTAACATAAGAAGATATGGTAACATCATCATTATACTCACATTGAAAAGGGAGGTGTTTATACCTCTTACAGCAACAAGATTTATCACAGCAATAAGTAACATTATAAGTAGAGCACACGTTTCTAGCAATGGTATACAATTTATCAATTTGTTCCCATAAGTGTTTCCCTTTTTGTGACAAGCGGTGTTCCTTATAATAATATTTTTGTTCTTCCGTGAACCCACCTTGACAATTAGATTCAGTTTCAAAGAAACCAACCATTGATAGAAAGCATGATAAAGCAAGACAATAACAGACCAACGAAAATAACAACTATAGTAGGAACTATTTTTTATATTTTTGATAAAAAACAAGCAAACAAAGCAGAAATAAACTAAGCAAAACAAAAATAACAAAGTAAAGAGATTGGTTATGAGGGACTCCCCTTGTGAATATGTCCTTGACTCCCCGGCAACGGCGCCAGAAAAGAGCTTGATGGCCCAAGATATTTCGAGCTCGTTGGGGAACCCCAAGAGGAAGGTATGATGAGCACAGCAGCAAGTTTCCCTCAGTTATGAAACCAAGGTTATCGAACCAGTAGGAGCAAGGAAACACCTCAAAGGTGTTGTTGCCAACTTGGAATCCTGCACAACATAACCACAGAACTTTGCCCCCAGCTTACAGTGAGGTTGTCAATCTCACCGGTTTTGCTGAAAACAAAGGATTAAACATATTGTGTGGAAGAAAGTAAAAGCTTGTAGAAAGTAAACAGAAAGCAGTAAACAGTTGTAGATTGATGGTAAAAGAAAGGACCGGGGTCCATAGTTCACTAGTGGTGGTTCTCCTTAAGATAGATGACATGTTGGGTGAAAAAATTATAGCGGGGCAATTCACAAACATCGAGAAATCATACATGCATATACTAATCATCTTGATTCCTATGAGATTTGATTGGGCATTACAACATTATACATAGAGCGTAATCCAAATGCATTTATGACTAATAATCTACCTTCGGGTTATCATTCGAACCCCCTCCAGTATTAAGTTGCAAGCAACAGATAATTGCATTACGCATTGCGTGTAAAGTAAACAATACGATTGTTCTATGAACAAAGGATTGTTGTTTTCTCCTAGTATCAACATCACATCTAGTACCTTAGAGATTTATGTCACTTCCCCAGATTACTAGAGGTATGAACCCACTATCGAGGATAAATACTCCCTCTTGGAGTTGCTAGCATCTACTTGGCCAAGATATCTACTAACAACGGAGAGCATGCAACATCACAAATAACAAAAACATGATAGAATCAATAATCAATCTGAAATAGCATCTCAATATCCATTGGATCCCCGCAAACACAACAAGTAGGATAACAAATAGATGATCTTGATCATGAATAGAGCTCACAAGATCTAAACATGATAGCACAAAGGAGAAGAACCAACCATCTAGCTACTACATGGACCCATAGTCCAAGGATGAACTACTCACGCATCACACCGGAGGCTTGCATGGTGATGAAGAAGGCCTTCAGGGTGAATTCTCCCCTCTGGAAGGGTGCCGGGAAGAGCTTTAGATCCCTCCCGATCTAGGGATGGAGATGACGGTGGCTACAGACTCTTTCGTGGAATTTTGATCGGGTACTTAGGGTTTCTGTATTAGAGGCATCTTATAGGCGAAAGGGGAGGCCGAGGGCGTGCCCTAGGTGGCCACACCACCCCCTGGCGCGGGCCAAGCCTGGACGCGTGGCCAGGTGGTGTGGCGGCCCTCTGGCCCCTCTCTGTCTTGTATTCTAGCTCCGTGTCCCCCTCGGTGAAAAACTTTCTTTGGCTTTTGTCCCGTCCAATTCCGAGAATATTCATTTTCTGACTTTCCTGGAACTAAAAATAGTAGAAAACAGGCAGCTGGCACTGTGGCATCTTGTTAATAGGTTAGTCCAAGAAAGTGTATAAAAAGTACTCCAAAGTGTGGGCAAAACATAAGAAAGTAGATAAAAACCAAGCATGGAACATCAGAAATTATAGATACGTTTGCAACATATCATAGCACTCGGTCTTAAGCTAAGGGGTTATTTGGTTTAGAGGAGGTTATTTAGGGGATGAGGATATCCCCAACCAGCTGGTTAGGGTAGCCATTTTTAGTGTTTGGCTAAAGTGAGGGAAAAGTGGTTAGGATAGCCAGTCAAAATCTACAAACAAGAAAACACTTCAGAGGAGCTATCCAAAAGTGGTTGAGCTCATCCAACTCTTTTTGTGGGATATGCTCAACCACCATTTTAAGCCAAAAGTGGTTATCCATATCCCCTCCACCCTCTAAACAAAACACTGGATAACCACACAAAAAATGATATCCCTTGTCATCCACTAGATAGCCACTAAACCAAACAGCCCGTAAGGAACCTTGCGGTCGACCATACCAGTATGACCCAGCCATAAGAACTAGAAAATCATTGTTTCTCTCTCCTCACTACATAGTGCACTTGCGGCAGAATTTCAAGACAAAATGAGTCTACATTGCAATGAATGAGACTTTGCATGATACCACACCTATGTTACTTTCCACTATGGAGGTAGTAACTTATTTTATTTTATTTTGCGAAAATGGAGGTAGTAACTTAGACTAGTAACATATGCATGTTAAGTTACTCCCCACCATGACCAGCCTAAATATACTAGTAACTTGCATATGTTATTGTCTTCATAGTGGGTGATAACACGTATGTGGTGTCATGCAAGACCTAATTAATTAGGTTCTAGACTCATATAAATGTCTGATGTTATGGTAATACCTCCCTCTTTTTCATCATTAATTATCATATCATGTCACCAATACTACATGCAAGTTACTACTCCCACATGACGAGAGGGATGGCTATTATCTCTGCCTTAAATACAGGAACGGTTGTTGAGCTGGACAGGGAAGACAAATATTTTAACATATCCTTGGTTTGTTTTTGTGGCATCGTCTGTGCAGCGTAGGTGCTGGCTCGTGGTTGATGTCGAGCTCATTGGGGAACCCCAAGAGGAAGGTATGATGAGCACAGCAGTAAGTTTCCCTCAGTTATGAAACCAAGGTTACCGAACCAGTAGGAGCAAGGAAACACCTCCAAGGTGTTTTTCCAACTTGGAATCCTGCATAACACAACCACCGAACTTTGCCCCGAGCTTACAGTGAGGTTGTCAATCTCACCGGTTTTGCTGAAAACAAAGGATTAAACGTATTGTGTGGAACAAAGTAAAAGCTTGCAGAAAGTAAACAGAAAACACTAAACAGTTGTAGATTTATGGTAAAAGAAACGACTAGGATCCATAGTTCACTAGTGGTGACTCTCCTTAAGATAGATGAAATGTTGGGTGAACAAATTACAGCGGGGCAATTGACAAACATCGAGAAAGCATACATGCATATACTAATCATCTTGACTCCTATGAGATTTGATTGGGAATTACAACATTATACATAGACCGTAATCCAACTGCATCTATGACTAATAATCCACCTTCAGGTTATCAATCCGAACCCCCTCTAGTATTAAGTTGTAAGCAACAGATAATTGCATTATGCATTGCGTGTAAAGTAAACAATACGATTGTTCTATGGACAAACTATTGTTGTTTTCTCCCTAGTAGCAATAGCACATCTAGTACCTTAGAGATTTCTGTCACTTCCCTAGATTACTAGAGGCATGAACCCACTATCGAGCATAAATACTCCCTCTTGGAGTTGCTAGCATCTACTTGGCCAAGATATCTACTAACAACGGAGAGTATGCAAGATCACAAATAACAAAGACATGATAGAATCAATAATCAATCTGAAATAACATCTCAATATCCATCGGATCCCTGCGAACACAACATGTATGATTACAAATAGATGATCTTGATCATGAGCGGAGCTCACAAGATCTAGACATGATAGCACAAAGGAGAAGAACCTAGCATCTAGCTACTACATGGACCCGTAGTCCAAGGATGAACTACTCACACATCACACCGGAGGCAGGCATGGTGATGAAGAAGGCCTCCAGGGTGAATTCTCCCCTGCGGCAGAGTGCCGGGAAGAGCTTCAGATCCCTCCCGATCTAGGGATGGAGATGATAGCGGCTACAGACTCTTTCATGGAATTTTGAATGGGTACTTAGGGTTTCTGTATCGGAGGCATCTTATAGGCAAAAGGGGAGGCCGAGGGGGTGCCCTAGGCGGCCACACCACCCCCTAGTGTGGGCTAGTCCTGGACGTGCGGCCAGGTGGTGTGGCCGGCCCCTGGCCCCTCTCCGTCTCATATTCTGGCTCCGTGTCCCCCTCGGTGAAATATTGACTTTGGCTTTTGTCGCGTCCAATTCCGAGAATATTCATTTTCTGCCTTTCCTGGAACAAAAAACAGCAGAAAACAGGCACCTAGCACTGTGGCATCTTGTTAATAGGTTAGTCCAAGAAATGTATAAAAATTACTCCAAAGTGTGGACAAAACATAAGAAAGTAGATATAAACCAAGCATGGAACATCAAAAATTATAGATACGTTAGCAATGTATCAACATCCCCAAGCTTAACTCCTGCTCGTCCTTGAGTAGGTAAGTGATAAAAATAAAGAATAATTTTTGAGGTGACATGCACCATCATAAACTTGATCAAAGTATTTGTAAACATTGATAGCTGGGATCATAGTACTTCAACACAGCATGAAAGATAAAGTTAAAACAATAAGACATAGCAACTATGTTGTAACATGAAAAGGCACAAACAAAAGATTCATGAATAACAATCCTTTGCAAGACGTTTGTTTGTTTCACATAAAGAAAACATAACATAGTGGCATTCAGCTTGTCCCTCATATAGTAGCAAATCATAATTGCATAGGACACCTTCAAAGTTCATAAAGGTGACTAGATACAAATAGTTTAAGAACAAGCAATATCAAAGTTATGCATCAATCAACAAGTCTTGGGACAATGCACATTAAACTAAGAATGGCCACTATACTCTCTCAATAGGTTCATAAAGATAGAAGGTGGAGACTCAACATAAAAGTAAAAGAAAGGCCTTCATAGAAGGAAGCAGGGATTCAAGTTTCATAAAGAGCTTCCAAAAATTATGGTACTTATTAGCTTTCATCTCTCATTGCCCCTATCATAAGCATATTTAGGTGATTAAGGTTAAAGTGACACAACTAAGAGGATATGCTTGACAAGTTATTAGTTGAAATCTCATGCCCCTTACTTACGAGTACCGAACCTCATGCTACTCAACTTCAGTCACAAGTAAGCTCTTGTCATTGTAAGTACATATGTATCATAGAGAACCACCAACGAGGTACCCCTTGCACATGATACAGGAGCTATCCCATAATCAAAATGACAAGGCAAGCAGACAATGAGCATCTCAGCGATCTTTTTATTTGCTATTTGCATAGGTTTTTATTGAGGATGCTTGATAGAGTTCTCATTATGGTTATGCTGCAAGTTTCCACCATGATTAGGCATGGCATAGGCTCGCGGCCCAGGCGTTTCTCTAACACACATACAGAATCCATGATCTTACAAGTTCCCCTTTTATGTCACACCGCTAGGATCCATAAATAAAAGAATCATGATATCAACGGAATAATAAGTGCAATGTTGAAAGCGTTCCCCATGATACATGGTTCTACTAACTTCAACTTATAAAGCGCAAGCATATACGCAACAAAGATGGACGCAATGGTTCAAGATTATTAAGTGCAAGAAAGTAAAGTGTGCCATCAAGTTCGTGAGAGCTTTAATCACTAGTTTTCACATAACAAGTTTAATTCGGAAGGTAGATAAAAACATGAATATACTTGGAATAGCATATGCTAATAGGTAGGTATGGTGGACTCTTTGGAACAACTTGGTTTTATTTGGAGTTGGATTCATGAGTGGAACTCATACTTGGTTATGGAGGCTAGCAAAAGACTGGGAGCGACCAACTAAGATAGTAGTAATGGCCATAATCATGCAAAGCAACAAAACATCATTAATTAAAGCATAAAGTGATATTACAATTCGAAAACTAAAGGATCATAAAGGCTATGGTGACTTGGGATAGTCATAACATGGTGTGGTCATGCGCCAAGTCAACCCAAATAAAGCATCAAAGGAGAATACCACTATATTATGCTTTAATATGCTGAAACGACGCATGATTCTTTCAAGGAACATTAAGCAATCTCAATTTTTTATAACAAGTCATGCTACAGCAAAAATCACTAAGCATAAAGCCAAAACAATATCAAGCATGACATAACAAAGCATAGGACACAGTAAAAAACAAGCTCCTTTTACCACTTAAGCATGAATTTTTCCTACTCTTTTCCAAACCAAACCAAACTATTTGAAAAATAATGTATGGAAGAGGGGGTCCAACCAATTTATTCAAGCAAACTAAGAAACCAAGAAAACGAAAAACGAAAAACAAAGACGCTCCAAGAACAACACAAGTGTGCATGAAATAATAAAAATGAAGTGTTTGGAAGAACCTAAGATTTTTATTGATGAAGAAGGGGATGCCTTGGGCATCCCCAAGCTTTAACGCTTGTACTTATTGGATATTTCTTGGGGTGACACGGGGTGGCATCCCCAAGCTTGAGCTTTTGTCCATTATTTATCTCATTACATCATTCTTTCCTTAACACCTAAAAATTTTCCTTCTTACAAAACTTCACATAATCTTCATTAGCAACATTAATGTACTCAAGATAATAAGTCTTTGGGTTCAGTTTCAACACCAATAAAATTTTCATTAAAACACAAGCTACTATAGCACTTCCCTCAAAAAACTCAATTCCCCAAAAAGAACCCAAAAAGGAATCAACAAGAAGCAAATGCAAATAATAGCAGAAATCTATCAAAACTGACCAGCAGGTAAAAACCAATTTTTTCGAAGACTTTCTGTTGCTCAAATCAAAAAGTGTTGAACTAACGAAAGTTAGATAACAACCTGAGGCAGGAGCACAAAAATTCACGCCCCAATAAGACATACAGAGATTTTACATGAATTTTTACAGCGAAGCACAAAAATCTGTTTCGGGACAACAACTTTCCCAAGTATTACTTCTCTCTCATTAGAGGTTACCCTTGGCACAAAAAGCAAATAAAAAGGATAAGGAGCAGTTATTACAGAGGTAATAACTTCCAAGACTCATCTAAAACTTTTGGGTTATCTTCCAATAAGTACTTTTCTTTAACGCCTTTAAGCTAGGCATAAGAATTTCGATGATGCTCACATAAGAAATATGAATTGAAGTAAAAGAGAGCATCAAGAAGAAAATTCAAAACACATTTAAGTCCAACCCTCTTCCTATGCATAGGAATCTTATATGCAAATAAATTCACAAAGAACAAAGTGATAGGCATAGGAAGATAAAACGAGAGTAACTTCAAAACTTTAAGCAAATAGAGAGGTGTTTTAGTACCATGAAAACTTTTACAACCATATTTTCCTCTCTCATAATAATTTTCAGTAGCCTCTTGAATAAACTCAACAATATAACTATCACATAAAGCATGATTTTCATGATCTACAAACACATAATTTTTATCAAGCTCAAAAATAGTGGGATTAAAACCTTCAAACCCACTTTTAACAATTTTATAACAAGATGATTGATCAATCTCATTGTCAATAGTAGTACAATTAATATTATCAACCAATATAGGACCATCATCTAGAGCTTTATTATAAACATTTTCAAAAGAATCCACAGGAACATAACATTCATCCTCCTTTGGTAAGCAAGGGGGATAATCAAATAATGTAAGGGGTAAAGAGTTACTCTCATTAGAAGGTAGGCATCGGTAGATCCATTCTTCCTCCTTTTGTTCATGACTCTCCTCCTATTTTTCATCTAGTGATCTTTCAGGTTCAGCAATTTCTTCTTCCATAGGCTCCTGCAAGGCATTAGTCTCTTCCGTTGGTGGAGAGCATCTATTAAGATATTCAAGAATATAGCCATTTTCTTCCTTGTAATTATCAAAGCAAAATTTAAGTATATCATAAACCTCATATTTATAAGGTGCATAATCAATATTTTCAAGCAAATAAGCAAGATCGAATGCACCCTTCCAAGCAATAAATTCTTCAATTTATTCCACATCATAAAATTCATAATTTCCCTTAACATAAGAAGATATGGTAACATCATCATTGTACTCAAATTGAAGAGGAAAGTGTTTATACCTCTTACAGCAACAAGATTTATCAGAGCAATAAGTAACATTATAAGTAGAGCACACGTTTCTAGCAATGGTATACAATTTATCAATTTGTTCCCATAAGTGTTTCCCTTTTTGTGACAAGCAGTGTTCCTTATAATAATATTTTTGTTCTTCCATGAACCCACCTTGCCAATTAGATTCAGTTTCAAAGAAACCAACCATTGATAGAAAGCATGATAAAGGAAGACAATAACAGACCAACGAAAATAAGAACTATAGTAGGAACTAATTTTTTTGTGTTTTTGATAAAAGAAACAAGCAAACAAAGTAGAAATAAACTATGAAAAACAAATAAAACAAGGTAAAGAGATTGGTTATGAGGGACTCCCCTTGTGAAGATGTCCTTGACTCCCCGGCAACGGCGCCAGAAAAGTATTTGCTAGCTCGTTGGGGCAACCCAAGAGAAAGGTATGATGAGCATAGAAGTAAGTTTCCCTCAGTTATGAAACCAAGGTTATCGAACCAGTAGCAGCAAGGAAACACCTCCAAGGTGTTGTTTCCAACTTGGAATCCTGCACAACAAAACCACAGAACTTTGCCCCCAACTTACAGTGAGGTTGTCAATCTCACCAGTTTTGCTGAAAACAAAGGATTAAACGTATTGTGTGGAAGAAAGTAAAAGCTTGCAGAAAGTAAAGTAAAGAAAGCAGTAGATTGATGGTAAAAGAAAGGACCGAGGTCCATAGTTCACTAGTGGTGATTCTCCTTAAGATACATGACATGTTGGGTGAACAAATTACAGCGGGGTAATTGACAAACATCGAGAAAACATACATACATATACTAATCATCTTGACTCCTATGAGATTTGATTGGGCATTACAACAGTATACATAGACCGTAATCCAACTGCATCTATGAATAATAATCCACCTTCAGGTTATCAATCCGAACCCCCTCTAGTATTAAGTTGCAAGCAACAAATAATTGCATTACGCATTGCGTGTAAAGTAAACAATATGATTGTTCTATGAACAAAGGATTGTTGTTTTCTCCCTAGCAGCAACAGCACATCTAGTACCTTAGAGATTTCTGTCACTTCCCCAGATTACTAGAGGCATGAACCCACTATCGAGCATAAATACTCCCTCTTGGAGTTGCTAGAATCTACTCGGCCAAGATATCTACTAACAACGGAAAGCATGCAAGATCACAAATAACAAAGACATGATAGAATCAATAATCAATCTGAAATAGCATCTCAATATCCATCGGATCCCCGCAAACACAACATGTATGATTACAAATAGATGATCTTGATCATGAACGGAGCTCACAAGATCTAGACATGATAGCACAAAGGACAAGAACCAACCATCTAGCTACTACATGGACCCGTAGTCCAAGGATGAACTACTCACACATCACACGGGAGGCAGGCATGGTGATGAAGAAGGCCTCTAGGGTGAATTCTCCCCTCTGGCAGGGTGCCGGGAAGAGCTTTAGATCCCTCCCGATCTAGGGATGGAGATGACAGCGGCTACAGATTCTTTCATGGAATTTTGATCGGGTACTTAGGGTTTCTATATCGGAGGCATCTTATAGGCGAAAGGGGAGGTCGAGGGGGTCCCCTAGGCGGCCACACCACCTCCTCGCGCGGGCCAGGACTGGCCGCGCGGCCAGGTGGTGTGGCTGTCCCCTGGCCCCTCTCTGTCTCATATTCTGGCTCCGTGTCCCCCTCGGTGAAATATTGAATTTGGCTTTTGTCCCGTCCAATCCTGAGAATATTCATTTTCTGACTTTCCTGGAACCAAAAACAGCAGAAAAGCAGTACTGCACTGTGGCATCTTGTTAATAGGTTAGTCCAAGAAAGTGTATAAAAAGTACTCCAAAGTGTGGACAAAACATAAGAAAGTAGATATAAACCAAGCATGGAACATCAAAAATTATAGATACATTAGCAACGTATCAGTAGGCACCGGTGCCGGATAGATGAGAAGTGGTTTGGGCACCGATATTTGCATACGTTGTGGCGGGCCACCCAAGTTCTATGGATTTCCAAGCTTTTTAGCTAAAAGAGAGCAACTATGTAGATGCATAGGCTGGTGGTACTTCCCCTTGCTATTGGTAAAAGAGAGAAATTATGTGGATGCGATGATGATTCAATTTATTTATATAACATAACTAGTATAGGTACAACACAACTATGGCAGAAACTAAACCATACTCTAGACGGAATCAACACACACATAGACACCCGAATATCATACGGTTCTTTTTTGTCAAGAACCTATGTCGCCCTCTGCCCGTGCGGGCACGCCCTCTGGTGTTCGATGAACTCGAGGAAGCTGCCAGGCATGTCGCAACCTTTGTTGCTGCGCTTGAGCTTCATTCCCGAGGACATCTGATCCATGGTAGTGGTTGGTTTGAAGACGCCTCCGTATTCACATCCCGGGCACTGGCCATTGGACAATTTTCCAACACATTGTGCGCATGCAATGTGCACCGTGTCCTTGCCAAAGCACTGCTCGTCCAAGGAAAAGATATTTAGCCCAAAAACAAGAGTTGTATCGAACCAGTGTGGAAAACATCATGAAGAAAGAAGTAGTAATAACCATGTACGCGGGATGACAAACAATTTGAGAACACAGCCTGCAGCTGAAGGCCTGCCTCATTGCACTCATGTCAATCATAGCTTCAAACCACTCGTCCGCCATAGAGCCGTCTTCTTCAACTGCAGCGGATCTGAGAGGGATTTTGAGAACGAGAGAGCAGAGGGAGGAGCGCAGATCTGAGAGGGTTGATGAGAGCGAGCGAGAGAGACTGGTACAATAGTTTAATACTAGGAGTACTAGACTCCTCATCTCCCTCTAGGCAATATCGTCCGTCCATCCAAATTCAACAGCCATGAACCGATACCTTATCTCTTTGGCAAGATACCTACACGGAGAAAACTAGGGAAGCATTGTGTTCCCCGATTAATTATCTCCCTCTGACCCGATGTACACGTCGCTCTGATGACCTAGGGCTACGTGGAAGACTAAATATTGTACTCCAGTACTACTCCGGGATGGAGGTACTAGTACTACTATACCTCTGTTTGGGATGAGAGTATGAGACTAGCCCCAATGGGGGTATCAGGTGGTACATACTGTATCATGCATTAGGCCTTTCACAATGGGGTGTAGCTTACCATAGGAGTTATAAAAACCTAATAGACAACCTCTCCAATGCATTGTATTTTAGAGGTTGTATCTTAATTTAATGTTTTTTATCTCATGCATGCATTTTATTGGAAAATCAACTCTTTTTGCCTATGATTACGTACAAGGGGTGTATCTTAGCTACTATTACTAGTAATTGACATGCCACAAAAGCATTTTGCCTAGTATGCCGCGCTAAGGGACTCCCCCATTGTCAAAGACCTTATTACATGCATGGAAACTGCTTATGTGTCATGGCAATTAATGATGAGGTATTGGTATCACTGAAAAATAATTATAATTTTGATCCACGTCCATAAAGTATAGGGTGTATAATTGGTTCTTGTACCTTGTGTCATGTAGAAATCAGCCTACTATAATGATGAAAGAGATTGTGTTGGTATCACTGAAAAATAATTAAATTTTGAGACACGTCCATAAAATATAGGGTGTATAATTGGTTCTTGTACCTTGTGTCACCATACGGTCAGGCATGTGCAACTTTTATGGGAATTTTGTAGTAGTACTACAAGAAAGTAGATGTGCGCATCTTGGCGTTGGTAAAAAGCTTTGCCAATGGGAGTTCCCAAATACTAGGAAAAGTAACAACTCAAATTTTCTAAGTGATGGAAATATTTTTCTCTGTATAAAGCAAAGTACTACTATACTTCTGTACTAGTACTACTTGAAAAGGGAAGCGGCTCCTTCTCCAAAAAAAAGGAGGCAGCACGAGAGCAGCGGGAGGAGGAATCGGAAGGCGGTGCGATGTCAGAGCAAAACTATGATGGGCTGCTGACACGAGGTACACTCTACTAGTAGTAAATATATGGACCTACTAGTAGTAATATGCACGCAAAACAAGTTGTGTTTTCTCTCTCCTTCGCTGGCTCTCACCATCCATCCTCCATCGATCTCTTCTCTGCAGCCGCAGGTGCACAGTCCGGCTTGTCTCTTCCTCGTCCACAGCGTGGCGCTGCGCACGTGTGATTTGGTACTTCACACCGATCTACTTCCAGCAACCGTTTTTTCCCCGAAATTCAAGCCATCTACTGGATTAATAATCATCTACACCAATAAAAAAAGTCTCAAAAGTAATAATAATAATTACAAAAAGGTCCTCATACCACATTGCGATGACTACAAACCCTAGTGCGCTAATTAGAGTGTCTCACTCCTTCAGGACCTACGGTACCCAGGTTCCAAAAAAGAAATAAAGAATGCCACTGCCCCAATTTTTAGGCTAAGTGTACCATGCTTTCTTACAATTCCCAAGTTTTAGGATTTTTCAAGCGGGCATAGATTTTTTTTTCATTTTACTCCTGTTTAATCTTCTTGCTTTTTGATGAGGTTGCTGTATGTAATGCTAGTTGTTCTACAGTTCAAATGTTAGGTATTATACATGCTGGTATAAAGCCGACAATAGATGACGTGTCACTTTGTTATACCTAACACTCGGTTATACTATTGAACTAGCTCTCACGCACTTGTAGAATATTAATTTAGACCTAATTCGATAAATCGACAGAAAGTCGTCTGAGTGGGTGAAATTAGCTAGAAAATTAAGCTTGGAAAATATAACATGTAATTTATCCAACCAGTTTATGTACTATAGTAAATAAATGGCACATGCTGTGAACTCTAAGCCATATTGATCGCACCTCCTTCCAAAAAATACTTTTACTTCTTTACCATGCATGCTAACATGCACCGACCTAGCTATACCAAAATATGTGCACACGATCATTATCTTGATGAAGACAGGGTATGTCCATGACCTTGGTCATTTGGCTTGAAACCTAAGAAAGTTCATACATAGTAGTACATGGTATAGTAGGCAATACCAGAAGTGTGAGTTTTTCAAGTACTTTTACTGGTAGAAAAATAAGAAAGAATGGCCCCACCAAATTTTCGTACAAAGTGGACAATTCTTTCTTACAGTTCCCAAGTTTAAGTATTTTTAAAAATTCCAAGCTAAAGCTCCACGTGCACTTAAATGCATGACTCTAAGTCGATTAAACGAAATTAGGTCAAACTTGAATACATGTAAGCGTGATAGACTATTACTCTTGAAAATATCCAAAATTCTTTTGAAGGTACCCAGGCAGCCAATATATCATGGGCTAACAATACTTTTCAAAAATGCCATTACTGATTAGTATTTGCATACCGACAAATTTGACAGCATATGGAAAACATTCAAACAAAATAAAGCGTAAAACAAAAACATGAGACTTCATTACGATTGGCGTACTTTTGCTAGTAGTATTATTAATTGCCAAGAAAAATGATAAACATAAGATTCGACAACCTTAGGGAAAACGGATTCACATTATAGCCCACCATGATATAACATTATTAATTCTTGGTTTTCAGTAGGAACGACCAATAAGGTGATGGCCTTCTATATCGATGTATACCCTAGCTACACTTTTACATAGGGTTCTAACATCGGGTAGATGGGTGCGTCTTGGCCTAGTAAACAATGTTGTCCGTGGGAGTTTCGAACAATTAGGAAAAAACATTTTTCACTTTTCCAACTGATTATGGGGATGTTTTGTACTAGCAGTGAAGAAAATCAGAAGAATGTGACACTAAATACGAGAAGCGTGTCATGTTTCTGGACATAGTGAACCATCCATGTTTTACTTGCGATTCCTAGGTTCTTTGAGTTTTCAAGGTTCGTATATAAATTAACCCAATTAAATTACACTACTGTATCCGATTCAAATTAATATTCTCAGATTTGTCTAGATTCGGATATATGTATCTAGCACAGAAACATGACTAGATACATTTGAATCTAGATGAATCTATGAACATTAATATGGATCGGAGGGAGTGTGACGAAATTAGGTCAAATTATATCGAACCACATGTGAGCTGCCAATTGCTCTTTAAATTTCACAAAAATATTTTGAAATTGCCCACCAGATAGCCAATATATCGAGAACATGACCTGGAGTTTTCGAAGATTCAACTTCTTTCTAGACTTTGCATGCCGGCAAGTTGACCTTCTTTGGAAAAAGAGAGAGAAATAGGCAACAAAAACAGGGGGACTCATGCATGGCGTCCTTTTTCTTGTATTGCCTACCATGAAAAATAATATACATGAGTTTTCACAACTTTTGGAGAAACCTGCTTCACAAAAATGGCCTACCATGTATAAGTATCGAACAGGTTTCAGGACGAGCGACCAAGCAAGGTCATGGACATATCCACATCATAGTTTATGGTAATTTGGTAGTACTACAAGAAAGTAGATGTGTGCATCTTGGCATTGGTAAACAACTTTGCCAATGCGATTTTCCAAATACTAGAAAAAGTAACAACTCTACTAAGCGATGGAAATATTTTTTCTATAAAGCAAAGTACTCCACCTCATTCTGTACTACTACTCCAAAAGGTAGGCAGCACGAGAGCAGCGAGAGGAGTGCCCTGCACGTGAGACTCGGATAATAGACATATGACATATCATCATTATATAAAATTATAATAGGTAAAGAACAAAAACTTATAAATTTGATCAACATACATAAAGTATGGGTGTATATTTGGTTCTTGTACTTTGTATCATCATGTAGAAGTCAAAGATTACTAGCTACCCAAAACACTTGATTTTTTTGGTAATATGGTCTAGAGAGACGAGGGAGAAGATTCTAGTATGATGGAGAAGTGTGTTTTGAGGTTTATGCATAGCATTCATTATGGTGAAGACTATCTATACAATCTTCAAGATGCTATAATTGAAAAGAAGATCCAACGGTTGGAAATATTGGGATTCGCGAGTATTGAGATCCAACGGTCAGCATTCAAAGTTATTCGTACAATCTTATCTTACCAAGTACTATATAGTTTACGAATATAAATAACTTTGAATATTGACCGTTGGATCATGACTTGCGAATCCGAACGATATTTCTAGCCGTTGGATCTTCTTTTCCATTATAGCATCTAGAAGATTCTATTGATAGTCTTCAGCATAATTAATGATATGCACAAACCTCAAAACACACTTCTTCGTCATACTAGAATCTTATCACTGTTCTCTCAACTCAATGTTACTACAATACTTTCATGTGTTGGTAAACAATATTGATGGAGTTCCCAAATACTAGGAAAAGTAACAACTCTAATTTTCTAAGAAATGGAAATATTTTTCTCTGTATAAAGCAAAGTACTACTCCGTACTAGTACTACTCAAAAAGGGAGGCAGCTCCTTCTCCAAAAAAAGGAGGCAGTGCGAGAGTAGAGGGAGGAGAATCGGAAGGCGGTGCGATGTCAGAGCAAAGATATGATGGGCTGCTGACACGAGGTACAGTCTACTAGTAGTAAATATATGCACGCAAAACAAGTTGTGTTTTCTCTCTCCTTTGCTGGCTCTCACCATCCATCCTCCATCGATATCTTCTCTGCAGCTGTGGGTGCACAGTCTAGCTTGTCTCTTCCTCGTCCACAGCGTGGCGCTGCGCACGTGTGACTTGGTACAGCACACCGATCTACTTCCAGCAACCGTTTTTTCTGAAATTCAAGCCATCTACTGGATTAATAATCATCTTGTTTTTTTATAAACAAGTTTTAGGCCGAGCAACCTCGCAAGGTCGTGGACATATCCACATCATAGTTTATGGTAAATTTCCCTTATTTGGTAGTACTACAAGCAAGTAGATGTGCATATCTTGCAATTGGTAAACAATATACGAACAACTTTGAATATTGACCGTTGGATCAAGACTCGCGAATCCCAATATTTCTAGCTGTTAGATATTCTTTTCCATTATTCTAGCATCTAGAAGATTCTATTGATAGTCTTCTTCACAATGAATGTTATGCACAAAACTCAAAACACACTTATCCATCGTTCTAGAATCTTCTGCCTCGTCTCTGTAGACCATGTTACCAAAGTTTTAAAGTTTTAGATAGCTAATAATCGCTGGAGAGCGGATTTGCTGCCACGAGGGATAGCTGCCCCCCATGCAGCTACCACACGATTTTCCTAGAGATGCGAGCTTAGATCTATCCCCACGTGACATTAAACAAAGTGTTCTGATGGTAATCAAATTAGAGATGGGGATGCATGCTATTGTGTGTCATATACAAATGTCTCTATCATGGTGGATGTGTCAAGGAAATAGTACAAGATGGACAAACCCTTTGGTACTCTATAGTGATATGATGAGAAGGTGGTAGCCTGGCAGCATTCACCTCATGATGGCAGAGAGAACAAAAAATGCATGCAAGCACTCAATATTGTACAAGTGTGGGTACAACGTAGCTACTTGAACTGAGTGAAGCACTTTATCTCTATGATCTATGCATGTCGACAGTGCATGCATACAGTCATATAGAGCCTTGTGCTAACATGGATGTATATTCCACGATGCTTTGCTATTTACCTTGGTAGGCTATTTTAGCCTACTAAGATATTTTATACTCCCTTCGTTTAGTAATAACTGACTTGAGTTTGTCTACATACGAATGTATCTATACACTAAAATATATCTAGATACATTTAAATTTAGACAAATCTAAGTTAGTTATTTCTGGACGGAGGGAGTATTTTAAAATGGAGGTATTAGAAGCTAATATAGGCTAACTTTTCTAATGCACGTCTATATCAAGGCAGCCATGCATCGGTCACATCATGTCTAGCATGGGAGTAGCAAAAGTTGTTTCCATCGGCTAATGAACTTCAGAACATTGCTCTTTGATGGTTTTTCTGCGAAGATTAGTACTAGCAGCCAAGTTGTATATTGATACACAAAAGTCTGTCACGGGCATGATTTGTACTTAACATAGCAATGATATGGTTGCTAATGCCATACTAGTATACTACTAGTGCATGTTCTACAAGTCATGGAGATGCAAACCATGCTGAACGAGCAGCATGCATGTGGATTCTGACCAGAGTTCGTCTTATATAAACCGACATGGTCGCGGGATGCTGCATCTGCAACATGGTGCAACATAAAAAAACTAAATAAACCTGTGATGGAAAGGATGTCGGCCGGTCAGCAACAATTTGTCCATGCTCTTTCTTTCACTGCTCTTGCACTAACGTATAGTATTGTCAATGGTCTGCTTTATTTAGGGGAGGTTAATCAAGCATCACCATGTGGTGCAAGAGCTAAATAGCTTTGGCACATATCTTAAGTATTATGATCGGATGACAGCCGCAAGGGGGACAGCTATCCCCGGTGGCAGCAGACTATTTTCCTAATCGCTGACTTCCACATGACATACAAAGTACAAGAACGAAATATATACACCCATACTTTATAGATGTTGATCAAATTTGTTTTTTTTTTGCTTTTCCTATTATAATCTTATCTTACCACTATATAGTGTACGAATAACTTCGAATATTGACCGTTGGATCAAGCCTCGTGAATCCCAATATTTCCAGCCGTTGGATATTCTTTTCCATTCTACCATCTAGAAGATTCTATTTGTTTGAACGGTCTAGAAGATTCTATTGATAGTCTTCATCAAAAAGAATGCCATGCACAAAACTCAAAACACACTTCTCCATCATTTTTAGAATCTTCTCCCTCATTTCTCTAGACCATGTTACCAAAAATTTCATGTTTTAGATCTCCACTACTATAATGGACAAGTTTTGAATTGGATCCATAGCACCAATCCTGACCGTTGGGATGTTAGATCCAATGGTTCAAAGCAGCTGGATTCATGTTGAATAGTACCTAGAGCAAACTCCACCATGTTCTAGAACCATCATGTCACCACCCCCAAAATTTCATAGCACAATAGGCTGTATTCTAAATATGTGTATATAATTATTATTAATAGACTTCATTTATGCATTTTTTCTCTAATGTATGAAATGTGATTTAACAAAAATTGAGTTGTTATTAACCAATAGTCTTGTTAGAGAAAAAATGCATATACATTAAGTGTATTAATAATAACTATATCTACACATATTGAGAATACAGCCTAATAATGTGCTATGAAATTTTGGGGGTGGTGACATGATGGTTCTAGAACATGGTGGAGTTTATTCAACACGAATCTAGATGCTCTGAACCATTGGATCTAAGAGCCCAGTGATAAGGATTGGTGCTATGGATCCAATTCAAAACTGCTCCATTATAGTAGTAGAGAGAATACATCCTATTGTGCTATGAAATTTTGGGGTGGTGACATGATGGTTCTACAACATGCATGGTGGAGTTTTCTCTAGGTGTTATTCAACATGAATCCAGCTTCTCTAAACCATTAGATCTAACGGCACAATGGTCGGGATTGGTGCTATGGATCCAATTCAAAACTTTTCCATTATAGTAGTAGAGATATAACCACTATATAGTGTATGAATAACTTTGAATGCTGACCGTTGGATCAAGACTCGTGAATCCTAATATTTCAAACCATTAGATCTTCTTTTCCATTCTAGCATCTAGAAGATTCTATACATAGTCTTCAACATAATGAATTCTATGCACAAACCTCAAAACACACTTCTCCATCATACTAGAATCTTCTCCCTAGTACGCAGTAGCTAATAATTGTTGACTTCTACATGATCTTATCTTATCTTACCACTATATAGTGTACGAATAACTTTGAATGTTGACGATTGGATCAAGACTCATGAATCCTAATGTTTCTAGCAGTTGGATCTTCTTTTCCATTCTAGCTACTAGAAGAATCTATTGATAGTCTTCGACATAATGAATGCTATGCACAAACCTCAAAACACATTTATCCATCATACTAGAAGCTTCTCCCTTGTTTCTCTAGACCATGTTATCAAAAAATTCATGTGCTAGGTAGCTAAATAATCTTTGACTTCTACATGATGATACAAAGTACAAGGACCAAATATACACCCATACTTTATAGATGTTGATCAAATTTATATTTTTTTATGCTTTACCAATCACTATAAGTTGCACATGCCTTGCACGTGAGACACAGGTAGTAGACGTACGACATATCATCACTATATAAAATTATAATTGGTAAAGCACAATAAATTATAAATTTGATCAAGATCTATAAAGTATGAATGTATCCTTGTACTTTGTATGCCATGTAGAAGTCAAATATTATTAGCTACCTAACACATGAAATTTTTGATAACATGGTCTAGAAAAAAGGAGAAGATTCTAGTATGATGGAGAAGTGTGTTTTGAGGTTTGTGCATAGCATTCATTATGCCAAATACTACAAATAGAATCTTCTAGATCCTAGAATGGAAAATAAGATCCAATGGCTAAAAATGCTGGGATTCACGAATCTTGATCCAACGGTCAACATTCAAAGTTATTCGTGCACTATATAGTGGTAAGATAATTGTATATAGTGATGATGATATGTCATACGTCTACTATCCGAGTCTCACGTGCAACTTACTAGTAGATAATAATCGTTGACTTCTACATGATCTTACCACTATATATTGTACAAACAACTTTGAATATTCATTGTTAGATCAAGACTCGCGACCCAACATTTCCAGCCATTGGATCTTCTTTTCCATTCTAGCATCTTGAAGATTCTATTGATAATCTTCATTACAAACCACTATACAGTGTACGAATAACTTTGAATACTGACCGTTGGATCAAGACTCGTGAATCCCAGCTTTTCGAGCCGTTGGATCTTCTTTTCCATCCTATCCTAGAAGATTCTATGGATAGTCTTCGGCATAATGAATGATATGCACAACTTAAAACACACTTCTCCATCATACTAGAATCTTCCCCCTTGTTTCTCTAGACCATGTTATCAAAAATTTCATGTGTTAGGTAGCTAATAATCTTTGACTTCTACATGATGATACAAAGTACAAGGACCAAATATATACACCCATACTTTATAGATGTTGATCAAATTTATATTTTTTTTGTGCTTTACCAATTATAATTATATATAGATATACATCTACTATCCGAGTCTCACGTGCAAGGCACGTGCACCTTACTAGTAGCTAATAATCGTTGACTTCTACATGATCTTACCACTATATAGTGTACGGACAACTTTGAATATTGACCGTTGGATCAAGACTCGCGAATCCCAACATTCCAGCCGTTGGATCTTCTTTTCCATTCTAGCATCTTGAAGATTCTATTGATAATCTTCATTACAATGAATGCTATGCACAAAACTCACTTCTCCATCATTCTAGAATCTTCTCCCTCATTTCTCTAGACCATGTTACCAAAATTTTAAAGTTTTAGATTGCTAATAATCGTTGACGTACTTCTACATGATATACAAAATACAAGAACCAAATATATATATATATACCCATAATTTATAGATGTTGATCAAATTTATATTTTTTCTGCTTTACCTATTATAATCTCGACACTATATAGTGTAGAAATAACTTTGAATATTGATTGTTGGATCAAGACTCGTGAATCCCAACATTTCTAGCCGTTGGATCTTCTTTTCAATTCTAGCATCTAGAAGATTCTTTTTTTTAATGGTCTAGAAGATTCTATTGATAGTCTTCATCACAATGAATGCTATGCACAAAACTCAAAAACACACTTTCCTCATCATTCTAGAATCTTCTCCCTCGTTTCTCTAGACAATGTTACCAAAAAATCATGTTTTAGATAGCTAATAATCGTTAACTTCTACATGATCTTATCTTAGCACTATATAGTGTACGAACAACTTTGAATATTCACTGTTAGATCGAGACTCGTGAATCCCATCATTTCGAGCCGTTGGATCTTCTTTTACATTCAAGCATCTAGAAGATTCTATTGATAGTCTACATCACAATGAATGCTATGCACAAAACTCAAATAACACTTATCATTCTAGAATATTCTGCCCCATTTCTCTAGACCAGCATGTTACCAAAATTTTAAAGTTTTATATAGCTAATAATCATTGACCTCTACATGATATCCAATAGCTAGAAATGCTGGGATTCGTGAATCTTGATCCAACGGTCAACATTCAAAGTTATTCGTACACTATATAGTGGTAAGATAAGATAAGATAAGACCATGTAGGAGTCAACGACTATTAGCTACGAGGGAGAAGATTCTAGTATGATGGAGAAGTGTGTTTTGAGGTTTGTGCATAACATTCATTATGCTGAAGACTATCAATAGAATCTTCTAGATGCTAGAATGGAAAAGAAGATCCAACAGCTGGAAATGTTAGGATTCATGAGTCTTGATCCAACGGTCAATATTCAAAGTTATTCGTACACTATATAGTGGTAATATATCTCTATCTCTACTACTATAATGGAGCAGTTTTGAATTGGATCCATAGCACCAATCCTAACCGTTGGGCTGTTAGATCCAATAATGGTTCAGAGAAGCTGGATTCGTGTTGAATAGTACCTAGAGCAAACTCCACCATGCATGTTCTAGAACCATCATGCCACCACCCCCAAACTTTCATAGCACGGTAGGCTATATTCTCTCTACTACTATAGTGGAGCAGTTTTGAATTGGATCCATAGCACCAATCTTGACCGTTGGGCTGTTAGATCCAATGGTTCAGAGCAACTGGTTTCGTGTTGAATATATAGTACAGACCTAGAGCAAACTCCACCATGTTCTAGAACCATCATGTCACCACCCCAAAATGCATAAATTAAGTCTATTAATAATAACTATCTACACGTATTGAGAATACAACCTACCGTGCTATGAAATTTTGGGGGTGGTGAAATGATGGTTCTAGAACATGGTGGAGTTTGCTCTAGGTACTATTTAACACGAATCTAGTTTCTTTGAACCATTGGATTTAACAGCCCAACGGTTAGGATTGGTGCTATGGATCCAATTCAAAACTGCTCAATTATAATAGTAGACATAATTTTATATAGTGATGATATGTCAGGCGTCTATTATCTGAGTCTCACGTGCAGGGCATGTGCAATTTACTAATAGTGGTAAGATACAAATAACTTTGAATTATGACCGTTGGATCAATACTCGTGAATACCAATATTTCCAACCATTGGATCTTATTTTCCATTCGAGCATTTAGAAGATTTTCTAGATAGTCTTCAGCAGAATGAATGCTATGCACAAACCTCAAAACACACTTCTCCATCATACTCCTAGAATCCTCTCCCTCTTTTCTCTAGACCATGTCACCAAAAATTTCAAGTGTTAGATAGCTAATAATCTTTGACTTCTACATGATGATACAAAGTACAAGAACCAAATATACACCCATACTTTATATATGTTGATCAAATTTATATTTTTTTGTGCTTTACCTATTATAATTTTATGTAATGATGATATGCCATATGTCTATTATCTGAGTCTCACATGCATGGCACGTGCGATTTACTAGTAGCCTACAATGTATGAACATTCTTGGGTTTTAGTCCGAAGGACCAATAAGGTCATGACCATATATATCGATACCCTAGCTACACTTTATGATATGGTTCTCACATCGGGTAGATGGGTGCGTCTTGGCGTAGTAAACAATGTTGATCGTGGGAGTTTCAGACAATTATGAAAGAACATTTTTCGCTTTTCCAAGTGATTACGAGAATGTTTCGTACTAGTAAAGAAATTCAAAAGAATTTGGCTCGGAATGCGACAAGCACGCCATGTTTATGGACATTGCGGAGAATGCATGTTTTCCTTGTGATTCCTAGGTCTGTCTACCTAAATTAGTTCAAATGAGTTGGCATATGCATATGCGCATCGTTTAGCTAAGAAACCCAAGTTCACTCAGTCGTTTCGCTCACTACAGTATACGGACCCCATTCATACAAATAACTTTGAATGCTGACTGTTGGATCAATTATTTGATGTATTTACACGAATTTGAAATATTTATTTATTTTTATGAGGGCCACGGCTGGTAGCCAGCACCACCCCAATTTTCTTTTTCATCTAGTATCCGCCAACGTACTAAACTGCGAATTTTCTTCACAAGCTGCACACGCCACCGTCCCATCGCATTCGATGCGTGCTGCTTTTCGAGCCTTCCTTTTAATACTACTCGGGAGGTGAGCCTAGCGCGATTCAGCACTATACTTTCGCATGATATTGACGGGATCTTCTAGTTCAAAATTTTAGAGGATTATTGGCAGGACCCTCCCTTCTACCTTTCCCAAAATTTAACCCTTCCTTCACTTCTCAGTTCTCGGCAAACGCTAGCTACCTCCATACTAACGGGGCCTCTCGCTCGCTCGCCCGCCGACTCAAAAATCCATACTCACATCATCCTCTATCCCATCCCTCCTTAGCCGACTTCCAGGTCGCCGGAGTCTACTCAGTGACGCCGTCATCCACGCTGCCGTCGTTGCTTCGTCGCATCTGCTTCCCCCACTCAGAGTGTCAGCTTCCCCACCACCCCAACCGAGAGATGTGTACGCCACGCGGACCCCTCACCAGGGCGATGGTTAGAAGTCCGTACAACTGAGACGAAGGTTGTTGCACACTTATTATGCCTGCTTTCCTTGCACTTTACTACTACTACTTCCGAATGTAGTTCATCGCTTTCTTGCTATGCCTTCTTGTTACCAATAATTTCTAATGCATGCTAGTTGCAGTACCACGGGATCGGTTCAAAGAGAAAAGAACGCAACTGCTAGTCGTCAAGCCAAATTGGTTATCTCGCACTAGTACGAAGCCTCACCAGCCCAATGATAACCCCCAACAATCCTCCCAAAAAATGGTTTGCCTCCATTTTGCATATATGCACGCTGTCGTTATGCATTTTATTTTTGAGAGTAGTTTAGCCTTTGCTTGCCATGTCTTGTCATACTAGTATATATTTTTTGTAAGGCATGGAAGATGATGTACTGCCGAAACATGCCATATCTTGCCAAGGAATCCTAAAGAGTTTTAGACATGCAGATCTAGCCCCGCTCGGCACAACACAACTCGTACAGAAACATGGCCTGGTCGAGTACCCTAAACATGGCTATTTGTTGCATCTTGCATGTTATTTATTTATTGATTTGCTGCATTGCATTTTGTAGAAGCAAGTGCATGATCATGTCTCTGCCAAAGAGGTTCGCAGCACAGGTATTCAGTCTGCCAGTGATACAGCCATTTCTACGAACCAAACCGAAGTATGGAGCATGGCCGAAGCTAAGATTAGGCTTCTCCAAAAGGATTTGGACACAGCCACTCGGCGGATCAGAGAATTGAACCGAGGATGGATTTCTACTATTGAAGATGGCCTTGATGTTGCCGCTGATCTTCAAAAGTTAGTCGTTAATCGTGTTCCCAATTCGGCTGATGTGGATGTCAATGAGATCAACGTGATGGTTTTGGAATAGGTCAAAGCACGAGGAGAGATTCTCCGTGCATCTTTGCAAGCAGATGATTTTCGAAGGGTGATGAAAGAGCCGCCTTGCGAATAGATTGTTATTTCGAATAATGAGAATGACTTTCGTTGTGTTGTCAGCATAATATTTTCTTTGGCACGATGTATGAAACTGTACTGTACCTAATTGCTTCATCTCGATAATGTATCCTAGTCTCATTCTAGCCATTCAGAAAATGGAAAAGCCTTATTTTGCACTTTCGTTTAGATCTATAGAAACACATTTTGCCGAAAATTAACACATTACCATGAAAGGTAGTTCGTGCCCATTACCATGAAAAAATTCATGCACTATATACTTGTGTGGCCCTAAAGTCAAACGTTTAGACTGCAGTAGTAGATCGAGTACAAAAAAATCAACTGAGCGACAAACCACAAGCCGAAATCACCTCTTCCACCAAGCAGTGCGCCAGAAACACCTGTCGCAATGGGCTCCTGCGTCCAAAATTCAAATGTTACTAAATTTTCATCTCGCCCTTCGATCCAGATGTTGGGTCCGCAGCATAGAAAACAAAAAAATTCCTACGGTGTGAACTACACGCCAAGATCTATCTACTAGGTACAAAGCAACGGATGGACATACATCCAACAAGAACTTACCCTCGTAGACAACAAGCTTTGTTAACAAGTAGGAACTCGTGGTTGATGTAGTCGTACACTTGCCGATCTCAAGATCGTGATGAAGTCCAGCAGGTCCAGCTCCAGCACGTCCATTAGATCCAGCTCCAGCACCACCAAGTCCAGCACCACAAAGCAGCGGTGCATCCGTGATCGCACACACGTCCGGTACCCCGACAACCTCCGTCCCTCGCTCCAGCAAAGCAGTAGAACCAGCAACTCCTTTCCAGATAAAGCCACCAGGAACATGTATCTCGCTAATCCGAGATCATGGGGAAATAATACTAGAGGGGGAGAGAGATCCTTCACAAGGAGGTGTGTGTGAGAAGTGAGGAGAGGATGGCCTTTTATAGGAGGAGGGGTGCCCTCCTCATGAGTGTGCATGGAGGTGTCTCTTCACCTCCTCCATTCATGTGGTGGTAACCCCTCCACATTAAAATGCCTCTTCACATTCCCTTTTAAAGTCTCCACTTTAAATGCATTAAATTTCTCCAAATTTAATGCTCTCTCATTTAATAAAACTATTTTATTATTTTTATTAAGAATTTTGTTAATTACTTTAATTAACAAACATTCACATAAAACCCCCTGCAACATTTCAATATTACATGCAGAACCAATTTCAGCAATTTCACCCAAAACAGTTTCGGTGTCTATTGAAATAATTCCAGCGCTTTCTTAAATCTTTATCTGAAACATATTTGCTCCAAATGGTGTCAGTATCCCTTAAGTGTGTCACCCTATGGTTCGCGAATAATGCAGACATGATCGAGACCCCTCTCCGATCAATAATCAGCAGCGGGACCTGGAGATCCATACTGACTCCTACACATTCAACGATGACTTCTATGATCGTGAGAACCTTTAACGCTAGTAACTAAATCCCTTTGTCTCGCGATATATTACATGTCCGAGATTCGATCATCGGTATCTCCATACCTAGTTTGATCTCGTTGCCGACATGCACTCTTTTCTGGTTCCCGTGATATAACATTCTAGTGATCACATCACTTGCTTGCAAGCTATCTTAATGTGATATCATCGAGAGGGCCCAGAGTATATCTATCCGTCATCGGGATTGACAAATTCCACTCTTGATCCATGAGCCTCAACATAACACCTTCGTAGCACTGAACCCATCTTTATAGTCACCCTGTTACGGTGTGACGTTTGATGTTATCAAGATACTCTTCCGGTGTTAGCAATTAACATGATCTCATGGTCTAAGGACTAAGATTACTTTGTATGATGTTATAGCAATATAAACATAATGACTTGATCGTAATGCTATACTTCGGATGAATGTTCATCACATCATTCCACCAATGTTGTGACCTCGTTATTAACAACATCCAATGTCCATGATCAGGAAACCTTGATCATCTTGTTAATCAACGAGCTAGTCTATAAGAGAGGCATAACTAGGAACCCTTTTTGTTTATTAAACACGCATGTATTGATGTTTCCGATCAATACAATTATAGCATGTAAAATAAACATTTATCATAAACATGGAATAAGATAATAACCACTTTATTATTGCCTCTCGGGCATATTCCCTTCAGTCTCCCACTTGCACTAGAGTTAATAATCTAGTTTGAAAAACTTTGCGTATTGAACACCTATGGCTTTCTGGTGTTGCATATACGCTATTGCTAGTTGTTAACATAATCTCTAGATCTGACAATTTCAGGTCCGTGTGTATTTGCATGTCTCTGCGTCTCTACGCATCACTCATTCTCAAATGAGATGGCATTGTATAGATTTGGTCCTTTGGTGAGACCTTTAGTTTGTTCGGCTCAAAATATGTTGATATTATTGTCACACAATATATCTTCATAGTATTAGCCCACTTTGAACAACACCTAGTTTGATAACAAACTACTTAACACAAATGCCCTCCTTTGCTGCTACTATAGCAGTCATATACTTAGCCTTTTGTTGTAGTATCCGTCACAATGTATCAACTTTGGAACTCATCCAAATCCATCATGGAACATACTTTCCATTACATTGTGCCACCCATAGTCTAAATTGAGATAAATTTAATTTGTATCTTGTATCAATGTAACACTTTACAATGAACTATCTTTAACTATTTGTCACTTATACATTATATATTCTTAGTTCTTCCAAAGCTCATAAGAATATCTTTACTATTGTCTAATGATCATCTTATGAATCATTCTGGTATATGCTCATAACATTTAGAGCATCGGACATTCTGGATATATACATATCATGGTATAATCGATCAAAATCTTCATGTGATTTTACTCACCAAGTGTTGAAACACTTGAATTTTGATACAATCCTTTCCATGCAGCAAGAACCTTTCTTGTTGTTTCCATATTGAAACCTTTCAAGATCTCATATATGTATGTCTGGCACAACCATATTAACGCCTTAATCTATCCATATAGATATTGATGCCTAATATTCTGGGTTTGCCCAAGTCTTTCATCGAAATCTTATTTTAATGAAATTCTTAACTTGTGTTAATACAAGATACATCATTTCCGATCAACAATATGTCCTCTACATAATGTATTAGAAATATGTCTCAGCGCTCCCACTTAATTTCTTGCAAATGCAAGCATCTTCATCATCTCCGATGAATTTAAACTCTTTTAACAGTTTCATCATGGTGAAGATTCCAACTCCGCTATGCTTACTTCAACTATTGAAGTTTACATGCCCTTTTAGCACCCTTTGAATTAACAAAACCCTTCGGACCATGTCATGTACATGTCCTATGTTACCGTTCTATTAGAAGAACCTTGTTTTGTTTATTCAACTACCATATACCAAATTATATGTAGTGGTTGCTACATTAATCCATCAAGACTATATATCGCTATGAAAGATCAAATCTTGTCATAGTCAACTCCTTGAACATTGTCGTAAACTTCTTTCCGACATGTCGACTATTTCATAGATGTTAAACATCCATGTCTTATTTCTTTATAGATCCAAACACGACCGATAGGCTTCACGCCTTTCCGGAGGGTCTTCCAAGTTCAGAAACTTGTTTTCTCATGTATGGATACTATCACAGATTCTATGACTTCTAGTCATTTTATGGAGTCAGGGCCCATCATCGCTTCTTTGCATGTAGTCGGTTCATCATTGTCAAAACAATAACGACTTGCTTTTCAAATCTTACTATTTGATTCTTACCGACCCACACGGTTCTATAGGAACTCTAATCTCCGAGATCACACCTTTTGTAATCACGAGAGCCATGAGCATTGTGGCATCCACGGGACACTTTTACGGGCGCCTCGCTATTTAGCACATATAGCTAAGGTTCAACAACCTTATCAAAGTTCTATTGTCCTCCCACTTAACTTTTCACGAAAAATTCCTTCTCAAGAAACTTGATGTTCCAAGTAACAAACTCTTTTATCCTCGGTGTTATGGAGAAATTCCCAACAAATTCTTTGGGATAACCTACAAAGACGTGCTTATCCGACTTTTGTTGTAAACATTTTACTTATGCATAGCATACCAAAATTTAAGAAAAGACAATTCGGGTTTTATCCCAAACCATAACTCATATGGTGTCATTTCAATGGATCACGATGGTGCTCTTTTCAGTGTAAAAGCGGTAGTCTCTAAAGCTTCAATCCTTAAAACATAATGGCAGTTTTATAAATGACACCCTTGATCTTACCATGTCAAACATGGTTTGATTTTATCTCTCGAATATGCCATACTCCTATGGTTTATCGGGAAACACAAATCATGGAACAATTCCTCAAGTCTTAGGTGTTTTTGCTAAACATGTAACTCAAATATATTCCTTTATGATCGAATCATAAACTCTTTATTTTCTTGTTACAATGATTTTTCACTTCATCTTGAAAGTCTTTGAACAATTTTCAAATGTTTCATACTTCTTCCTTATTAAGTAAATATACAGATGTATTCACTCAAATTTTCAGAGAAAGCATATGAAGCAAAAAGATCCATCGCATATGGCTACACATAATGGACTATGCACATCAGCATGCACAATTTCCAATAAGCTAGTCATCCGTTCCTCTCTGGCCTATGGACGGAGTTTCAATTATCTCGAGGAAAGTCTCACATGCGTCAATTGATCAAAATCAAAGACTCCAAAAATCCATCAACATGGAGTTTCTTCATGTTTTCGTTCAAATATAATTTAAACAGCGGTGTCACTTCATAAGTGATATTTCAATCATTTGTCTTGCGACATTTTAGCAATAGTGTTTATGGATGTGATTTCTCCAACTAGACTTGTAAAAGTTCATCCATTCTTTATGGAATACGGTAATTATTTGAATAGTCATTGTTCTCATGATACCGGAACAAAATAACAATTATTTAAACAAATCTTGAAAGCTTGGTTTGATGACAACGAAAAACACAATAACACTTTATTTGTTTTCGATGAACATCATCACTCATTCTCTTGCTGGTTTACTTAGGCCATTGTAGTTCATGAATTGTGTTGTCATGTATGACACTTCATACCAACCAATTCGGTATCCAATACCAGTATCCAATACCTAAGAACCACATTTTTTAACAAGAAAGGGATACAACCATAACATGTATATCTTCTATATACCCAAGTTGGACATATCCAACCTTATATTTTCTGCCAAATATTTTATAGATTCTCTTTCAGCAATTCCTTTTTCTTTTAAAAGAATCTATCAACATCAATAGTGGTGTCATTCACATGACACATAGTACAAAGCGTATATAGTCAAATACTAATACCTTTGGACTTGCACTTTGAAGTGGATCACCATCATCAAATGTTTGGCATTCTTTCAAAAATCCATTCTTTAGTAATCTATTAGTGTAGTAAACATTTTACTTACGTCTTCTATTCATCCTTATCATGACAACTTTCATGATCAAGCTACTATAGCTTATAAGGAAGAATCACGAGTATAATATCAGTTCCCAAAACCTTTTTGGTAGATTCGGATGCCTAGCATCTCCATCCTTCACAAATTCTCATACAATATGAGAACATGTATTTTGCTAAATTATACTCTATCATAATGCAACCAAAAACATTGTTTCAGATATCACAATATCTTTCACACATGATGGTTTCTGAAACAATTTCTAGCTCCAATATAATCTTGATATTAAAACAACTTTTGAATATCAATAATCATGGAGGCAAACTTGATACTTTAGATACTAACATTGGAATTCTTACTCTTGATTTAATACTATTTATTAAACTTCATGGAGTAAATAGAGTTTGCTGAAATTTTGCAATAGGACTTATAAACTTTAAATTGACATTCAAAACAATACGATACCAGTTCGTAAAGTAAATATCCAGAATTCTATAGTTCTATTATCACAAATAAAAACTAAGCATAAGGTAGAAAACGAATGCCAATGACTACAACAAACTATGCAAATTCACTTTGATTTAATTTATGACAAATTTGGTTCGACTAATCCAAATTAGAAATGAACTCCTACTCAAAAACGACATCCCTCGTGCCTTTTTGGTGATTACATGAACAAAATCCACCACACCAAGTCCGATCATCATGTGAGTTGATGTAGCTTCAAAGGCGAGCATCTATATGGGCATCATATCAACTATATGACTCATGCTTAACCTTTCGGTTACGTGTTCGAGGCCATGTACATACATGCTAGGCTCGCCAAGTAAGAACCTTAGTACTGCATGTGTAAGCATCTTACACCCGTTTGTGTGAAAGCGTGAAAGTCGAGTACACCCGATCATCATGTGATGTCTCAAATACGATCCACAAAACGGTGCATACTTAAGGAAGAACACATTTTATCTTGATATCTAAAGAGGATCATCTTACAATGCTACAGAAAGCGCCAAACTAGCAGTATAAGATGCTAACATCTAATGTGTAAAGTGAGATGATATGGTCCATGCATTTGATCTCTATCACTTGCATCGTGGTATGATCTCTATCATTCCTTTGTGTGTAAGGCCAAGGTCTATGGAACTTACACGTTGAGTGTGTTGTAAGAGTATCTATCATACATCTACTTATAACAATACCATATCAATACACTAGCCCAGCAACGATCTAAACTAGACGCCTCTAATTTATCAATTGCAAGTTTTTCGTGGCTTAGGGCTTTCGGAGATAGAACTGTTCTTACCTACGAACATGAACCACAACGAGGATAACCAAGTTATTAGCAACTCGTTGTAAATTAGATATTGACTATAGTAGGAGAGACAGGCACCCGCCAGCCACTTATGCAAAACAAGTTGCATGTCAGTCGTGGAACCGGTCTCATGTACGATGACATCTAAGGTTGGTCCGGGCCGCTTCATCTCACTATGCCACCAATATCCAAAATACATAGAAGATGCAATAACATGATCATCATCGCCCACATATCAACATATGTGTACTACCCGTGCTAAGAACTTACGCATCGATCAGGCTCTGATACCAATGTTGGGTCCGCAGCATAGAAAACAAAAAAATTCCTACGGTGTGAACTACACGCCAAGATCTATCTACTAGGTACAAAGCAACGGGTGGACATACATCCAACGAGAACTTACTCTCGTAGACAAAGAGCTTTGTTAACGAGTAGGAACTCGTGGTTGATGTAGTCGTACACTTGTCGATCTCAAGATCGTGATGAAGTCCAGCAGGTCCGGCTCCAGCACGTCCATCAGATCCAGCTCTAGCACCACCAAGTCTAGCACCGCAAAGCAGCGGTGCATCCGTGATCGCACACACGTCCGGTACCCCGACAACCTCCGTCCCTCGCTCCAGCAAAGCAGCGGAAGCAGCCACTCCTTTCCAGATAAAGCCACCGGGAACATGTATCTCGCTAATCCGAGACCATGGGGAAATAATACTAGAGGGGGAGAGAGATCCTTCACAAGGAGGTGTGTGTGAGAAGTGAGGAGAGGGTGGCATTTTATAGGAGGAGGGGGGTGCCCCTCCTTCATGGCCGGCGCATGGAGGAGGTGTCTCTTCACCTCCTCCATTCATGTGGTGGTAACCCCTCCACATTAAAATGCCTCTTCACATTCCATTTTAAAGTCTCCACTTTAAATGCATTAAATTTCTCCAAATTTAATGCTCTCTCATTTAATAAAACTCTTTTATTATTTTTATTCAGAATTTTGTTAATTACTTTAATTAACAAACATTCACATAAAACCCCCTGCAACATTTCAATATTACATGCAGAACCAATTTCAGCAATTTCACCCGAAATAGTTTTGGTGTCTATTGAAATAATTCCAGTGCTTTCTTAAAACTTTATCTGAAACATATTTGATCCAAATGGTGTCGGTATCCCTTAAGTGTGTCACCCTACGGTTCGCGAATAATGCAGACATGATCGAGACCCCTCTCCGATCAATAATCAGCAGCGGGACCTGGAGATCCATACTGACTCCTACACATTCAACGATGACTTCTATGATTGTGAGAACCTTTAACGCTAGTAACTAAATCCCTTTGTCTCGCGATATATTACATGTCCGATATTCGATCATCGGTATCTCCATACCTAGTTTGATCTCGTTGCCGACATGCACTCTTTTCTCGTTCCCGTGATATAACATTCTAGTGATCACATCACTTGCTTGCAAGCTATCTTAATGTGATATCACTGAGAGGGCCCAGAGTATATCTATCCGTCATCGGGATTGAAAAATTCCACTCTTGATCCATGAGCCTCAACATAACACCTTCGTAGCACTGAACCCGTCTTTATAGTCACCCTGTTACAGTGTGACGTTTGATGTTATCAAGATACTCTTCCGGTGTTAGCAATTAACATGATCTCATGGTCTAAGGACTAAGATTACTTCATATGATGTTATAGCAATATAAACATAATGACTTGATCGTAATGCTATACTTCGGATGAATGTTCATCACATCATTCCACCAATGTTGTGACCTCATTATTAACAACATCCAATGTCCATGATCAGGAAACCTTGATCATCTTGTTAATCAACGAGCTAGTCTATAAGAGAGGCATAACTAGGAACCCTTTTTGTTTATTAAACACACATGTATTGACGTTTCCGATCAATACAATTAAAGCATGTAAAATAAACATTTATCATAAACATGTAATAAGATAATAACCACTTTATTATTGCCTCTCGGGCATATTCCCTTCACCAGAAACAACACGCCAAAGGCCATTTCTCAAAATGGTTTCTCTTGTAAATCCCCACGCGCTCAAAGTTTCAAACATACTAGTACCACCCGCGCCCTTCGGGCCGAATCCCACGAGATCACCTTGCATTACCACGGTCGTGCTCCTTCCGTCCCATCTCCCCTTCACAGCCTCTCCACCGGCATGCCACCGTAGGGACCGCGAAGACGTTTTACCAGCTCTCAACGCCGGCCCGCACCAGATCAGCTCCTCTGTACACGAGGTCCACGGCACTGGAGCCGGCTCAGCAATGCCATCGCAGATTCGTTGGATCCACTTCCCCGACTCCATGGCACGGGATCTGCTTCCTCAACCTTGTCCACGGCGCCGGAGAGATGGGGAGGAAAACCCGCTCAAGGGCGAACGGTGAGGTCGTAGCTCACCATAAGTCCGGCAAAGGCACAGGAAGGAAATCACGTAATCGCGGTCACAAAGGTTGCCGCCATACACTTCATATGCTCTTTACGCATTTGATGTCTGAAAGTAGTTCATCGCTTGTTTCACTGCATTCTCGCACTGAGTTTTTTATCTTGTACTCTGACATTTCTTGTCGAGGCATCGTATAAGCAATTAAGCATATGTATGTCATTGTTCCTTCAGAGCTTTCAACGGCTTGCTAGCACTATACTAACATCCTCTTCTACACACACCTCGCTCTTAAATCTCATAAGATATATTTTTTGCTGATGCATGTAAGGTGATTTGCGGCCGCCTGATGAGGAAGAATGGAAGATTAGGGAAGATAGATTATTAAAGAATTCCAAATATGCAAGGTCGCTCGGCCCACAGAGAGTTAGATCTCTCGTAGCTACCACCACCAATCATGAAGTCCAGGATTCTGATGCAGAGTTTTATCCTCAAGATCCACAAAACCCAGAGGGAGACCTGACTCAGGAAGATGGACCGGTCGAGAACCCCTTCCTAATCCGCCTGCTTGTCCACTGCCCAAGGTGCTTGCTCTGTCTTGTCATTGCGATATTTGTTTCATCTTCCATGTTTCGTACCTCAATTCCCACCAAATGTTGTACAGTGCCATATGCTTAGTTCATGCATCATATATGTTCTGCATATCTTGCCTTACTCTTCTTCTATTCTATCCGCGTCTCATTTTACATAGGACTTTGATAGATTAATGTATCGCTTATGTGTGTCAGGAATCAGCTGGTTCACCTAAGAACCTTCCAGGTACCAGCAGGGAGAAAAACTATGATCAGCAAGTGTTTGATTCAGCATTAGTTTCTGTTGATGAACAATATTTTGAGGGAGACCTGACTCAGGAAGTTGGACCCGTCGAGGACCTCCCTGCTAATCCGCCAGCTTGTCCACCCCCAAGGTGCTTGCTCTATTTTTTAATTGTGATATCTGTTGCATTTTCCATGTTTTGTATTTCAATCCCACCAAATATTTTGCAATGCCCTCTGCCTAGTTCATGCATCATATATATAGAGCACATTTTGTTTTACTATTCTTCTGTTCCATGTGCATCTCATTACATATAGAACTATAACAGATTGAAGTATTGTTTATATGTGTTAGGAATCAGCTAGTTCATGTAAGATATGTTCAGGTACCAAACATGAAGCATCGACAAGCAGTCCTGCTAATGCTACCGGTGGAACACAAACACACGCCGTGTAATACAATAAACAAAAATCAGGAAACTCACATACGGCTAAAAAGTGTCGTCTTGGCGGCACACCATAGGTTCCAACAGTAGTAGACGCAGCAAATACCATCCCACACATTCCACAATCACCAATTGCCAATCAAGATACCCAGCAACAATTGACAGTCGAACCAGTTTTGACCTCTACTTGCCTAACACTGATGGCACAACACCAACAAGCTAGCGATGATCACCAACCTATTGATCAGCCCGTCGCCAAACAAGGTATGTGTTCCAAGGATTATCGATGCATGCTTCCTTATATATACTGTGCAAGCTTGATGTAATGGTTGAATTGGTAGCTACATGAAGATTTAAGAAAAGGGGGCCAATGGTAGGAAAAAAGCTTGAAGCTAAAATTTCCGAAACGCAATCTAGATATTGCATCAATTCTATTGTGCCTGGCAAGCGAAGGCCAATAGATCCAGAAGAATCTACTTTTCTAGCATCCGAAATAGGCATTTTTGTCAGGAATGATATTCCCATCTTTGCATCGTTCAAGATCCACCAACAGACCCCTGACCATTACAATTCATTACTGCAGAAGTTACATGTAAGTCATGGTGCTCTGTCCCATGCATTCAAGCTTACTCTTGGTTCTATTCTAAGTCACATAACACATCAAATGTTCCATTCTTGCCGATAGACAAAATTCAACTTCGATCAAGATAATGAGGATGTAGGGTATGTTCTCATGGACATGTTCTCCTGTTCTTTGCGCCATCAGCGCCATAGGCTAAAGAGTAAATACTTTGATGGTAAGGCAAGCAAGGATATTCAAAGAACGACTCGTATGGAACACACTATGACTGACCAACACTGGCTAGATCTTCTCGACCACTAGTTTGATCCAAAGATTACGGTATGGTTTGTGAAGACTGATACCATATCACATTCAAAATTCCTATTTGCACATCTATATCACTAGTCTCCTTTTGCAAATGAACGCTGAGAAAAACAAGAGAAACCGTGCCGCACAACGCTTAACAAACCGAACTGGATCTCGTGCATTGGTTGGCCACCTGAGCGCAATAGTAAGAATAATTACTTTTTAGTCTTCTATAGACTTTGTGCTTCTTATATTTTGATAATGTGTTCCACCCACTTTGCAGAAAGGTGTGGTAAGTCTGCAGCAAAAATTCCAGGCATGCCAGACGAGCAAAAAAGAAGGGCTCAATCCCTCCGCTGAGAGTGTTATTGTAAGTCTTCTGTTCGATTGATATTTTGTGATGACACACATGTAGTGATTTAAATGTATAGTTAGATGTGCAACAGTGCCTGAACTTCTGCCCAGTTTTCTTTTTAATTTAAGTACTAGATGATTTCCAACGAGTGTGAGTTTCAAGTTTCAGCTGTACAAAGAGTTGTCTTGTGTATATCATGCACCCGGCGATGAAGAAACAGACAGATGCCATGTTGGCATAGTCCTATTATTGCGTGCTAGTGATAAAAATTTTATCAGTATGATCAGATAGCTATACTTTTACTACAATATATATGATGCGTAATCAGCCATCCCAACTTGTAAGATTTGTTCATAGACAGGTTAAATGTGTTGTCTGTATGTTTCTATGTATTAGCTTTTCTTCTCTCACCCATGTCTACCAACTGATAACCTTACAGATTAAATTGAATTAGGAGATGGCAAAACCTGGGAAAGATGGTCTAGAACAAACCCAAGAAGAATGTCTGGAAACATTTAAAATGGTACTAAAAGGTGAAGGTCATCGTAAAAGCACGTTCCTGCATAATGCTGGGTTGTGGCAGTGCAAGTCCAAGTCCAAGTCGCCGTATTTGTCTAGTCAGGAAGAAATTGTAGCACTACGGGCTGAACAGGAAGTGCATAGACGAGCAATCGATGATATGAGACAGAAAGCATTAGCATGTGATGCGGAGTTGAAGATGTTACGAGATCAGCAGAATTCTCGAGAGCCCATAGATGAAGAGACTTGTCTAAATTGAAGATGAACCCTAACAATGAAAGGTGAGTACAATGGTCATGTGAAATGGTTCCTGCTATAGAGCACGGGTTGTGTTTGGGGTCATGTAACAAAAACGGAGGGAGTATTTATTTCGCATCATGCTTTTATCTGTTTACCGTATGCTCGATGCACAAAAATCCTGTGCCCCAACCTCATTCTCTCAGCCTTGGATTCATGAACCTCACAAAGGTTTTTTCTTCTTTGGACAACCGCCAAATTCAAAATATCAGTCCATCAACAAATCCTACCGCCTACCCCGTTTGAATTACAGATTATGTATCCAATTTCTTTGCCAATATGGTAAGTATTTTGATGTTCAGTTGATGTGAATCAGCCTTAAATTGGTACCGAGGGAGTACCATTAACGAAATTAAAAAATCTCAGTCGAGCGGCAAAACCTGCAGCCAATCCTGTTTGAATCAGAGTTATCCAATTTTCATTATGGATGACAAGTTAATGTCACCCTCGGCCTTCAATTCCTGAACAGGGAGTACACCTTTTATCCAAATGTTGCTTGGGCGCTAGCCAAATTCAAAATATCAGTCTGCACAATTATTATGATCATGGATGATTAGTTGATGTGACTCTAGGACTTGAATTCCTAGATAGATAGCATATGGTCAACTAGTTTTTTTTAGTATTATTTGGCCGGTAGCCAAATTCAAAATCTCAATTGAGCGGCAAAATCACACACTGACCTTGAAGTATTTCCTGCCCCACCGTTTCAAAAACTTTGTGGCAAAATCTCCCACCGGGGAGTACCATTTTTCTGTTATTATTATTTGGCCGGTAGCCAAATTCAAAATACCTGTCGAGCGGCAAAATCAAACACTGACTTTGAAGCATTTCCCGCCCCACCGTTTCAAAAACTTTGAGGCCAAATCTCCCACCGGGGAGAACCACTTTTCTATTAATTATTATTTGGCCGGTAGTCAAATTCAAAATCTCTATGGATCGGCAAAGTCAAAAACCGACTTTGAAGCATTTCCCGCCCCACCGTTTCAAAAACTTTGAGGGCAAATCTCCCACCCGGGAGTACCATTTTTCTATAATTATTATTTGGCCGGTAGCCAAATTCAAAATCCCTGTCGAGCGGCAAAATAAAACACTGACTTCGAAGCATTTCCTGCCCCACCGTTTCAAAAACTTTGAGGCCAAATCTCCCCCCGGGGAGTACCACTTTTCTATTATATTTGGCTGGTAGGCAAATTTAAAATCTCTGTCGAGCGACAAAGTCAAAAACCGACTTTGAAGCATTTCCTGCCCCACCGTTTCAAAAACTTTGAGGCCAAATCTCCCACCGGGGAGCACCACTTTTCTATTAATTATTATTTGGCTGGTAGCCAAATTCAAAATCTCTGTCGAGCGGCAAAATCAAACACCGACTTTGAAGCATTTCTCGCCCTACTGTTTCAAAAACTTTGAGGCCAAATCTCCCACCGGGGAGTACCACTTTACTATTAATTATTATTTGGCCTGTAGCCAAATTCAAAATCTCTGTTGAGCGGCAAAATCAACCACCGACTTTGAAGCATTTCCCGCCCCACCGTTTCGAAAACTTTGAGCCGAAATCTCCCACCCTGGAGTACCACTTTTCTATTAATTATTATTTGGCCGGTAACCAAATTCAAAATCTTTGTCGAGCGGCAAAATCAAAAACCGACTTTGAAGCATTTCCCGCCCCACCGTTTCAAAAACTTTGAGGCCAAATCTCCCACCGGGGAGTACCACTTTACTATTAATTATTATTTGGCCGGTAGCCAAATTCAAAATCTCTGTAGAGCAACACCGACTTTGAAGCATTTCCCACCCTAGTGTTTCAAAAACTTTGAGGCCAAATCTCCCACCGGGGAGTACCACTTTACTATTAATTATTATTTGGCCTGTAGCCAAATTCAAAATCTCTGTCAAGCGGCAAAATCAAACACCAACTTTGAAGCATTTCCCGCCCCACCGTTTCAAAAACTTTGAGCCGAAATCTCCCACCGGGGAGTACCACTTTTCTATTAATTATTATTTGGCCGGTAACCAAATTCAAAATTTCTGTCGAGCGACAAAATCAAAAACCGACTTTGAAGCATTTCCCGCCCCACTGTTTCAAAAACTTTGAGGCCAAATCTCCCACCGGGGAGTGTCACTTTACTATTAATTATTATTTGGCCGGTAGCCAAATTCAAAGTCTCTATCGAGTGGCAAAATCAAACACCGACTTTGAAGCATTTCCCGCCCCACTGTTTCAAAAACTATGAGCCGAAATCTCCCACCGAGGAGTACAACATTTCTATTATTATTATTTGGCCGCTAGCCAAATTCAAAATCTCTGTCGAGCGGCAAAATAAAACACCGACTTTGAAGCATTTCGCGCTCCTCCGTTTCAAAAACTTTTGACTTTAAAATTTCCATTCTACCCATTATTCAGACGCCCTATGGGCATGCTTAAGTCGATAGCTTGGGGGCACGATCGTAATTATTTTTCTGTTCACCTCCATAGTCCCGATTCGTGCAGCTTTTCCAGCTGGCCCTCCCAAAATCTCAGGCTTCTCTCCCACGCCCTCACCTCCATGACCACCACGCGCACCGCCCGGCGGCAATTCCACGGCTGCCGGAGCCGCTTCATCGACGCCCACCCCATCAGATCTAGTTCACCGGGTCTCTCTACCACTCCACCAGAGCTGTGGTCTCACTGACCATGCCTATGGCGTCGTCGACCGCCCATGCTCTGCTTCCCCGCTGCCGAAAGCTACCCAACCGTACCGGAGCAGCTTCACCATTGTCCACCAGACGAGATCTAGTTCAACAAGTTCCATGTCCACTGCTCCAGACCAGCTACACGATTGTCGTTGTTGACTTCACCGGGACCGCCCAAGATCTGCTTCCCCAACGCCAACAGCCACCGCAATTGCAGCACCCTTGGTGACCTGGACATCACTTGCACGGTACCGACGATGCTTAGACGCCTCTCCGACCAAGGTAACCAAATCTCCAACCCGTTTTTGTTTTGTCAGCGGTATAGCAGGTTCAAGCCTATCAGAGTGAACTACATTTTTGTAATCGTGCTAGTACATGCAAGTCACTGGGCACGCCTGTTATTCGTGCTAGTACATACAATGTCATTAGACATGTTGGTTTTGTTGGAAATATGCCCTAGAGACAAATAGTAGTAAGGACTATTATCATATTTCATATAGTTTATAATTAAGTTTTATATCATGCTATAACGGTATTGAGTGGAAACATCAATACACGTGTGATATACAAACAACCAGGAGTTCCCAGTGAAACTCTAGTCACTAGTTCATTGGTCAACAGATGATCAAGTTTCCTGATCATGTGGCATTTATGCTAGTTGGAAATGAGGCCATTCTCATTGAGAATGAGATGATGAACCAATACCCAACCTAAACATCGTGACCCGATCATGTCATGAAGTTCAAGTTACGATGATTAGAAATGGATCCTCGTAGACTATTCCTTAGACCGTGAGGCTATATCAATCACTGTCTCCCGAGAGTGCTTTGATAGCATCAAGCGCCACTTGGTAATATAGTGGTTATAAAGGTGTGTTCAGGTACTCGGAGGAAACCGTTGAGGCAATATGCCAAGAGCGGGATTTTTCCGTCCATGTGATGGGAAGATACTCAAGGGCCCACTCGGAGAAGTTATATCCAATAGCTGCGCAGCGTGTGATTTGATCACGGGGATATCACTTGTCGGAACGAGTCAAGTAGCATTGTTCAGTAACGAGATTGAACGCGACATAGAGATGTCATTGATCAGATCTCGGGCAATGCAGGTATCGAGTGACAAAGGGAATAAGACACGACTGTCCCGGTTCAAACGACAAAAGATCTTCGTGGAACACACAGGGGTCACATGGCCATCCAGGTCCCTCTGTCGATCATTGGTCCGGGAGTGTTCCGACCATGTTTGGAGTGTTCCTGAACCGTAGGGTATCACACTTAAGGGCTTGATGATGCTTAGAGAGTGTTTATAGGATCGGATGAATCACCGAAGAATAGTAGAGAGAAAACCGGAAGGGTTTTGGTAAGTCTGGAGGATGTACGGAGTGGAGGTGGAAGGTGTTCCATAGCCATGGAGATTGAATAATATATGAATGAATGTTAAATATTGATTTAATCATTTATTCATAATTATTTAATAAAAGAGAAAATCAATTTAAAGGTAAAAAGGGTTAATGGGCCAATTTCGGAGGGAAGAGGGCCCATTAGGGAAAGGCAAGAGGAGAGAAGGGGCAAGGGGTGGCCGGCTAGGCCAAGCCCCCCCTCCCCCCGCGTGGGGCCCACTAGGGCCGGCCGGCGGCTGCCCCCCTCCCCCTCTCCTTTAGTCCCACCCCGGGACTTTGAGGGAGGTAGTACCTCCCCTCCCCTATATATAGTGGGGGTATTTGGCCAGATAAAAACACACAATATTCAATAAAGGTCTTCTCACTTTTGGGAAGACCTCCAATTGATATTCTCTCTCTCTCGTGACTGTGGTCCCAAGTTCGGACTGCGTGAACGAGAGACATCTTCACCGTGGAGCGCCGTCGCGCTACGGGATTCGGATCCAGGAGCTCTACTTCCACAACTACTGCTGGATCAGGGAATCAGGAGTCATCGTCAGGCACCGGACGTGTGTAACTGACCGCGAGGTGTCACGCTTGAGGCACTCAAGTCATTGGAGCCACATGTCAACACCCGGATTTTTAATCCCAGATGCCTGTTATGCCATACCTCGCAATTCCAGGATTACCATTTTTGCGAGACATAACGGATTGGATATCACAGTACATCATCCATTACAAACCATACATAAGGTCTTACACAAATAAGGATCTCATGATCCAGTCTTAATACAACAAGCAAGGAAATAAAAGATAAGCGTGGCGGTGGGGTCCATCTTCGGGCACATGCAATCTTGTGGCAGATAGTCCTAGTTATCATAGCCGTCCTGCTGACCATCCCCTTGATAGTCTCCTTCACAGTCTGGCCATGAGAATAGCCAGGGACAAAAGCCATGAGTACTCTTTAAGTACTCGCAAACTACCACTAACAAGTAGTATAGTTCTAAGTTAAAGTGCTAACTCTATGTTTAACTATAAAGTTAAGTTTGAAACCTAAGCTGAGTTCTGAAGCAAAGAAAGATAAAATAAAGTTCTAGAATCACTTAAGTTGGGAAGCTATTGCCATAAACACAACCCTGTTGTGGTCAAGTCAAGATTCATCATTCATTTCATAAGTTGTTTTGAAAACATCTAACAACGAAACAGTACGGCCATTCCAACTGTCCATAACCGCGGACGCGACTATTTGAATAGTTTGACACTCTGCAGAGGTGGTACACTTTCACCACAAGATTCGATCCATCTGTCAGGGATAACCCTGGATCATCATACTTAGTATGCATATAATCAAACATAACCTTCCCTTTACACACCCTAGTATAAGCACCTCTCCTATGAGCATGGCCTCCCAACCATGACCATCTGTCATCTTGGGCACTGCATAGGTGGACAACATTGAGAGGTAGCCTCAGCTCAAACCTCTCTCACGAGGGAACTAATACTAATGCCTATAAACTTCCGGCTAAGCCTTACCCAATTCAGGTAGTGTGGTTGTACGGTAAATTTGGAATGGTATCGCATCCGAATCCAACCATCAGTTTTATAAAAGGGTTAAGGCTCATGCCTCAACATTTCACCATCATAAACCATTTGTGTTTCTCAACACATGTCAAAACACCTCAATAGAATGACTCATCATTCCAAGGTTTTCATAATTCATTTTCACCAAGTGCTCCCATCTAAAGTGACTCAAGTTTTTCTCTACTCTAAACTACTAAGTTAAGAGTGTTCACTAAAGTGGAAATGATGGGATCAATCTCATGCCATAGAATGACATCTAAAGGGGTTCTAAATAGGTCAAGTTTTATACTCTTTATGCTACCTTCAAAACAAGTAGAGAACTTTGTGTAAATTAAAGGAAGTAAAGCTTGTAAATAAGACTTGGGGATAAATACTAGTCAAATTGGTATAATCAAAGCATGCCTAAAGCATCTTTGCTAAACCATCTAGGTCAATCCTAGCTTGCTAAGCATTATACTTGCAAGTGTTAGCTTGCATTGTTAATGGTGGCTTGCTAGAGTAAGTTTTGCAAGGGTTAGCTTGCCAATAATAGCTTGCCTTGGTTGGTGCAGTGGTTGAAGTTTTCTTCTTCTTCTTGGTAGAACTCCTCCTCCTCCTCGTAAGCTTGGTCGGTACTATCGTCTATAAATACATACGGAGTACACAATCACCAAACAATACTTAACTAGTCTAATTAGCACTCTAAGGCACATATTTGATGATCTATTATCATCACAAGCATCGCAAGTTTTATTCAATAGTTTCCTCCTTTTTATTTTAGAAAAGTAATTTCTACTCATTGAAAAATTAACTAAGATTTAATGTTCACCACTTAAAATATGGGATCATGTGGACACATGTCATTACCACATATTCTAACATGTGAGAATGTAATTTAAGGGTTGGGTCATAATTACTATGGTTTAAGTTCATTATTTAATGATTTAAAGTGACTAGAAATGCCTATATAGCATTATTTGGGTACTAGTCCAAAGTCACTGCATGTAAACCTTAATATTATTACGTATTCAGATAGGTATGCTGAAATGTGATTTTTGAGAGTTGGAATCAACTCAAAATCTATCTTGGTTGATTTTATAAAAATGTTGCAAGGTGCAAATGCTTCTGTTTTATTATTTTTACTAAGAGAGATCTATAACTCTAAATTAATTAAATCCAACGGGATTGGATAGATCTTTTCAGTAGCTTTCCAATAAAATTGGAATCACTTCATTTGGATTTGTAAATCTCTCTGAATTGATTTTCAAACTAGGGGACAGAACTAAGTTTAAACTAAAAAGAAAAATCCCAATACAAACTAACTGGTCGCTGAAACGCTAGGCCAGCCGCAGTCACTCACTCATGGCAGCTCAGCTGACAGGGGTCCACCAGTCGTGACTCAACGCATGCTGGTTGCACAGGGCAATGTGGAGCGTTGGATTAGAGTGGAGATCAACGACTGGGGATCGTCGTCGACGACGGACCTATCGCCGGCGAGCTCTAACCCTAGCGGCTCAGTGGGGGTGCATAGGGGGCGTACCAGGACTCCAGCGATGACGGCAAGGCGGGCAAACAGACCGGTGGTCGACGGCGAGCTCAGGGACGGTCGAGACAGCTCCGGGGGTGGTCGCAATCAACGGCGCCCTTCTCCTCCAGAGGCGGCCTGCTCCGGTGCAATTCCAGCGAACTACTGCTCCCCTTGCTCCGGCTAGAGGTGTGGGACAATCAGTGAGGTGAGAGGAGTTGAGTGGTGTGCTGCAAATGGCTGGGGGTGCCCTTCTTTTATAGGCTCGACGGCGGGACAGCGCGGCATGGCCAGGCGACGGTGGAGACATGGCTACGGGCTGCTAGCGGCATGGCTGCGGGTGGCGATCGACGCGCGGTCTCCTGGCGGTGCTCTAGGACTTTAATGCGGGCTTAGGGACGGTGGCGTTTGGTCGGGCGGAGCTGGCGCTCTGAGCGGCAGAGACGGCGAGCGGTGGCTATGAGGCGTTGGACGGCAAATGGGGGTGTCTGGCGTGCTCTGGTCGTGATGGCGGCAGCTGGGCGCATGGTCGGCTTGTGCACGCGTGTCGGCACGGCGCTCTGGCGCGTGCTCGGCATGGCGCAACTGCTCTGGGCGCGAGGGTTTGGTGGTGGTCCACTGCTTGGCCTGGCTCGGGGAGGGGACAGTGGGCGGTGGTGAGGTGCTGGCTATCTCCTAGACATGGAGAGAGAGGGGGAGGTGGTCTGCTGCGGCGGTGACCAAGTTGGCCGACGAGGTGGGGCTCGACATGGCATGGCTTTGCCAATAGGGGGTAGGGGAGTGGGGTGTAATTGCATGGTTAGATCATTAGGAGACAATGGGAGAAAATGGGGGTCAAATGGGAGACAAGTTTGGCCAGAACACTATTTAAAAATAGTGAATTTGGTTTTGTTTGAAATCTGTCCACAAGGTGTTTGATGAAATGGCCGCATGAATTTTACTTTTAAATTTTTAAAAGATTTTTGGTGGGGGTGCTAGTACTAATCTTGAGACTCTGTGGGTGCTTGGGTTTTGAAAATTGAGCTTGTTTGAGTGGTTTTTGAAATAGTGGGATCTTCCCATATGAACTAGATTCAATTTTAAACTGCCATTTAAAATTAGTATTTGAATGTTTTTAGCAGATCACAAAGGGGGCTTGGTACCTCATTATGTGTACTATCAAGGGGTGCAAAAATCCACATTTATTTCTGTTAAGTTTTGAGTACTAGGAATAGCCAAAGTAGGCATGATAATTAATTTGGCAAAAATGACCATTCACTTCATTTATTCATTTTGAGTTGTTTTTCTTTGGGAAATGTTTAGGAATGATTTAGATGATGTTTATTTCACCTAATATCATTTTACTAGCAATGAATCACAGAACCATGGAAATTCAAAACAACTCCTAATTTAAATGCACATACACATGCATGCTTTCATATTTTGAAATGGAAAAGTTTTTGTTAACCCTAATTTTGATGATTTAGATCTTGATAACCTTGGATTAAAGTTTTGGGATGTTACACCACAGGAGCGCAAGGACTTCATCACGATCTTGAGGTCGGCTTTGACTCGTCTACATCAACCACGCTCTCCTGAGCGTTGACAACGCTTTTCGGTCTTCAAGGGTAAGTTCGCAAAAAGCCCCTCCCATTACTGTATTACCAATAGATAGGTCCTGGCAACATCAGGGGTTCAGGGGCGTAGGGTAAAAATTTATTGTTTTCATGCACGGAACCCCTACAGGGTGAACGTCAAAGAACTCTAGGTGAATCATCTCCTCTGTGATCTCAAGCTGGTAGGGCGGGTCCTACTCCTGAATCGTCATCATCGCAAGGGTCTACGGAACCATCATCGCGATGCCCCCCATGTTGATGTAGTAGAAACCCCCATCCACACCGTGGCCGTAGTACTCAAGGCAATAGTGACCACGAGGCGGTGCTGGGGGTGGAGCCATGCCAACAGGGTGGGTGGCAAGAGAGGTGGCAGAGAGGCCATGCGCGGTAGATTGACCCACGATAGTCTTCTTCCTCTTCTTCTTGCTCTTCTTCTTCTTCTTCTTTGGAATCACCGAGGGAAGCTCCGGCCCATTGGTCCACGGTTCTGATGTGGAGGAGGCCGCCTGAGCACCGTTGCACCAAGATGTCGCGTATGCGCACTCCACATGGGCTTGGTCAGCACCACGCGGCCCGGGACGGGTCCCTAGCGGGGGCTGATGCGCCTGCTCCCGCATCTCCCTGGAAGGGTCGTGCACTGCAAGCGCCTGCTGGCGCAGTTGCTCTTCCCGCCTCACCTCCGGAGACCGAGGCTACACGCGACTCAGGGAATGCATGTCCCTAGCCTCCCGTCTTTGCGTCCTTGGAGGCGGGCGGGAGAGGCGGCGGTTCTGGTTCCGTTGGGAGGGAGGAGAACGACGGCCCGATTGGTGGTATGACCCAGTGGCAGCATGGATGGCTAGGCCACGTCTGTTGGGATGCCATGGCTCATGAGGTGGAGAAGCCACTGAGGCTCTGTGGGAGGAGGCGGCACGGGCAGCAGGAGGGTTACGCGCGCTTGGACGCCATGAGGGCCTCGTGGTAGGAGAGGGCCGATGGAGGTGCAGCGAGGGGATCACCGGGAATGCCGGAGGGGGTGATGATGGTGGAGTCTGTCAGGAGGCACGAGGAGGGAAGGGGAGGGAACAGTACCGAGTCGGGGGTGTGGAACCCTAACTGTCTTCCCTGGGTCGGCGGGATAGGCCCGCTGGCGGGTCAGGGTGCCGCCGCGCTGCGTGGGTCGCAGGCAGGCCGAGACCCACCCGCAGCCCCCTTGGCACGTGCTCCCCAGCTACGGGCCGGCCCACTCCATGTCGCCCTTCCCTGCACCGCACCCCCTCCGCTCGATCCCGCACTTCGTCCCGCCGCCGCGACGGAAGGCGACATCCCAACTCGGCATCGGGATGCTCGACCGTGTCAACATCCTCCTCTAGCGCATGCGTGAGCAAGGAACTCGCCGAGGTACGGTCTCCGTAGTGCCGAGACGCAGTGGGAAGTCGCAACCCCCCGCTCCTGCACAAGGTCCGAGCCCACCGGAAGCGGCATGTCCCCGACAACCTATCCCTCCAGCGGCGAGGGCTCCTCACCGGGTCCGACGCGTCCTCGATGTTGCCCCAGTCGTAGCCCTGGAGGTCACTAAGGGCGGCAACCTCCTCTAGCGGGAGAGGGTCTTCGACGTGCAGCAGCGGCGAGCTGGCCGGCGCCGGCGCCGTGGGGGTTGTTCACCAAGGGGACCTGCATAGGGGAGACGAGGAAGAGGAGAGAGGAACGCACGTGGACAAGAAACACCGGGAGCCGGATCGAGACACCCTCCTGGACGAACTCCCTGTGGTGGAGGGGACGAGCGTCGACAATCGTGCCTCCCTTGTCCAGCAGCACAAGGCGACGAGCCTCCCGGCGATGGAGGAGGGTCGCCGGCCCGGCAGCTGCGCCTCCTCCCGACAGGGCCGCCACGCAGCTCACCTCCCACCGAAGCGGTGGGATAGTCTTCCCACCGAGGCCACCGCGACATGCCGCATGTGAGGGTCGGAGCAGGACCGCGACAAGGGGACAGAGCCATCTAGGCGCAGATGGCGGCCGCGTACCGGGCGATGAGCAGGTTGGCGCACGGCCGGGGACGGGGAGCCACCGCGACGGCGGATCCAAGATTCAAAATCGCCCCCCTTTCTGCCCCTGTGCCCTCCTCTATATACTCGTGGATTGTATATATTTGTATTATAATAAGTGGTTAGGGCTTTAGTTCAAATTAATCCAAATTTAAACTAAACCCCGACACTTAATTTGCCTCGATACTTATTATGGATGGGAAGGTACCAAAGATCATTTCACCTACGTGTCTTCTTCATTTTATGCATCCTTGCTTACTTTGTGTGCGATTTTTTTTTAATTCCGATCTCCCTCCGCTCCTTGGATCGGATTCACCGATAAATGTTGCGGAATATATTAGAGTCTGTTCGGTTCATGGGAATTCTGAAGGCATTTTACGGGCTTGTAAGGCGGTTCGATTCAAAGGAATGCACTCGAGCTGTTCATTTGGAAAGTCTTCGTATCCTAAGGAAAAAAGAGCATCCACTCAGACCGAAGGAAACGCTGGCAGCAGTTTCCCGTGGACAGGCCCGTCCATTTTTTTTTATCCCGCTGTTGTAACAACCTGCAGTTTTGTCTTGTACAGCTAACCCAATTCCTGTACTTGTCTGCATTCCTTTGTTTCTCAAACCTGTTGACTGATCGAGGCCTTATACTGCGACTTAGTATTAGAGCGAGTACAATAAGGTCTAGTCAGCAGGCTATATCATTTAAAATATTATATTTATGCTTAGTTGGACGAGAGAGAAGAGGAGTGGGCTCTTAGTTAGAGCAAGTTTAATAGTGTAGCCGGTTGTTGGCTATAAGATGTTGCCACATCATCTATAGTCAGTCATATAGCTAACACGTACAATAGTTGGACACAAGGATCTACTGTTTTATTAAAGTGTGGCCCGCATTTCACTCTCACAAAGTATCTAGGAGCACGTGCTAGAGCTGGCTCTTAACTTACAGCCAGCTCCTCTTCTCTATCTTTAAACTCAGCACAAATACTATATTTTACTTCTTATAGTCAGCTGACATGGCTCTATTGTACTTGCTCTTAACAACCAGCTACAGCACGTGCTCCTAGGCACTATGTGAGAGTGTAAAGTGACTATGTATTAATAAAGTAATATACTTTTATCTCTATCTATTGTATATATTGGCTATTACATTGACTTTAGAAAATATGGACATGGCTTATAGCCAACGGTTGGCTTTATTATTGTTCTTGCTCTTAGCTGACTGAAATGCAAGAGCATCTGAGGTAGGGAATCAGTCGAGGAGACGATTAATAAGAAAAAAGAAATCTAGTGCGATAATAATTGCGGGCACAATTGGTTAGATTTTATTTCAGGCGAGCTGTCGGTCTCCTCGTCAATAGCGACGCATTCGATGTGCGAATCAATGGAGCAAATTGAAAGTCAAACCCAACACAAACAGCAAAGTAAATTTAATTGCACGGATACGACTAACTATGCATCTGAATCAGGCCGTAACACAATACCGCTGGTCTGCTGCTAACTAACTGGAGGTAATAAGGCAAGAAAAAGGGGTTCTTTTCATTTTCTTTTTGATCCCTTTTGAACCACTAGAGGGAGTACTATAATTCTTAACAATCTCTACTACTTCCGACTCTGTTTGAGATTATTAGTCCTAAGGGCCAAGTTACTAATACCAAGACTGTTCATAACTCTCTCATTAATCTATATATGTACCAATAGTCTTACATGCATGAGAGAATTGAGGAAAAAAAAACATACATTGAACGAGAAAAACTAATAAATAAGATAGTCTTTATAATCTCAGACAATATAAAAAAGTTCTCCGCACCTATAATCCCGAACAGAGGTAGTACTCACTATACGGTTTTTCTTTAAAAAAGCTAGGTTCTCCGTTTTATATTTTTGAGGAGTACTAGTTGACAAGACTGAGCCTCTAAGAAGATAAGACGATATCCCAATTTTCGAAGTTAACGTGACTGTCTTCCAATGCTAAAACATACTGATTCCGTTCTCAAAAAAAGTGTACTTTTAGGTTTGTATTAAACTAAAAATTTGTGAATTTGAACTTTTTTTTAAATAACAAACATACCTAATATTAGATCGGTAATTACAAAACTCTAATTCAAAATGAATCTAATAATACTGATTTTAGCGTTAAAAAGTTGCTACGTTTTTCAAAAAAAAATGTCAATACTAAAAGCACACTTATTTATGGACAGGGGAGTGTTCCAATATTCTTTTTGATATTTTTATTGTTTATAAGTAAATCTTAATTCAAGAAAAAAGGGTCATTTTCTTTTTTTCAAAAATAAAAGGGCGTACATTCTCAAGAAAAAGAACTAAGATTTCATAAACACTGGTTCAGAATGTTGCCAAATAGACAAGACTAGTTCACCAGGCATAAAATGGGCATGTATAAAGAGAAGGCGGTTCTTTTTAGCCCTCCATGTAGTTTAGAGAAGACAATAATAATAAGTTGTTTAATGAATCGTCTTTTATTGTCATCTCTAAAAATTAATGTGAATTGTTTAATTATAGTAAAAAATTGTGTTGATAAGAGAAGGTACAAGACAATGGTGAAAATAGTCTTCTCTTATTTTTAAGTGATTATCTCTTAGTTAGGTTAAGACAACCTTTTTTCTTAATTTTTTATTTTAATTAAGCAAAAATCCGACGTGATAACTCTAGGTATCGACATTATTTTTTTTGGAAAAACGTAGCTACTTTTTTACCTTGAATATTTTTTTTTATCGATCCATGAGTAAAGAATCGCCGACTGTAGGACGGAGAGAAATCAGCCTGACACAGTAACACAATAGAACGGAACGGAAATCTCCGAAAAGCTGGGCTCTGAATTTGCTTTGTTCGGGTTTGTTGAGCGAGTGCTCTCCCACCACCACCATCACCGCCACCCACACCCACCAGGCCAGCCGCACCGGTCAGGCCACCGCCCCTCCCCTCCCCTCCCCTCCCTACTTTTCTCTTCCTCTTCTTCCCCCACCCTCTCCCACCCCCCCCCCCCCCCCCCCCCCTCCTCTTTTCTTGGTCTTCCTCCCCTCCTTGCCTCCGAGAAGAAGGGGATCTCCACCCCCTCCATTTCCAATTCGGAGAAGGGGAATTTTTATTTTCATCTCGGTTGTCGAAGAGGAAGGCGAGGAGAGATGGGCGGACGGGTGGATCACGAGTACTCCTACCTGTTCAAGATGGTGCTCATCGGGGATAGCGGCGTCGGCAAGTCCAACATCCTCTCCCGATTCACGCGCAATCACTTCTCCCTCGACTCCAAGTCCACCATCGGCGTCGAGTTCGCCACCAAGTCCCTACAGGTTCGCATTCCATCCCCATAGGTTTCTGTTTCCTCTAATCTCAAGATGTTCTACGCGCGTGCGTTTCTTGGAAGGCCTCGTCCCGATCATGAGCCACCAGATCTTGGCCCTCGTGATCTTGGTGCGGGGAACGCGATTATTATCCCCATGGTTGTGTTCGCTACCGCGCAAGAAAGATGTAAGTCGTAATGCGAGGTTTTCTCGGATGGAGGGCTCGCTCGTCTCGGACAATTCATCAAAATTTGGGTGGATTATCAGGAACCAAATCGGTTTCATATATTAGATAATATGTTTGCAAATAGCACATGCGTTGTATTATTTCCTTTTTATATTGTCAATTATTCATCATACTACTTGTTAGACATTGCTGTTTTTGGGGGAAAACGGAAAAAGGCTTGCATTTCGATTCATTGAGCATGTAAATATTTGTGTTAGACATTGCTGTCACCTTGAGTTTGTCCATTAAGTTAAAGTTTTTTTTTTGTTGCTGCGGCCTCGAGTCTGTCCATTAATTTAAAGGTTTTTTTCTTTTGCACGCTAGATTTGCCTCGTTCCTCCCCGGGATCACATGATTAGTTGGTTGATGGACTGATTGTTAGGTTGATATGCCAGCTACAGCCTCTTGTATGAATGTGGCACCCTGTCTGTCTTGTCCTGTCCTCGAGTGTTAGGTGAAACCAAACTGTCTTCCTAATGTTTCACTTGTCTTCTTTATGCATCGCCGTTATATAATTATTTATGGTGGGCCCGTTGTACTCAACAGCCTCCTTTGTAGTGGAGCAGCACCGCTACTTTTTCCTATGGACCAATTTTTGATATCTGATGTTAATATCAAGTACCTCTACTTCACAAGATAGTTTGTTTTTTGAGGCAATGGTCTAGCTATTCATCGATGTCTGATTGTGAATTGGCTTGTTAACAGATGGAAGGAAAAACAATAAAGGCTCAGATCTGGGACACGGCTGGCCAGGAGAGGTACCGTGCCATTACAAGCGCATATTACCGGGGCGCTGTTGGGGCTCTCCTTGTTTACGACATCACAAAGCTGCAGAGCTTTGAAAATGTTAATAGGTGGCTTCGCGAGCTCCGTGATCACGCCGACTCCAGCATTGTGATCATGATGGTCGGTAACAAGTCTGACCTGTTACATCTAAGAGCTGTCTCTGAAGAGCAAGGCAAGGCATTGGCTGAAAAGGAGGGGCTGTTTTTCCTTGAGACATCAGCTATGGAGGCCGTAAATGTGGAAGAAGCCTTCCAGACTATCATCACAGAGGTCTATGGCATTGTTAACAAGAAAGCGCTGGCCGCCAAAGAAGCAGCAGCCTCTGCTGCTCAGTTGCCTTCCCAGGGCAAGACCATCAGCATTGATACTACCTCGGGGAACTCAAAGAGGGCATGCTGCTCTTCTTGAAATCTGATCGGTATATCAACATCATGTTGTAGAGAATCAGGAGCGGGAATTGTCAGCAGAGCGGCTTAGTTGAACTGGTGTGAAGGAAAATCTCTACTCCTTTTGTTTCTCTGTTGCGTGGATTTCCTGGAGTATACGCTGCACGCGCAGTTTGTTCAGCAATTTCTGCAAAGTTAGATGTGTGTATTAGGATTTGTTCCTTTTCCGTTATGAAAGTTACATCATACTACAATATATGTCGGATTATACGTCGCAGCCTATAAGATTCAAAACGGGTTTAGTTGAACCTGTCTTGGTATGTATTGCTGATTTGCTGGGCTTTTAGTCTATCAGATTCAGAATTAGTTATGCTGCTTCTGCCTTTGGGCAAGTCTTCCATGCTGGTGGGTGCTATGAGTTGTTTGGTGCATTATACAGCACTTGCTGGACGTTTCTGAATGTTCTGGTATGTGTTGTTTGTGTACCATCTTGATTGTTTCTGCTTATTTGTTGTCAAGGTTCCCAGTGATATAGTCCCTTTTTGTTATTCTGGTGGGCTGTGAGCCTCGGATGACAGACTGGACTCTGTCACCTTTGATTCCTTCTTCATGCTTGCTTCGTTGGCTTTGGCTTTGGCTACAAACTGTGTACCACATGTCGGCGTTCTCTTTGGTGGTTATTCGGTTTCTTTTGTCATGGTGGAGCTACTGAAATATGGTAAAAAATAAACATACCAAACTCCTTCCGCTTGATAAAACTGGACTCCTTAGAAAATGTGAGGTAAAACTTGTATCTATCTTTTACAACTATGTTGCACGTTGTTGTGGACATGGTGGGACGCAAGGAACAAACAGGAATCCGAGGAGGCGGGGAGAAATCGGGAGTCATTGGTGCGTCAAATTCAAAGATATATGGAGGAATCCAAACAATTTCCCATGAACAAGCCAAAGGAGAAAAGGGTGAAGAATGTTAAGTGTGGTTACCACCTGGCGAAGGCATGTTAAAGATGAACGCAGCCAGAAGCTTTGTTGCAGCAAGCACCACAGCTGGTTTGGGTTTTGTTTGTTAGAGGGAATCGAGAGGCAAAGAGAGGTCACAACAAATGATTCAACTGATATCTGATTCCATTGATGTTCAACATATTTATACAAGGGAAGGAACACAATGGAGAGATGTGCCCGTTCGTGAAGGGGCACTTGGTATGTCGGTTTGCCCTATTACTAACCGACACAGAGAATTACATGGGAGAATTATTCCTTTTATTTAATCTATTAATTAAATCCTAACACTCCCCCTAATCCTTCCATGTCCTTGCGATTGATCATCTTTGGAATCATCTCCTCCAAAACCCTGTGGGAAAAATATGAGGAGAGTTGTGTATGATATGTTGCTAAAACTTCTTTAAACCCAGTGGGAAAATAAGGAGAAAATGGTGCAACATATAATGGTTAGATATGCTGTTAAAACTCCTTCAAACCCAGTGGGAAAATAAGGAGAAAATGATACAACATATTATTGTTATTGCCTCTTCGTTAACTCCATATGAGAAAAACCTTGTCAAAGGGGAAAACCTTATAGAGTTTAGAGAGCAATATATATGTCATGTATACTTTTCTAAAAAAAACGGTGGGGAAAATAAAAAATATGACATATGATCTTGTGTTGATATTACCTCATTAAAAACCTTGATGAGAACCTGGATAGTAAACTCATAAAGGGAAAAAGAGTGTAATATGATGCTTTGAATAGGAGTAGTCCAGGGTGATACTCCCCCTGATTCTTGCAAATCCTGAAGCCGTCGAATACCAATTCGATGAAAACATTTCTGAAATGTTAAAGTTTGTATAGACTTCGTGAATAGATCAGCGATGTTATTGTCGCATGATTTGACTCGCAAGATATTTATTCCCCGACTCTTCTGGAGTTCATGGAGATAAAATAATTTAGAGGCAGTATGCTTGATGATATTGCTCTCGATGTATCCTATTTCCATCTATGCAACACAAGCAACATTATCTGTGTAGATAATGGTTGATGATTCAAGAGAACCAATACCACATGAATCATGCATGTGGTTTATCATTCCGTAAAGCTACACGTGTTAACGTGACTTTGTATTTCAAAATGATCGGTAGGTTTAGTCTCCAGAGTCTGTTTACAAGACATCAATGGAGTGACAGTTCTACCATATAGGTACACATTGTGGGATCATTCATACATGTAGTGAGTGTCAGTGCCTAATGATATTGGAATTCAGATTTCTCTGAAATTGAAACAATAGGTCAAGATATTTAGTGCCTTGGAGATATCGGAAGATATTTTTGATTCCCAACCAGTTGTATTGGTGGGTCCAATGGCATTTGAGATATGAAACTCTAGGTCCCAACTTCTCTTCTACATCTTCTCGTGGTTGAGTGAATCTTTCTCTACGTCTAGAGATCGAACAACTAACATGGGAGATGGACATGACTTAGGTTTCTCCAATATTTATAATATAGGCAACTTGGTGTACCATGATACTTGAGTGAGGTAGCCCGACTTGTAGTATCAAGCATTGTTTGGGTTTAACCAAATCCTTCATCTCAAATTCCGTCTTTTAGATGATCACGTGCTTCGTCATTCCATGAGTAATCCTTGTATATGACAAACACGCATGGGTAATCATCCTTGTAGGAGTAATCCTTGTGTACAAGGAACTCACTACGTCGGTTATACCAAAATATACCGACAACAATAAGCCATGTAATGACTTAATGATTTTACACAATGCATGTTGCATTTATATTTCGATTTGGATAGAGATTCCATCGGGAACATACATGTCCAAATCTAGTGATCCACGCGAAATATAGTCACTACATCTATCAACTGCATAGATAGATGATTTTACACTGCCAATGATATAATTATCAGAATTTTGAGGATTCTAATCATGTCCAGAGAGTAGGTCTCGGATCTCTGCGGAAATCCGACCTTGTGCTACAAGCCTTGCTTTCTCACCACCTTTTTGTTCTCATTCCATTTATGGAAGAAAACGTATTGAATCCCATGTAGGGAATTCATTGGGAATAGCAAGGCTATTTTCTGTTTGGATTGCACCCTTCGATTGTTTCAGTCCGAGCGAGTGGTTTACACTCTTCCATGGCCATGGTATTTGGATCTAAATCATTGTGAAGGTTATTGGCAATCATACAAGAGAAATATTTGTCGACTGGTATAGGCTTTTGTTATATGATTCTCTAGAATTGATATTGTTGGAGGAAATCTCATGCACCCATTATGACTCTTCGTGATTTCCCAATACGTGTGAGTCGGGTGTTCCGATGTCCCAGCCAGTGTGTGCAAGCTGAAGCTAGGGTTGTGAAGGTTTCCCTTCCACTAGGTGTATACTACCCATAAGGTGTTTATCAACGCTAGGTTGACTTGCATTTACTAAATTAGAGGATATCTCCTCGATTTCCTTTGTTGCTTGCAAGAAGCTAGATCCTAGTTAGAGGCCGTACTACTCCCCCTCTTTTCAGGTAAGGGGAGTTGAGTGGTTTTTAATTGGTACCTCCACTCTTTCGGGCGCATTTCTAGCCGGACTAAAGGATTTTGTAACACCTTTGAGATGAGTAAATGAATCTGGCAGGTTATTTGCAATATGTTGCAAATGTGTGAATTCAGGACGTAAAGTCCAAATTCTTGAATACGTGGATATGAGGTGGAACATGGACTCCCCATTAATTTCCTGGTATTCTGTGTGGTACATAAAATCTCCCCCTAATGCCTAGAAATAATCCATCCTTCAATATAAGCAATCAGCATACTAGGCTATGAATGGATCCCCAATGAGGTATTTTCAATGATACGTGTTGATCGACGGAGATCTGTACCCCACATAGATCCTTAATATATGGGCCCAGTGATGTATGCTATGGTGGTGAGATAGGTACGCGTGAAGCGCTTCCGAACTTACGCAGATGGGAAATGCTTGGAGGATTTCCACGTATCAATTGCAGAGGAGGAGTACTGCGATATGCAGTTAGTCATTGAGGAGCGTGTAAAGCTGCATGACTCCAACGTCTAGTTGGTAATTGCAATTCATTAACAAAGGTCTTGCAATGAGTTTGATCCTCTTAATTATGGATCGAACCAAATCATTTTTAGTATGGACTAATGGGACAGAGTGTTGAACTTCAATCCCCAAGGCCATGCAAGTCATTGAAGCCACATGAGAACAATTCTGCATCTTATCCATGCGAATTGATAAAATTTGACTTTCGGGATAATGGGCATGTAACTTAATTAGTTCCCTCATTATCGTGATAAATGCATGATTTCGTGTGGATATAAGGCACATGTGTGACTATCGTTTAGATGCGTCAATGAATACCATGAAAATACCTAATATGGTCCACACAATGAATGCGGTCAAGGAACCGAAGTGGTCCAACTTGTATTTAGAGGTGCGAGGGGCTCAAAATTAGCTTCCCTATAGTGGCACACGAGGTGCACACAAAGTCTAGTATGGGAATTTGAACTTGAGCAAGTTTTGACCAATGGAATTGCTTTATATGCAACATTTCTACGAGTTGGATGCACGTGTAGTATAATCCAAACAATAGAGATGGTACTTTTTCAAATATTTGTTCCTCATCCATCGGATTGAGTCCCGTAGAAATCTATATGTCGAGTTGGAGAGTTTTCGCTATAGAAATCTTTTCTCATATATATAGAATACATACCATCTTGTTTATATCAGAGTGCTGATACAATATACTGTGGTAACACTACTTATGTTGTATTACAACATCACAATGGACATGACTAAATTGATCATTAAGGAGATAGTGGGACTAGTCAAAGTCTCCAAACATGTCGTTTGAGGTGTACTCAATCATCATGTTCTCCATGCTCATGGGTCCTTGGGCTGCTGGAGAGTCATGGTGTTGGTAGGTCCAGGAGGAATGTCTTGTGAACAACCCGCTCCATTGGTGCCATCTAGATGAAGGTTGAAGTTGGCTTCAAACCTTTTCACTTGAGGTGCTTTGCATCCTTGGGATTGCTGGTAGAGAATTACCAGATGCTTTGGGGCCTTGCACTTGTTAGTAGGGTGCGTGTAGCATCTACAGTTGTCACAAAGCCTAGTTTTGTCATACTTTGGCTTTGTGGTGCCTTTCCCATGGTCCGAGTTTTGAGGCTTTTTGTTTCAGATGCGCTTATGCTTACTCATGAAGTTCAATTGGTTGCCGTTGAAGGCACCACCAAACTTTCTTCCGTTCGTGACATTCATATGAACTTCCAGCAAAGGTTGGGAACCAACCGGGCACTGAGAGCCATTCTTAGCAAGAAGCTCATCATGCTTTTCAGCCTAAAGTAGGATATGAATAAGGTCTGAATAGACCTGGTAGTCACGAGCGTGATATTACTGCTGGAGGAGCCTTTCTGATGGGAGCATAGTGGATAGAGTTTTTTCTATCTTTTACGCATCTGTAGGTTCCTAACCGTAAAAGCGTACTTGAGAACTTATCTTATGAACCTCATGATTATAACCCCCGATAGACTTGAAGTCCTGAAATTGGAGATGGGTCCAATCATGGAGTGCTTCAGGCAGGACAACTGCCTTTTGCTATTCATACTTCGTCTTGAGGGCCTAAAACAAAGTAAATGGGGATTCCTCCTCCAAGTACTCGGACTTAAGATCCGGATGGATGTGGTGCCTTATAATATACAAGGCAACATATTTCGGATCTTCTCTCAGCGGTGCGACTCCAGCCGGAAGGGGGTCCTTCGGGTTCTAGATGGCACACACTATCCCACGGGATGCAAGGGCGATCCTGATGTCCATGGCCCATGTAGGGTAGTTGTGGCCATTAAGCTCGAGTGAATCGAACTTTGTACCAGCCATTGGTTACCTACATGATAAACCAGAGAATATTAATTTATGTTTGGTAAATTAAAATCCATCATGGTCATGTTGTAATGAACTATACAAAATTGATGATAATTTCAAGAAGTGGGCTTGAAATTAATAGTGTGAACTTCAAATTATTAAGTAAGACATGTTATAGATACTCCCCAAAAAAGAAATTTTGGGGTCCATCTCTCAGCACTAGAGAGTATAATCTGATAAAATCAGTAGATACTCATGTTTTTAGTACCTTATGTCATGACTTAATGAAATATAATATCGGAGATCACTAGTTAAAGTAATCACGGTAGCGAAGATAATCTGCAATGCATGCAGTAGATCCGTTCACTACCCTTGATCCCAAAACATCAATTTAAAGATATCACTTTGAATTTTGCATACCAATTCGTGCTCGTATCGAGTCAAAAAGACTCAATTAAGACGGGGAATTGATATATTTGCAAGAAATTGAAAATCTCAACTGCAAACAGTAAACGTAATAAATCTCAACATGTGAACACACGGAAATATATTACATCACCTATGTTCTGGAATACACATACTACTCGACAGATAAACAGTACTAAAAACTTGTACTGAAATCAACAGTGTCTAAAACAGAAAGTAAAATACTGCTAGAACTTGCTGTTAAAAAGCTAATCTGCCAACATGCTGAAAATAAAACAATCTATTAATTAGCAGGACCAAGTCATATTGGATGGGCTACGGTTGGCGGTCCAGTGAATAGGCTTTCCCTGAAAGTACTAAAGGATAATGAAACATAATCGTTCCCAAATCCTCCATGAGCGGCGGCCACCACGTGATTCCTCCAGTCAATGGCAATGTAGAAGAGGTCACCGGTGGCAAGCAGCGCTCCGGTCGCCCTCTTCCTCGTCGGAGGATCCTCCAGGGAGTCTGGTCCCCGGGGCGACGCCATTTGCGAGCCCGAGCCAGGCCGGGTTCCAGGAGCCAGCGGGGCGGTTGCGGCTGCTTGATGGAGAGTTCTCCGGCAGGCTGCCCAGCGGGAGGCCGAGAGCTAGGAGGCGGCGGCGAGCACCGGTCCGCGGAGAAGGCGGAGGAGTTGCAGGGGAGCCGCGGGCATTCGGGCCAGGCGCAGGCGCGTCCTCAACGGCGGCCGGGCGCCGGGCGACGGAGGCGTCGACCTCCGCCTCGACAACCACAGGGGTCGGAGACGGCAGGGGCGCGACCTCGTCTTCGTCATCAGGCGGAGGTGCCTCTACAGGGGCGACGGTGGCCGCCGGCACCAATAGCGCGAGTTGCTGGGCGGCCGCTGCAGGGCCTGCACCGGCAGTGACGCTATGAGCGGTGCGGTCGGTTCAAGGGCTTGCACCTGCGCGCTCACGGCGAATCGGCGGCGACCGCTGTCGCGGTGAAGTAGGCAAAGATGCATCGAGAGGAGTTCACGAGGCATGTATCTTTCTCATCTTTTGCCTGTGAACTCCCGTCGATCTCGTCTGATCTTCTCGTCGGTAGAGTCTATGTGCTGATAACGTGTTAGAGGGAATCGAGAGGCAAAGAGAGATCACAATTCAACTGATATCTGATTCCATTGATGTTCAACATATTTATACAAGTGAAAGGGACACAATGGAGAGATGTGTCCGTTCGTGAAGGGCCACTTGGTATGTCGGTTTGCCCTATTACTAACCGACACAGAGAATTACATGGAAGGATTATCATTTTATTTAATCTATTAATTAAATTCTAACATTGTTATCAGAGATGACACTGGAGGCATCAGATGGGCTGTAGATTGGGGCATCAATTCGATCCTTGTTGAAACTGACTCACTCCACCTCGTGCAAACTATCAACTGTAGTGACTGCATTTCAATTCCTGTACAGTTTTGTTCTGCCCAAGAGATTGTGATAATGTCACAAACCGATCTTCAAGACCGTCACACAAGGCGAAAAAGGAGAGGCTAATCTTACAGAGTGGCACAAGAGGAGAGCCAGAAGAATTTCGGCTTTCAAAGATGGAAAGACGATGCATGGCAGGTTTAGTGGCCCTGATTGGACCATGTAAGCAAGAGGATCATCATCGAGCCAAGAGCTGTCCATGGTGGCAAACACCGGGCGAGGGCTTGCCTGTCAGCACTTTGGCATAGTATTTAGCCAGAGGTCTGCTCTCTTTTGAACTTTTTTTTGGAAACCGTGTAACCTGAAGGGCTCCTCTAATTCATAGGATTTGTATAGGAATTGTGTAGCATTTGAATCCTATGAAAATTTCATAGTCAAGAGTTGTCCACTATGGCAAACACCGGGCGAAGGCCTACATGTCGTCACTTTGGCATTGTAGTTAGCTAGAGGTTGCTCTCTTTCAATCTTGCTTTTCACGCCCCTGTTGCTTCTCTTCTATCCCCGGATTTATCTAGATCCCTAATCCCCTGCTGTTACTTGTGAACCTACGGATTTACCGAACTAAATACAATGATTGATATTCTTATCATTTGGTATTAGATTTCAAGATTTCCTCTTCCGCTTCATTGTTCCCTATTTTGATTAAAAATTCTTCCTGAATTCTTAGTGCCAGCCGCATATTTTCTCAGATCTGCACAAAGTTTCCGTGAGGAACGCCTTCGTTAGGTGGATCTATGGACGGGTAAATTTTTTATGGAGTGCATGTGACATGTTCTTCCGAAGAGCAATGCCAAGATGGAGACGGAGAAGGCACGAGCAAGGTGGGATACAACCAAGCGCATCGACACAATGGAAGCTAAACTAGATGCCTTTATGACGATGATTGATAGCCTACAAGAGCATAGCTTCGTCAGAGCACGTTTTCGTGGAAGTATTAATTCCAGTTTTTATATCGATCCTAATAAGGAGCTTAGGGAAGTGTCTTTCTGAGGCATTTTTGTCGCAGCCAAGGTGTCACTTGTCTCGAGTGAATTGATTGCAAGTGTTGAGAGTGGAAAATAGATGAGTGAAAAAGGGAGTAGATTTAAGTATTGAATGGTACTGGAAGTAAATAACATAAAAGTAAAAGTAAGTAGGTTGTTCGAGATTCCTGCAAATGAAAAGTTAGGCGCGGAGAGAAACGATTAATGGTGATAATGAATGTGCCAGGTGGATAAAGTGGGATAAGTGATTGTGATACTTCTTATTCATATGTGAGTAGACAAGCAACCCGTATACCGATCATGAGTCCTCTTGGTAGATTCTTCCAAATCCCAATGACCCTTCTACCTATTACCAAAGTCATGGTCAGCACATCAATTAAGGTCTTCCGACCAGATCAAGGCCTTAAACTTGATAGCTTCTTGTTATCCTCGAGTTATCGTAGCTCCTCTTTGATATCGTATGTGTCACTTGGGGGTCATCGATTCGCTAGTAAACAAGTTCATATCTATGAAATCTCAAGATCATGTCATCTGGGCCCTTAAATTGCACAACAAGCATTAGGCAAACATAGATAATCATTCTCACAATATAATAATCACGACAATAATCACAAATAGATGGAAATAAAGGAAGCATAACACATCTCACCAATTCCCTACATCTCCCACGCATATGGGGATTTCCTCAGACATGAGAGAAAGATAGATCAAAGGCATAATAATATTGCAAATATAATTCATCTCAACTTTACCGTAGCAAGCCACAATACCATTGGATATGAAATCAAGTACAAATCAAAGTGAAAATAGAGGTTCAAACACTAATCTTACAAGTATGGATATCTCTCTTCGTACAGGTTGGAATGATGGTGGAGTTCATGATCGAGAGGTTTAGGGATCATCGAAGGATAAGGTGGTGTTCTTCTCCTTCTTCAGATTTGATCTCTCTTCTGGTGGTGTTTTACGGCGGCTTTGTTCGTATTTCGTCCTCCTCCTTCACGAAAGTTACTTGTATTAATATAACAGAGGCAAAGGAGGGTCGTACGGGTGGCCTCCGACTGTACCACTAGGATTGTTCGGATGAAAAAGTCTTCAATTGGGATTTTTCTCGTTTAAGTGTAATTATCCTATAAATGCTCTCAGATCTTCCAAAAGTGTTCAATACCTGAAAACTAATATAAGGAAAGAAGGTTTTGCTAACTTGCGATTGTTATCATTAGTTGAAAGACCAAAATCAATGAAACCCGGTGAAAACCAATGGAAAATCCTTGATAAAAAGTGTCAATATTTGGAGCTATCAATTATCCACGATTTGGAGAAGCGGATGTCGACAAATATGCAAGGTATTCATGGTGTGATGGAGGAGTTGGTGCCCGAGGTCGAGTCTATCAAGAGCTCTGTGTCCACTCTCCAACTGGAGATGGAAGAAATCAAGGCCAACTTGGAGGCCTAGAAGTCGGACCTCGAATCACGCGTCGGCAGCCTTGGTGAGGCAGTGCGTGATTTGCGCCAAGTGGATAATATCACAAAGGGAGTGGGAACGGGTGCACTGGGACTCATCTCCAACGGGTGTGACGATGAATGTCACACACTCCGGGACAAGTGGCCACCCTGAAAATGTCCCCACTATGGTGTGGTGGTGGTAAATACGACTTCACCATCGCCACCCTAATCACAGATCCAAACTGTGGTGGTGGACAATATCAGTTGTTGTATCATCGGTCATTAAAAAGCAAGCATACTAGTTTTGTCATTATTTATATTGAATGTTTTCATGATCTAATGTATCACATGCTGGCTTACAGCCAGATTTAGATCTCACATTCTTCAGAACTAGATTATAGATGGGTTGCAAAAACATATTAAAGATATTGTGTTAATTCAGTGCCCCGGAGATCTGGAGACTACTGTTTCTCTCGCACTTTTGAAGGAAGAGATTGCTGGAGATGGGGATAGTCATACATCTTCCAGCAAACAAAGTAGTTTGTCTCGCTTTAATTCTAAAGAGATTTTTTGAACTCCTACAACTACTCATCACACAGAGGCCAAGAGGGGCAATGAAGTAGCACGTGTCGCTTCAGGGTTGCATAAATGTGCGGCTCTTAAAGAATACATGCATGCAATGGGATTATGCTTCAAGTGTGTGTGGGAGGGGAGTGTGGGGCACAACATTAATGTTCAACCACTCTCAATTGCATATCATGGGAGAGCTTATGGACGGAGATGCCTAAAGGCTCTGAAAGCCTAAATCCCTATACCATTTTTCAGAGGGACAAGGTGCTTAAGACCCAGAGCTTTTAGCACTATCCCAGCAAGCCTTATCAGGTACAAAAAGCCATTTGTGATTTAGATTGCAATGTATTATTTGAGGGCAAGAAGTTTTGTGTCTCATTGATTCTCGCTCGATAACTTCCTTAGTTCACAGCTGGCAGCTAAGTTGCACCATATGATGAACACAACTCGGGTTAAGGTGACCAATGGGGGATTTCTGCAAGGCACTATGATACGTTGCAAACATATCTATAATTTTTGATGTTCCATGCTTGGTTTACATATACTTTCTTATGTTTTGTCTACACTTTGGAGTATTTCCACACACTTTCTTGGACTAACCTATTAACAAGATACCACAATGCCAGTTGCCTGTTTTCTGCTGTTTTTAGTTCCAAAAAGTCAGAAAATGAATATTCTCGGAATTGGACCGGACAAAAGCCAAAGTCATTATTTTCCCAGAAGATTCACGGAGCCAGAAGGAGAGACGAAGGGGGGACACAGGGTGGCCAAACCACCCATAGGCGTGGGTCCCCCAGGCCGTGCCAAGGCATGGTGTGGGCCCCCTGGCTGCCCATCGGCCTTGCCTCTTCGCCTATAAGATGCCTCCCGATGCAAAAACCCTAAATCGTCAAGCCTCCAGCCACGAAAAGTTCCACAGCGTTGCCGCCACCGAAGGGGAGATTCGGGGGACAGAAAGTCTCCGTTCCAGCACCCTCCAGGACGGGGAAGTGCCCCCGGATCCATATCCATCGATCTCCACCACCATCTCCATCGCCGTTGTTGATTCCCATGATGAGAAGGGAGTAGTTCTCTCTCGAGGCTAAGGGTTCTACCGGTAGCTATGTGTTCATCTCTCTCTCTCTATGCATGATCATATTGTGATCATGAGCTTGGTAATCAAGTAGATCTACCTTGCTACTCAAGTGCTTTAATAGATCTCTGCTCTCCCCATGTGTGTGAAAGTAACATCGTGCACACCATGGTGGCACTTAGGCTAGAGATTTCAAATACTTGTTATGAGTTATATTTGGAGTTGGATGTCTTTATGAAATTGTGGTGTTTGTTGGAACCATCTAGTGCTCAAGGTGACAGTGTGGGGTTATCTAGATGGGGAAAGCGAATTTTGAGGAGTGCTGTTATAGCCCTACCATGGATTAGAGTATCCAACCAGAGAGTAGTTCAGAGTAGTATCATAAAGAGAAGATATTTATATGGGAGTGTTCACTAGTGAAAGTATGATCCCTAGGCCTTGTTTCTAAGCATTGAAACACCGTTTGCAACTAGATCTGTTACATGTTTGCTTGTTGCCATCTTTATTTCAGTTTGCCTTTAGTCTCTTCCACGCCATCAAAGTATTTTCTGGCACCGTTACCACTTATAATTATCTATACCACTTGTATTTCACTATCTCTTCGCCGAACTAGTGCACCTATACACCTAACAAGTATATTGGGTGTGTTGGGGACACAAGAGACTTCTTGTATCTTGATTGCAGGGTTGCTTGAGAGGGGATACCTTTGACCACTTTCTCCCTGAGTTCGATAAACCTTGGGTAATCCACTTAAGGGAAACTTGTTGTTGTTCTACAAACCTCTACACTTGGAGGCCCAACAACTGTCTACAAGAATAGAAGTGCGTAGACATCAAGCTATTTTCTGGCGTCGTTGCCGGGGAGTTAAGGTAAAAGGTACTCACATCCTCCGGTGTGAGTGCTCGAAGTTATTTCCTTTAGGTTCTGCAATTTTGTCTTTTTGTTTCTTATTTTCACTAGTTAGGCTTAATGGAAAACAACAACAAAAAAAGAGAGCTTTTTAGTATTTTTTTCCTAAGTTAGAACATGAATTGTCTGAAAAGAAAATTAAAAAACCCATGTAACTTTCTTTGCATGCTAATAGCAATGTTATTAGTATGAATCGTTTGAACACCTTTGTTACTAATGCTATGGAAACGTCTAAGCTTGGGGAAGTTAGTTTTTATGAAAATGATCTTTTTAGTTCCCCAGCTTTAAAGAAGAAAATTTGCTCTGATGATACTTTATCTCCCATATGTGTAATTCTAATGATACTTGTGATATTTTAAATCCACATACTGAAAGCATCTCTTTTAAAATACCTATTAAAAATTTTGAACGTGTTATGAACAACTGTTATTTGGGAGATGGAACTGTCCATCCTGGTGATCATTTACTCTTTATACACGAAGTATGCGAGTTGTTCAAGTGTGCAGGTATTTCAATGAACCAAGTTAAGAGGAAGCTATTCCCTTTTTCACTTAAGGGCAAAGCAAGGGAGTGGTATGAGCTACTAGATGATCCTCATCATTTGGAGTGGAAGGAACTTGAATCTCTCTTTTACTCTAAATTTTATCCTCCTCATAAAATTCAAAAAGATGGGAATTACATTTATAATTTTCATCCACATGATGGAGAAAGTATTGCCCAAGCATGGGGGAGATTGAAGTCACTAATGCTCAAATGTCCCATTCATGAGCTCTCCAGTCATATTGTTATTAATAATTTCTATGCAAGGCTTTCAGGACATTACAAGGACTATCTAGATACTTGTTTAGAGGGATCCTTCACAAGTAAGGATGTCAAAGCTAAGTGGGATCTTCTTGAAACAATTCAAAGCAATACCGAAGATTGGGATAATAACAAAGGTAAAGAACCAGGTATAAACTATGAGTATGATTGCATTAAGTCTTTCACTGAAACTACTGATTTTCAAGAGCTTAGTGCTAAATATGGTCTTGATCCTCAAATTCTTATTGATTGTTTTAGATCCTTTGCTTCTCATATTAATGCTCCTAAAGGAAAATGGGACATGTAGCATGAGGCTTTTAAAGACACTTGCATGGAAAAGGAAATTGTTATTAATGATAGCAACAAACATGCTCAAACCTATGAAAGTACTATTTCTTATAAGCATGTTAATTTTTGTGGAATACATAGACCTTGTGAGAATAATCAAATTGAAGAAGAATATTGTATCACCCATAGGAATGAAAAAACTAGAACGTGGTATATGGCTCTAAATAATCTTGGTAAAAAAGTGTGTGCCCTCTATCCTTTTATTTGTGTACTTTGCTTTGAAGTGGGTCATTTCAATTTTCAATGCTCAGGCCATAATAATAGCCCTTCTAATCCAATGAGTACTGCAAGTTTGTATTGTGATGATATGATCACTCCTAATCAACATGATCAACTTACATTATTTTTGGGGTGTGAAGAGTTATCAAGAAAAACTTCTTTGGTAGATATGAGTGCTTTTGGTATGAATAGTGTCATGCATGGTTGTCATCTTTATTGTGTTGATAATTATCACACAAATACTTACATACAAAATATTATAGAAGATGAGATTTTACCAAAATATGACAAGACTAATATGTGTTTTTATCTTATTAATGAAAAGAAGGAATCCTCCAAAGTTTCTTCTATTGTCTCTAACAATAAACTAGGGTATATGGAGGAGCTTCCTTTCAAGCCTCTCCCTCCTAAATATAGGAAGAAAAAGAAGAAGAGGAGGAGTAAAAGAAGAGAGGAAACGGTATTTTACCCTAAGCATGTTGCTCCTATTATAGTTTTTGATGAGTCTGAACTCGATGATGTTCCTATGCCTATTACCTATAGTAGTGATCATGATTGGGAAAAACACACTACCTTTGATATTGAAAATCTCTTCGGTACCAATTCTGAAAATGATGATGTTAATAATTGTTGCACTATTAGTACTATCCATGCTCCTTCCAATGATGATATGTTTACAAATGAACACACTTTGGAAGATAACTATTCTATTGCTTATGATGATACTATACCTCTAATATATGATGATTGCAATGATGAATATGATATTTTTAGTCCACCTACTATTGAGGAGAAAATTAATTATGACTACAATATGCCTCCTATATTTGATGATTATGGTGATAAGAATAATAATGATAGCTATTTTGTTGAATTTGCTCCCACTATAATTAATAAGAATGACTATGTTTATGTGGGGATTATTAATTCTTTTATGCATGTGGCTCATGATAAGAATGTTTCATGTGATAGTTATATTGTTAATTTTATTCATGATGCTACTGAAAGTTATTATGAGAGAAGGAAACATGGTTTTATGCATCTCAATAATATTAAGTTTCCCCTCTTTATGTTGAAAGTCTTGAAGTTGCACTTGTTTTGCTTTCCTATGCTTGTTGCTTTGTGATTTCATGACTTGTTTCTTTACAAGATTCCTATGCATAGGAAGTGGGTTAGACTTAAATGTGTTTTAATTTGCTTCTTGATGCTCTCTTTTACTTCAATTCATATTTCCTATGTGAGCATCTTCTCAAACTATCATGCCTAACTTAAAGGCGTTAAAAAAAAGTACTTATTGGGAGATAACCCAAAAGTTTTAGATGAGTCTTAGAAGTTATTACCTCAGTAATAACCGCTCCTTATCCTTTTTATTTGCCTTTTTTGCCAAGAGTAACCTCTAATGAGAGAGAAGTAATGCTTGGAAAAGTTGCTGTCCCGAAACAGATTTTTGTGCTTCACCATAAAAATTCGTGTAAACTCTCTGTACGTCCTTTTGAAGCGTGAATTTTTTTGCTTCTTCCCCAGGTTGTTATCGAACTTTCGTTAGTTCAACACTTTTCTATTTGAGCAATATAAGGTCTTCGAAAAAATTCGTCTTTACCTTCTGGTATGTTTTGACAGATTTCTGCCATTATTTGCATTTGCTTCTTGTTGGTTCCTTTTTGAGTTCTTTTGGGGGATTGAGCTTTTTGAGGGAAGTTCTACAGTAGCTTGTGTTTTAATGGAAGTTTTATTAGTGTTAGAACTAAACCTAAAGACTTATTATCTTGAAGTGCACTAATGTTGCTGATAAAGATTGTGTGAAGTTTTGTATGGAAGAAAAATTTCAGGTATATGGAAGGAATGAGTAATGAGATGAAGGATGGACTAAAGATACAGCTTGGGGATGCCACGTGTGTCACCCCAATAAATATCCAAGAAGTACAAGCGTCAAATCTTGGGGATGCCCAAGGGATCCCCTTCTTCATTAATAAAAATCCTAGGTTTCTTCCAAACACTTCATTTTTATTGTTTCATACACAGTTGTGTTGTTCTTGGAGCGTCTTCTTTTTCGTTTTCATTTTGGTTTTTCGTTTGCTTGGTTTTCTTAGTTTGCTGAATAAATTGGTTGGACCCCCTCTTTCATACATTGGTTTTAAAATAGTTTGGTTTGGATTGGAAAAGAGTAGAAAAGTTCATGCTTAAGTGGTAAAGAGAGCTTATTTTTGACTGTGGCCTATGCTTGTCATGCCATGCTCGATATTGATTTGGCTTTATGATTAGTATTATTTGCTGTAGCATGACTTGTTATAAACAATTGATATTGCTTAATGTGCCTTGGAAGGATCATGCGTTGTTTTAGCATATTAAAGCATAGTATTGTGGTATTCTCCTTTGATGCTTTATTTGGGTTGACTTGGCACATGCTCACACCATGTTATGACTATACCAAGTCACCATAGCCTTTATGATCCTTTAGTTTTCAAATTGTAGTACCACTTTATGCTTTGATCAATGATGTTTCATCGCTCTACATGATTATGGCCATTATTGCTCTCTTAGTTGGTCGCTCGCAGTCTTTTGCTAGCCTCCACAACCAAGTATGAGTCCACTCATGCATCCAACTCCTAAAACCAAGTTATTCCAAAGAGTCCACCATACCTACCTACTAGGATATGCTATTCCAAGTATATTCATGTTTTTATCTACCTTCCGAATTAAACTTGTTATGAGAAAACTAGTGATTAAAGCTCTCACGAACTTTATGGCACACTTTACTTTTCTTGCCCTTAATAAACTTGAACCATTGTGTCGTCTATGTTGTATATGATTGCACTTATTTGTTGGGGATTAGCAGAACCATGCTATCATGGGGAACGCTTTCAACATTGCACTTGTACTTTGTACCTAGTTGATATCATGCTGTTTTGTCTATGGATGTCATCAGTGTGAAATGAAAGGGGAGCTTGTAAGTCCATGGAGTTATGTATATGTGTTAGAGAAACATCTAGGCCGCTGGTCTAATCCATGCTGTCATGGTGGAAACCTGCAGCATAACCATAATGAGCTGTCTATGAAGCATTCTTCTTATAAAAAAGAGAGTCAGATATTGAGAAAAAAAAGAGATATGAGAAAAGAGGAAAGAGAGAAAAAAGCACCATATTCCCATGGTAAATAAGAAGATTGCTGAGATGCTCATTGTCTGCTTGCCTTGGCATTTTGATATGGGGATTCTTCTGTATCATCGGGCAAGGGGTACCCTGTTGGCGGTTCTCTATGATACACATCTACTTACGATGACAAGAACTTACCGGTGACTAAACTTGAGTAGCATGAGGAGCGGCCCTCGTATTCAAGGGGCATGAGATTTCCAACTTATACTTCGTCAAGCATATACACCATACTTTGTTCACTTTAACCTTAATCACTTCAAGATGCTTATGATAAGGGTAATGAGAGCAGAAAGCTAAAAAGTACCATAATTTTGGAAGCTCTTTATGAGACTTGAATCCCTACTTCCTTCTATGAAGGCCTTTCGTTTTCTTTTATGTTGAGTCTCCACCTTCTATCTTTATGCACCTACTTTTAGAGCACAGTGGCCATTCTTAGTTCTATGTGCATTGTCCCAAGACTTGTTGATTGATGCATAACTTTGATATTGCTTGTTTTAAACTATTTGTATCAAGTCACTCTTATGAACTTTGAAGGTGTCCTATGCATTTATGATTTGCTACATTATGAGGGACAAGCTGAATGCCACTATGCTATGTTTTCTTTATGTGAAACAAACAAACGTCTTGCAAAGCATTGTTATTCATTAATATTTTGTTGATGCATTTTCATGTTGCAACATAGTTGCTTTACCTTATTGTTAGAACTTTGACTTTCATGTTATGATTGAAGTACTATGATCCCAGCTATCAATGTTTTACAAATACTTTGATCAAGTTTATGATGGTGCATGTCACCTCAAAAATTATTTTTTCTTTTTATCACTTACCTACTCGAGGACGAGCAAAAGTTAAGCTTGGGAACGTTGATACGTTGCAAATGTATCTATAATTTTTGATGTTCCATGCTTGGTTTATATCTAGTTTCTTATGTTTTGTCCACACTTTGGAGTATTTCTACACACTTTGTTGGACTAACCTATTAACAAGATGCCACAGTGCGAGTTGCCTATTTTCTGTTGTTTTTTGTTCCAGAAAGTCAGAAAATGAATATTCTCGAAATTGGACTAGACAAAAGCCAAAGTCGTTATTTTCCTGGAAGATTCACGGAACGAGAAGGAGAGACGAAGGGGGGCCATAGGGTGGCCAAACCACCCCTTGGCACGGGTCCCCCCTGGCCGCGCCAGGGCATGGTGTGGGCCCCCTGGCTGCCCACTGACCTTGCCTCTTAGCCTATAAGATGCCTCCCGATGCAAAAACCCTAAATCGTCAAGCCGCTAGCCACGAAAAGTTCCATAGCGCTACCGCCACCGATGGGGAGATTTGGGGGACAGAAAGTCTCTGTTCCAGCACCCTGCCGGGACGGGTAAGTGCCCCCGGAGCCATCTCCATCGATATCCACCACCATCTCCATCGCTATTGCTAATTCCCATGATGAGGAGGGAGTAGTTCTCTCTCGAGGCCAAGGGTTCTACCGGTAGCTATGTGTTCATCTCTCTCTCTATGCATGATCATATTGTGATCATGAGCTATGTAGTCAAGTAGATCTACCTTGCTACTCAAGTACTTTAATAGATCTCTGCTCTTCCCATGTGTGTGAAAGTAACAGCGTGCACACCATGGTGGCACTTAGGCTAGAGATTTCAAGTACTTGTTATGAGTTATATTTGGAGCTGGATGTCTTTATGAAATTGTGGTGTTTGTTGGAACAATCTTGTGCTCAAGGTGATAGTGTGGGGTTATCTAGATGGGGAAAGCAAACTTTGAGGAGTGCTGTTATAGCCCTACCATGGATTAGAGTGTCCAACCGGAGAGTAGTTCAGAGTAGTATCATAAAGAGAAGATATTTATATGAGAGTGTTCACTAGTGAAAGTATGACCCCTAGGCCTTGTTTCTAAGCATTGAAACACCGTTTGCAACTAGATTTGTTACATGTTTGCTTGTTGCCATCTTTATTTCAGTTTGCCTTTAGTCTCTTCCACGCCATCAAAGTATTTTCTAGCACCGTTACCACTTATAATTATCTATACCGCTTGTATTTCACTATCTCTTCGCCGAACTAGTGCACCTATACACCTGAAAAGTGTATTGGGTGTGTTGGGGACACAAGAGATTTCTTGTATCTTGATTGCAGGGTTGCTTGAGAGGGGATACCTTTGACCACTTCCTCCCTGAGTTCGATAAACCTTGGGTAATCCACTTAAGGGAAACTTGCTGTTGTTCTACAAACCTCTGCACTTGGAGGCCCAACAACTATGTGCAAGAATAGAAGTGCGTAGACATCACACTACTATGTTAGCTCAATGTCAATGGCAGTGCCAAGGGTTGCAATTTGCTACAGATATGAAAATAATTACACTGAATTGCTATGATGTGATTTTTGGTATGGATTGGTTAAAAACTTATAGTCTCATGAATGGACTTTGATGTTAAGCGGATATAAGTCAAGCAAGGATATCAAAAAATGAAACTGGATGGTGTATAGGCTAATACTTATAGATACAATCCCATTTTCCTTATCCAACCACAAGAGGCTGCAAGAATGGTGGTTTTATGTTCATGTTGCAATTTTGTGTTGTGGATCAACAAAACAACTCAGTTGTACCATAGATAATTCAGCAATTGATCTTGGGATACGATGATAAGTTTAAGGAACCCAGAGTTTACCACCCAATAGGTTGTATGCTCATACAATCCTATTGTTGCCTGGTGGAAACTCCATCTAAGTTGATGTTGTATAGATATGCGGAAGTTTTAAATTGAGAAGTGTGTGGCTAAGTTATTGCAATAATGTGTGATTTATTTGAGTGCCAACCCTTTTCCTACCCAATTTTTATTGGTTAAAAATAAAGATTTTACATGGATATTGTGTCAAGATTTTAGACATTTAGTGCTATGACAATGAAGAATAAGTTCCTTTGCCAATGATCAGTGAGATACTAGATCAATTGGTAGGATCTTAGTGGTTTACTCGTATGGATCGTAGAGCTGGTTATCATCATATTCAAAAGAATGGGCAATACATACACAAGACATCCTTCCAAACACATCATGTGTAATTCGAGTACAAGGCGATGCCATATGGCTTCGTAGGGGCACCAACAACTTTAAAAGGATTATGAGTAGTATTCTCGCACCTAGGTTAAGAAAATTCATTTTGGTCTTTATTCATGATATGTTGGTATAGAACTCAACACTAGCTGGTCATGTGCATCATCTCAAAAAATGAACATCCTTTTGTAACAAACCACACTAAAAAGGATGTTCTCTTGGCTAGCACTGAAGATATTTGTAAAGCAATTGGTCATGGGCTGCATTGCCAGCAAGCAAAAGGGGAATGCTCCCCTTATCATGGTTTTCCAAAAGAACTTGTTTGCCAACAACCAATTGAATCCCGCTGATTTTGGCTAACCATCTACATAATCCATTGAAACACTTTCCCATGCTCCTTTTGGCACTCTAAGCACTGTTATAAAAAATATACCGCAAGAGATGTTGAGGCCATCAGACACTCAATTATGCATGAGTTCAACCAGGCACCCAAATTCAGATGGCCAAATGGAAAGAGTGAATCAGTCTATGGAGGGATACTTGAGATATTTTGTTCATTCTTGCCAAACAAAATGGGCCCAGTTGATTCACCTCGCAGAGTTTGGTACAATACAATTTACTACTCTAGTCTGAAGAAAACACCATTTGGAGTTCTGTATGGGCACCCTCCACGAATATGGGTATTTAGAGAGTTGAAGCATGTGCTTTATCCAATTTGGAATAAAGGCTAAAGGAGCATGAAGTATGCCAAACTCTTACACCATCATTTGGAACATGTGAAGGAGAGAATTAAAGCACAAGCCGACAAGGGTAGAACTGAATGCACTTTCTAGTGTGTGTGGGGGGAGGGGATTTTGTCTATCTCAAGGTACAACTCTATTTGCAATCCTCAATGGCCTACTGAGCTAATCATACGTTGGCGCTTAAATTCTATTGTCAAATTGAAATTTTGGAGCAAATTGGAGTGGTGGCTTAGAAATTTAAACTACCAGTGACAAGTATGATTCACTGAGTTACACATGTGTTGCAACTGAAGATCCTCCAACCTTTCCAGTTCTAGAATACATTTTGGCTAAGCGGTAGCATTTGGTGGGAGCTTCACCCATAAGGCCTGCTACATTGGACCGATATGTCTGATTATCTAGCTACATGGAAAAACTTGTAGGAACTTCAAGTGTGTCTCCTGGTGGCACCCTCTTAGAGGGCAATCATTCTCTCATAAAGAAGGGATTGCCATGAACCCGTCCACAAGACCTAATGGTAGAAGGGCATGGGAGAAGTTAATCTTGTAGAGTGGCACAAGAGGAGAAGCAGAATAAGTTCAGTGTTAAAAGAGGGGAACATGATGCATGTCCTTTAGTGGCCCTGATTGAACCATGTAAGGAAGAGGATCATCATTGAGCCAAGATCTGTCCACCGTGGTAAACACTAGGCGAGGGCCAACATGCCCGCATTCTGCATTGCCTTTATCCTAAGGCTTGTTCTCTATCGAACTTGCTTTTGGAAGCCGTGTAACCTGAAGGGTGTGAATCATGTCTCCTTTGCTTCTCTTCTATCCTCAAACTTCTCTAGAGGGATAGAGTGGTGGTCTATCATGGTTCTTATCAGATAGGATTTCTGCTGCGGCAGGTGAACACGCGACATGGTGCCATGTTGGCGCAAGAGCTTGCCATGCTTTGGAATGGATGGGGATATGCCCCAGACATTGTCTCTGTTATTATATTTGGTTGGATTAGTGAAGGGAAGTAGTGTTAACAACCATACTCCTACAACACATCCAGTGATTCCTTAAGCGGTGGGCCTGAATGAAGACATCGGTAAGTTGCATCTCAACAAGAGAACGTGGCAACCGTCAACATGATACTCTTCTAAACAATGGGTCTTGGATTAGCTATATAAGGAAGTGGTTAACAGACAGAAAGGGTTGCCAATCAGAATATAGTTGAGGTCGATAGCTTATAACAAAAGTGAAATCGCGAGAATTAATTCCTTCCCCCCGGAGCAATTTCCTGGACGAGATCAATACAATCCCATGTTCCTTGTGTAGTTATCCTCTAGCTAACACTTGGTATCAGATTCCACCGATCCACCACAACCCTTCACCCTGGAGACGCCTCACCCACACGACGCCCATCAACACCGTTAGGAGCTGATGGAGAACCTTTCGGTGGAAGTCAAGGCGATCTACGAGACGATGAGCACAGCACCGGAGAGTTCTCATGAGAAGCTCAAGGTCGACCTCCATGAGCTCATCCGTTCGGTGGTGGCACGGTCAGTCTCGTTGTCAATCGATCTGGTTGTTCAGAAGGTGGTCATCTCTTCTATCAGCATGGCGGTGCGAGATACGCAGTCATACGCGGATGGCATGGAAGAGTATCTGCACGCCGCCATGGTTCTCTCCTCCCAGGACGATGAGTCGGCGAGATCGGCCCCAATGGGCACTGATCAGCATCTGCGGCACGTGGGACGAGACTTGGGGCTTCGCAACCTTACATCCCTCCTCCGACACGAGGTATCCATGCGAATCCTCCTTCTATTGTAGCAAATCTAGTTGCTCCTCCTAGCGCTCCCAACTCCTTCAGTAGCTTGTTGAATTGTGAGCGTTGTTTTACACCCAATTCTCACAGTAGACCTCCATCGACTGCTTTCCGAAATTTGATGGGGTTAATCCTAAGTTTGGCAAGCCAGGAGTGAGGATTATTTTGCAATGTTCGACACGGATCCTAACTTGTGGATTATGGTGGTGGTCATGCAGTTTGAGGGTGATTCCGCACAGTGGATGGGATCAGTGCAGCACACATTTGTTTGTGCTTCCTGGCAGGACTTTTGTTCCGCTATTCTGGATAGATTTGTAAAAAATCAGCACCAGTCATTAGTTAGGAAGCTTTATCGCTTGCATTAAACAAGTTCAGTCACTACTTACATTAGTGCATTCTCTGCACTGATGGATCAGTTGACTACATACGAACCTAATCCATATATGCTTCACTATACTACATGTTTCGTAGATGGCTTGAAACATGTTGTTCGTCTCATTGCTGTTGTTCAGCATCTCGTGGATTTGGAAATTGCGTATTCTATTGCCCTTGTGCAGGAAGAATTGGGTGAGGATGAATTGGAGTTGTAATCTCCTTATTTCAGATGACATTCGTCATCATCTTCTAGGAATTTCAAGCAGTATCAGTCTCGGAATTTTAAAGTGGTCTGATGTCTACGCACTTCTATTCTTGTAGACAGTTGTTGGGCCTCCAAGTGCAGAGGTTTGTAGAACAGCAACAAGTTTTCCCTTAAGTGGATCACCCAAGGTTTATCGAACTCAGGGAGGAAGTGTTCAAAGGTATTCCCTCTCAAGCAACCATGCAATCAAGATACAAGAAGTCTCTTGTGTCCCCAACACACCCAATACACTTGTCAGGTGTATAGGTGCACTAGTTCGGCAAAGAGATAGTGAAATACAAGTGGTATAGATAATTATAAGTGGTAACGGTGATAGAAAATAGCTTGATGGCGTGGAAAAGACTATAGTAAAACTGAAATAAAGATAGAAGCAAGCAAACATGTAATAGATCTAATAGCAAACGGCATTTCAGTGCTTAGAAACAAGGCCAAGGGATCATACTTTCACTAGTGAACACTCTCATATAAATATATTCTTCTTTATGATACTACGCTGAACTACTCTCCGGTTGGACACTCTAATCCATGGTAGGGCTATAACAACACTCCTCAAAGTAAGTCTTTCCCATCTAGAAAACCCCACACTGTCACCATGAGCACTAGATGGTTCCAACAAACACCACAATTTCATAAAGACATCCAACTCCAAATATAACTCATAACAAGTATTTGTAATCTTTAGCTTAAGTGCCACCATGGTGTGCACACTGTCACTTTCACACACATGGGGAGAGCAGAGATCTATTAAAACACTTGAGTAGCAAAGTAGATCTACTTGATTACAAAGCTCATGATCTCAATAAGATCATGCATAGAGAGAGATGAACACATAGCTACCGGTAGAACCCTTAGCCTCGGGAGAGAACTACTCCCTCCTCATCATGGGAATCAGCAATGGTGATGGAGATGGTGGTGGAGATCGATGGAGATGGCTCCCGGGGCACTTCCCCCTCCCGGCAAGGTGCCGGAACAGAGACTTTCTGTCCCCTGAATATCCCCTTTGGTGGCGGCGGCGCTGTGGAACTTTTCGTGGCTGGAGGCTTGATTCTTTAGGGTTTTCGCATCGGGAGGAATATATAGGCGAAAGGGCAAGGTCGGTGGAGGCCGGAGGGGCCCTCACCACCTGGTGGTGCGGCCAAGGGGGACCCATGCCACCCTATGGTGTGGCTGGCCCCTGGCCCCTCTCCGTCTCTTGCCTCGCCCGTGTTCCCCGGTGAAATATTGACTTTGGCTTTTGTCCCGTCCAATTCCGAGAATATTCATTTTCTGACTTTCTTGGAACCAAAAACAGCAGAAAACAGGCAACTGGCACTGTGGCATCTTGTTAATAGGTTAGTCCAAGAAATCATATGAAAAGTACTCCAAAGTTGGAACAAAACACAAGAAAGTAGATAAAACCAAGCATGGAGCATCAAAAATTATAGATACATTTGCAATGTATCAACATCCCCAAGCTTAACTACTTCTCGTCCTCGAGTAGGTAAGTGATAAAAAGAAAGAATAATTTTTGAGGTTACATGCACCATCATAAACTTGATCAAAGTATTTGTAAAGCATTGAAAGCTGGGATCAAAGTACTTCAACATAGCATGAAGGATAAAGTTCTAGCAATAAGACATAGCAAATATGTTGCAACATGAAAAGGCACAAACAAAAGATTCATGAATAACAATGATGTGCAAGACGTTTGTTTGTTTCACATAAAGAAAACATAGTATAGTGGCACTCAGCTTGTCCCTCATAGAGTAGCAAATATAATTGCATAGGACACCTTCAAAGATCATAAGAGTGACTAGATACAAATAGTTTAAAACAAGCAATATCAAGTTATGTGATGGCTCAATGCATGGCGCCCAGAAAAGTGTTGGTGCGTGGTTGATGTAGAGCTCGTTGGGAACCCCAAGAGGAAGGTATGATGAGCACAGCAGCAAGTTTCCCTCAGTTATGAAACCAAGGTTTAATCGAACCAGTAGGAGCAAGGAAACACCCCAAAGGTGTTACTAGCTGAGCTTTGGTAGGGCGCACTATCGGTGCTAGTAGCAACGTGCAGACCTGCACAACACAACCACAGAACTTTGTCCCCAACTTGCGATGAGGTTGTCAATCTCACCGTGTTTTGCGGAAAACAAAGGATTAAACGTATCGAATGGAAAGAAGTAAAAGTTTGCAGAAAGTAAACACAAAGTAGAAACAGTTTGTAGATTGAATGCAAAGAAAAAGGACCGGGATCCATAGTTCACTAGAGGTGGCTCTCCTTAGATAGATAACATGCTGGGTGAACAAATTACAGCGGGGCAATTGACAAACACCGAGAAAGCAATACATGCATATACTAATCATCTTGACTCCTTTGAGACTTGATTGGGAATTACAACATAATACATAGACCGCCATCCAACTGCATCTATGACTAATAATCCACCTTCAGGTTATCATCCGAACCCACTCCAGTATTAAGTTGCAAGCAACAGATTATTGCTTTACGAACTGCGTGTAAAGTAAACAATACGATTGTTCTATGAACAAAGGATTGTTGTTTTCTCCCTAGTAGCAACAGCACATCTAGTACCTTAGAGATTTCTGTCACTTTCCTAGATTACCAGAGGCCTAAACCCACTATCGAGCATAAATACTAACTCTTGGAGTTGCTAGCATCTACTTGGCCAAGATAGCTACTAACAACAGAAAGCATGCAAGATCACAAATAACAAAGACATGATAGAATCAATAATCAATCTGAAATAGCATGTCAATATCCATCGGATCCCCGCAAACACAACATGCAGAATTACAAATAGATGATCTTGATCATGAACGGAGCTCACAAGATCTAAACCTGAAAGCACAAAGGAGGAGAACCAGCCATCTAGCTACTACATGGATCCGTAGTCCAAGGATGAACTACTTACACATCACATCGGAGGCTTGCATGGTGATGAAGAAGGCCTCCATGGTGAATTCCCCTCTCCGGCAGGGTGCCGGGAAGAGCTTCAGATCCCTCCCGATCTAGGGATGGAGATGACGGCGGCTACAGACCCTTTCGTGGATTTTTGATCGGGTACTTAGGGTTTTCATCCCGAGGGCAATATATAGGCGGAAGGAGAGGCCGAGGGGGTGCCTGGGCTGGCCACACCATCCCCTGGCGGGCGCTGGCTGGCCTGGCCAGTGTGTGTGGCCACCCTCTGGCCCTTCTCTGTCTCGTATTCTGGCACTTGAGCCCTTCCGGAAAAATAGGCACTTTGGCTTTTGTCCCGTCCAATTCTGAGAATATTCATTTTCTGACTTTCCTGGAACCAAAAACAGCAGAAAACAGGCTGCTGGCACTGTGGCTCTTGTTAATAGGTTAGTCCAAGAAATCATATGAAAAGTACTCCAAAGTTGCAACAAAACACAAGAAAGTGGAAAAAAACCAAGCATGGAACATCAAAAATTATAGATACATTTGCAATGTATCATTATGCATCAATCAACGAGTCTTGGGACAATGCACATAGAACTAAGAATGGCCACTATGCTCTCAAAGTAGGTGCATAAAGATAGAAGGTAGAGACTCAATATATAAGTGGAAGAAAGGCCTTCATAGAAGGAACCAGAGATTCAAGTTTCACAAAGAGCTTCCAAAAATTATGGTACTTATTAGCTTTCAGCTCTGATTGCCCCTATCATAAGCATCTTGAAGTGATTAAGGTTAAAGTGTACAAACTATGGTGTATATGCTTGACGAAGTATAAGTTGGAAATCTCATGTCTCTTGAATATGAGGGCCGCTCCTCATGCTACTCAAGTTTAGTCACCGGTAAGTTCTTGTCATTGTAAGTACATGTGTATCATAGAGAACCGCCAACGGGGTACCCCTTGCCCGATGATACGGAAGAATCCCCATATCAAAATGACAAGGCAAGCAGACAACGAGCATCTCAGCAATCTTCTTATTTACCATGGGAATATGGTGCTTTTTTCTCTCTTTACTCTTTTCATAATCTCTTTTTTTTTCACTTTTTTCTCAATATAGGACTCTTTTTTTATAAGAAGAATGCTTCATAGACAGCTCATTATGGTTACGCTGCAGGTTTCCACCATGTTGATGGCTTTGTGTATGGCGCCCAGAAAAATGCTTGATGGCGGTGTTAATGTAGAGCTCATTGGGAACCCCAAGAGGAAGGTATGATGAGCACAGTAGCAAGTTTCCCTCAGTTATGAAACCAAGGTTTAATCGAACCAGTAGGAGCAAGGAAACACCCCAAAGGTGTTACTAGCTGAGCTTTGGCAGGGCGCACTACCGGTGCTAGTAGCAACGTGGAGACCTGCACAACACAACCACAGAACTTTGTCTCCAACTTGCGATGAGGTTGTCAATCTCACCGTGTTTTGCGGAAAACAAAGGATTAAACGTATCGAATGGAAAGAAGTAAATGTTTGTAGAAAGTAAACACAAAGCAGAAACAGTTTGTAGATTGAATGTAAAGAAAAAGGACCGGGATCCATAGTTCACTAAAGGTGGCTTAGATAGATAACATGTTGGGTGAACAAATTACAGCGGGGCAATTGACAAACACCGAGAAAGCAATACATGCATATACTAATCATCTTGACTCCTTTGAGACTTGATTGGGCATTACAACATAATACATAGACCGCCATCCAACTGCATCTATGACTAATAATCCACCTTGAGTTATCATCGAACCCCTCCAAGATTAAGTTGCAAGCAGATTATTGCTTACTAATCATGTAAAGTAAATAACAATACGATTGTTCTATGAACAAAGGATTGTTGTTTTCTCCCTAGTAGCAACAGCACATCTAGTACCTTAGAGATTTTTGTCACTTCCCCAGATTACCAGAGGCATGAGCCCACTACCGAGCATAAATACTAACTCTTGGAGTTGCTAGCATCTACTTGGCCAAGATAGCTACTAACAACGGAAAGCATGCAAGATCACAAATAACAAAGACATGATAGAATCAATAATCAATCTGAAATAGCATCTCAATATCCATCGGATCCTCGCAAACACAACATGCAGAATTACAAATAGATTATCTTGATCATGAACGGAGCTCACAAGATCTAGACATGAAAGCACAAAGGAGGAGAACCAGCCATCTAGCTACTACATGGATCCATAGTCCAAGGATGAACTACTCACGCATCACACCGAAGGCTTGCATGGTGATGAACAAGGCCTCCAGGGTGAATTCCCCTCTCCGGCAGGGTGCCGAGAAGAGCTTCAGATCCCTCCCGATCTAGGGATGGAGATGACGGCGGCTACAGTCTCTTTCGTGGATTTTTGATTGGGTCCTTAGGGTTTTCGTCCCGAGGGCAATATATAGGCGAAAGGAGAGGCCGAGGGGGTGCCGAGAGCGGCCACACCACCCCCTGGCGCAGGACAGGCCTGGTCGCGCGGCCAGGTAGTGTGGTGGCCCCCTGGCCCCTCTCCGTCTCGTATCCTGGCAGTTGATGACATCCGAAAAAATAGGCCCTTTGGCTTTTGTCCCGTCCAATTCCGAGAATATTCATTCTCTGACTTTCCTGGAACCAAAAACAGCAGAAAACAGGCAGCTGGCACTGTGGCTCTTGTTAATAGGTTAGTCCAAGAAATCATATGAAAAGTACTCCAAAGTTGGAACAAAACACAAGAAAGTGGATAAAACCAAGCATGGAACATCAAAAATTATAGATGCATTTGCAATGTGTCAACATCCCCAAGCTTAACTCCTGCTCATCCTCGAGTAGGTAAGTAATAAAAAGAAAGAATAATTTTTGAGGTGACATGCACCATCAAAGACTTGATCAAAGTATTTGTAAAACATTCAAGGCTGGGATCAAAGTACTTCAATCATAACATGAAAGACAAAGTTCTAGCAATAAGCAAAGAAACTATGATGCAACATGAAAAGGCACAAACAAAAGATTCATGAATAGCAATGCTTTGCAAGACGTTTGTTTGTTTAACATAAAGAAAACATAGCATAATAGTATTCAACTTGTCCCTCATAGAGTATCAAATATAAATGCATAGGACGCCTTCAAAGTTCATAAGAGTGACTAGATACAATAGTTTAAAACAAGCAATATCAAGTTATGCATCAATCAACTAGTCTTGGGACAATGCACATAGAACTAAGAACGGCCACTATGCTCTCAAAGTAAGTGCATAAAGATAGAAGGTGGAGACTCAATATAATGGTGGAAGAAAGGACTTTGTATAAAAGTAAGTAGGGATTCAAGTCTCATAAAGAGCTTCCAAAAATTATGGTACTTATAGCTTTCAGCTCTTATTGCCCCTATCATAAGCATCTTTTAGTGATTAAGGTTAAAGTGAACAAACTATGGTGTACATGCTTGACGAAGTATAAGTCAGAAATCTCATGTCCCTTGTATACGAGGGTCGCTCCTCATGCTACTCAAGTTTAGTCACCGGTAAGTTCTTGTCATCGTAAGTACATGTGTATCATAGATAACCGCCAATGGGGTACCCCTTGCCCGATGATAAGGAAGAATCCCCATATCAAAATGACAAGGCAAGCAGACAACGAGCATCTCAACATTCTTCTTATTTACCATGGGAATATGGTGCTTTTTTTTCTCTTTCCTCTTTTCATAGTATCTCTTTTTTTCTCTTTTTTTTCTCAATATAGGACTCTTTTTTTTATAAGAAGAATGCTTCATAGACAGCTCATTATGGTTACGCTGCAGGTTTCCACCATGTAAGCAGGGATTAGACCAGCGGCCCAGGCGTTTATCTAACACATATACATAACTCCATGGACTTACAAGCTCCCCTTTCATTTCACACTAACGACATCCATATACAAAAGAGCATGATATCAACTAGGTACAAGTACCAAGTGCAATGTTGAAAGCGTTCCCCATGAAAGCATGGTTCTGCTAATTCCCAACAAATAAGTGCAAGCATATACAACATAGAAGACACAATGGTTCAAGTTTATAAAGGGCAAGTAAAGTACAGTGTGCCATCAAGTTCGTGAGAGCTTTAATCACTAGTTTTCTCATAACAAGTTTAATTTGGAAGGTAAACAAAAGCATGAATATACTTGGAATAGCATAAGCTAGTAGGTAGGTATGGTGGACTCTTTGGAATAACTTGGTTTAGGGAGTTGGATGCATGAGTGGAACTCATAATTTTTTGTTGAGGCTAGCAAAAGACTGGGAGCGACAAACTAAGAGAGCAATAATGGCCATAATCATGCAAAGTGACAAAATATCATTGATCAAAGCATAAAGTGATACTACAAGTTGAAAACTAAAGGATCATAAAGGCTATGGTGACTTGAGATAGTCATAACATGGTGTGAGCATGTGCCAAGTCAACCCAAATAAAGCATCAAAAGAGAATACCACTATACTATGCTTTAATATGCTAAAACAACGCATGATTCATCCAAGGCACATTAAGCAATCTCAATTGTTTATAACAAGTCATGCTACAGCAAAGAATACTAAGCATAAATCCAAAACAATATCAAGCATGGCATGACAAAGCATATGCCACAGTCAAAAACAAGCTCTTTTTACCACATAAGCATAAACTTTCCTACTCTTTTCCAAACCAAACCAAACTATTTGCAAACCAATGTAAGAAAGAGGGGGTCCAACCAAATTTATTCAGAAAACTAAGCAAACAAAAGCAAACGAAAAACCAAAATGAAAACGAAAAAGAAGACGCTCCAAGAACAACACAACTGTGCATGAAACAATAAAAATGAAGCGTTTGGAAGAAACCTGGGATTTTTATTGATGAAGAAGGGGATGCCTTGGGTATCCCCAATCTTTGACGCTTGTACTTCTTGGATATTTCTTGGGGTGACACACGTGGCATCCCCAAGCTTGAGCTTTAGTCCATCCTTCATCTCATTACTCATTCCTTCCATACACCTGAAAATTTTCCTTCATACAAAACTTCACACAATCTTTATTAGCAACATTAGTGCACTCAAGATAAATAAGTCTTAAGGTTCAGTTCTAACACCAAATAAACTTCCATTAGAACACTATCTACTGTAGCACTTTCCTCAAAAAGCTCAATTCCCCAAAGAGAACTCAAAAAGGAACCAACAAGAAGCAAATGCAGAAAATGGCAGAAATCTGTCAAAACAGACCAGCAGGTAAAGACGAATAAAAAGGATAAGGAGCGGTTATTACTGAAGTAATAACTTCCAAGACTCATATAAAAATTATGGGTTATCTCCCAATAAGTACTTTTCTTTAACGCCTTTAAGTTAGGCATAATAGTTTGAGAAGATGCTCACATAAGAAATATGAATTGGAGTAAAAGAGAGCATCAAGAAGAAAATTCAAAACACATTTAAGTCTAACTCACTTCCTATGCATAGGAATCTTGTATGCAAATAAATTCAAAAATAACAAAGTGACAGGCATAGGAAGATAAAACAAGAGTAACTTCAAAACTTTCAGCACATAGAGAGGTGTTTCAATACCATGAAAACTTCTACAACCATATTTTCCTCTCTCATAATAATTTTCAGTAGCCTCATGAATAAACTCAACAATATAACTATCACATAAAGCATGCTTTTCATGATCACAAACACTAGAGCTTTATTATAAACATTTTCAAAAGAATCCTCAGGAACATGACATTCGTCCTCCTTTGGTAAGCATGGGGGACAATCAAATAATGTAAGGGGTAAATAGTTACTCTCATTACAAGGTAGGGATGGGTAGATCCATTCTTCCTCCTCTTGATCATCACTCTCCTCCTCTTTTTCATCCAATGAGCTTCCAGTTTCAGCAATGTCTTCTTCCATAGGCTCCTGCAAGGCATTAGTCTCTTCCATTGGTGGAGAGCATCTATTAAGATATTCAAGAATATAGCCATTTTCTACCTTGTAATTATCAAAGCAAAATTTAAGTATATCATAAACCTCATATTTATAAGGTGAATCATCAGTAGTTTCAAGCAAACTAGCAAGTTCAAATGCACCCTTCCAAGCAATAAATTCTTCAATTTGTTCCACATCATAAAAGTCATAATTCCCTTTAACATAAGAAGATATGGTAACATTATCATTATACTCACATTGAAAAGGGAGGTGTTTATACCTCCTACAACAACAAGATTTATCAAAGCAATAAGTAACATTATAAGTAGAGCACACGTTTCTAGCAATGATATTCAATTTATCAATTTGTTCCCATAAGTGTTTCCCTTTTTGTGAAAAGCGGTGTTCCTTATAATAATATTTTTGTTCTTCTGTGAACCCACCTTGCCAATAAGAACTAGTTTCAAAGAAACCAACCATTTATAGAAAGCATGACCAAGCAAGGCAAAAACAGACCAACAACTATAGTAGGAACTAATTTTTTTTGTGTTTTTGAATAAAGAAAGCAAACTAGTAAAACTAATTTTTTGTGTGTTTTTGATAAAGAAACAAGCAAACAAAGCAAAAAGAAAACTAAGCAAAACAAAAATAACAAAGTAAAGAGATTGGTTATGAGGGACTCCCCTTGTGAAGATGTCCTTGACTCCCTGGCAACGGCGCCAGAAAAATGCTTGATGGCTCTGTGTATGGCACCCAGAAAAATGCTTGATGGCGGTGTTGATGTAGAGCTCGTTGGGAACCCCAAGAGGAAGGTATGATGAGCACAGCAGCAAGTTTCCCTCAGTTATGAAACCAAGGTTTAATCGAACCAGTAGGAGCAAGGAAACACCCCAAAGATGTTACTAGCTGAGCTTTGGCAGGGCGCACTACCGGTGCTAGTAGCAACGTGGAGACCTGCACAACACAACCACAGAACTTTGTCCCCAACTTGCGATGAGGTTGTCAATCTCACCGTGTTTTGCGGAAAACAAAGGATTAAACGTATCGAATGGAAAGAAGTAAAAGTTTGTAGAAAGTAAACACAAAGCAGAAACAGTTTGTAGATTGAATGTAAAGAAAAAGGACCGGGATCCATAGTTCACTAGAGGTGGATCTCCTTAGATAGATAACATGCTGGGTGAACAAATTACAACGGGGCAATTGACAAACACCGAGAAAGCAATACATGCATATACTAATCATCTTGACTCCTTTGAGACTTGATTGGGAATTACAACATAATACATAGACCGCCATCCAACTGCATCTATGACTAATAATCCACCTTCAGGTTATCATCCGACCCCCTCCAGTATTAAGTTGCAAGCAACAGATTATTGCTTTACGAACTGCGTGTAAAGTAAACAATACGATTGTTCTATGAACAAAGGATTGTTGTTTTATCCCTAGTAGCAACAACACATCTAGTACCTTAAAAATTTTCACTTCCCAGTTACCGAGGCTGAACCCACTATCGAGCATAAATACTAACTCTTGGAGTTGCTAGCATCTACTTGGCCAAGATAGCTACTAACAACGAAAAGCATGCAAGATAACAAATAACAAAGACATGATAGAATCAATAATCAATCTGAAATAGCATGTCAATATCCATCGGATCCCCGCAAACACAACATGCAGAATTACAAATAGATGATCTTGATCATGAACGGAGCTCACAAGATCTAAACATGAAAGCACAAAGGAGGAGAACCATCCATCTAGCTAGTTTTTCTTATAACAAGTTTAAATTTGGAAGGTAAACAAAAGCATGAATATACTTGGAATAGCATAAGCTAGTTGGTAGGTATGGTGGACTCTTTGGAATAACTTGGTTTAGGGAGTTGGATGCATGAGTGGAACTCATACTTTGTTGTTGAGGCTAGCAAAAGACTAGGAGCGACAAACTAAGAGAGCAGTAATGGCCATAATCATGCAGAGCGACAAAACATCATTGATGAAAGCATAAAGTGATACTACAAGTTGAAAACTAAAGGATCATAAAGGCTATGGTGACTTGGGATAGTCATAAAATGGTATGAGCATGCGCCAAGTCAACCCAAATAAAGCATCAAAGGAGAATACAAGTATACTATGCTTTAATATGCTAAAACAATGCATGATTCATCCAAGGCACATTAAGAAATCTCAATTGTTTATAACAAGTCATGCTACAACAAAGAATACTAAGCATAAAGCCAAAAAAATATCAAGCATGGCATGACAGAGCATAGGCCACAGTAAAAAATGAGCTCTTTTTAGCACATAAGCATGAACTTTCCTACTCTTTTCCAAACCAAACCAAACTATTTGAAAACCAATGTATGAAAGGGGGGTCCAACCAATTTATTCATAAAACTAAGCAAACGGAAAACCAAAACGAAAACGAAAAAGAAGACGCTCCAAGAACAACACAACTATGCATGAAACAATAAAAATGAAGTGTTTGAAAGAAACCTGGGATTTTTATTGATGAAGAAGGGGATACCTTCGGCATCCCCAAGCTTTGACGCTTGTACTTCTTGGATATTTCTTGGGGTGACACCTGTGGCATCCCCAAGCTTGAGGTTTATTCCATCCTTCATCTCATTACTCGTTCCTTCCATACACCTGAAATTTTTCCTTCATACAAAACTTCACACAATCTTTATTAGCAAGATTAGTGCACTCAAGATAATAAGTATTTAGGTTCAGTTCTAACACCAATAAAACTTCTATTAAAACACAAGCTACTGTAGCACTTCCCTCAAAAAGCTCAATTCCCCAAAAGAACTCAAAAAGGAACCAACAAGAAGCAAATGCAGAAAATGGCAGAAATCTGTCAAAACAGACCAGCAGGTAAAGACGAATTTTTCCACAGACCTTCTGTTGCTCAAATCAAAAAGTTTTGAACTAAGGAAAGTTAGATAACACAAAAATTGTAATTTAAGCCTCAAAAAGAAGTTCAGAGATTTTACACGAATGTTTACGGTGAAGCACGGAAATCTATTTCGGGACAGCAACTTTCCCAAGCATTACTTCTCTCTCATTAGAGGTTACTCTTGGCACAAAAAGCAAATAAAAAGGATAAGGAGCGGTTATTACAGAGGTAATAACTTCCAAGACTCATCTAAAACTTTTGGGTTATCTCCCAATAAGTACTTTTCTTTAACGCCTTTAAGTTAGGCATGATAGTTTGAGAAGATGCTCACATAAGAAATATGAATTGAAGTAAAAGAGTGCATCAAGAAGCAAATTCAAAGCACATTTAAGTCTAACCCACTTCCTATAAAAAAATAATCTTGTAAAGAAACAAGTCATGAAAGCACAAAGCAACAAGCATAGTAAAGCAAAACAAGTGCAACTTCAAAACTTTTAACATAAAGAGGGAAAACTTAATATTGTTGAGATACATAAAACCATGTTTCCCTCTCTCATAATAACTTTCAGTAGCATCATGAATAAAATTAACAATATAACTATCACATAAAACATTCTTATCATGAGCCACATGCATAAAATGATTATTACTCTCCACATAAGCATAGTCATTCTTATTAATTGTGGTGGGAGCAAATTCAACAAAATAGCTATCATTATTATTCTCATCACCATAGTCATAAAATAAAGGAGCCATATTGTAATCATAATTAATTTTCTCCTCAATAGTAGGTGGACTGAAAATATCATACTCATCATTGTAATCATCATATATTGGAGGTTTTGTATCATCATAAGCAATAGAATAACTATCTTCCAAAGCTGGGGAACTAAAAAGATCATTTTCATAAAGACTAGCTTCCCCAAGCTTAGACTTTTCCATAGCATTAGCAATAATGGTGTCCAAAGAATCCATACTAACAACATTGCTTGCAAATAAAGTTCCATAGGTTTTTTAATTTTCTCTTCAAACACTTCATGTCCTAACTCAAGATAAATACTATAAAGCTCTCTAATTTTGTTGTTGTTTTCCATTAAGCCTAACTAGTGAAAACAAGAAAAAAAGACAAAATTGCAGAATCTAAAGGAAATAACTTCGAGCACTCACACCGTAGGATGTGAGTACCTTTTACCTTACCTCCCCGGCAACGGCGCCAGAAAATAGGCGTTTTCCGTGGGAGGTTCTTCTTCTTTAATCCTCCAGTGTGAATACCTTTTACCTTACCTCCTCGGCAATAGCGCCAGAAAATAGCTTGATGTCTACGCACTTCTATTCTTGTAGACAGTTGTTGGGCCTCCAAGTGTAGAGGTTTGTAGAACAGCAGCAAGTTTTCCCTTAAGTGGATCACCCAAGGTTTATCGAACTCAGGGAGGAAGTGGTCAAAGGTATTCCCTCTCAAGCAACCCTGCAATCAAGATACAAGAAGTCTCTTGTGTCCCCAACACACCAAATACACTTGTCAGGTGTATAGGCGCACTAGTTCGGCGAAGAGATAGTGAAATACAAGTGGTATAGATAATTATAAGTAGTAATGGTGATAGAAAATAGCTTGATGGCGTGGAAAAGACTATAGTAAAACTGAAATAAAGATAGAAGCAAGCAAACATGTAATAGATCTAATAGCAAACGGTGTTTCAGTGCTTAGAAACAAGGCCAAGGGATCATACTTTCACTAGTGAACACTCTCATATAAATATATTCTTCTTTATGATACTACACTGAACTACTCTCCGGTTGGACACTCTAATCCATGGTAGGGCTATAACAGCACTCCTCAAAGTAAGTCTTTCCAATCTAGAAAACCCCACACTATCACCTTGAGCAGTAGATGGTTCCAACAAACACCACAATTTCATAAAGACATCCAACTCCAAATATAACTCATAACAAGTATTTGTAATCTCTAGCCTAAGTGCCACCATGGTGTGCACGCTGTCACTTTCACACACATGGGGAGAACAGAGATCTATTAAAGCACTTGAGTAGCAAAGTAGATCTACTTGATTACAAAGCTCATGATCTCAATAAGATCATGCATAGAGAGAGATGAACACATAGCTACCGGTAGAACCCTTAGCCTCGATAGAGAACTACCCCCTCCTCGTCATGGGAATCAGCAAAGGTGATGGAGATGGTGGTGGAGATCGACGGAGATGGCTCCGGGGGCACTTCCCCGTCCCGGCAGGGTGCCGGAACAGAGACTTTCTGTCCCTCGAATCTCCCCTTCGGTGGCGGCGGTGCTGCAGAACTTTTCGTGGCTGGAGGCTTGATCCTTTAGGGTTTTCGCATCGGGAGGAATATATAGGCGAAAGGGCAAGGTCGGTGGAGGCCGGAGGGGCCCACACCACCTGGTGGCGCGGCCAAGGGGGACCCGTGCCACCCTAAGGTGTGGCTGGCCCCTGGCCCCTCTCCGTCTCGTCTTCTGGCTCCGTGTTCCCCCCGGTGAAATATTGACTTTGGCTTTTGTCCCGTCCAATTCCGAGAATATTCATTTTCTGACTTTCCTGGAACCAAAAACAGCAGAAAACAGGCAACTGGCACTGTGGCATCTTGTTAATAGGTTAGTCCAAGAAATCATATGAAAAGTACTCCAAAGTTGGAACAAAACACAAGAAAGTAGATAAAACCAAGCATGGAGCATCAAAAATTATAGATACATTTGCAATGTATCATGTTCAAGCTGGAAGAACCTATCAAGGCTCATCCTATTAGTGAAGATAAATTGGCAACGATCAAGGTTTACCGCTGCGCCAAAGGGCTTTTCTATATCTGTGGTGAGAGATGGGGACATGATCACAAGTGCAGCACCACGGTTCAGCTACATCTGGTCCAAGAACTTCTTGAGTTTTGCTCAACTGAATCGGAGTCAGATGATAGTGAAGAGGAGGCACTAATGGTATTTGTAACACCCCGGACTCTCCGTGCCCGGGCTGTCACAAGTGGTATTAGAGCTGATCCTCGCGGTTACACGAGCGTGTGCGGGTCAGTGGCGGACATGTGGAGCATGCCGTGTGTGGCCCAGAGTGGACACAACATGGAACATGTGCCGACACTAGACGCACGTACGTGTACCAAGAGAGGACATTCCTGGCTTGTGGTTTATCAATGAGGGCATCGATCTTCTAAGGGTGGGTGTATGTGAGACTCTGGTGCATGGTTTAATAGGATTGTTAGGATACCCATATCAAAAAGTTGCAACTTATTTTCCAGAAGCTCATCCAAAAAGAACTCTGAGGTTAAGCATGCTTGGCCTAGAGGAATTTGAGGATGGGTGACCAACCGGGAAGTGGGTACCAGGTGCACATGAGTGAGGACTAAGTGCGCAGAAAAAACTAGTGTTGGTTTGTGGGGCTAGTCTAGATATCCTATTAAGTTGTCAGGAGTGAAAACCTAGGCACGGAGATTCCAGGGTGTTACAGTATTATCTGAAGAGACTCAGTCTACTTCTAAAGATTCTTCTGCTATTAGATTAGCTTGTTAGTTGGATGGTTTAGATGTGATATTTCTTCTGGATTCTAGTAGTTCACACTTGTTTGTCAGTGACAGGATTGCCACTCATATATCAGGTGCTATTGACTTGCCCAAGTAGCAAAAGGTTAAAATTGCCGGTGGGGGTCATTTGATGTGTTCTAAATATATTCCACATTGCCCTTGGTCTTCTAAAGGGTATGAGTTCCAGTCTAATTTTAAAGTTCTTCCACTCAAACATTATGATGGCATTATAGGCATGGACTGGTTATCTGCTAAAGGTACTATGCAAGTGAATTGGTTGCAGAAATGGTTCACTTTTGATCATCAAGGTACACCTATCTTTTTGCAAGGTGGGCCACCTATGCATTTTGAATGTACTATGGTGGAATTACAGTTAGCTCAAGTGGCCATTGTTCTAGTACCAGTTGAATTGCAAGCTGTGTTGGAATGGTTTGCAGATGTGTTCTCTGAACCTACAGGGTTGCCACACAGGCGAGCCTGTGATCATCATATTCTACTGATGGGGGTGCTCAGCCTATTAATATTCATCCAGACCGCCATTCTCTAGAACTCAAATCAGAAATTGAGAAGCAAGTTGGAGAGATGCTAAAATCTCGTGTTATTTCTCCCAGGACTAGTGCTTTTGCTTCACATGTTATCATTGTCAAGAAAAAGGAACCTATCAGTGTTGAGGCTACTGAACCTGTCACTCCTTCATGGAGATTGTGTATTGACTTTCGTAATTTGAATCTGCTTACACTCAAGTCCAAGTAGCCCTTGTCTGTTATTGATGAACTTCTTGATGAATTGTTTGGTTCATCTTGGTTCTCAAAACTGGACCTTAGGGCAGGATACCATCATATTTGTCTAGCACCTGGTGAGGAGTATAAGATAGGGTTCCGTAGACATAATGGTCACTTTCAATTCAATGTTATGGCTTTTGGACTAACATGAGCTCCAGCAACATTTCAGGTTGTGATGAATGAAACATTACCCCTAGTATTGCGTAAATGTGCAGTGGTGTTCTTTGACGACATTTTAGTCTATAACAATTCCTTTGATGAGCATGTGAGGCATCTTCATCAGGTTTTGTGATACATTGCAAATGTATCTATAATTTTTGATGTTCCATGCTTGGTTTTATCTACTTTCTTGTGTTTTGGCCAAACTTTGGAGTACTTTTCATATGATTTCTTGGACTAACCTATTAACAAGAGCCACAGTGCCAGCTGCCTGTTTTCTGCTGTTTTTGGTTCCAGGAAAGTCAGAAAATTAATATTCTCGAAATTGGACGGGACAAAAGCCAAAAATCCTATTTTCACCAGAAGACTCCCGGAGCCAGAATATGAGACGGAGTGGGCCTGGGGCCCAGCCACACCACCTAGCCATGCGGGCTGGGCCTGGCTGCGCCAGGGGGTGGTCTGGCCGCCCCAGACTCCCCCTCGGTCTCCCTCTTCGCCTATAAGTTGCCTTCTGACCTAAAAACTCAGGGGGTTCGACGTTTTTCCAGAAGGAGTTCCGCTCCGCCGCCACCACCAGATTCCACGAAACAGCACCAGAAACTCCGTTCTAGCACCCTGTCGGGATGGGGAATTGGAGGAGATCATTGCAATCATCACCATCGCTTCTCCATCGACCATCCATGTTCCCCCATCTATGCGTGAGTAATCCCCCGCTGTAGGCTATGGGGATGGTAGGGATTGGATGAGATCGTTCATGTAATGGCATCAGATTGTTAGGTCATGGTGCCTAGTATCTTTTATTAGTGCTTTATGACTTTGTTGCGACTTGTTATGCTTAATGCTTGTCACTAGGGCCCGAGTGCCATGATTTCAGATCTGAACATGTTATTGATTCATTATGATAGTATTGTTTATGGTCTTATCTGCAAGTTGTATACACACGTTGTTGTCTGGAACCAATGGCCCCGAAGTGACAGAAATCAGGATAACCGGAGGGAATGGCTTTGATGTGAGGATCACATGTGTTCACAGAGTGTTAATGCTTTGCTCCGGTGCTCTATTAAAAGGAGCACTTTAATTGCCAGTAGTTCCCTTGAGGCCCCGCTACAAACGGGCTGGCAGGACAAAAGATGTTGTGCAAGTTCTCATTGCAAGCACGTATGACTATATATGGAACACATGCTTAGGATTATCTAGTACTTGGATGTTTTATCTTATTTATCTGCAATTGCCCTATGTTCTGATTGCTATGTGAATTGTATTGTCCATGCAACGTCCGTTCATCCATCTCTATGCCTACCGCACTCGAATCCTACTGTTACTGCTGCCTTTACTTTACTATTGCTGCTACTTTACTATTGCTACTACAAAACTGTTGCTACTGATAAACTGCTGTGAGCAAGATTGTTTCCAGGTGCAGCTGAATTAACAATCCAGTTGTTAAGGCTTATAAATATTTTTTGGCTCCCCTTGTGTCGAATCAATAAATTGGGTTTATTTCCCTCGAAAATACTGCGATACACCCCCTATACTTGTGGATCATTATTTTGTAGTTGCTTCAAAAACATTGCTGAAAAGTTAAGGCCAGCGTAGCATTTCCTATTTGGGATATGTAGTGTCAGAACAGGGTGTGGCTACTGACCCTCGGAATATTTTGGATGTTCAAAAGTGGCCAGTACCTTCGAAACTGAAGGAGCTCCGTCGATTTTGGTCTATCAGGATACTATTGGAAGTTTGTGCATCATTATGCCATGCTTTGTCAACCGCTCACTAATTTGTTGCGCACGCAGGTTCCGTTTGTGTGGCTACTAGAAGCAGATGGTGCTTATTCTCAATTGAAACATGCTTTAACGACTACTCCAGTTCAGGCGCTGCCTGATTTCTCAAAGCATTTTGAATTAGAAACTAACGCTTGCGACACTGGAGTGGGAGATGTCCTGATCCAAGATGGCCATCCTATTGCTTACGTGAGCCGTGGATTTGGCCCTCGTACCAAAGGTCTGTCCACATATGAGAAAGAATACATGGTCATTTTACTTGATATTGATCAATGTAGGCCTTATTTGCAACATGCAGAGTTCTGGATTCATACAGATCATCGTAGTTTGCTTCAGATCCAAGATCAGCGCTTGCATACTCATTGGCAACAGAAAGTGTTCACTAAGATGCTTGGGTTGCAATACTGCACCAAGTAAGAAGGGAGTTGACAATAGAGATGTTGATGCTCTCTCTCGTTGCCCTACACACACTGCTTCCTTGTTAGCTATATCACATCAACATCTAGCATGGATTCAGGAGGTAATGGACTTATATCAGACTAATGACACTACTTGTGCCTTGCTTACGTTTAGCTGTTCAGTCTCATGTTGAATATAATTATGCTTTGCGTGATGGGTTAATTCGATACAAAAATCATTTGTGGATTCCCCTAGTGGCTGCTTTCACGCTAAACTGATTGCAGCTTGTCATTCAAGTCCAGTTGGCGAGCATTCTGGGATTCCAGTCACTCTTCGTTGATTGAAGAAACTGTTTTATTGGCAAGGAATGAAACAACAGACTAGAAAATTTGTCCAGGAATGTCTAATTTGTCGGTGTGCTAAACCTGACCGTGGACGTTACCCATGATTACTTGAACCATTACCTGTTCCTAAACAATCCCGGCAAGTGATGAGCATGGATTTTATTAAGGGGCTTCCTCATTCCGGACGCTTCAATTGTATCTTTGTAGTCGTCGATAAGTTGTCACGGTATGCTCATTTTTCATTGGATTGTCCCATCCTTTTACAGTTTCAATAGTGGCGGCAACATTCATGGATCATGTCCACAAACTTCATGGTATGCCAGCTTCTATTATTTCTGACAGAGACCGTATATTCACTAGTGCATTTTGGAAGCAATTAGCAGCCTTTTCCGGTACACGGCTGAAGATGAGTTCATCCTATCACCTACAAACTAATGGGACTACAAAGAGGATCAATCAGTGTCTTAAAGGACAGAGCCTTAATGGTCAGGTTACTACAACATCATCTTGAAAGAGTGCGACTTCGGATGAAGCATCAAGCTGATAAGAAGTGATCTGAGCGTGTGTTTCAAGTTGGCGATTCAGTGTTTCTTAAACTGCAACCGTATGTGCAGTCTTCAGTTGCTCTCCGTGCTCATCATAAATTGCTCTTCAAGTTTTATGGTCCATTCATGATCCTGAAATGTGTGAGCAGCTGTGCTGATGGATTTGCCCAAGATACACACAAATATATGGTGGAGAAGATGAAAAACACACACATTTTCGCAGCACACGTCTTGTGCTTTTTCTCTGTATTTCTCGACTCATCAACTCAGCTGATTACATGTGTTTAAATAGTCACACTCATAGGCTGACACGCACCCACTAACCAGATAACTATCACGCACACACTTGCTAACCATCTGACCTATTCCTAAGCACAACGGGTACACGACCTGGTGCGTGCAGCTGCATGCAAGGAATGCGCACGCATGCACCTTCTCTTTTGACTAAACTTGGTCATAACTAAAGCTAGTCTTCCGCTGGTACATTTGAGCAATTCTCTTAGCTAGCATTTGCACGTACTTATCTCCCTATACCAGACCGTTAGCTTGTATAGCTTGTATACACACCGATCGCATCTCCATGTGTATACACTTCGCAGCTTTCCGGCCGGACGACTCGATTACATGAACAACTCAAACAAACAAACACGATGAACTACAAACTAACAAGATTTGTTTCAACAATCACCTCCCAAATCTTGTTGTTATTTATTTCTCCCTTGAAGCTTGTGGTCGTCGATGTCGTCATGCAGCGCGTAGACGGCCTCCTTTGGTATCAGAGCCACATGGGAGGTTCGATTCTTCATCGCCGTCAAGCTGCGTCGCGTGCGAAGGAGGAGATGTGTTGTCCGGTAAGTTGCGTCGCGCGGCGGCAAGGAGGCGGTGGCCAAGGTGCGGAGGCCAAGATACACACACAAAATATATGGTGGAGAAGATGAAAAACACACACATTTTCGCTTTTCTCTGTATTTCTCGACTCATCAACTCAGCTGATTACATGTGTTTAAATAGTCACACTCATAGGCTGACACGCACCCACTAACCAGATAACTATCACGCACACACTTGCTAACCATCTGACCTATTCCTAAGCACAACGGGTACACGACCTGGTGCGTGCAGCTGCATGCAAGGAATGCGCACGCATGCACCTTCTCTTTTGACTAAACTTGGTCATAACTAAAGCTAGTCTTCCGCTGGTACATTTGAGCAATTCTCTTAGCTAGCATTTGCACGTACTTATCTCCCTATACCAGACCGTTAGCTTGTATACACACCGATCGCATCACCATGTGTATACACTTCGCAGCTTTCCGGCCGGACGACTCGATTACATGAACAACTCAAACAAACAAACACGATGAACTACAAACTAACAAGATTTGTTCCAACATGTGCTAATCGTTTGCAGTTGCCAGCAGCAAGCCGTATACATCCTGTTATACACGTTTCGCAACTGAAGAAGGCTTTGGGGGTTCATTGTCAGGTACAACCAGAGTTACCTCGTGATAATGCCCAATTTGCAGTTCCTTTTTGTGTGTTGTAGCGTCGTCTTCATCATCAAGGGACCGTGGCCATTCCTCAAGGCCTGATTCATTGGTCCGATCAACCGGAGACGCTGGCTACTTGAAAAGATCTAGCTGAATTGCAACAATGCTTTCCTCGGGCAGCAGATTGGAGACAAGCTGGTTCTCAAGGGAGGGGAAGTGTTAACAACCATACTCCTGTAGCACATCCAGAGACTCCTGAAGCGGTGGGCTTGAATGAAGACACCGATGAGATGCATCCCAACAAGAGAACACGACAACCGTCAACACGATACTCTTCTAAAGACTAGGGCCTGGGTTAGCTATATAAGGAAGGGGTTAACATATAGAAAGTTTTGGCTATTAGAATATGGTTGAGGCCGATAGCTTGTAACAGAAGTGAAATTGCGAGAATCAATTCCTTCCCTCCGGAGCAATTTCCCGGACGAGATCAATGCAATCCTATGTTCCTCGCCTATTTATCCTCTAGCTAGCAAGTAGTAATAAGATGAGCAAGGTAACGTCAAAAAATGAACAAAAGAAAAAACATGTATAACAGGATGAGCTCGTTGTTTTAGAGGACATGTACACACACTGAGAGCTATAACATATATACACACGAGAGCATTTTAGGTATCTCCACTAGGCCGACCCAACCAGTCCGGACGCGTTCGAACGCGTCCGAGTGGATGTGCGGGACGTGTGCAACCTCCCAGTGGCACGATCCATCCGGATCGACACGTCCGGCTCGATCCATCGGCACATCAAATTTGCGTGACCAATGCGTCAGCCTGGACATGGGCGGGTCGAGGGTGTGTCCTCCCCGCACGCGCTACTAGCCCACGCGGCAGCGATTCAGAGGCGCGGGCGGCAGCCTAACCGGTGGCACCGAGTCAGACGCAACCGCGGTAGCCTTCGCCATTAATGTCGATGGGACAAGACGCCGCCTGAGTTCCCGCACCAGCATTGATGGCGAAGGCGCGAGAACCTGTGCGCGCTCGCACGGGGTAGGGGCTACTTAAGCAGGCCCCTGCGCCCGTCGGTGTTGCACTTCCCTCCTCTCCTCTCGCCATCGCCATCTCCAGGGCCTCCAGCACCGCCCCTCGCCACAACCACCGCCACCGGTGATGGCTCGAGATATGTAGAGCTTGTTGGAAACCCCAAGAGGAAGGTATAATGAGCACAGCAGCAAGTTTCTCTCAGTTATAAAATCAAAGTTATCGAACCAGTAGGAGTAAGAAAACAACTCCAAGTTGTTGCTAGCAACTTAGAATCCTGTACAACACAACCATATAACTTTACCCCAACTTACAGTGAGGTTGTCAATCTCACTGGTTTTGCTGAAAACAAAGGATTAAACGTATAGTCTGGAAGATAGTAATTGCTTGTAGAAAGTAAACAGTAAACGGTAAACAGTACATGGTATATTAATGGTAAAGGAATGGACTGGGGTCCACAGTTCACTAGAGGTATTTTTCCTTAAGATAAATAGCATGTTGGGTGAACAAATTACAGCGGGGCAATTGACAGATTGAGAAAGCATAACAATGCATATACTGAACATGTTGACTCCTACGAGATTTGATTGGGCATTACAATATAATACATAGACCATAATCCAACTGCATCTATGACTAATAATCCACCTTCAGGTTATCATCCGAACCCTTCCAATATTAAGTTGCAAGCAACAGATAATTGCATTAAGCAAAGTGTGTAAAGTAAACAATACAATTGCCTCATGGACAAAGGATTGTTATTTTCTCCCTAGTAGCAACAGCATATCTACAACCTTAGAGATTTCTGTCAATTTCCCAGATTACTAGAGGCATGAACCTACTATCGAGCATAAATACTTCCTGTTGGAGTTGCAAGCATCTACTTGGCCAAGATAGCTACTAGCAACAAAGAGCATACAAGATCACAAATAACATAGACATGATAGAATCAATAATCAATCTGATATAATATCTCAATATCCATCGGATCCCCATAAACACAACATATAGGATTACAAATAGATGATCTTGATCATGAACGAAGCTCACAAGATCTAAACATAATAGCACAAAGAAGGAGAACCAACCATCTAGCTACTGTATGGACCCATAGTCCAAGGGTGAACTACTCATGCATCACTCCGGAGGCTGGCATGGTGATGAAGAAGGCCTCCGGGATGATCTCTCCCCTCCGGCAGGGTACCGGGAAGAGCTTCGGATTCCCCCAATCTAGGGATGGAGATGACAGCGGCTACAAACTCTTTCGTGGATTTTTGATTGGGTACTTAGGATTTCTGCATCGGGGTACTTTTATAGGCGAAGGGGCAAGGTCGGTGGGCGCCCAAGGGGCCCACACCATGGGGTGGCGCGCCCAAGGGGGTGGTCGCGCCAGCCCTAGGTGTGGCCACCTCGTGGCCGCACTTCGGCTGCCCTTCCGACTTCGTGTTCCTTCTGGTAAAATATTGACATTGGCTTTTGTCCCATCCAATTCCGAGAATATTTCCTTACTAGCTTTTCTGAAACCAAAAATAGCATAAAACAGGCAACTGGCACTGCGACATCTTGTTAATAGGTTAGTTTTAGAAAATGTATAAAAATACCTCAAAGTGTAAATAAAACATACGAAAGTTGATACAAAACAAGCATGGAGCATCAAAAATTACAGATACGTTTATGACATATCAACCGGCAGCGACGAAGAAATCGGGATGGTTCAAGAAGGGGAAGAATGACCACGAGGCGGGTGGTTCCGGCTCAAGCGGTCGATGCAGGCAGGGGAGCGGCATGCCAGCCTTTCTTCGGGAGGTTGTGCCGCCGTCGCAGGACTTCATCGGCTCCCCGCCACGCGCCAGGAGGAGGAGGCCCCCGGCCGCGACCGCTGCTACTTCCGTGTGGCTGAGTGCAAGCGGCGATGGAAGGAGGGGAGAGGCATCGCTCACCATGATGTCTCCCTCCCCACGGGTTGGCACCTCAACCAGGAGCATGTGTCGGTGCCGCCCGCGCCGAAGGAGGGCAAGGGGATGGAGGAGGATCACTCGACACATCCATAAGCTCCCGTCGGCCTTCTGGTACGACCGCGCCTACCAGAACAGGACGTTCTGGAAGAAGTTCCTCGAGTGGAAGCACACGACGAGGCGCGTAATCTCCTACCACGGCGAGTTCGCTCCGTGGGGTTCCCGCGCCCTCCCCGCCTTCAAGCCTGACAACGACGACATCGTCAACCACTCCGACGCCAACCTCAGCGATGATGACCTCGACATCGTCGTCAAGGAGGAAGAGGAGGAGGAAGAGGTCGCGTCCTCCGCCGTTGCGCACCTGCCCCTGGAGTACCAGGAGATCCTGGTGCAGGGGTATGAGGAGGATGCCATCCTCGAGTAGGCCACCGCGGCCAGCTCGAAGGAGGAGGACGGCATGTGGGACGGCTACCAGGACGCCGTTTAGCCTACCGGCCTGGTGGCGCAGATGAACGCGGGGCTGCCGCCACTACCACTGCCGCCGCCTAGGGGGGGTGGGCTGCTCCGCCCGCGCTAGGGTCGTCTGCTCCACCCGTGCCGGGGTGGTATGCTCTGCCAGCGCCGGCGGAGACGGATGTGTGGCCTGGCCAGGTGATCGACCAACCCTCGTCTCCCGTACCCGCACCCGCACCCGCACCCGTGTCAGCTCCGGGCCTATCACCGGCACCTCTAGACGCCACTAGAGTATATCAATCTCGATCCATAGATGAAGGGGAAGCACAGGCGGCAGGGAGATCGGTAGCTATGGCCCCGTTTAAATTTTTGTTTTTTATTTTTTGAATATAAAATTATGTATATATATGAACGAACTTTGCTGGTTTTAGCGCGAATTGTCTCGGTTTGAAATTCGAAAAGAAAAATGGTGAGACCCTATTGGCCAGGCGCGGACAGATGGGTCGCGCCGCTGGACGCGGCCCACCGGACAAGCCGGACCTCGACCCAAAAAGGACCGTGGACCAACCCAAACAGATAAAAACGGACCATGATCACCCGTTTGGGTCGGCCTGGTGGAGGACGAGCTCCCAGAGGACTTTTTTTTCTAAAAAGTTCAAATTTAAAGATTCCAACAATTTTTTAAAAAAAATACAGGAACGCAGCTAATAATTTAAAAAGTTCAAATTTAAAGATTCCAGCTAATAATTTAAAAAAAATACAGGAACGCAGCTAACTATGATATGAAAATAATTTGTATTTGACATCAACAAAAAAGAGAAATTCCTGAGCAAGATGTAAACAGTGTAATTTTAAATGGGTCTCCGTTTTCTGTAAATTGGTCGTGTTTGTATTTTTTACTGCGTCCAAAATACAAGATATTTTATATTAAAAATTTGCATATTTGTATTAAATATTGTTTTCTACATGTATGTATTTTTTTCAAAAAAATATCTAATTATTTTGAAAAATTTAAAAACGGGCTCACTCGAGCCAGTCCTTCAAACCGATTTTCCGATACACCCACATCATACTTTCTTTGTCTTGGCAGGTTTGCTAAATTCGAATGTCTTTAACACTATTTAGTACTCCCTTGGGTTCATATTACTCTCTTCGTTTCAATTTACACTGCGGTCAACCCTCCGTTTCAATTTATACTGCGCGTTTGACCGGATACGGAAAATGTGAAGATCTATTACTCTCTTATTTTTCATCCAGAATGGATAGAATTAACACGGAGCTAAACAAGTTAGTTCTAGCGCACTTAGCTACGGGCGCTCGGTCAAACACGCATGCTTTTTTTAAAACAGACTTTATCTTAATTTGTATATATCTAGTTAATTATTTATGCTAGATATATTCGTATCTAGATAAAGTTGAGAATATTAATATGAAATAATATAGATAGGAGGGAGAGGGAGTATATAGATCCATCTTAATTTAGATAAATTTGCGACATTTTTTTTTATGACGGAGGTCACTGCGTGGTAGTACAGGTACAGCACAATCACTCTCAAAATTCTCATTCACCTCTGGTTCGCAGCAAGAAGACGCTGAGCTCCTGCGGCGGGCTACCACCGGCGGTGCGGGGGCTGATGAGATGGTACGACACCGCGTCCTTAGAGCCCACGATCCTCTCATAGGTCGCCCGCATGTACAGCACCTCCTCGCCGCCGCGTTCTTCCTGCCCAGCTCCATCGCTGATCCGTCCTGGCGCCTGAGCCGCAGGTGGCAGCGCCCCGACGCCGGTCGTCATCGCCCGCATGGTCTCCAGCACGCCCCGCTCCCACTCCGTCGGCGGCCGCCGGTTGGCGTGTCCCACGTCCCTGCCGTTGCAAGACGCCGTCCACACGCTCTTGGACCTGCCGCTTGTAGCGTTTGAGCGGTGGCACTCGAGCGCGATGCGGAGAAGGCCGGATCCCATCTCGGCAGCGATGGACTGCATCGGCACGGAGAGCTCGAAGAGGAACGGCGGTGGCACGGCGGGGTCGCGCTGCACGCAGAAGGTGACGCAGCCACCGCGGCTCCCGAAGATGGTGCCGACGATGATGGCGCAGTGCTGCCGAGCGTCCTTCTTTGCCACGATCGAGGCGGCTGGGTCGATGATGCTCTCGGACAACTGGTGCTCCTCCTGATGCTCACGCCCGTCGTCCTTTTTGACGGCCTGGTTCTTGTCCATGAAAGAGAAGCTTAGGCGGTTCCTGGCGGCGTCATCGGCGCCGGACTGCTGCTTAACAGAGGGGACGCAGGCGGCGAAGATTGGCGCAAGGCACAGGTAGTTTGATGCGGACGTGTTCTTCTTCTCCATGCTGCCTGGATTTCTGCAGCTGCTCAGCTCTGCTTCTTGGTGCTGATAAGGTGAAGCGATGGCATGTACAGCAGGCAGCAATAATCGAGGTCTTATTCTGAGCTGGTGCCACGACCCAGGAGTGAGATGATGATGATGCTGTATGTGTAGGCGTGAACAGCCATGTAGTAGATGTGGACGCGGGACAGCGATCGGAACTTTGGAATCCTAGTTTACAACTTAATTAGGTTGTTTCTGCTTAATAAAAGGAACCGTGCATTGTTCTAGCTGTGTGTTCTTGGGTAGATGCCTTATGCCAAATTAGCTAATTCGTTGTGTTCTTTGGAAAAATCTACAAGGTCTATGCATCTTACTCGTCGTTTCCGCTCAATGAAAAACACACCAAGTTGAACAGATGATGGTATGTCCTGGAGCGGTAATAGAGGATTTATATGTGCAAATTGTTTAAGCAAACATCATGTCTGGGTGGTGTAGTTGGTTATCACGTTAGTCTCACACACTAAAGGTCCCCAGTTCGAACCTGGGCTTAGACACAATATTTTTATAAATTTTTAGCAAAGTGTAAAGTTATTTTGTCTACAGTATTGATGATCTGTTTTCGTTGTTGAATTTGTTATGGCAATACATTTGAAACAAGATCATATGTGGATGTAGCTTGAGGACTCTTTTCTTCACTTATTGCAAGATTAGCTTAGACACAGTATATCAACACCCGGATTTTTAATCCCAGATATCCGTTATGTCATACCTCGCAATCCCAGGATTATCATTTTTGCGAGACATAACGGATTGGATAATACGGTATATCATCCATTACAAACCATACATAAGGTCTTACACAAATAAGGATCTCATGATCCAGTCTGAATACAACAAGCAGCGGAAATAAAAGATAAGCGTAGCGGTAGGGTCTATCTCCAGGGACACAGACAATGCTGACGAAGACAGATAGTCCTAGTTATTATAGCCGTCCTGCTGGCCATCATCTTGATAGTCTCCTTCATACTCTGGCCATGAGAATAGCCAGGGACAAAAGCCATGAGTACTCTTTAAGTACTCGCAAACTACTATTAACAGGTACCATAGTTCTAAGTTAAAGTGCTAAATCTAAGTTTAACTCTAAAGTTAAGTTTAAAACCTAAGCTGAGTTCAGAAGCAAAGAAAGATAAAGTAAAGTTCTAGAATCACTTAAGTTGGGAAGTTATTGTCCTAAACACAACCCTGTTGTGGTCAAGTCAAGATTCATCATTCATTTCAAGTTATTTAGAAAACATCTGACAACGAAACAGTATGGCCATTCCAACTGTCCATAACCGCGGACGCGGCTATTCGAATAGTTTGACACTCTGCAGAGGTGGTACACTTTCACCACAAGATTCGATACATCTGTCAGGGATAACCCTAAATCATCATACTTAGTATGCAGATAATCAAACATAATCTTCCCTTTACACACCCTAGTATAAGCACCTCTCCTATGAGCATGGCCTCCCAACCATGACCATCAGTCATCTTGGGCACTGCATAGGTGGACATCATGAGAGGTAGCCTCAGCTCAAACCTCTCCCGCGAGGGAACTAATACTAATGCACATAAATTTTCAGCTAAGCCTTACCCAATTCAGGTAATGTGGTTGTACGGTAAATTTAGAATGGTATCGCATCCGAATTCAACCATCAGTTTTATAAAAGGGTTAAAGTTCATGCCTCAATATTTTCATCATCATCCACCATTTGTGTTTCTCAACACATGTCAAAACATCTCAATAGAATGACTCGTCATTCTAAGGTTTTCATAATTCATTTTCACCAAGTGTTCCCATCTAAAGTGACTCAAGTTTTTGATCTACTCTAAATTACTAAGTTAAGAGTGTTCACTGAGGTGGAAGTGATGGGTTCAATCTCATGCCATAGAATGACATCTAAAGGTTTCTAAATAGGTCAAGTTTTATACTTTTTATGCTACCTTCAGAACAAGAAAAGAACTTGGTGTAAACTAAGGGAGGTAAAAACTTGTAAACAAAGACTTGAGGTAACTACTAGTTAAAAGGGGTGTGATCAAAGCATGCTTAAGGCATCTTTGCTAAACCATCTATTTTGATCCTAGCTTGCGAAGCACTAAGCTTGCAAGTGTTAGCTTGCACTGTTAATGGTGGCTTGCCTTGGTTGGTGCTGTGGTTGAAGTTTTCTTCGTCTTCTTCTTGGTAGAACTCCTCCTCCTCGTAAGCTTGATCGGTACTATCTTCTATAAATACATACGGAGTACACAATCACCAAACTATACTTAACTAGGCTAGATAGCATTCTAAGACACACAATGGATCATCTATTATCATCACAAGCATCACAAGTTTAAATCTCTAGTTTCATTCTTTTTAATTTAGAAAAGTAATTTCTACTCATTGAAAAATTAACTAAGATTTAATATTCACCACTTAAAATATGGGATCATGTTGAAACATGTCATCACCACATATTCTAACATGTGGGAATAAGATTTAAAGGTTGGATCATAATTACTTTGGTTTAAGTTTATTATTTAATGATTTAAAGTGACTAGAAATGCCTATATAGCATTAATTTGGTACTAGTCCAAAGTCACTACATTTAAACCTTAATATTATTACATATTTAGATAGATATGGTGAAATGTGATTTTTGAGAGGTGGAATCAACTCAAAAGCTATCTTGGTTGATTTTATAAAAATGTTGCAAGGTGCAAATGCTTCTGTTTTGTTATTTTTATTAGGAGAGATCTATAACTCTAATTGAATTAAATCCAATGGTCTTGGATAGATCATTTCAATACCTTTCAGACAAAATTGATTTCATGCAATTTGGATTTATAAAACTCCCAGAATTGAATTTTAAACTAGTGGTCAGAAACTAGATTCAACTTAAAAATAAAAAATCCAGATTTAACGGTTGGGCTAGTGCGGGAAAGAACTTGGGCCGGCCCAGTGACGCTCCACGGCGCAGGGCTCAGCTGACAGGGGTCCCGCTTGTCAGTGGGTCTTAACACGCGAAACGATATGCGCGCTGTGGGCCGTAGGATTAGAATGGGGATCTACGGCTGAGGGTCGTCGTCGACGACGAACAGGTCGCCGACGAGCTCAAACCCTAGCGGCTCGGTGGGGGTCTACTGGGGACGTACCAGGGCTCCAGGGGGTAGGCGAGGCGGGCAAACGAACTGGAAGACGACGACGAGGCGAGGCATGGTTGCGGCAGAGCTTGGGGTGCCCTAAATCACAGGCGCCCTTCTCCTCCTGCTGCGGCTGCTCCGGCTCCAATTCCGGTGAGGCAGAGCTCGCTTGGCTCCGGCGAGAGGGGTGAAAGGATCAGTGAGAGGTGGGGAGTGAGTGGATGTGGAGAAATGGTGCGGGGGAGGCTGGTTTATATAGGCCCGACGGTGAGACCGAAGGGTATGGGCAGGCGACTCTGGGGACACGGCTACGGGCGGTTAGCGGCATGGCGGAGGATGCGATCGACAGGTGGTCTCCTGGCGGTGCCCTAGGAAGTGAATGCGAGTGTAGGGGCGGTGGCATGCGGTCTGGGCGAGGTGGCGCTCTAAGCGGCAGAGGCGACGGTGTCCACGGCGAGCGGTGGCTGGGGTGAGTTGGGCGGCCAGCGGGGGTGTCTAGGGTGTTCCCCAGGTCATGGCAGAGCGGTGGGCACGGGCTGTGGCCAAGGTGTGGTCTGTGCGCGCGGGGACAGAGCGTGCTCTGCGAGCGGCGTCGGCATGGTGCGGTGGCACTGGGCGCGGGCTCTCCTCGGTGGTCCACTGCTGCGCTTGGCTCGGGCAAGGGACAGGGGGTGGCGGTGAGCTCCTGGCTACCTCCTAGACATGGCGAAAGAGAGGGAAGTGGTCTGCTAGGGCGAGTGCATGGTTGGCCGGCGAGTTGGTGCTCGGCATGGCCTTGCACTGCCACTAGGGGAGTAGGGAATGGGTGCTAATGGCATGGTTAGATCAAGAGGGGACCAAAAGATTAAATGGGGATCAAATGGGGCAAAACCCTGTTCAAAACAGTGAGCTATGATTTAGAGTTTAAACCTGTCTGCCAAGTGTTTGATTAATTGGCCGCAAGAAATAAACTTTTGAATTTTGATTTCAAAATTTTTGGGTGTTCTCCACTAGTGCTAGGTAGTCTCTGGTTGCAAGGGTTTTGAAAGTGGAGCTTGTTTGAATGGTTTTTGAAAAGGTGGAATCTACCCATATGAACTAGATTCAATTTTGAACTATCATTTAAAATTAGCATTTGAAAGATTTTTGCAGATCACAAGGTGGGCCTTGGTACCTCATTATGTGTACTAGCAAGGGGTGCAAAGATCATGAATTGTTTCTGTTAAGAAATGAGTACTAGGAACACTCAAAGTAGTGTAGGGGATTAAAATGGCCAAAATGACCATTCCTCCTTTTTAATTCTTTTTGATTTGATTTTTTTTGGTAAAAGTTTGGGAATGATGTAGATGATGTTTAAATCACCTAAGCAATATTTTACAAGCATTGGATCACTTAAATAAGGCACTTCAATTCAACTCCTATCTTAAATGCACACACATATGAATGCTTTCATTTTTAATTTGAAAAAGGTTTTGTTAACCCTATTTTTGGATGATTTGATCTTGATAAGCTTGGATTAAAGTTTTGGGATGTTACACAATATTTTTATAAAGTTTTGGCAAGAGTCGAGTCATTTTGTTTACAATATTGATGATCTGTTTTCGTTGTTTTTATAATATTGATGATCTGTTTTCTTCTCTAAATCATATGTCGATGTAGTTTGGTGGCTCTTTTCCTCACTATTTGCAAGATTAGCTTAGACACAATATTTTTATAAAGTTTTGGCAAGAGTAAAGTCATTTTGTCTACAATATTGATGTTCCGTTTTCGTTGGTGGCTTTGTTATGGTGATACATTTGAAACTAGGTCATATGTCAATGTAGTTTGGTTACTCTTTTCTTCACTAATTGCAAGATTATAATCACTTGTTTCTAGGTTATTGCTTACTTGGTTAGCAGGATATAGCAACTCTGCTGACAAATTACTAAACTTTACGCTCTACTGGTATGAATTTCCATGATATAACCTTCATGCCATGATATATCTATTACTTTATCGCTAGGGGAAGGAAACAAATGATGGCACCTCAAAGGACGGGAACAATATCCGAGTACATAGTCTTCGTCGACTAAGGACAAGGCCATGAAGAGCTTTTGTTTGAATTCCTTCTATCCATCTATGTCAACAACACCAAATCGAACAATGAGGGAGGACATAAACAGTTGCCACCGAGGACACTACCATGTGTTGCCAACCAGCCATCCCAAGAAAAGAGGAATGCATGTTGCCTACCAGCACAAGCAACCTAAAACTTTCGGCAAAACACCAGCCAGAACCATGCTCATGGCCTCATTGCCAAGCCGTCACCAACAAACAAATCCAGATCATCCCTCACCTAGGTAAAAAATGGTCCCAACTCCCGACTGTACCGAATCTGAGAAGGCTTATCCTCATGTGGCAAAATAATGAGAGGAGTCACACATGTAGTGGAGAACACCGTGCAATCGGCTCGCTGACCTATCCATAAGGTTTTTCGGTGCACCCTTTGTTGGCCCTATGCTATTACCGAAAGTAAGTCATTATCTACTGACCTGGATTTCTTTCCTTACTCTAATAGTTAGTGCCTATCATTCTAGATATGGAATTCCTGAAAAAGCATTAACCGAAAGACGCCGGATGTAAATTTTTGCATGGTGCACCCACGGTGTACCACGCCGATAACTCAAAAACATACTCTAGTCATGGAAACAAAGCGTGCAGGTTTTTCGAACACGCCCATATGCTCTTTTGTGTTGTCACACTAGGCCTTACCCTCTCGAGAGACCTTTTCTTAATTATTAAAAAAAAATTAGACCAAGTGTCTTAAGCTTTTTCTTATTAGACCAAGTGTCAAATAAGGAAGGAAAACGGTGTCAAACAGGGAATCAAATTTTCAACTAGTATCAAATAAGGAATTCTCTCTATTAAAAAAGCTTGGCCATTGTCTTCCCACCTCCTTTTCCAGCTTGTGCCAGCGAATCGCTTGCCTCCTCTTGTCGCACAATCACCTACTGGTAGTAGTACTGAGCTTAGCCGGGTGGTGCCCGTGCCGACAGGTGCCTAACTGACAGCGAAGCTAATCTATTTCAAAGTCCCGCCATATTTTACCGCTTTACAAATTATTACGAAGAGGCAATCCAGATCCTTGCTAAGCACGCACACATCAAGCACAAAGTAGTAGTACACCGAACGACAAGAAAACCGTCTCACCTTCAGAGGACACGGAAGTGAGCAGATCTGGCGGCCCAGCTGCTATTCGGGATTAGCCTGGTGGTGAGACTCTGGCGCCTAAGAAGGAATCTGGAAAATAATGGAGCTGCTTTGATTCATTATATTCACAGTTGTCTTGATAACCTATATATTCCTTATTCCTGAATAAGCCTTATTCCTGAATATTCACAGTTGTCTTGATAACCTGCATACAATGTGACTAGTAGCACTTTTCACTCTGAATGATAGATATCCTTGGCTATATTTATTGATTTCTCAAAACATGGAATTCAGGTTTTCATGTATACCACAAAAGTTGTGGCTTACATCACTAAGAAGTCGATAAATTCCACTAGATCATCGATGTTTCTAAGCTTCCTAATAAAGAACACTGTCAAGTTCCATAGCTGCGGTCTCCAGCATCCCCAAGGCCAGGAACGATGAACCTATAAAGTATTAAGAACAATCAGTCATAGAGAGAACAAATATTATCAGACATGCTAGTCAACAATCGGCATTCTAGTTACCCTTTTTCATTCACGATTTGATCCATGGCTCCTGTATACACACAGATCCTGCACAACACAGTTACGAGATTATACAAAATATCAAATATATCGATGAAATAAATGTCGGAGGTATCAGCATGTACCCTGGGAATCTTTCATTAAGCTTCTTGATGGCCGGAGGAGCAGCAACAGCAGCTATCTGCATGGGAATGACCTCTCAGATGATAATACCAGATTATGTCAAACAACAGGATTGGGTGAACATAATTTGCCTAACGAACTCACAATTCTTATTTGGCTGATCTCAGCCCCGCGCTCTTTCAGCAGATCAACTGCTGCAGCTACTGTTCCACCTGATAGATAAGTAAAGGAAGATAAATATATGAACATTACACCACAACAAATGCTGCTAAACCCTCACAGCGTAAGCAAGGGATATAAATCCATGATACTGAAGGATCTAAGGTACTAGGAAACAGGTATACCAGTTGCAAGCATAGGATCAACAAGGAGAATATGACATCCTTTTGGGAATCTTTCAGGTAACCTGCATTCAAAATTGTTGAAATGAACAACATTACATGTTAAATAACTTGAATAGTTTTCCACAAAAATAGTACTCCGTAATGCCTTGATTGGTTTTCATATAACTGAAAACAGTATTAGTAAAAGAACTATCCAAAATCTTGGTGAAGGGTACTACACAGGATGAACTTAAATGCTAGAAACAAGTTCAGATGGACTGTTGCTGATCCTGTGTTGTGAAGTTATTCTTTTGACTAGGAAATTAAATAATATCAATGGCCTCCATCATGAGCATTGTAGTTTCAGAAGAAAGCCAGAAGTTGTTCAAAATATGTCATGCTCCATATCCGAGCCTCTGCTAGTGCAGATAAATAGCACTTACTTGTTCAAGTATACAGAGGGCTGTAGCGTTGTCTCATCCCTAGCCATACCTTCAATAAGAAGAAAAAGGATCAGAATATTGCCAATTTATTCAATCATGGTAAAATAATATTACAGTACAGAGAAGGAAAAGGCAGTGTGTTGTTTTTCATACAATTAGAGAAATCACTAATAATCTTGTACATATTTCCATCCATGGATTTTACACATTTGACACTCCAAAGTTTCTAAAACTATTGCCAGTAAATGTACAATTAAGAAATACTTTAAGATGAAAAACAGAATATCATTTCTTACCTAAATGGAAAGTTCTGGTTATCGGAAAAATTGATGTCATAAACTCGGCAAGGACAAGTCCTGCTCGTAGAATAGGCACAATCTGAAACAACAACAGTCTAATTCAGTAAGCTCTACATAATATTGCTACAGAGCATGCTCAATTCAAAAAAAATGTCTGGAGGAAATGCAAACCATGATAGGCTCCAAAGGATCAACCGATTCTACAACAGCTGTGCCCATAGGTGACTGGACCTCCCGTGGTACTGTTGGCTGCCAAAGGAAGGGGAAAAGCATATCAATGATAACATTGACATCCCAATCAAAAAAATCATCATCATTGTCTAATCTGAATAACAGCTGCAAATATAATTACCATATTTTACTGTTTTCATCAAGGCTTGGTTGTCATTTACAGTGATCGACAATTTCACAATTCAAAGTTTATTGTTTTGTATATGAAGCAAATGAAGGGCTAATTCCGAATATATAAATCCACAACACAACAAAAGAAGCACCATCATCTGGTTAAGAATTAGAAATATACCAGCCAATCCCTGGTTGCGTCATAGGCGAGCAATCTGCCAAGCTCCCCCATGGCACTTCCTGCCCAAGATTATCCCCAACAAGCAGAAAGTTACGAATCATAAACGGGTATCGTACACATTATGCGCGAGGCAAACTATCAAATTGGGGGATGGAATCACTCACTAAAGGCGTGGGTGGGCGTAGACTGATCGCGGAGGACGGAGACCCAGTGGTTGATAAGCGGGTGAGCGGGCACCACCACCTGCGGGCCGCGGACAAAACAATCTAAGTCTTGATTTCTGCCTGCCACAAAATACTAGTTGTACACTAGTAATTGGGATGGACATGTACCTTGAAGCCGTTCATCATGGTGGCGGTGTGGTCGTGGTTGCAGATTTCCATCCGCCGGAATCGAGGACGGGAGGCGGCTCTGTGGCTGCTAGGGTTTTGGTGAAGGGGTACTCGGCGGGAAGGAAGGCCAAGGCCCAAGGGGAACAAGATGTGGACGGCGATGCGGGCGGGTGCCACCTTTTACGGGGCGGCGGTTAGGTGGGCCCATCGGCTGTGGGAGGATTTAGGCCCCTTCTTGGTTAAATGATTTTTAAGTTTTTTTCTAGGATTTCAAATCAAAATTTCTATGATATTTTGTAACGCTATATCTTGTGTTTTTTGTATGATGCAACTACCCAACTTTTATAACCGATTTGTGCGTTTTCAATTCATGTAAGATTTCATGTGACATATCATTCATGCGAATTTGTCCTTTCTATGTTTTTCAAACTAAATCTATTTTTTTTCAAAGTCAGAAAAATCTAAGAGTTTTTTCTTGGAATAATTAGCATGTAGTTTTTCAGTACACACATATCGTAGAAACGGTGATATATTAGGTGGTGTCTCTTCACACATAGTAATGACACAATTGATGTCGTGCACTAAGAAGTATTGATACGAGAATGTCTCAAACGCTTCGTTCGGATGTTCAAATTGGGGTTAGATATTGGGTATTCGGGTGGTGCCAGTCCCTAATACACGAATGTCAGTTGTTCGGATGGTTGAGGAATTAGACCTACGTATTGAAGCTCGATGTCGAGGCCACGTGCGGACGGCAAAATATTTGGAGGCCTGATGTCGAGGCTAACCCCTCGACATCGCAATGTATTCGGCGCACCGCTTCCTTTGGACTGCCTCGCGATTTATGAAAAAAAAGCTTCTTCTCTAGGCGGCGACGGCGCAGGTAGTCCTTCTCCCGTCCTTCCCCTCCTTCTCTACCAGTAGCTGGGGACACCCTCCCGTCCTCTCTCTCTCTCCTTCCCAGCGGCCCTCTCATGTTCGCCCTCTCTCTTCGGCCCCTCTGATCTCTCTACTCCGCACAACGACGGTGATTGGGCCTGCTCCGGCGTCCGGCGAACTAGCCTCCCGTGCTCTGGCGTCCGGCCAAGTATGTTGCTGCAGGACCCGCCCGTCCCCCGAGCTAGGACGTATGGCCACAACCTATCTCCCTGTCTCCTCTTGATCTTGATTTGTTGCTGTTGTGTGATGTTTTAGCTGCAAAATTGCCTGTGTATGGCTTATGGCGAACTGCTGCCTCCCAATCTAAATCTGCTGGTGTGTGATGTGCTGTGATGATGGTGTGTGGTGATGTGATGCGGACTGTGTTGGCCTACTCCTCTCTCCCTGTCTTCTCTCGATGATGGGTCAAGGGCACTAGTTTGCCTGGAGGCGTCCTCGTCAAACATGGCAGCTTACTTGAGCATCATGGTTATTTGGCCACGTAACAATGTTCATGTAAGGTTCATGTAAGGACCATACTCGTGAGCAGCTAATATACATGCGCCATGCATGGATGGATCAGTATTCAGACTGACTTCATGCCATGCGTGTTTTCAGCATAGAACCTGACTTCTCCTCTTGGTGACATGTATGATCCAGGTGATGGCCATGTGCTGCTAAATATGATGATGTTTTGCTTGTAAATGTATGCATAACCTATATAATGATCAAATTCTCGATATACTGCAATTCATCACTTTCACCGGCCGAACAACATTTGGCATTTAACCTCAATATCTTCTTCTATTCGGAATATCTAATGCATCCAAACAGAAATATTGGCATTTGAGCTCAATATCATTATCTTGGGTATTGTACACTCAACCCAATATAATGCCAGACCTCCCAATACAAACATCCGAACGAAGTGTAATAGGTTTTGTAGCTTTTTTGGAGTGCCACTTAATTCTATGTTAGCAAGGTGTCGAGTAGGGGGGCTTGGTAGAATGTTCGGGCCCTTCAAGTTCTCAAGGCTAGCTCCAAAGCACTCTAGCTCAATGCGGAGGCATCCAAGACTTATCGAGTTCAACCCTATACTATTTGAAGTAAGTCTTGAAGATCTAGTGCTCTTTCCATGAGGGAATCTTTATAGGTTAGGGTTAGTTGATAAATTACCAACCTACCATTGATGTGGTTAGTGAAAAGGGTAATGTATGCAATCTTTGGCCCATTTGGTCCACTGTGGACTAGGAGAGGGGTCTCGTGCATATTTCATGATAGACTATTTGATGTCTGCAAGAGCACATGTTCGTAAAATCACTTTTTGTGGAAGTATAAATACTGGTTTTTATATCGATCCCAATAAGGAGTCTAGGCAAGTGTTTATCTGCGGTGTTTCTCACTCAAGGTGTCACTAGTCTTGAATGGATTGAATGCAAGTATTGAAGGTGAAAAGGTGATGAGTATGGTTAAGTGTGAAATGGAGTTTGAACAGAGATTAAAAGTAAATAACATAAAAGTAAAAAATACGAAGGTTGATTGAGGTTCCTGCAAATGAAAGGTTAGACGCAGAGAGATTCAGTTCATGGTGATAATAAACATGCCAAATGAAATAAATAGAATAAGTATTTGTAATTCTTCATATAAGTATACAAGTAGGCGAGCAACCCATTACTAGCTGAGACTCCTCTAGGTGGATTCATCTGACTCCCATGATTATTTTTCCTATTACCACCAGCCATGGTCAGCATAGCATTTAAGTTTGTGAGACCGAATCAAAGCTTTAAACTTCGATGTTCCTCGTGCTACTCGAATTATACTACTAGATCCTCTTTGATATTAGCCTTGTCACTCAGAGGTCGCTCATTCTCTAGCAAATAAGATCTTATCTATGTGGTTCTATGGATCATGTTATTTGGTCCCTTAAATTAGATATCAAGCATTAGGGCATCTCTAGCGGGCTTACCCAAATGGTCTTGCCACGCCCAAACCGGTCTGCGCGGATAGGAGGATAACTGCAAAATGGCCCGGCATGGCGACCCAAACGGACCGACTCACACAGACCGAACCATCCATGCACCAAATTGGGTCACGGTTGTGTCGCCCCGGATAGTGCGCACGTGCTCCCGCATCGCCCCCTTCACCTTGGAGGTCCCTCCCACCAATGGCATACAAATCGCCATGTTCTCCCTCTAAAAACCTTCTCCAAAATTCGGATGGCGGGAAAGCGATGGATCCTACCACCACGAACGTTGTTGCGCCTGCCAGATAAAAACACTAATTAGGGTTTCGTGGTAGGCAACGTGCCTCCACCTCTTCTATTTATATACTTGGAAGATGTATAAACAAGTGTGTATACGTTTACATAATACAACACGTATACGACACGGTGGCCGATTCTTAACACTCCCCCTCAATCTAAATCGCTATTACTTACAAGATTAAGATTGGTTCTAAAACGGTCTAACATCTGTCGTGTAGCTGGCTTGGTGAAGACATCAGCCAACTGATCACTAGAAGAGATAAACCTCACCTCCAAAGCGTCATCAGCAACTTGCTCTCGCACAAAATGAAAATCAATCTCGATATGCTTGGTTCGAGCGTGAAAGACTGGATTCGCTGTGAAATAAGTTGCCCCTAGATTATCACACCACAAAACTGGAGTCTGCTGTTGGGAAACACCTAGTTCTGTAAGCAAAGAACTGACCCACATAGCTTCCGCTGCTCCATTTGCAAGTGCCTTGTATTCCGCCTCGGTGCTGGACCTGGAAACCGTGGGGTGCTTCTTCGAACTCCATGAAACAACAAACCACTCGTAGAGCGTCTATCATCAACACATCCAGCCCAATTGGCAGCAGTGAATATGCTAATATTCTGTTGTGATGACTTGCGAATACGCAGACCAGTATCCAATGTCCCTTTCACATAACGCAGAATACGTTTGACAGCCTCCCAATGAACTTCAGTTGGTTGAGAGAGGAATTGGCATACCTTATTCACCGCAAAGGAAATATCCGGGCGAGTGAGAGTTAAGTACTGCAGGCTACCAACAACACTACGATACCGGAAAAAATCTTACATTAGCAGGCACCTGTATCTCGAGCAAGCCGCTCGGTTGTGACCATAGGAGTGGAAGTGGGGTTACAATTCTCCATGTTTACCCGATGCAACAGATCAAGCGCATATTTGCGCTGCATAAGTGTCATGCCCCCTGAATTGTACGACGCTTCCAATCCAAGGAAGTATTCTAGAGTGCCCAAATCCTTGATAGGAAAAGTGTCCGAGAGGGAACGAACCAGACCTTCAACTGCCACAGAGGTAGATCCAACAATAACAATGTCATCCATATAGACCATCATGAACACTTGGACACCAGCTTGATTGAATATAAACAAAGACGTATCGGCTTTTGAGGGAACAAAGCCAAGCTGAAGCAACCGAGCACTCAAGCAAGCATACCAAGCGCGAGGAGACTGCTTAAGGCCATAGATAGCACGCTGCAATTTGCATACGTGTGTCGGATACCGAGCATCCTCAAAACCAGGGGGTTGCTGCATATAGACATCCTCAGACAGGAAACCATGAAGAAAAGCATTACTCACATCAATTTGACGAAGAGTCCATCCTCGAGAGACTGCAAGGGAGAGAACCAAGCGAATAGTTGCAGGCTTCACCACTGGGCTGAACGTATCACCATAGTCAATGCCATGTTGCTGTGTAAATCCGCGGGCAACAAGACGAGCCTTGTGCTTCTCAACGGAACCATCAGGACGATGCTTAGTCTTGAAGATCCACTTGCTGCCAACAATATTTGTGCCGGGAGGACGAGGAACCAGCGTCCATGTTTGCGTCTGAGATAGAGCAGAAAATTCCTCTGACATCGCTGCAGGCCACTCTGGCTCCTGAAGAGCATCCCGATGAGATAACGGGGCTGCAAAGAGAGCACACCTGCGCGAATCATACCGTACTGTGCCGTCGGTGTAGGTCTTCTCGCGACGAGTATTTTCACGGAGACGCGTCACCATGCCATGACCAGGGGCTGATGACGAGGTCGCACCATGACCAGGAGCAGGTGCGGGCGACGGCGCGTCAGCTCCATGCTGGAGCGGAGACGCGGGGGCCGAGTCATGTGACCCGGCGTGCGGCGATGATGATCGACTGGGAGGAGCCGACCCATGCAGCGTCGAGGCACCAGCTGGCTCGGGCGAGCTACGAGCAGCAGGCTCGACCCCGAGCATGTGGCGCCCGCCTCAGGCGCTTCTGTAGAAGGTTCCGGGGTTGGGGCATGTACATGCATGTCGATCACGCTAGGAACCTACACATGCAAAGCATCATCTCGAGACAGTAGGTTAGTAGACAAATAGGAAAGGTCGTATTGCCGCACATGATCACTCGTAGCCGGTTCAGACTCAGGGAAAGTGATGGCGTGCCGAAGGGTAGGAATATCTACGGTAACTCCGGGAGTGGCAAACAAGACCGACTCATCAAAGACAACGTCTCGATATATGTAAATACGACCGGTAGAACGATCGAGACACTTATAGCCCTTATGCATAGGACTATAGCCTAAGAAAACACACATTTTCGAGCGAAACTCAAGCTTATGCGCGTTGTACTTGCGAAGACTAGGCCAGCACGCGCAACCAAAGATATGGAGAAACTCATAGTTCGGTTGAGTTTTGAGAAGACGGAAAACAGGAGTATCCTTGTTAAGAACCGGATTAGGCATGCGATTAATCAGATAACATGCTGTCAAGAAAGCTTCGTCCCAAAAACGCAAAGGAAGAGACGAATGAGCAAGTAAAGCGAGACCGGTTTCGACTATGTGACGGTGCTTGCGTTCGGCAACACCATTTTGCTGGGAAGTGTGCGGGCAAGACACACGATGAGACACGCCGGTGCGCTGAAAATATTGATGGAGCCGATGGTATTCACCGTCCCAATCGGACTGAACGGCCTTGATTTTGGTATTGAGGAGAATCTCAACATGAGCCTGAAAGGCATAAAACACATGTTCAACATCAGATTTGTGTTTAAGGAGATAAATCCAGCAAAAACAAGAGTAGTCATCAACAAAGCTAACATAGTACTTAAAACCACCAGAAGATGCCACGGAAGGACCCCACATATCAGAATGAACAAGCTCAAGAGGCATAGTGGTAACACGCTGAGATAAATTATATGATAATTGATGACTTTTGGCACGCTGACATGCATCACAAATCGAAGAAGTATCAACTGGAGCACAGGATAAATCATGGTTCTTAATAATAGTTTGCACTACATTATTTGTAGGATGACCTAGACGCTGGTGCCACTGAGATGATGTAGTCTTAGCACCGGACAAAGCCTGATGAGATGATGCCGACGATGACGCGCGACTAAATGGGATGGGGTAGAGACCGCCATAGCTTCTACCGTGAAGCAGAGTTCTCCGGGTGGCCTTGTCCTTAACACAGAAAAAATGACGATGAAACTCAACAAAGACATCATTATCAGAGACAAGACGATATACTGAAAGGAGATGTTGATTAATGTGCGGGACATGGAGAATATTTTTCAGTTGCAAAGATGAACCGGCTAAAGAGGAATGACCAATGTGTGCAATAGACAAACCTGCCCCATTGGCCACTTGGACCTGATCCGTCCCGCCATAACGCTCTTGCAGGTGAAGTCGCTGAAGATCGTTCGTCAGATGATTCGTAGCCCTGGTATCCATGATCCAGGCCGGAGGAGCATGAGAACCCGTCGAGGCAGAGTTCCTAGAGCGCTGGTTGTTGGCACGTACGAAGTCGGGGTTGAAGCGATTCCGACACTCCGACGCGACGTGCCCCCAGTACCCACATATTTGGCACTTAGGACGTGGAAGGTGACGTCCGCGACTGCCTCTGCCGTTGCCGTTGTTGTAGTTAGGGCGACCGTGACCGCCACTACCTCCGCCACCATCGGTGGGCTGGCCGTAGCCGCTCGATAGCTGGCCATAGCCGCTCGAGTGCTGGCCATAGGACTGACCGTAGCCACCCGAGTACTGGCCGTAGGGCTGGCCGTAACCGCCGCCACCAGGGGTCGGACGGCCTCCATTGCCGCCACCGTAGCCGGGCTGGTAGGCACCAACCAGGGGTGCTATAGGGGCCGGCGGGAAAGTGGGCGCGCGCGGCCATGAAGTACTGCCACCAAAACCGCCAGGACGAGAGGCAGCGTTCGCGGAGGAAGACCACTCCACGGTCTCGGCCTGCTGTGCCTGAAGCGCCTCAAACGAGAGGACGTGAGAGTAAAAGTCTGCATACGGAACGGAGACGTTACCGACGGTGAGGGCGCCGGCGATGGAGTTGTAGGCGGGGCCGAGGCCGGTGATGATGTAATCGACGAGCTCGTCGTCGGTGATGGGGGCGCCAGCAGTGTCCATGGCGTCGACAAAGCCCTTCATGACGTGCATATATGCGGCAGCCGACATGTCCCCCTTCCTCGTCGTCTGCAGTTGACGACGGATGTGCCTCACGTTGGCACAGTTCTGAGCACCAAACATGGTGTGGACAGCCGACCACACCGCTGCGGAGGTCTTGCAGCCGATGAGTTGCGTGGCGATGTTCTCCTCCATGGAAGAGAGCAGAACGCCGAGCACTTTCTGATCCAGTCCCCACCAACGCGCATACTCGGGGTTGGGAACGATCGTGGCGGCATCACCGGTACCTTCGGTGATCGTCTTCGCCGGAGCGGGCACGGAGTTGTCGAGGAAGCCGTGCAGATGGGCCCCGCAGATGGGCGGCAGCACCAGTCCTCGCCACAGCATGAAGTTGGCGCTGTTGAGCCGGACGGCTGGAGGAGTCACCACCACCGTCGAGGTGGAGGGTCCCGCCGAGGCGAGCGGAGAGATGATGGGGCCGACGAGCTCTAGGATCGTGGATGCCGAGGCCACCGCGGTAGTCATCGCGGTGGACGCCGAAGCTGCCGAGGTGGACATCGCGTGGACGAAGGAGCTGCACGCGGGCGAGGGCGCGGTGATGCGATCGCGATCGCGAGAGGCGGCGGCGGCGGTGGACTCGGCTCTGATACCAAGATAAAAACACTAATTAGGGTTTCGTGGTAGGCAACATGCCTCCACCTCTTCTATTTATATACTTGGCAGATGTACAAACAAGTGTGTATACGTTTATATAATACAACACGTATACGACATGATGACCGATTCTTAACACTGTCGCCATCCACGCTACTAAGAAGTAGGACAAGCCGAAGAAGCTGGCCAAGGATATGACCTAGGAAGAGCGCCAGGTCGAGTCGGAGAAGCGTACGGGCCGGAGAGAAGCCGCCAAAAATCCGTTGCTCTTTGCCCAGCTCGACGAGGAGAGAATGATCGCATCCTCACCGTGCTGGCCGCGGCGAACAGAGAGGCGTTGGACAACAAAGATGCCAGGACATCATGATGTTGATGATGGAATTAATGCTCTAGGAATAATAATAATTATTATTATATACAATCCCCTGTTCGATATATGGGCTCATAATGCTATGCTATAACTATTGTGAGTATTGTTTGTGAGAATCAATGGAAACCTCCCTATAAAGATGAGCAAACCAAGGAGCTTCAAACAATGGGGCACCCCCATGTGGGCATTGCGTGGAAGCCATGGGGAAGAGCTTTAAGGGGAGGACGGGGCGGATATGTTTTCTCTGGCAGTTTTTTGCATTGCGGTTGAGAGATCCCTGGGAGTAGACAAAAATCACCTAACGTCATATCAGGTTGATCAGACGGTTGCGGACTTAGAGGCTGGGAAGTTTAAATCCTCCGGAGGACGCTCAGTCCCTCCCAAAATCAGGTTATTTTGTGTTTAGCTTACATGAATAGACTAATTTCGTCAAATATGTCTGGCCTTGCAAGCATGATGCGCAGGTCACTTCATCGCAGAGCCTCTAGCCCTCTACCCGAGCGCAGAGGATAAGATCCATCGGCAACGCTGCCAGCCCTACCCCGCGCGACAATGTTGCTGCGTTCAGCGGTTCCACCGATAGATCTTATCCTCGTTTCGTCGAGCTTATGTTGACTCCTGCCGCCACACGTACTCAACCGCTACCAGGTCGGTTGCAGGCGATCACGTCCTGCTGACTCCAGCTCAACCGAGACAAGGAGTACGGTTCAATCTCCAAGAAAAAACCAAAGGAAAACATGCTCGTGTAAGCATGGTTCAGCCCGAAAAAAAATCCTGTAAGACCAGGTCTATCGAAGGCCTCTCTCGATAGGTGTGACACGTGTTGGCCTCCATCTCAAAGCACCAGGCCCAATTCCTGTCCCATTTCAATACCGATGAAACCTCCCGATCCATCTTTCCTTCTTTCTCCGAGATCAATTCATAAATCCCAATTTCGTGCTATTTTGTTGCATAAGCTCTGTGACACCAGGAGGAGATCACTTACGAAAGTCATGAGGGGATCAACAATTGTCTAGATTTTGCACGACTTCAATGTGGACGGACGCACAACAACGGCACCAAACCCTCGCGCACGGTGGCGACACCAAACTCTCGTCGGCGACGGACATGCGGCACCAAGCCCTCCTCGCCGGTGAACGCATGGCTGTAGTGACACCAAGCTCTCGTCGTCTTCTCCAGCTGCACCAAGTGACCGCCCAGTTAGTCATGGCAGTGAACTCAAGGCCAGATATGTTGGAATTTGGTGTTCGGTTGCTGGTCCATAATAGAAATTCTGAAAGTCTTTTTGCCCATTTATGCAACACGACGTAACTACTGTGCTAGTAGAGCTAAAATTTAATCTCGTATAGCTAGTTGAGTGAGGGTTACATCTTCTTATATACTATGTTGTTCTACCACTCCACTAAGGTATGCGAAAAAGAAGCAACTCTCGCGCACTCCTCTTTCGACACTGCCCGTCTTGTCACGACGTGCTCCACGAGATCCATGGTTGTGGGAATGAGTTGGACTCATGTTTTGCATTTGTTTATGTTTTGCTGTTCAGAAAAATTAATTGTACGAGTCAATAAAGGACGAGTTAACCAATCAGCCGTTTCTGGATTTTCTAAATCGTGGACTGTTACCGACTCGGACGTGGGTTGCGCCCCACAACCTCCCCGACCCGCACTACATCACACGCACATACTTCCAAAATCTCGTGTCGCTGTCTTTGTCTTCTCCATCCCAACTTGTGGCGTGCACTGCAAATCAGGACAATAGGCCTACAGAACCCCGGTTCTTGTGAAGCTATACTGGCGACGTGGTTCGGCGATGAGTTCCCAGCGGTGACTTCTTTCCAGACGTCAACGACCTATTCGTCAACCTCAATATGGTTGACAACACTAACGATGTGCTATTGTCACCGTCGTTTAGGCTGCAACATACGTGACCCTGTTTTTTTTTAGTTTTTGCTAGAGTTTTTTATTTCTAGCATTTAGAGTAGATGTGACGATTTATCATATTTAGATGCAATTTGTCTACTCTATTTTTTCTGAAAGGAGCATATATTAATATCGTGATGATATAAATACACTCAGCCTTTGCCACAATGCATTATCCTATTAGATTATGGATGCACACAACCGAAAAAAGAAGAGAATTACAAAAAAAAAACCGCTACAGCGATAAAATCCTTAGTAGCAGCGACACTAACCCACCGGAACAACAACAGAAGTCCAACATCTCTAATAGCGACATCTTCAAAAAGGAAACAGAGCATAAGCACTGTCGTCGTCCGATCAAATATCATAGGTTTTCACCCTAGAGAAAGTCCTCGCTCATAAAATAATGCCTTCAAAATGATCATTTTCAGGCATATTCAATTAATGTTAGACCTTAGATTTTCACTTTGCAAGATAAGACTATGAACTCCTCCTATGCTACCGCCCCTACTTTTCGATGCCGTTGCTACAAGTCACGATCATCAAGCCAATGTCTCATCGCCACCAGGACTCGATCCGCCTTTGCTAGTCCACAAATCTTGGTTTCCATGAGGTTCTCCGCTCACTTTCTTCACTATGGAACTAAATACATGTTCCATGATGGCAAACGACCGCAGAGCTTCGTCTCGCTTCATCTAAAACCAAACGGTTATAAAAATGATTGTGATAAAATCTCAATTATTTATCAGATTAAATCATATGAATATTTGCTTATATTTTCAGCGTGATATTCCACAGTCGGACTTAATGGCCTCTCTGTGCAAAACTAGTTCGATGGTAAGCGTGAGATGAATATAGGCATCTCCTTCCTAGCTAGGACGGTTGATTGATTTAACTAATAGATACGATGTCAGTATATACATCCACACAAGATTGCACATGAAGTGACTATCTCTGATCGCATTAGTTCTTCAACTCTTGGAAGAAATACTTCTGATATGTCATGGGTTATGCAGATTGAAACAAGGAGCGAGCGAGAAAAGTGTACGAGATTGTGCACACGAATCTGCCGGCTGCACAAGGATTGGAGGCGGCTTTTTTTCCCGATAAAGGATATTTTGTTACTCCCTCCGACACATATTAGTTGACTTGGATTTGTCTTCGGATATATGTAGCACTAAAATATATCTAGATACATCCGAATCTAGACAAATCTAAATCAACTTATTATGGGTCGGAGGGAGTACTTAAAAAGAGTTTTAAGTATTGCACCCAATTTCTATATAACTATGATGAGTATCCGATCCAAACCGATGTGGATTCAGAAAAAGTAGTATAAGAAAAATCTTATTGACAAATTTTGTTGACCCAACATACGAAAAGATACATCAGCGCACCAGGTCACGGTAGCACTTTAAAAAAGGCACTTAAATGCTTGAAAAGTGCCCTTAATTAATTTTTAGGGTACTTCTAAATGTACCAATTTTACTTGTGTCTCTAAATGTATTTATGGCAGTTTAAAAAAGAGGTAAATACCCTCTTAGTATCATAAGTTGCAACCCATGAGCAGTTTAGTCTTATATTTTGCAAAGTGAGCAAACTAGTCCCACAACTTGTTACCCGAAAACAGTATAGTTCAATTTAACCAAATTTTAACAAGTTTGACCAGCTTTGACCGAACTCGTTCACATTTGCGCTGTCTAGGCCATAGTTTAAAAAGATAGACCGGTTCAACCTCAAGAAAAACCGTAGACCTCTTGTTTCTTAAATGCACTGGAGTGTACGCGATCCCGATTCGGAATAAACCGACCGAACAAAGATTGGTTTTACGCATTAAGCCACTACGGCCGGCTTAATCAGATAGACGTTGTTAAAAAATCATTTGCCAAAGCTGCGGTTCGATTCCCGAACCAGCTGCCCAACTGGGAGAACGGGCCACTGACCAAATCAGTTGTAGGTTGCTTTGATGCAAAAAAAATGTACATATTGTGTACGGTAGTATTTAGAATTAAATAAACAGAAAAACTAATGGCTTGCTGCCCTGTAGCTAGTACTACGGTACTTTTGAAAGTCAAATTGCAACTTGTTATCTCAATTATTATTGTTATCTCAATTATTATGCCAAATACAAGAGGAAACTAAACCTTTCAAGAGACCAAAAAAAACCCAGGCTCTCGCGTCGCTCCCGTGAGTGACCGGGAGAGCCTCCCAACGGCGTCTCTTTCCCGACCCTCTCCAACCCCTCCCCTCCTCCTCGTCGCCGCCGGGGGCGCTGTCAGGTGAAGCCCGTGCACGGCGGCGGGGCCTCTCTTCCCTCCTCGCGCAGTGGTGGCGGCGCGGCCCCCCGCGGCCAGTGAGGGTGTCATGCTGGGTGGCGCAGAGCTCCGACCTCGGCGTGGTGGCTACGTGTTCTGAGCATGCATGTGGCGGCGGTGGCTCCCCGGAGAGGTTTCGACGGCGGGCGGCGCGAGCTTGGACCTTGTGCGTGGGTGGTGGTTGCAGGCGTGGCCCGACGCAACCAGCGGCTCGGCGGGCGGTGGCGCTGAGCACGTGCAACCCGATGTGGAGTGTTCCTAGCGTGGTGGTGGGCGCTCGGCTCCAATTTTGGCCTATGTGAGTTCGAGCCAGGGCAGGGACCTCGGGATCCGTTCGAGCCCATCCTCCGTTGCTTCAGATCTAAGGGTCTCCGCAGCCATGGGGCTATAGGTGGCCGATCTGGCAATTGGTGTTTCCTCCCATCTGGCCGCGGTAGTGCTGGGTGCGGCAGCTAGCCTGTGCCTCCTAGTTCTGTGTGATTGTGTGGTTCTACTTTGTAAGCTGGGTATATCATCTTGCATCTCTTATGCTGTTTCAGAGCGTTATTAATTTCACTGGCACGTTATCTAAAAAATTATTATGCCAAAACTGTATTTTTAAATATTTTGTATAGACAATTTTTTACTTATTGCGTCATTTATAAGTAAACATATAATACTTTATAAATTAAAAAATCAGACAATAAACCTGTGATCTAACCAGTAAAAACCTGACCCAACTTCTTTATGTGGACTGTGGCATACAACGCATATTGACAGCGGATGCATTGCAATTGAGAGGCTGGGAAAACAACTATTTATGTCCGCTATGTTTCAGGAACCTTGAGACTCCATGGCACCTACTCACCGAGTGCTCCTGGACACGCATGATTTGGATAGCTCTAGCCATATCCTTCAGAATACCTGCCTGGCATCCTTCCTCTTGGGTTACGGCATCCACATTACTGGAATGGCTACAATTGTGTAGGCTCAAATTCGCCACCGCCACAAGGAAGGGGCGCAATCCCTCCTCGTACTCACGACATGGGAAATCTGGAAGGAGCACAACCGTCGGATCTTTGAAAAGGAAGAGTTATCCATCGACGCTTTGGTGACACGCATCAAGGATGAAGCGGCTCTGTGGAACATGGCAGGGTCCAAGATAGGCTTAGTGCTTTGTTGCTTCTCTATTTTTCTGTTTTACCCTTCTGTTTTCTCTTTCTTTGCTAGGGTGACCATGGCTTTGCCTTGATTTTTCCCACCCGGCCCTTGTAACACCGTTTTCTATCTAATCAATAAATTTAACGTCTCTCATGCTAACATTCAAAAAAAACATGAGTTTGGTTTTTAAACTATGCTATAGATGTGTGACTTGTAAAAAAGGCCCTCATGGACCTGCTCGATAACCCTCACCTCCACTCTGGCTAACCCTATCTGTCTTGACGCACGTAGAACGACGACGGTTCTTGTCATGCTTGTGGTAGTGCATTGCAGCGGGATCGAGTCTGAAGCGGCGACACATACGAATGTGTGGTCATCCTTGCGTGATTGATATATATTTTTACCGGGTCTGGTTTTTTAAGATATAAAATATTATATTTTTACATATAAGTGATGTAATAAGTAAATACTTGTCTATGCAAACTATTTCAAAATCACAAGTTGACATAATAATTTCTTTTGACGATTGCTTGACATAATAGTTAAGAAATGAGCTGCAATTTTCCGTCGAAAACATACTGTAGTACTAGCTGCATGCCAACAAGCCCGTTAGTTTTTGTCTTTGTTTAATTCTAATACCGATGTACACCTATGTACAAATAAAAATTGTCTCTTGTTCCTGTGTGAAGGAAGCATGGTTCAGTTGGTCATTGCTTTAGGTGCATGGTTCGAACCCCAGCTCTGGCAAATAATTTTTTAACAACGCTTAGCTGATTGAGACGGTCATGGTAGTGCTTAAAGAACCAGTTTTTGGTTTTTTTAGGTTGTACTAGTTCGGTTTTTTAAACTATGGTCTAGACAGCACAAACGTGGATAAATTCGGTTAAACGTGTTAAAATTTATTTAAATTAGACTAAACGGTTTCCGAGTTACAAGTTGTGGGACTAGTTTTGCTCAGTTCGCAAATTGTGGGACTAAACTGCTCACATGTTGCAAGTTGTGGGACTAGAACCGTATATACCTCTTTAAAAAGTGTCCTAATAGTTCACCCTTCAGATACATTTGTGTAAGTACCACGAGATACATATGAGGGCACTTGTCCAAAGTGCCCTAATAAAGTTTTGAGGCAATAACAAGAAATTCCCCTAATAACCTATTAGGGCACTTCACACAAATGCTCTCGTACCTATTTTGTGGCACCAACTTAAACTACCCCAATAACTTATTATGGCACTTTGTACATGTGCCCTGATAACCTTTTCGAGGCGCTAAGTAAAAATGGCCCCTTGAGGTACCAACTAAAAAAGGCCCAATAACAAAGTATGCATATGATATAGATTTCATAACTATGCACACAGATCACAATTTTCAGTAATAGGTAATGCAATATACATATTACATAACCTCTGAACTCAATAGTATATTGCTCACATAAGATGTACATAATAAATATTCAGAGTTTCAGAAATTTCAAATAGTTGCAGAACTATGCATTCTCCTATTCAGCATTTGAATTCCTCATTATCCTCTTCTTTGGTGCCTTTACATCTCCATCTAGAAAAAGTCAACAGGTTAGAGATTATCAAAAGAACTAATAGAAGTAATGAAAATATTTGAAGGAAAACAAACAGAAACAACGTTTAGTAAAACAAACCAAAACAATGCAACCCCAACCTTCATTGATATGCAGACCACGAGGAATGGTTTGATAATGACCAAGAGGAATATCACATATGCAAGGACACCAAACTGACATGTGTGAGGGAATAGAAATATGGACAATAACATGTCTTAGGTTCAAATGCTCAAAGACTAGAAACAAAGTTAAGCTTATGTTACTGTGTTAGTACTACTCACAGATGATAGTAGTTGAGGAATATTTTTATCATCAGTACATAGTTGTAACCATGGAAGGCTTAATGTACTCAGTAGTAAGCGTTAGCCTTCAACCTAGAGAGGCAATATAGGTATCATCAGTACCTGGTTGTCAGATAACTAACCGATCATTTGCTAAAATATGAGAGAGATGGTGTTTGGGTAGTACATTTTATTATCTGTTGCTAACTCAGCTTACTAACATGAGCAACTTAAAAAAACATTACTGACACAATGCTTCAAAAATAAATTTTGCATCTTGAAATCAACTTGAAACCATCTTTCTTAAAATAAAGCAACTTGATATTTCTTAAAATAAGATTTGCAACTTCAAAGCACCTTTTTTAAAATTTGCTTACCAAATGTCTAGAGTTGATGAGTTTGATTAATTCAAGATTTTTTGAAATAGTTCAATATACTTGGACCACATCAGGAATACTAAAAAAATTGCAGGAAATAGGTCACTCACAGAACATTGTAGAAGTTAGTTAAACCATTTTAATTACAGTGGAAGAGTTAAAGTAATTTCCTATTTGACCAATTGGATGAGGTAATAGGAGGTTTTCATGTAAGACTGTACTAGCAGCGCATCATACAAAATATCTCAAAGGGAGTTTGCCATACATTTTTAGACTTATTTATTTTCAAATGACAGCTGAACGATGAATTGGGAATACTTAAACTTTCTAGTATAAACTTTCTACTCATTGTACTAGTCTAAAATTTGCACAACATGAAAGTTTGCACTAACAGAACAGATAATAGACTGCTCAAGCTACAACAACACATGTTTAATACTAAGGTGTCAAGTGGGATCTCACCTAAATCCCACATCTAGTTCATTTATAAAATTCTAGTTCAAAATTTTGCTCTAAATTTGAACTAGATTTTGGCAAATGAACTAAAGGTGGGACTTTGGTGGGATCCCACTTGACACCCTATTTAATATGATGAATTAAGATTTATGCTACTCCTAGGCATTTGCAGATGAACGCACCTTCTCGCACGCATAAAGCCATGCCGCTGCAGCAGCACGGCTCGCAAAAAAATGAAAGAAAGAAAAAAAGATATCTATAAGGGTCCACATAACAAGTCCTTGGCATGGTATCATTACTACTTTACGAGTTTTTCTTGAAAAACAATGATTGGATTAGAAGTGTTTTTGATAGACTTGATTTATTGATATGGGTATAAATAAGACACTTCACTGTTATACTACTTAGGACATGAAACTCTCTTACTCAATTATGATATTTAAACATTCTAGTGTTCCTTGGCAAGCTGAGAGTTAATTAGAAGAATTGGATTGATTGCTACACTTCTAGTTACTTATACTTATATTAAACTTTACTTTGATTGTCTTGACTTACTGAAGCTTGTATAGTATTCTTGTCATCTCTCTAACTTTGATAAGTCTCTCAAATGAATGAAGTGTTGAGCGCATTTCTTATAGTTCTTTTGGTTCTTCTTGCTCGAGGGCGATCAAGGTTTGAGCTTTGGGGAAGTTGATGGCTCCAAAATTAGCCATCTTCTACCGTGTTTAAACATTGTTTTTGGTCAAGCAATTGCCAAGAAACTATCAATCCTTGCCACTAATGACTAATAATTGCAAAGATATGCAAAACCTCTCTTTGAATTATGTTGTGCAGGAAATCACGGTTTTAAATGTGAAATAAGGAGTCATAATGAAGGTTTTTGAGGAAGTCCACACGGCCAAGTAATTGGGGAGTCGTTCGAGCGTCCGTCACTGCTTACTTGCCATCACCAGTGGTGGCTGCAGCTTCGTCTTGTCAAACCCTACAACTTTCATGAAGATGCCTATATATTTTGAGGCTCCAGCCGTCGGCCAGAGAACCACCATTCTCATATTACATCACAACACCACCAAAGGAGATCCACACCATTGTTCATCACTTCCACCATCCATCCCTCCACTAGCCATAGCCATTGCTTTGTACTTTAGATCTCCTTGTGATTTGACGACAATTGTAAGAATATTTGATTTCAATCTAAGTATTTGTATGATGTTTTGTATCTCCGATCTATTTGTTATGAGTGAGTATTCCTTACGGGCTGTGGGTTGGGGAGAAACCTTACAGCGGTTATGTGCATCTAGATCATGGGAGTATTGTATTTTGTTTGCAATTGAGATTTGTATCTTTTGTTTCTTTGTCTCTTGTCTCGATCTGTAGACTTGTAGGTACCCAAGATCCCATAGATTGATAGAGGCTTGAGGTGAGATACTTGGCTAGCAGCAATCTCATAGGAACCTCAGTGATAGAAAGGGTAGTATGGTCTTCGCTTAGCTCCCCATTCGGGATCACAACAACATCACCACTTAAAGCTTTGATATGTGTTTTACACTTAATAATTGTTTGTAACCCGTGGCTTTGGTGTGCACTCAGTTGGATTAAAAGTCTATTGCTATGCCCGCTGGTCTAGAATATTAGGATATGTTGCCCATAAGAGATTATCTCCATTCAAATATTACACATGACTATGCTTATTATTATCTTTTATCACATATGATGTGCAACTGCAGGTGGATCTTCAACCTTGGCCTATCTCCATCCATTGATTCAAGCCATTATAAAGTAAACTAGACTGATCCGGTAAACTAAGGTAAAACAAACAAACAAAGTCTTGCAGACGTGTCCTTTTTATTTCCTTTTAGCATTGTTTTCCGAGGTTTGACTAAACCTAGGTCTTCTAGGGAAAAGATATTATACTACATCCTTGAATCCGGATCGAATGTATCACACATCAGCTAGCTGATCATTGGAGGAGATAAACCAAACCTCGAGTGCACCTGCAGTAACTCGCTCTCGCACGAAGTGGAAGTCGATATCAATGTGCTTAGTACGAGCATGAAAAATAGGATTTGTTGTGAGGTAAGTGGCCCCTAGATTATCACACCAAAGTATAGGTGTGCGCTGCTGGATCACGCCGAGCTCCTTGAGAAGTGAATCCACCTAGATTGCTTCAGCAGCGCCGTTCGTCAGTGCCTTATACTCAGCCTCGATACTCGATCTCGAGACTATAGGTTGTTTCTTCGAACTCCAAGAAATCATGTTCGGTCCAACAAACACAGCGAAGCCACTTGTGGAGCGACGATCATCCACACAGCCTACCCAATCAACATCTATAAATATGCTAATGCAAGTGGAGGGTGACTTGCGAAAACACAAGCCTGTATGCAACGTTCCTTTGACATATCGTAGAATACGCTTAACTGCCTCCCGATGCACATTAGTGGGGTATGTAAGAAACTAACACACCTTGTTCACAGGAAACGAGATATCCGGTCTTGTAAGTGTCAAATATTGTAGACCACTGATACGTCCAAAACGTATCTACTTTCCTGAACACTTTTGCTATTGTTTCTTCTCTAATTTGTGTGATTTGGATACAACTAATGCGAACTAACACTGTTTTCAGCAGAATTTCTTTGATGTCTCATTTTTGTGCAGGAAACCAACTTTTAGGAAAAATCCCGGAAAATATCGCAAAACTCCTATTTTACCAGAAGACTCACGGAGCCAGAAGAGGAGACGAACAAGAGCCACGATGGGCCCACACCACCTGGTTGTGCGGGCCAGGCCAGGCCGCGCCAGGGGTGGTGTGGCCACCTCGGACTCCGCCTCGACCTCTCCTTTCGCCTATAAAAGCCCTCTGACCTAAAACAGACATGGGGTTCGACGTTTTCCAAGAGAGAGTTCCGCTGCACCGCCACCACCAGATACCGCGATTCGGAACTAGAAACTCCATTCAGGCACCCTGCCGGGATGGGGAATTGGAGAAGATCATCGCCATCATCATCACCATCGCTTCTCCATCAACCATCCATGATTCCCCAATACATGAGTGAGTAATCCCCCGCTGTAGCTATGGGATGGTAGGGATTGGATGAGATCGTTCATATAATTGCATCAGATTGTTAGGGCATGGTGCCTAGTATCTATTATTAGTGCTTTTTGACTTTGTTGCAACTTGTTATGCTTAATGCTTGTCACCAGGGCCCGAGTGCCATGATTTTAGATCTGAACATGTTATTGATTCATGAGGATATTATTGTTTATGATCTTATCTGCAAGTTTATTCACATATTATTGTCCGGAACCAAAGGCCCCGAAGTGACAAGAATCGGGATAACCGGAGGGGATCGCTGTGATATGAGGATCACGTGTGTTCATGGAGTATTAATGCTTTGCTCCGGTGCTCTATTAAAAGGATCACCTTAATTGCTAGTAGTTTCCCTAGAGGCCCGCTGCAACGGGTTGGCAGGACAAAAGATGTTGTGCAAGTTCTCATTACGAGCACGTATGACTATATATGGAACACATGCCTATGATTATTTAGTACTTGGATGCTTTACCTTATTTATCTCCAAATGCCCTATATCTTGATTGCTACATGAATTGTCTTGTCTATGCAATGCCCGTCCATCCATCCCTATGCCTACCACGCTTTAATCCTACTGTTTACTGCAATTGTTACTACCGTCTTTACTTTACTATTGCTATCGCTTTGCTATTGCTATTACAAAACTGTTGCTACTAATAAACTACTGCGAGCAAGTCTGTTTCTAGGTGCAACTGAATTGACAACTCAGTTGTTAAGGCTTATAAATATTCTTTGCCTCCCCTTGTGTCAAATCAATAAATTGGTTTTTTCTTCCCTTGAAGACTGTTGTGATCCCCTATACTTGTGGGTCATCAAGACTATTTTCTAGCGCCGTTGCCGGAGAGCATAACTCTATTTATCAAGTTCACTTGGAATCATTATTGTTCGCTGCTATCCATTCATCATGGGTAAAACTCGTGATGGAAAACTTCCTATATTACCATCCACTACAAGGAGAGGTACAGTTCTGAACACCTCTGTTGCTCTTGATTCACCCTCTGTGATGAGTAAGCTCCTTACACCACCACACACACATGTTACACATACTTCTACTTCTGCTGAATCTGAAACTTCTGATACTTATGATGCTGCTTCTACTGTGCTTGATAAGAGTGGTTCATTGCGTCCTTTCCTAGATGCTACGATTGCTAGAACTATAGCTGGAAATACTGAAACTCCTAATGAAGATACTACTTCACCTGTCAGTTCACCTGAGTCTAGAGAGAGTTATGATATTGAAAGAAATGACTGATGAATTTATTGAAGAATGTCGAAACACTCATGGTACAAGTGCTATTAAGAGTCTTCTTAAGAGACGTACCATTAAATCTAAATTATCTCCAAATGCTAAGTTTGCTACATCTCCCATAGACATTAAAGATAAGGATTATGATTTCTCTCTAGATTTATCTTACATAACCATTGTTGAGAAAGAACCTTTTTGTGGGACTAAAAAGGAAAGTGTTGTAGCACATATGACTGAGCTTTCTACCATGAGTGGCCTATTCTCTGATGATATTAATATGCGCACCTACCTTGTTGCCAAAATTTTCCCTTTTTCATTGAAAGGAGAGGCTAAAGCTTGGTTTAATAATTTACCTCCTAGATCTATTAATAGACCTGATTGCTTGATTGATACTTTCTTTCAGAAATATTTCCCTCCTAGTGCTAGACATGTCATTCTGCAGGAGCTTTTTGATTTTAAACAAGGAGAAAAGGAGATATTGCCTGAATCATGGGCAAGGTTTTGTGCCTTGATTCATGCACAACCTATGTGTCCATTATCTAAAAATGAGCTTCTTGATATATATTATAATGGACTAACTGAAGAATCTAGGACATACCTGGACAGTTGTGCTGATTGTGTTTTCAGGAATAGAACTCTCAAAGAAGCTAAGGAATTAATGGCTAAAATAAGCAAGAATTATGATGACTGAACTTCACCTGAGTCAACTATACCTGAGTTAACTGTGCCTGAGCCAACACCAACACCAAAGAAGAGGGGAGTGATTGAACGAAATGATGAAGTGATGAAGGAAGCTAAGAAATGTCTTAAGGAGAAGGGTATTAAATCTGAAGATGTGAAGAATTTACCTCCTATAGAAGAATTATGTAAGCCAATCTCCCACTCATCCACTATTGAGGTACACTCTCTCCAACATTTTGATGAAGGTGATATTACTTATTCTAAACCCCCTGATCAATGCTTAGAAGAATTTGATATTTTTGTTGTTAAGTAAGATAATTTTAATAAAAGAGTGCAGAATCATTTGATGGAAAACTCTAGAGCAATTATTGAGTTAAGGAATATTGTGGAAAGAACCTCTAATGATGTTAAAATGCTTGTTAGACATTTCCAAATGGTTCAAACTCAAATTGATCAGCTTATTAAGGTACAAAAATATTTGCTAGTTAATGCTTCTAAAGAAAAACATGCTTATGAAATTAGAACTAGAAGTGGTGCTGCCACTCACGATCATCTATATCCTGAGGGGCATCCTAAAAGGATTGAGCAGGATTCTCAACAAACTGAAAATAGAGGTACTTCTTCTAAGAGAAAGAAAAAGAAACATAAAACAGTTGTAGAATCTTCTGAACCTGCTAAAGATCCTAATAGTATATCTGTCTCTGATGCTGAAACTGAGAGTGGTAATGAGGAAAATGATGCTCCTGATAAAGAAGAAATTGAAGAAGAATCTAAAAGGAACACTAAGAATGCTAAGTACACTAAGGAAGATTTTGTTGCTAATAAGCATGGTAGTGAAAGAGAGCCCTGGGTTCCAAAACCAATGCCTTTCCCTGATAAGAAACACAAGTCAAAGGAAGACGAACACTATAACAAGTTTTGTGAGTGGATGAAACCTTTATTTTTGCAAATTCCTTTAACCGATGCTACTAAATTGCCTCCTTATTCGAAGTATATGAAGGATATTGTCTCTAATAAAAGGAAGATCCCTAATGAGGAAATTTCTACTTTACTTGCTAATTATTCCTTTAATGGTAAGGTTCCAAAGAAACTTGGAGACCCAGGGATTCCAACTATTCCATGTTCTATTAAAAATAGCTTGTTAGAACTGCTTTGTGTGATTTGGGAGCAAGAGTTAGTGTTATGCCTTTTTCTCTCTACAAAATACTTCAACTGGAGAAATTAATAGCAACTGATATATCTTTGCAAATGGCTGATAAATCTACTACTATTCCTGTTGGTATATGTGAGGACGTTCTTGTTCAAGTGGCTCATAATTTCTTGATATTAACTGACTTTGTTGTGCTCGAAATGCCCGAAGATGATAATATGTCTATTATTCTTGGGAGAGCTTTTCTTAATACTGCAGGTGCTATCATTAATTGTAATCAAGGAAAGGTAACTTTTAATGTTAATGACAAGGAGCATACTGTCTATTTCCCCAAGAAGATTGATAAGACTTATGGCCTAAATTCAATTGAAAATGTTGAGGGTATCCAAGTTGGAGAAATATATTGTCCCATACCAAGAGAAAACTATGAAATTATTATGATTGGGACCATTGCTATCAAAGTTGAGGTGACATAATCATTTAGTGAAATGCAAAGTTTTGTTTCATATAAAATTGTTTTGGTAACAAGACCTCATCAACCTTGTTAACAAAGGGTTTTTAATGAACAAAACAATGTTTTCACCATGATTATTCTTGCTTACTTTTATTTTATCCATTTTTAATTTTTGCTTTCACTTAGTTTACTTTTCTATGGCTAGTAGCTTGCATATTAGAGTGTCTTAGAACTTCTAAAGTTTTAGTTTTATTTTGTTATTGCATCATTCCAAAGTTATCTTTCTGCTAGAAAATCATTCATCAATACGTGAAAGTTGCTAAAAAATAAAGTGTCCCGAAAATTTCCAGAAAATTCATATTAAATTTTTACGTGAAAAGAGGGGCAGAGAAGTACCTGGAGTGACCCAGGGGGGCCACCAGTCAGGCACACCACCTGGTGGCATGGCCAGACCTAGGCCACGCTTGGCCATGGTGTGGGCCACCCCTGGCCCTCCACTTATTCTCTCACCTGCCACTTCCTTCTCTCTCCCAAGAAAACACCAGTTCATTGCTCAAACCTGTGTTCTTGCTATTCTTGCTCGCGATTTTCGATCTCCTTGCTCAGCCCATCTTTGCTACTGAGATTTGGAGTATTTGATCTCCGGTATGTGACTCCTCTGCTTGTCCAAGTAGATTTGTGATTAGTGGATTATATCTTGAGTATTTTTCTACTGTAGGTGACAGGTCATGTGAGCTTGCATGCTTGTTCAATGCTTAGAGAAATTGTTTTTATGCATGTTTAGGCCTCTTACAAGTCCCTATAAGTAGCTCCTTTCATTATGTAATTACTTTGCAATCACTTGTATGATGGTTGTCTAAAAATTTCAGAAAAGGGAGAGATGGACAATGATACATTGCAAATGTATCTATAATTTTTGATGTTCCATGCTTGGTTTTATCCACTTTCTTGTGTTTTGTTCCAACTTTGGAGTACTTTTCATATGATTTCTTGGACTAACCTATTAACAAGAGCCACAGTGCCTGCTGCTTTTCTGCTGTTTTGGTTCGGAAAGTCGAAAATAAATATTCTCGAATTGGACGGGACAAAAGCCAAAGTGCCTATTTTTCGAAGGGATCAAGTGCAGAATCTGAGATGAGAGAAGGGCCGGAGCCACACCACCACAAGACGGCCAGCTGGCCCACGCCAGGTGGTGTGGCGCTCCGCACCCCTCGGCCTCTCCTTCCACCTATATATTGCACTGGGATGAAAACCCTAAGTGCAGATCAAAATCCACGAAAGGGCACTGGCCGTCATCTCCATCCCAAGATCGGGAGGATCTAAAGCTCTTCCGGCACCCTGGAGAGAATTCACCCTGGAGGCCTTCTTCATCACCATGCAAGCCTCCGGTGTGATGCGTGAGTAGTTCATCCTTGGACTACGGATCCATGTAGTAGCTAGATGTCTGGTTCTCCTCCTTTGTGCTTTCATGTTTAGATCTTGTTAGCTCCATTCATGATCAAGATCATCTATTTGTAATTCATACATGTTGTGTTTGCGGGGATCCGATGGATATTGAGATGTTATTTCAGATTGATTATTGATTCTATCATGTCTTTGTTATTTGTGATCTTGCATGCTTTCCGTTATTAGTAGCTATCTTGGCCAAGTAGATGCTAGCAACTCCAAGAGTTAGTATTTATGCTCGATAGTGGGTTCATGCCTGTGGTAATCTGGGGAAGTGACAGAAATCTCTAAGGTACTAGATGTGCTGTTGCTACTAGGGAGAAAACAACAATCCTTTGTTCATAGAACAATCATATTGTTTACTTTACACGCAGTTCGTAAAGCAATAATCTGTTGCTTGCAACTTAATACTGGAGGGGGTTCGGATGATAACCTGAAGGTGGATTATTAGTCATAGATGCAGTTGGATGGCGGTCTATGTATTATGTTGTAATGCCCAATCAAGTCTCAAAGGAGTCAAGATGATTAGTATATGCACGTATTGCTTTCTCGGTGTTTGTCAATTGCCCCGCTGTAATTTGTTCACCCAGCATGTTATCTATCTAAGGAGAGCCACCTCTAGTGAACTATGGATCCCGGTCCTTTTTCTTTACATACAATCTACAACTGTTTACTTCTTTGTGTTTGCTTTCTGCAAACTTTTATTTCTTTCCATTCGATACGTGTAATCCTTTGTTTTCCGCAAAAAACGGTGAGATTGACAACCTCATCGCAAGTTGGGGACAAAGTTCTGTGGTTATGTTGTGCAGGTCTCCACGTTGCTACTAGCACCGGTAGTGCGCCCTGCCAAAGCTCAGCTAGTAATACCTTTTGGGTGTTTCCTTGCTCCTACTGGTTCGATTAAACCTTGGTTTCATAACTAAGGGAAAACTTGCTGCTGTGCTCATCATACCTTCCTCTTGGGGTTCCCAACAAGCTCTACGTCGAACGACGAGCACATCAGACAACCACACTTTTGGAGAAGTATTTGAGAGAGATACACCTAGGAGGGCAAGACCTTCAAGATCAGCACCGCAATTTAGGCCATCATATAATGAAGATCTTATTGCACCGCGCTTTGGCAATGAAGGGGATGAGGGAGATGCTCATCCATCCACCTTCCCTTGTTTTGCCTTTTTGCAAGCTGCAGGGATCCTTGATGATTTCCTACTTCTTGTTTGGAGGGTTGGTCTAACCACTTACATGCAGGATGAGAGTGAGCAATATGCCGTGCTCACTAAAACTTTCGTCGAAAGTTTCACTTTCACTAACACCCCTTATCGGTCCACTGTTTTGTTTAAAATTTATAATATGCCTATTACCATGCCATTGGAAAGATTTTGTAGCATTATAGGCATAGGCATGACTGGGACGGTGAAGAAGATCCAAGGTCGGCCCGCTGATTTGTTGGAGCTCTATCGAAGTGTGACAAATGACGATGACCGCACAGCTCAGCGTGGGAAGATAAGGAACATTCAACTCCCAGCTCTTAGATATTTGCTTATTATCTTGCCACTAGCATTCTTGGTAGGGAGAACACTAGTAATATTTCTAATTATCATTTAGCTTATCTTACCGCAGCTCTTAATAATGAAACAAAGTATAATCTTGGTTCTCTCATTGCCCGCCGCTTAGCTGCTAGAGGACCCATTTATGGGGGCATTATTGCCACACGCAAGGTTGCTGCCTTGGAACTTTCTGTTGATCCTAATGATACTATGTTGACCCCACAAAGGCTTGATCTTGCTGCTATGAAAACACATGACTTTGTTACTGCCAACTCTAGTACGGAAAGTCTAGTTTACAGGATGTTGTTTACTGATGGAGATGAGAGGGAAATTCCTTTGACACAACCTACTTTGTTCAGTATTTATAGGATGCCATGGTCACGTTCCAAGGAGGAGGTGGACGAGCAGCTTCGCTTGCTTGGTTTCCACGGGCACCACCAGGGGGATGTGCCCTCTTACGACTACTCTGCGCACTACGCTGGGGCGTGATACATTGCAAATGTATCTATAATTTTTGATGTCCCATGCTTGGTTTTATCTACTTTCTTGTGTTTTGTTCCAACTTTGGAGTACTTTTCATATGATTTCTTAGACTAACCTATTAACAAGATGCCACAGTGCCAGTTGCCTGTTTTCTGCTGTTTTTGGTTCTAGGAAGTCAGAAAATGAATATTCTCGGAATTGGACGGGACAAAAGCCAAAGTTACTATTTTCCCGGAAGACTCACGGAGCCATAAGGAGAGTCGGAGAGGGTCTATAGGGTGGCCACACCCTCCCCCTTGGCGCGGGCCAAGGCATGGTGTGGGCCCCCTGGCCGCCCACCAACCTTGCCTCTTTCGCCTATAAGAGCCTCCCGAGGCAGAAACCCTAGATAGTCAATCAGAAATCCACGAAAAGTTTTGCAGCACCGCCGCCACCGAAGGGGAGATTTGGGGGACAAAAAGTCTCTGTTCCGGCACCCTGCCAGGACGGGAAAGTGCCCCCGGAGCCATCTCCATCGATCTCCACCACCATCTCCATCACCGTTGCTGATTCCCATGATGAGGAGGGAGTAGTTCTCTCTCGAGGCTAATGGTTCTACCGGTAGCTATGTGTTCATCTCTCTCTCTCTCTCTCTCTCTCTCTCTCTCTCTCTATGCATGATCATATTGTGATCATGAGCTTTGTAATAAAGTAGATCTACCTTGCTACTCAAGTGCTTTAATAGATCTCTGCTCTCCCCATGTGTGTGAAAGTGACAGCGTGCACACTATGGTGGCACTTAGGCTAGAGATTACAAATACTTGTTATGAGTTATATTTGGAGTTGGATGTCTTTATGAAATTGTGGTGTTTGTTGGAGCCATCTAGTACTCAAGGTGACAGTGTGGGGTTTTCTAGATGGGAAAGGCTTACTTTGAGGTGTGCTGTTATAGCCCTACCATCGATTAGAGTGTTCAACCGGAGAGTAGTTAAGAGTAGTATCATAAAGAGAAGATATTTATATGAGAGTGTTCACTAGTGAAAGTATGATCCCTAGGCCTTATTTCTAAGCATTGATACACCGTTTGCAATTAGATCTGTTACATGTTTGCTTGCTTCCATCTTTATTTCAGTTTGCCTTTAGTCTTTTCCGACGTCAACCACACGCCAGCAAGCTATTTTCTGGCACAGTTACCACTTATAATTATCCATACCACTTGTATTTCACTATCTCTTCGCCGAACTAGTGCACATATACACCTGACAAGTGTATTGGGTGTGTTGGGGACACAAGAGACTTCTTGTATCTTGATTGCAGGATTGCTTGAGAGGGAATACCTTTGACCACTTCCTCCCTGAGTTCGATATACCTTGGATGATCCACTTAAGGAAAAACTTGCTGCTGTTCTACAAACCTCTGCACTTGGAGGCCCAACAACTATCTACAAGAATAGAAGTGCGTAGACATCAAGCTATTTTATGGCGCCGTTGCCGGGGAGGTAAGGTAAAAGGTATTCACACCGGAGGATTAAAGAAGAAGAACCTCCCACAGCAAACGCCTATTTTCTGGCGCCGTTGCCAGGGAGGTAAGGTAAAAGGTACTCACATCCTCCGGTGTGAGTGCTCGAAGGTATTTCTTTTAGATTCTGCAATTTTGTCTTTTTGTTTCTTGTTTTCACTAGTTAGGCTTAATGGAAAACAACAACAAAATTAGAGAGCTTTTTAGTATTTTTTCCTAAGTTAGAACTCGAATTGTCTGAAAAGAAAATTAAAAAACCCATGGAACTTTCTTTGCATGCTAATAACAATGTTATTAGTATGATTCTTTTGAACACCTTTGTTACTAATGCTATGGAAACGTCTAAGCTTGGGGAAGTTAGTTTTTATGAAATGATCCTTTTAATTCCCCAACTTTAAATAAGAAAATTTGCTCTGATGATACTTTATCTCCCATATGTGGTAATTCTAATGATACTTGTGATATTTTAAATCCACATACTGAAAGCATCTCTTTTAAAATACTTATAAAGATTGTTGAACGTGTTATAAACAACTATTATGTTGGAGATGGAATTGTCCATCCCGGTGATCATTTGCTCTTTATACACGAATTATGCGGGTTGTTCAAGTGTGCAGGTATTACAACAGATCAAGTTAAGAAGAAGTTATTCTCATTATCACTGAAAGGAAGAGCTGAAGAATGGTATAAGCTGCTAAAGAATGGTCAAGCTCTTGAATGGGAGGAAATAGTACCTCTCTTTTACTCTAAATTTTATCCTCCTCATGAAGTTCATAAAGATAGGAATTACATTTATAATTTTCATCCACATGATGGAGAAAGTATTGCCCAAGCATGGGGGAGATTGAAGTCACTAATGCTCAAATGTCCCATTCATGAGCTCCCAGTAATATTGTTATTAATAATTTCTATGCAAGGCTTTCAGGACATTACAAGGACTATCTAGATACTTGTTTAGAGGGATCCTTCACAAGTAAGGAGGTGAAAGCTAAGTGGGATCTTCTTGAAACAATTCAAAGCAATACCGAAGATTGGGATAACAACAAAGGTAAAGCACCAGGTATAAATTATGAGTATGAATGCATTAAGTGTTTCGCTGAAACTGCTGATTTTCAAGATCTTAGTGCTAAATATGGTCTTGATCCTCAAATTCTTGTTGATTGTTATAGAACCTTTGCTTCTCATATTAATGCTCCTAAAGAAAAATGGGACATGTATCATGAGGCTTATAAAGACACTTGCATGGAAACTGAAATTATTATTAATGAAAGCAATAAACATGCTCAAACCTCTGAAAGTACTATTTCTTATAAGCATGTTAATTTTTGTGGAATACATAGACCTTGTGAGAATAATAAAATTGAAGAAGAATATTGTATCACCCACAGGAATGAAAAAACTAGAATGTGGTATAGGGCTTTAAATGATCTTGGTAAAAAAGTTTGTGCCCTTTATCCTTTTATTTGTGAACTTTGTTTCGAAGTGGGTCATTTCAATTTTCAATGCTCAGGCCATAATAATAGCCCTTCTAATCCAATGAGTACTGCAAGTTTGTATTGTGATGACATGATCACTCCTAATCAGCATGATCAACTTACATTATTTTTGGGGTGTGAAGAGTTATCAAGAAAAACCTCTTTGGTAGATATGGGTGCTTTTGATATGAATAGTGTCCTGCATGGTTGTCATATTTATTGTGTTGATAATTGCCACACAAATACTTACATACAAAATATTATAAAAGATGAGGTTTTACCAAAATATGACAGGACTAATATGTGTTTTGTTCTTATTAATGAAAAGGAGGTATCCTCCAAAGTTTCTTCTATTGTCTCTAACAATGAACCGGGGTATATGGAGAAGCTTCCTTTCAAGCCTATCCCTCCTAAAGAGAAGAAGAAAAAGAAGAAGAGGATGAGTAAAAGGAGAGAGGAAACGGTATTTTCCCCTAAGCACGTTGCTCCTATTATAGTTTTTGATGAGTCTAAACTCGATGATGTTCCTATGCCTGTTACCTATAATAGTGATCATGATTGGGAAAAGCACACTACTTTTGATATTGAAAATCTCTTTGGTACCAATTCTGAAAATGATGATACTAATAATTGCTGTACTATTAGTGCTATCTATGATCCTTCCAATGATGATATGTTTACAAATGAACACACTTTGGAAGATAATTATTCTATTGCTTATGATGATACTACATCTCCAATATATGATGATTGCAATGATGAATATGATATTTTCAGTCCACCTACTATTGAGGAGGAAAATAATTATGATTACAATATGCCTCCTATATTTGATGATTATGGTGATGAGAATGATAATGATAGCTATTTTTTTTGAATTTGCTCCCACTATAATTAATAAGAATGACTATGTTTATGTGGGGAGTATTAATTCTTTTATGCATGTGGCTCATGATAAGAATGTTTCATGTGATAGTTATATTGTTAATTTTATTCATGATGCTACTGAAAGTTATTATGAGAGAGGGAAACATGGTTTTATGTGTCTCAACAATATTAAGTTTCCCCTCTTTATGTTGAAAGTCTTAAAGTTGCACTTGTTTTGCTTTCCTATGCTTGTTGCTTTATGCTTTCATGACTTGTTTCGTTACAAGATTCCTATGCATAGGAAGTGGGTTAGACTTAAATGTGTTTTGAATTTGCTTCTTGATGCTCTCTTTTACTTCAATTCGTATTTCTTATGAGAGCATCCTCCCAAACTATCATGTCTAACTTAAAGGCGTTAAAGAAAAGTACTTATTGGGAGATAACCTAAAAGTTTTAGATGAGTCTTGGAAGTTATTACTCCAGTAATAACCGCTCCTTATCCTTTTTATTTGCTTTTTGTGCCAAGAGTAACCTCTAATGAGAGAGAAGTAATGATTGGGAAAGTTGTTGTCCAGAAACAGATTTCTGTGCTTCACCGTAAAAATTCTTGTAAAATCTCTGTACGTCCTTTTGAGGCGTGAATTTTTGTGCTTCTTCCCCAGGTTGTTATCTAACTTTTGTTAGTTCAACACTTTTTGATTTGAGGAACAGAAGGTCTTCAAAAAAATTCATCTTTACCTGCTGGTCTGTTTTGACAGATTTCTGCCATTATTTGCATTTGCTTCTTGTTGATTCCTTTTTGAGTTCTCTTTGGGGAATTGAGCTTTTTGAGGGAAGTGCTACAGTAGCTAATATGTTAATGGAAGTTTTATTTGTGTTAGAACTGAATCTAAAAACTTATTATCTTGAGTGCACTAGTGTTGCTAATAAAGATTGTGTGAAGTTTTGTATGAAGGAAAAATTTCAGGTGTATGGAAGGAATGAGTAATGAGATGAAGTATGGACTAAAGCTCAAGCCTGGGGATGCCACACGTGTCACCCTAAGAAATATCCAAGAAGTACAAGCTTCAATGCTTGGGATGCCCAAAGCATCCCCTTCTTCATTAATAAAAATCTTAGGTTTCTTTCAAACGCTTCATTTTTATTGTTTCACTAGACCATAAAAGCGCGCGTTGCCGCGCCTATCTATTTTCATCATATTAACGAAAGAATGGTAAATATATTAAAATGTATGGAAGATAAGTACTACTATTTTGATCCATTATATGTGAGTTTCATATTCTGCCAGAATATCTATATCTTCACAAATAATATGCATCTAATTTAAGATCACATATTGCAGGTGAAACCGTTAAGTTATAGTATCCTAGCATGCCATGCCACACAAGTAGAGTTGCAACACTTGAAAAAGATGACAAACTGAAGTCATCCAACATATGGGGGGCGCTAGGAATCGGTGTCCGATGTGCGGCTTTTCATCAGACCATTGCTCGGCTACACGATTGGAAGTACTCCGGACGTCGGATTTTGAACGGGACTTCCCGTAAAACAAGGGCATGCTTCCAGAATAACTCCTCAGGTAATTCTAGCCTCAATAGAAATCGGAAAACGCTACTACTCCCCCGGGGGATCGAAGTAAACGATCCCCCGGGTCGCTAGCGTGAGACATGCTCGGTCGTGGGTGGACCCCGCCACCGCAGCCTTATCTCGTTTGTGTCTTCTCTGAGAAATCCCAGGAAAATAGGGCACCGCCGCCGAGCTATTTGCAGGATGCCGCCGCCCAGCTCCTTGCTGGCCGCCCTCTCCCTAACTCCATGGAGCCCCGCCGTGGCTGGAGATGGAGGTCGCTGTGGCCGGAGATGGAGGCTGCCCTAGATCCGTGTCCCCAAAAATAATACCATCCCTACCTTGCGCCACCGGATCGCCGCCGACTTAACTCCATGGCGCCGCCGAGGGTCGCTACTTTGCGCCGCGGACTCCCTAGCCCCCCGGTGCCCCTTCTCTGCCGCCTAACGCCCCGTTGGCCATTTTTGGCTACCCCAGATGCCTCTGTTGAAGATGGAGGCTACCAGCCATGGCCGCCGCACCCCAACCTCCCTACAAAGCTCCACACCTATTGTGCTGCCATAAGCGAGCTCCGACCGGATGGGCGGTCGCCGCTGTCGACATATGCCTCATCACGAGTTTTGCTACATGCGGTATCGGGTTTTGCTACATGCGGTCCCACGTTTTGCTACATACGGCCGGTAGCGATGCTACAAACTTTGCGCTACGTGCGGCCGACTATGGCGTTGTGAATCTCCGGCGATGCTACGTGCATCGTCATATTTTTGCTACAAAGGTTATGTTATTTTTCTACAATAGTATATAAGTTTTGCTACGAGATCTCCGGCGAAAGTTCACGGCAAAGTCAATTTTGCTACATTACAACAAATTTTTGCTATAAAGTGTCCGGCGAGGTCTCCGGTGATGTCTTCTTTTTGCTACATTATCATATATTTTTTATACCACCGTTTTGTGGTTTTGCTACAATAGCGCAATGTTTTTGCTACGATGTATCTGGCGAGCTCTCCGGGCGAAAGTCTCTGGTGATTTTCCGGCGAAGCCGATTTTGCTACATTAGTTTGATTTTTTTGCTACATGGTCTCCGGCGAACTCTCCGGCGAGAACTAGTTTGTCTGTTATTTTTTTAGACCGAATCGTTTTCTGCTATATGTAGCAAAAGCGGGGTTATTTGTAGCAAAAACGAGACTGTTTATAGCAAAAGCGGGATTGGGGGATTTTTAGGGGACACGTGTCAGCAGGGGGAGGCGGGGGATCCGGGGAAAATATCCCCCGGGGGACGCGTAGCATGACCCATAGAAATCGGTAATTACTAGGAAACGCAGTTAACTGCTTCCTAATCTAACTCTTCGAGATTTTTAGGAAACCAAAACCCCTGTTTTGAAGGAAACTAACAAAATTTCAGGCTGCTTCCGTGGGAAGCAAATCTTTTGATTTTGCTGTTATTAATTTTTCTGCTTCCTCTAACTGAATTTCGCTTCTATTACAACTCAATTTGCGTCAAACTAAAAAAATATATTTGAACCATATCAAACTATGTTTCTGTGGACAGCAAAATATTATTTCCATGGTGAACAAAATTCTTGCATGTAGCATGCAGAATTTGTGTGTGTGTAACGGGGTACATATTTCACAAATTTTGGGATATACCAACATGAAACATGAACGGTTCAATATAATGTACGGTACCACATACAGTTGATTATTGTGCCAGAAGCTTCATTCATATGCCTTGGAAGCATAATGCACTAATGTTAGAATCATGATTAGTTTGTGTTAACACAAACTTTGTAAAGATGCCTACGAAGCATACAAGTATTTGAAATTTGCAACATATGTTTTCTTGTGCAACTACAAAAGCTTCATTCCTGTACTTGGAGTACATTTTGGTGCTTCATAGTTCATACATTCCGTTGACACATTTCAGACAAGTTACATATTTTGCTTCATTCAATTCATCAAAGTAAGTTACTTCGAACTCTCATATCACATATTTCCTACATGTTACAAATTTGCTTCGTTCAAGTCATCTGCTTCGAACTCTCAAATCACATATTTCCTATATGTTACAAATTTGCCTAATTCTACAAGACAATTTGTTTTATGGATTCGTCGAATGATCACCAACAATGTGATACAAACTCTCTTTGTCTCCTCCGGTGCATGTAGATATCACTCCAGAAGGCCTTAGCCATGCCTCTGGCTTATGTTGTTGGTCCTCCTGGTTTACTATATGCTTCGTCGTTAGGATGACATTCATTAGCCACTTAGCTAGGACCTGGAGCCATAGTGTTGTCCCAATCCTGTTGATAGCATAAACCTAATTTGCAATCAAAACCCCGCATCAAAATAGTGATCCAACAACCAAGAAATCATGTAAAAAAATCACACCACAACCATTCTTTTCCACACTGGTTGATGCGGATGTTGCATGCTCTCGTCCAGCATTCCATGTGAATCCCGTCACCGACGAGCCACACTGTCAGATCAGACCATTGCACATATTGCGAGATCAGATCAGCCGACACAGTTAGATCAGAGCAATTCCAAGCCGACAGCGAGATCTGACAGAAGGAACATCAAAACTATGGTAATTCAGCATAGCGATGACCAAGGTTAGTTTTAGTTACCTACTACCGGTTCGTCTAGTCATCAAGGAAGCAACATCTGGCACGCTACTTTGTGCCGAACGAGGTGAAGGAGTAGGTATCGGCCGGGATGGGAGGTGGCGTCGGGGTGCGGATTGGGGAGAGCAGATGCAGCGACATCAGATCGATTTGTGGAGGAGCAAACCAAGCGGGATTTCTGTGATCAAATTGGGAGGAGCTGACCGGAAAGTATGCGGTGTAAATGGGTAACATGCGGCATTTATGGACTTGATTTTTTCCCGTGAAAACACTCGATGCATATGTGCCGTGTGATGGCTAGGAATCGGACGGCGCCAGATCGGTCCGACGTTTTGCTTTGCATCGGACTGCGATAGTTAGTGTTTACCCCAACATATTTAGAGGCCACAAATAACATGAGAATATTAATAGTTGCATAAAGCCCACAAACTAATCCTAAGTAATAAGTGTGATATCCATAAGCATGCATGTGTAGTTAGCTAAGTGTCATTGTCTGTCTACTAATATAAGTTGTGGCAGTACATCACATGTGAACAGGGTTAGAAAAGGAAAAGGACACACATTTGATAGTATAAACTTAGTGTTTCAATAGTCAAACTACCAACTATGACCTCTACTTGTTTCACAACATCCAATATAATCATCGTAAATGTATGTATGAAACATGGGAAAAGAATGAAATAAAAACATTTCCCAGTTTTCAGAAGGTAACAACACAAACCAGCAATTATGGTCGCAACCTGGTCAGTGATATCATTGAATATAGTCATAAATGGGCGAGACTTGCTCAAATTGGAAAACTGAAAACATATAACATATGATCAAGCCCATTAGATGTCCCTCTGGTTTTTCAAAATACAACACCTAGCAGCATGAGTATTGTGAACCAATACCAATTCCTCCAGCAGAGTTGCTAATGGCAACACATTCATTGTGATTTTAATCAAATTTAGGAATATAGCTAAGCAATGTTATCTCTTAAGTCCTTTAGAGATCACATTTCCATTTTCCATGAGCTAATTGGGAAATGCTATAGGAAGGTGAATATGATGTCCATTTTAAGTTCCTTAGTTTCTTTATTTCATTGACTGATTAGGTTTGCATGCGGTCATGTTTACATTTATTTAATCTTATATGCTATTGATAGTTTCCATTTGCTTCTAATTTTTTTGATTGATTCAAGAATGATGTTTACCAAAGATATAGTTAAGCAGTTGTTTCCTTATCTGTATGGAAGGTGCTAGCATCAAGGAAATATTTTTTAAGGTCAAAAAATACAATAGTGTGTGCATAGTCTTGTAGAAATTAAGACCAAATCTTTCTGTATAGTATCTACCTTATTAGACAAAAAATTATGAAGACTTTGGAATACACGTTTTGTTATGCTGGTATTCCATGCATGTATTTATTTACTTCCTGCAAAGAGGGAAAGAACCCTTGACAGAAAAAATGTCACACATCATGCATATGAGCTTGTAAAACAATTGGCATTGCATGTTCTGTTATGAGAGAGTCAACAACTTATCACACACCGACCAATAATAAATATATATAGACCAAGTCACTTATTTCCAGACGGAGGGAGTATACAAATTCTTTAGAAATAATAGCATGCTATCGGAAGCATTTGCATTGTAGCTATTGACTGACGAGCACATAATACAGAAAAGGCAGTTTATTACCATATTAGTCGATCTTGTCCTTCGAAAATATACTTTTAGGCAGATCATATCTTCCCTGCAAACTGAGTCAGAGTAATTCTCCTCGTATCAAATGATTGATTCAATAAAGGACCCAATCAAGCAAACTGATATCTCTTCAAGGTGGTTTATTTTCGGTGATCAATTTTCCACATCCACTGCTTTACTTTTGGAAGCAAACTGCAGGGTCATTATCTTGCAACCTAAAGACATCGAGCAAAACCAAAGTTTTGGTTAAAGAACACGAGCATGAATTGCATATTGAAAGCATGTCAATGGCTTAAAAGTATTATTTTGAGTAGAGTACCTTAAAAGTCAATGTCATATCAATGGCCTCACTAATATATCCACAAAAGGAATCCAACCGGTTGAGTTGCTCCATCATTTAAAATGGCTTGCATGCGCAGCAAAAACAAACCAAGTACAATGCATTTTCTTTCTTGATTGTTGGATGCTAATCCAACAACAAGGAACAATAAATTAAGACCGGAGAAAGACATACCAATGATTTTGCAGATTTCATGTGGACGAATCTAGATAAATTGAGGGGCCTTGTTGTAGCAACTATCTTCATGCAGCTTGGAATGGGGCCTTTCAGATCGACCGTGTACCTACGTTTAAGGTTAGTTGCATTACAATGCAAGCAAGTGTGGACTGTAAGATGACCGTTGTTGTATAGAGGTGAGCCAGCTTGTATCTGTGGGAAATTCTTGACATCGAATATGCCTGGGTAGGAGAGGCAACCAACAGCATGAGTTGGCTCGTATGCCCATGCCCATGTCCTCTGATCCTAGCGACATCCTGTAAAAATTAAGGATGAAAGTACAATACCAGTTAGGAGTTCAACCTGAGAATCAAATGGATGGAAGAGGGGTAGTACGGGCTAGAAAACCGGTAAAAAAATCAGATGCGGTGATGGGGTCCAAAAAGGATCTCGACGGGTCCTGTTGGCCGAGAATACTACAGGAAATCGCCGGACTTCGAAATCCACACCAAATCGACATAACTCGGAAACCAGTAGGGATTCACCGGCACTAGCGTGGCCTCACTAGTTCTTATCCCGCTCCAATCACGCGCGAGGCGGATGTGAAAGGACGGAGCGACCAGGTGAGAGAGAGGACGGAAACGAATAGGCCGGTTGCTTCGTCTGATTTTTTTAGCATGGATGTAAGGCCAACTATACCGAAGAAAATAAAAGAAGGCCCATCCCGATTAATAAGAATTTGGCTAGCTCAATCTGCAGAGTAGAAGCCCGGTAATGCAGGCTGGCCCTTTTTGACGTGATTTTGACAAACTGAACGAGCTAATCGATGCTACGGGAAAAGACAGACTGTTGGATGGACAGATCAGATGGTCAAGCCTCCCAAATCGTTGTGAAGGCTCCTAGGTAGACAAGTTATACTGTTTATTAATGCACAGTTGTGTTGTTCTTGGAGCGTCTTCTTTTTCGTTTTTGTTTTGGTTTTTTATTTGCTTTATTTGCTTAGTTTGCTGAATAAATTGGTTGGACCCCCTCTTTCATATATTGGTTTTCAAATAGTTTAGTTTGGTTTGGAAAAGAGTAGGAAAGCTCATGCTTAAGTGGTAAAGAGAACTTGTTTTTGACCGTGTCCTATGCTTTGTCATGCAATGCTTGATATTGTTTTGGCTTTATGTTTAGTATTCTTTGCTGTAGCATGACTTGTTATAAACAATTGAGATTGTTTAATGTGCCTTGGATGAATCAGGCGTTGTTTTAGCATATTAAAGCATAGTATAGTGGTATTCTCCTTTGATACTTTATTTGGGTTGACTTGGCGCATGCTCACACCATGTTATGACTATCTCAAGTCACCATAGCCTTTATGATCCTTTAGTTTTCAACTTGTAGTATCACTTTACGCTTTGATCAATGATATTTTGTCGCTCTGCATGATTATGGCCATTATTGCTCTCTTAGTTGGTCGCTCCCAGTCTTTTGCTAGCCTTCATAATCAAGTATGAGTTGCACTCATGCATCCAACTCTCTAAACCAAGTTATTCCAAAGAGTCTACCGTACCTACCTACTAGCTTATGCTATTCCAAGTATATTCATGCTTTTGTTTACCTTCCACATTAAACTTGTTATGAGAAAACTAGTGATTAAAGCTCTCACGAACTTGATGGCACACTTTACTTTTCTTGCCCTTAATAAACTTGAACCATTGTGTCGTCTATGTTGTATATCCTTGCACTTATTTGTTGGAGATTAGCAGAACCATGTTGTCATGGGGAACACTTTCAACATTGCACTTGTACTTTGTACCTAGTTGATATCATGCTCTTTTGTCTATGGATGTCGTCGGTGTGAAATGAAAGGTGAGCTTGTAAGTCCATGGAGTTATGTATATATGTTAGAGAAACGTCTGGGCCGCTGGTCTAATCCATGCTGTCATGGTGGAAACCTGCAGCGTAACCATAATGAGCTGTCTATGAAGCATTCTTCTTATAAAAATAAGAGTCAGATATTGAGAAAAAAAATAGAAAAGGAAAAAAAAGAGATTTGAGAAAAGAGGAAAGAGAGAAAAAAGCACCATTTTCCCATGGTAAATAAGAAGATTGCTGAGATGCTCGTTGTATGCTTGCCTTGTCATTTTGATATGGGGATTCTTTCGTATCATCGGGCAAGGGGTACCCCGTTGGCGGTTCTCTATGATACACATGTACTTACGATGACAAGAACTTACCAGTGAGTAAACTTGAGTAGCATGAGGAGCGACCCTCGTATTCAAGGGACATGAGATTTCCAACTTATACTTCGTCAAGCATATACTCCATAGTTTGTTCACTTTAACCTTAATCACTTCAAGATGCTTATGATAGGGGCAATGAGAGCTGAAAGCTAACAAGTACCATAATTTTTGGAAGCTCTTTATGAGACTTGAATCCCTACTTCCTTCTATGAAGGCCTTTCTTCCACCATTATATTGAGTCTCCACCTTCTATCTTTATGCACTTACTTTGAGAGCACAGTGGTCATTCTTAGTTCTATGTGCATTATCCCAAGACTTGTTGATTGATGCATAGCTTTGATATTGCTTGTTTTAAACTATTTGTATCTAGTCACTCTTATGAACTTTGAAGGTGTCCTATGCATTTATGTTTGCTACTCTATGAGGGACAAGCTGAATGCCACTATGCTATGTTTTCTTTATGTGAAACAAACAAACGTCTTGCAAAGCATTGTTACTCATGAATCTTTTGTTTGTGCCTTTTCATGTTGCAACTTACTTGCTTTGTCTTATTGCTAGAACTTTGTCTTTAATGTTATGGTTGAAGTACTATGATCCTAGCTTCGAATGTTTTACAAATTCTTTGATCAAGTTTATGATGGTGCATGTCACCTCAAAACTTATTCTTTCTTTTTATCACTTACCTACTCGAGGGCGAGCAAGAGTTAAGCTTGGGGATGTTGATACATTGCAAATGTATCTATAATTTTTGATGTTCCATGCTTGGTTTTATCTACTTTCTTGTGTTTTGTTCCAACTTTGGAGTACTTTTCATATGATTTCTTGGAGTAACCTATTAACAAGATGCCACAGTGCCAGTTGCCTATTTTCCGCTGTTTTTGGTTCGAGGAAGCCAGAAAATGAATATTCTCGGAATTGGACGGGACAAAAGCCAAAGTTACTATTTTCCCGGAAGACTCACGGAGCAAGAAGGAGAGTCGGAGAGGGGCCACAGGGTGGCCACACCCCCTTGGTGCGGGCCAGCCCAGGCCACGCAGGGGCATGGTGTGGGCCCCCTGGCCGCCCACCGACCTTGCCTATTTCGCCTATAAGAGCCTCCCGAGGCAGAAACCCTAGATAGTCAATCAGAAATTCACGAAAAGTTCCGCAGCACCGCCGCCACCGAAGGGGAGATTCGAAGGACAGAAAGTCTCTGTTCCGGCACCCTGCTGGGACTAGGAAGTGCCCTCGGAGCCATCTTCATCGATCTCCACCACCATCTCCATCTCCATTGCTGATTCCCATGATGAGGAGAGAGTAGTTCTCTCTCGAGGCTAAGGGTTCTACCGGTAGCTATGTGTTCATCTCTCTCTCTATGCATGATCATATTGTGATCATGAGCTTTGTAATCAAGTAGATCTACCTTGCTACTCAAGTGCTTTAATAGATCTCTGCTCTCCCCATGTGTGTGAAAGTGACAGCGTGCACACCATGGTGGCACTTAGGCTAGAGATTACAAATACTTGTTATGAGTTATATTGGGAGTTGGATGTCTTTATGAAATTGTGGTGTTTATTGGAACCATCTAGTACTCAAGGTGACAGTGTGGGGTTTTCTAGATGGGAAAGGCTTACTTTGAGGTGTGCTGTTATAGCCCTACCATCGATTAGAGTGTTCAACCGGAGAGTAGTTAAGAGTAGTATCATAAAGAGAAGATATTTATATGAGAGTGTTCACTAGTGAAAGTATGATCCCTAGGCCTTGTTTCTAAGCATTGATACACTGTTTGCAATTAGATCTGTTACATGTTTGCTTGCTTCCATCTTTATTTCAGTTTGCCTTTAGTCTTTTCCGACGTCAACCACACACCAGCAAGCTATTTTCTGGCACAGTTACCACTTAAAATTATCCATACCACTTGTATTTCACTATCTCTTCGCCGAACTAGTGCACCTATACACCTGACAAGTGTATTGGGTGTGTTGGGGACACAAGAGACTTCTTGTATCTTGATTGCATGATTTCTTGAGAGGGAATACCTTTGACCACTTCCTCCCTGAGTTCGATATACCTTGGGTGATCCACTTAAGGGAAAACTTGCTGCTATTCTACAAACCTATGCACTTGGAGGCCCAACAGCTGTCTACAAGAATAGAAGTGCGTAGACATCAGGGTGTCCTCGAGTTCGTATCAGGATGAAAGCACTTCTTCGCCATATTATGGAGGCGCTCCTTCTTGGCCAGCTTGGGATTGATACCCACTTAGGCCAAAAGCCTAGGCTTGGGGGGAGGTATACCGACATCACACTCATCTACATATCATGTTCAGTCGGCACTTTGCATATCCATATTTCACTGTCTTTCTAGTTTTTGTTCTTGCTTTATTTCTGTTTTCCAAAACACAAAAAGACCAAAAATATTTTTGTTATTTCTCGTTGTTTGCTTCTTTATATTTTAACCTTGGTTTGCTTCATTTGATTATTCAAAAAAAAAACCAAAAATATTTTGCTTTGTTTACTCTTTCCTTCAGTTCTTGCCTTTAAAAATCAAAAACCCAAAAATATTTGTTCTTCTTCTCTAGTTTTGTAAAAGTTCGTTGCAGGGTTCAGCGGTCCTCAGTTTTTCGTTGGAGTTTGGTTTTACCTTATTATTCAAGTCACACAAGTGAAAGGCAATGATGATTTATGACAACTCGAGGTGTGGTAAGAGGCTGGTATGAACTCTGTTTGTTTTCATTTTTGTACATATACTCATCATTGTGAGCATGCTTAGTCTGTTTATGTAAGGTGTATGTTATTTAATGGATACTTAGTGGTCCTTGCTTTCTTATGATCAGTTCCAATCCATTATAGTTCGTAACATGTTATATAAATGTTTGCTCGCATTGTTCTATTCATAACTTGGTATGACATTGTGGTGTCCTCCTCTGAATGTTCTATTTGAATTCACTTGGCACATGCTCACGCATGCTATGACTAAACAAAAGGTCAGTTAAGCCTTGATGATTTATTCTGCCTCAGGGTTCTTGTGTCACTTTTATGCCACTATTAACTTTGTTTTGTCGCAAGCATGATTATGACAGTTATTGCTCTCTCGATTATCGCTCCCTTTCCATTGCTATCCTTCACTTGTGCTTAGTATAAGCTTTACTCATGCATCCAACTCCCCAAAACCAAAGTTGTCAGAAAGAGTCCACCACATCTACCTATTAGCATCATTGCTATCCCTTTCATATTTATTATGCTTTGTTTTTCTTCCAATAAAAATGTTTGCTTGTCATGATAAAATTAGTTAGTAAAGCTCTCACAAACTTGATGGCACACTTTACTTTCTTGCACTTAATAAACTTGAACCATTGTGTCCATCTATGTTGCGTATATGCTTGCGCTTTATAAGTTGTGAATTAGCAGAACCATGTTACCATGGGGAACACTTTCAACATTGTACATTGTTTAGTTGATATCATGATTCTTTTACTTATGGATCCCGGCGGTGTGAAATAAAAGGGGATCTTGTAAGCTCATGGAGTTTGTATATGTGTTAGAGAAATGCCTAGGCGGCTAACCTAAGCCATGCCTAATCATGGTGGGAACTTGCAGCATAACCATAGTGAGCAATCTATGAAGCATCCTCAATAAAAACCTATGCAAATAGCAAATAAAAAGATCGCTGAGATGCTCATTGTCTGCTTACCTTGTCATTTTGATATGGGAAAGCTTCTGTATCATCGGGCAACGGGTACCCCGTTGGTCGTTCTCTATGATACACATGTACTTACAATGACAAGGACTTACTCGTGACTAAAGTTGAGTAGCATGAGGTTCGGTACTCGTAAGAGAGGGGCATGAGATTTTCAACTTATAACTTGTCAAGCATATCCTCATATTTGTTCACTTTAACCTTAATCACCTAAATATGCTTATGATAGGGGCAATGAGAGCTCAAAGCTAATGAGTACCATACTTTCAACATTTGGAAGCCTTTCAAACTTTTTAAATCTTTTTCTTTCACTTTTATGTTGAGTCACCATTTATTCTTTGAGCACCTTCCCGAGAGCATAGCTGTCGTTCTTAGTGTAATGTTCTTGTCCCGAAACACGGTTAATTATGGCATAACCTTGACACTTGTATCTTTGATATTTTTATTTCTAGTCTTAACTTAAACTTCAGAGGTGCCTTGGAATTTATGTTTTGCTCCAAAGAAAGGCAAGCAAGACACCACTTTATCATATCTTCTTATGAGCACTACAATCTTGCATATGCTTATGTATCATGTTGCTTATTATTAATGGGTTGGAATCTCTTCATAGCTTGCATGACTACTGGGTAAACTTATTTGCATACTCTTTATTATGAATTGCCTAAGTATTTGATCATATGCTAGGAATATATACATCTTATGAAGCAAATGTGTTCGTGAAAAGTTTCTTTTAACACACTCAGTTTTCAACTGAATTGCTTGAGGACAAGCAATAAGCTAAGCTTGGGGGGGGGGGAGTTGATACGTCCAAAACGTATCTACTTTCCCGAACACTTTTGCTATTGTTTCTTCTCTAATTTGTGTGATTTGGATACAACTAATGCGGACTAATGCTGTTTTCAGAAGAATTGCTTTGGTGTCTCATTTTTGTGCAGGAAACCAACTTTTAGGAAAAATCCCGGAAAAAATCACAAAACTCCTATTTTACCAGAAGACTCATGGAGCCAGAAGAGGAGACGAAGAAGAGCCACGAGGGTCCCACACCACCTGGCTATGCGAGCCAGGCCAGGCCACGCCAGGGGGTGGTGTGGCTGCCTCGGACTCCGCCTCGACCTCTCCTTTCGCCTATAAAATCCCTCTGACCTAAAATAGGCAGGGGGTTCGACGTTTTTCCAGAGAGAGTTCCACTACGCCGCCGCCACCAAATACCGCAATTCGGAACCAGAAACTCTGTTCTGGCACCCTGCTGGGATGGGGAATTGGAGGAGATCATCCCCATCATCATCACGATAGATTCTCCATCAACCATCCATGAGTGAGTAATCCCCTGCTGTAGGCTATGGGGATGGTAGGGATTGGATGAGATCGTTCATGTAATTGCATCAGTTTGTTAGGGCCTGGTGCCTAGTATCTATTATTAGTGTGTTTTGACTTTGTTGCAACTTGTTATGCTTAATGCTTGTCACTAGGGCCCGAGTGACATGATTTCAGATCTGAACATGTTATTGATTCATGAGGATATTATTGTTTATGATCTTACCTGCAAGTTGTATACACATATTATTGTCCGGAACCAAAGGCCCCGAAGTGACAAGAATCGAAATAACCGGAGGGGATGGCTATGACATGAGGATCACGTGTGTTCATGGAGTGTTAATGCTTTGCTCCGGTGGTCTATTAAAAGGAGCACCTTAATTGCCAGTAGATTCCCTAGAGGCCTCGCTACAACGGGCTGACATGACAAAATATGTTGTGCAAGTTCGCATTACAAGCATGTATGACTATATATGGAACACATGCCTATGATTATTTAGTACTTGGATGCTTTACCTTATTTATCTGCAAATGCCTTATATCTTGATTGCTACATGAATTGTCTTGTCCATGCAACGCCCATCCATCCATCCCTATCCTACCATGCTTTAATCGTACTGTTTACTGCAATTGTTACTACTGTCTTTACTTTACTACTGCTATCGCTTTGCTATTGCTATTACAAAACTGTTGCTACTGATAAACTACTGCGAGCAAGACTGTTTACAGGTGCAGCTGAATTGACAACTCAGTAGTTAAGGCTTATAAATACTCTTTGGCTCCCCTTGTGTCGAATCAATAAATTGGGTTTTACTTTCCTTGAAGACTGTTGCGATCCCCTATACTCGTGGGTCATCAACCACCCACAACACTGCGGTACCTGAATGAGTCCTCGGTGCCAAGCAATGTACCAGTGCTCCTAGAAAAACTCTCGGAAGACGGAAATGGAGTGGAAGTAGACTTACAATTCTCCATGTTAACTCTATGAAGAAGATCTAGCGCATACTTCCGTTTAGTAACACTCACCCTCCTGAATTGTAGGACGTTTCCAATCCGAGGAAATACTCCAACTTGCCCATGTCCTTGATGGGAAAAGCAGCAACAAGTGACTTGACAAGACGATCAACCGCATCCGCCGTCGAGCCAGCAGTGACTACGTCATCCACATAGACCGGCATATAAGTCTGAACACCCTCCCAAGCGAAAATGAATAAGGATGTATCAGCTTTTGAGGCCACAAAACCAAGCTGGAGGAGGAGCTGACTCAGGCGCGCATACCAAGCGTGAGGTGATTGCTTTAGACTGTACAAGGACCACTAGAACTTACACACATGAGAGGGGAACCAATCATCCTCGAACCCGGCGGCTGCTGCATGTAGACATCCTCAGACAAGAAACCATGGAGAAAGGCATTAATGACATCTATCTGACGAAGACACCAATCTCGAGACACTGCTAGTGAGAGAACCAGATGCACAATGGCAGGCTTCACAACTGGACTGAACGTGTCTCCGTAATTGATGCCATGTTGCTATGTAAAACCATGAGCAACCAAACGCGCCTTGTGCTTGTCGATGCTACCATTAGGATGATGTTTAGACTTGAAGATCCACTTGCTGCCAACGATGTTCACCCCCGGGAGGATGAGGAACAAGAGCCCATGTCTGTATCGCACGAAGGGCAGCGATCGCATCTGCCATGGCCGCGTGCCATGCATGCTCGTGAAGGGCGTCACGATGAGACATTGCGGCAGCAAAGAACGCTCGTCGATGAAGATCATAACATGTGGTACCGTCCGTGTACTCCTTCTCCTTCCGAGTAACATTGCAGTGACGTGTCACCATCAGGTGACCACCGGACGAGGCGGGTACGTCGAGCGACCCAGCCGGAGGTACCGCGGCTGATGAAGACACGGGAGGAGGCGACACAGGCTAGGCCGAAACCACAGGCGGTGCGAAAGAAGTAAGCGCCAGCGGCAACGCGGGCGCATGCGACGTCATGGGCCGGCCTAGCTCGGGTGAGGCTGCAACGCCAGGGGGCATGGGCGCTGGTGACGCTGGAGCCGGCACGTTCCCCGAGGCATGCATGTTGATCGGCCGAGGGATGGATGCGCCAGGAACATCGATCACCTGTTGATGAGTGCATATTTGCATCATGTTTTAGACTATTATTTTGCATTGTAGATGTAGGATCTTGGTATTTTACGGTGCTCGCTTGCATATTTTATGTCTATTTTCATCAGGATCAGAACAAATGATGGATCCAATGGATACAATTCTTGGATAAGTTGTACTATGGAGAAAAGGAGTCAAAACCAACGTAAATCGCTTATTTAGGAAATATTAATAATACTAGAAGAAAACCCGAAGCGAACAAAGGATACAGAGGGTTCAACGACCAACTATACGACCGGAATAAATTTTCCGACCGTAAAGTTGGCACCGCGTCCGCCTCCTCAAATAGTTTCACCCCGTGCAACTGGATCATGGAGACGACATATAGAACACCTAGAAATCGCCGAAACCTCACCTCCGGAAGGCATCTGGAGGGGGAACTCATCCACCAAGGATCCATCTTCGCCCTGCGCAGATCCGGGAGGCTAAGGCATCGATCTTCCTCATCCACCACTACATCACCACCATCTCCATCCATCCCATCGACATCTTGTCTAGATCTTGTTGTAATTTCCGTACTCGTTGTGGATTTATACAAGTACTATTCATCTATGATAGATCCCATTGTTATTGCCATAATATAGATTTTCTCCATGTCTGACTAGATCATTAGTTCTTGGGGATATGGAGAAACCCTAGTATGATATTGAAATAAGATAAAGTCTATCATGATATATATCACCATGACCATGTGTTAGATTTTCTTCATCTTGATGTTGATAGAAGTCGACCTCTCAATATTTGTCTCTCATGGGGACTTGATGAAGGGAACTACTTGTTGGTAGACGGAGGTGTGTTAGCAATTACAATGACTATAAAGCTATTGGCACTCCTTACGTATCAACTTGGGAAACCGAGGAAACTCACGGAACACTATCCATGCCATGGGATACGTCCTACAGGATTATGTCCCTTAATAGCGCAGTAATTCGATTGATGTCGATTGCTGACTGCTGTGGTTATGAGGACGATGTGAGCAACAATTGCTACCTATTTGTCCAAATACGGAGTTCCTCCCACACATACATAGTTGAGAATGTTCATGATAATAATCTTTATCTTAGCTCCTTATAATGCTAGTGGTGTATCCGCTACTCCCTGAGAACGCCTTTCCCCTATTGCAGTTCCAATCCCTCTTACATATGTGATACTTACTTTCTGTATTCAGTTGTTTTACTTTACTTTATTGTTGCTCTTATACCTAAAACCCCAAAACACCCTTTTACACAATACTCGCATTTTATCTTGTTACTTAGAACTTTATTCAACATTTCTATCATAATATTTATTTCAAGAGTTATTAGACTTCAGACTCCTGCTCCCTGTGGGATCGATATCTTTATTTCGAAACTAGCTACAAACGATCTGTGCACTTACAGTCATCAAGCTATTTTCCGGCGTCGTTGCCGAGGAGCTAAGCGTTGTAGGTCTTTTAGTTCTTGCTTATTTATTTTTGTCTTGCCTAATTTTGTTTTGAATTACAGGTTTCCACCAACATGATGGAGTTTGAGCATATGACTAGTGCGAACCCACTCAACTACTTTGGAAAGCCCTATGATATTTATAAAAGAGATAACTCCAATGAGAAGACAAGGGGGTTTGAAATAAATCCTCTACTACTTGGTATTTTACACAAGAAGCAATTTACTAGAGATGAAGAAGATCCTGATCCATATGAGCATATTGCATGTTTCAAAGATATATGTGGCACTTTTCAATTGATGGGATATACCGCTGATGAGGTAAGGGTTAAACTTTTCAGTCAGACTTTGACAAGTACAGCTCTCTCATGGTATAGATCTCTACCCCTTAAGCCACTACTACTTGGGATAATCTCGCTTGTGAATTTCTATCAAAATATTATCCATTATCAAAATCTTTTGGAATCAGGCGTCTTATAATGACTTGGAGGAATCGCTCTAATGAAGGACTAGTAAGAGCTTATAACAGATTTAAAGATTTACTACGTCTATGTCCTCATCATGATTTACCTGAATGGTATTTATGGCATATCTTTATGGCGGTTTAATTGAACCTAATAAAATTAAACTAGACTCTTTCGTGGAAGGAGCCTTTATGAATCTTCCTATAACTAAAGCTTGGGCTTTACTTAATAGAATTCGCGATCATAGAGTTTCATGGAATTTTGGTCTAGGACGTGAAGGAGGTGTAGAAATATAACATGATTGTATTCATGACTATAATAAAAAGGGCCATGTTAAAGAATTATCTAAAGAACTTTATTTGGATTCAGATCTTGTGTTGCAAGTTGTCAAAGCTTTTACAGAATATATCAAAGCTCCGAAAGAGGGTGTGGTTAAGTATGATCCACCACCCAAACCCGAGAAGAAAAGATAAGATAAAGCAACACTGGCCTCCCTAGAACCAATACATGAGATGCCTTTTCCTAACACTACACAAAAGCATATTCTTGGATATGAACAGGTCAAAGTAGTATAGGAAAAGAAGGAAGAAGAAAGTATGCCAGAAGTCGTGGAACATCTGGAATAAACCAAAGATGAAGAGGTAACCAGGGAAGCAATTATGGCCATGTTTGCACATTGTAACATAGTTGAAATTGATGAAGAGACTTCCGTATTGGTTGAAGGTAAAACAAAGGTAAAAGATGTGGGTAAGCCTATTCGTCTCTGCATATTTAAAGAAACCTCGCATTATGGTTTATGCGATCTTGGCACCGAAGTTAATGTTATATCTTACGATTTCTACTTAGAAATGAAAGAAGAAATAGAACTGGTTACAATTGAAAATACTAATATGACAATTATGTTAGCCAATAAAAATCTTAGAATTCCAATGTGAGTAGTTGAAGATGCAACTGTCACAATTGGCAACAAAAACTTTCCTATCGATTTTGTAGTTGTTGATATGTCAGCTGACACTCTTTGCCCAATTATATTTGGAAGAAACTTTTTGAGTGATATAGGTGCCTATGTTAATTTCAAAAAGGAGATTGTGTCTCTGAAGCTTGGGGGAGCGAAAAATGAATTCCACTTTTCCAAATTTAAAGATAGACCTCCACAAATACAAGAAGAAGAGGAAGAGAAAACTATTGAGGAAATGGTGGCTCTTTTCTTTAGTAATCAAGAAGAAGAAATAAATGAAGATCCAAATTATGAAGAAATAGTTATGAAAAGGACAAGTCTCTAGGAGAACTAGAAGATGAATTTGATTCACTTCCCATGATGGGACCTCCAACCGATGTGGCTTTTGAAGAGCCAGAAAAGAGAGGGGACGAGGAACTACCACCCCCAGAGTTGAAGGCTCTACCAGATAATCTTAAATATAGGTTTTTAGATGATACAAATAAATTTCCTGTTATTATTAGTGCTAAACTTTTAGGAGAAGAAGAAGAACTCATGAAGATACTTAAGAAGCATCACAAGGCCTTTGGGTACTCAATGGATGATTTGAAGGGCATTAGTCCCATGATAACCGTCCATCAAATATTCATGGAAGAAGGTGATAAACCAGTTGAAAAAATTTAATAGAAGATTGAAGCCTGAAATGAAGGAAGTGGTAAGAAAAGAAATTATACGCCTGCTGGACGCATGTATAATCTATCGTGTTAAATAAATTGAATGGGTAAGTCCTGTTCATTGTGTCCGTAAGAAGGGAAGTTTTACTATTAGTCCTAATGAAAACAATGAATTGATACCTACTAGAACTATTGTTGGGCATAGGATGTGCATAGACTCCAGAAAATTAAATAAAGAAACTAGGAAAGATCACTATCCTTTACCATTCATAGATCAAACTTTAGAAAGGTTAGCAAACCATACTCATTTTTACTACTTGGACGGATACTCTGGTTTTTCTCAAATAGTTGTTCATCTGGATGACCAACTTAAAATAACTTTCACTAGTCCATATGGTTTACATGCTTACCGACGTATACCTTTTGGTTTATGTAAAGCTCCAGCTACTTTTCAAAGATGCATGCCTTCTATTTTTGCGGATTTTATAGAACTTATAATGGAAGTATTTATGGATGACTTTTCTCTCTATGGAACTTCATTTACTAGTTGCTTGGATAATCTCAAAAGAGTCTTGCAACATTGCAAAGAAACCAATCTTGTTGTAAACTGGGAGAAGTGCCATTTTATGGTCAAAGAAGGTATAGTCCTTGGACACAAGGTATCAGGTAAGGGAATTGAAGTTGATAGAGATAAGGTTGATGCAATTGAGAGAATGCCACAACCTAGGGATATTAAAGGTATAAGAAGTGTCCTTGGTCATGTGGGTTTTTATAGAAGGTTCATTAGAAATTTCTATGGAATATCTAAACCTTTGACTAACCTCCTGCAAAAGGGAGTAAGATTTAATTTTGATGATAAATGTCTTGAAGCCTTTGATAAACTCAAAAATGCTTTATCCTATGCTCCTATTATTAAACCACCTATCTGGGATACAACCTTTGACTTAATATGTGAAGAGTAATGCTGTTGTAGTTGTAACTCTGGGACAACACATTGGTCGCAGATTTAACATTATACATCATGCTAGTAGAACTCTAAATGGTGCTCAGAAGAATTACCCTAAGGAAGAAAGGGAATTTTTTGCTGTATTTTTCTCCTGTGATAAATTTCGTTCTTACATAGTTGATGCAAAGGTAAGAGTTCATACGGATCATGATGGTTTAAGAGAACTCCTTGAGAGGAAAGACCATCAGCCAAGACTGATCCGTTGGATTCTTTCATTTCAAGAATTTGAGTTGCAGATTATGCAGTGTCCATGTTTGCCCAGCAAGACACAAATCTTGTTGAGAGGAACTTTAGTCCTAGTGATTTTCGTTTACGAGAATTACTCAATGAACTAAGGTCAATACCTCCAAGAGAGAAGAAGTCTTTGTTGTTGGAGGAACTTTTCATCCCTGAATAACTAGATGATAAGTTTGAGGTAAGTGTTCTTACCCAAATAAGTGATTTGATTTCACAAATTTTACTTCTAAAATTTTTGCCTTTGAATTCCTTGTGTTTTTCTGAAGTTTTAGAGGGTTTTTACCAACTATACAAGCGAAACTATATGATCGGAGAGGAAGCTCCCACCGTATATTTGGTCGTTAAACTCTCTATATCATCATCGTGAAATTGTTTTCGATATCTGAGCCTATACGATCGCAACTATACAACCGGAGCCAAAATTCCAACCGTATAGTTGGTCGTTAAATTCTCAGATACTTTTGATTTTTGGTGTCTGTATCTATACGGTCACAACTATACGACCGGAGCCAAAATTCCAACCGTATAGTTGGTCGTTAAACTCTGAGACACTTTTGATTTTTGATGTCTATATCTATATGGTCGCAACTATACGACCGGAGCCAAAATTCCGGCCTTATAGTTGGTCGTTAAACTCTCAGACACTTTTCATTTGTCTTTTTGATATTTCCAAAAAAACGTTATTGTTGGTTCTGATTCATGATTTAATTGACCTGGACTCGAGATATTTGGAAATATCTGCTCGGAACCAACTATACGTCCGGAGCTATACGAGCCGCGCCTATATAGTTGGTCGTTACACGACAGGACTCTTCCAAATCCGTGATTTCTTTCCCTATTTCATTTAGAATCTTTTCTTGGGCAATAATTTGGTGTTTCTCGCAAGTCTTACCGACCTCTGACCCCCCCTTATATACTGCCATTGTCTCTCTCTGACGAGGGTTGAACTCATCAATGCCCATTGTTATGGACTTGGGTTTTGGAGAAGGAGGGAGCGCTGGAAGCATCAATTGTCTAGCAAACAAGCACACAGGGATGCAAGGTTACCCAGGTTCAGGCCTTGTAGAGGTCCCTACTCCTGCTTGTCTGCTCTTGGAATTATCGAGGGAGTCAAAAGTTACAGGGGGTGCGCAGATGCAATCTGGCGAGGCTGTGGATACTAGGGTTGTGATTGTCCTCCTCGCCACCCCTCCTAGCCTTTATATAGATAGGCTAGGTCTCGGGTAGGAGGTTGAGTCGATTACAAGTTAGGGTTTGTCCCTTTAAACTTTCTATCTTAAACTTTGTCTTGTGCTGCAAGCAGTTCAGAGTCTCCGTATGTCACCCAAATATTGGAGTGGGCCCTGGTAACACTATGGGCTTCTGCCAGATCAGGCCGTATATATCAAGCTTGAGTACCTGTAAGGTATGCCCACGTCAGTAGCCCCCGAGTGTCAGGTTGAATCACAGATTCGAGCAAAGACTTATGAAGTCTTTCAAGTGCATAGCTGAGCATATTTTCGAATGCTTTGATTTGTACCATAGGGATTGTTGGTATACGTGCCTGATTTGTCCTATGTATCAGGGTCAGTTAACTGCCTTAGGGGAAAACAACACAATCTACTCAAACTCGAGTCCCCGGACTCGAATTCGGAAAAGTGCTGGTGTAGTTTGACTCAGGCCGCGGAGGTCTTATAGAGTCGAATCCCAGTGTGTAAGTGTGAGCACTCGACGCGTCTGTCAAGGCTTATTCATCGTACCTGTAGGTACGGATTGTTTCGGGTAGAGCATAGCAGATGCGTTTCCAGGCCTTATTCAGGTCTTACCTTAACGCTGTAAGCGCGACATCTGAATTTCTGTCATCACGGAGATGGTTCGGGTGACCCAGGAGACGCAGTCTCTTTGCAGGGAAATATGAGGCGGAGACGCCAGATCATTCAACTGTGGATGCAGCCAACACACAGTACAATGTATAAGAAAAATCATAGGGTGCGCGGCCAGTGCTCCCTATGGGAGTTGCCCCCGAGTGCCTATTCGACTCGTAGACTCGAGTGGGGACGATAAGTATTTTGCGACTACTGTCGTCTTTTGGTTGTTTCAGTCGAATGTGCTTTCAGCGGTACCTATGGGAGTAACCTGAAGTCCACAATCGAATCGTATATTCGAGTGAAGGGTTTTTCGTGATGCTTGGATGTCTTACTAGAGTTCTTCGGGTGCGCGGCCAGCGCTCCTGTTAGGAGTAGCCCCTGAGTGCTTGGTCGAGTCGAAGACTCGAGTAAGGACTAGAGTAGTCAAAATGTGCTCCTGCTGGAGTTTGATGACGCCATTGCCGACGATGAGATGACCTCAGTTGCCCGCATGAGTGGCTTTGACGGGACGTGACGAACAGTGAGTCCCATTTTCTGACTTGGACTTGACTAGGCATGCGTAATCTTCTGGTTTAACTGTGCTCCTCGATTCTCGCGCGTAATGGGAGGAGTAGGGCGACGGTTCATGGGATACCCTTGCCACGTGTTGCCGTCGATTTGTGCCACACGTCGGAGTAGTTTTCTCCTAGCAGTTGGATGACATCTTCTGTGAGGTTAAATAGAGGTTCACAGTGCGGTAATTTCCCCACATCTTATTCTTGCTCGCGCACCTCTGCCATTGCCGCTCTTGCTATTCCATTGATCGCATCTCCTTTGTGGCACTGGACCAACTCCGTACCTTCCCCAGCTACTTCCTGCGCTCGCACCGCCAGCGCAAGATGGGCAAGAAGAAAGGAGGCTCCGCTGCTGGATCTGTGGCTGCCGCTGTTGCGGTCAAGAAGCAGGGTGCCACCACCATGGGCACCAGTGCCGTCGGAGCTGGGAAGACGAAGGGCGCGGGGACTCGCGTCACCAATGGGTCATGGCGCCCATCCGTCATCAAGCCTTCTAAGATGTTCACCCAGCGCCAGGACGGGGCGCTCTCTGCCGCGAAGGACGACTCTCGCGTTCCCGGTGATGAGGTAATCCCCAGTCCTTCTACGGGTTTTCAAGTGACGTTCCTTGCGTTCATCATTCGTGGTCTTTCTCTCCCCCTGCATCCATTTGTTAGGGGTCTTCTTTGTTTCTATGGGCTCCAGATGCACCAGCTGACCCCAAATTCTATCCTCCACATCGCCTGCTTCATTACTCTTTGCGAGTGCTGGCTCAGAATTGAGTCATACTTCGGCCTCTTCAAAAAACTCTTTAAGCTTAAACGTCAGTCGGCATCGGGTTCAGTAGTCTACGACATAGGAGGCTGCGGGATCCACATCAACTCCAACGTCACCTATTTCGCCATCAAGCTCACTACGTCTGTCCAAGGATGGAGGGAGAAGTGGTTCTACATCCGCGACCAGAAAGCCGGTGGAGAGCACTACAGACTCGCACCCTTCAATCCAGTGGCGGCCTGCAAGCGGAGGAGGTCCTGAAAGAACATTGTGATGCCCGCCGAAGTCGAGGAAACAGAGACCCTGTATCAGCGTGTCTGCGACCTCGAAAACCACAAAGGCAAAGAAGTAGGTGGCGCATAGCTTATTCGCACTTGGATGCGTCACCGGGTGCAGCCTCTGCAGGCCAGGGTACACCCAATGTTCCGCTGGATTGGTACTGGTGATGTCACTCGTATCTCTACAGAGGGCATTTCTTCTGGTAAGGTAGATAGGAGGTTTTGATTGCTGACCAAGTACACCACCAAGGAGGATCTCCCGGGTGACTCAGTGATACGTCCATTTTGCATCACTATTCTATGTCTTAATTCACTATTATTCATTGATATATTTCGTATTGAGAGGTGATACTTATGTTATTTCATCTATTTTTGCATGGTTGATGACTTGTGGAGAATGGACCGTTGCAGTCAGGATTCTGATGGAAAAGGTGCTGTTTGGAGGCAAAATTCGCGAAGATCAGAAAATCCGGGAAAATATACGGAAAATCCTATTTTTCCAGAAGACTCAGGATGCCAGAAGATGGAGTAGAGGTGGGCCACACCACCCCATGGCGCGGGCAGGCCTAGGCCGCGCCTGGGAGTGGTGTGGCCACCCTGGCCCACTCCAGCCTCTCTCTTCTAGCGTATATCATCCCCACGAAACCCTAAGACTCAGGGAGCGACCACAGAAAGATTCCGCTGCCTCTGCGGGGCGGAAAACACCGAGAGAGAAAGATCTCTCCGGCAGACAGATTTCTGCCAGGGGAATTCCTTCCCGGAGAGGGGAGATCGTTGCCATCAACACCACCATCAAGCTGGACTTCTTCGGGATCATCATCATCATCATCACCACCATCATCACCATCAGCACCCTCATCACCATCTCCATATTGCTGTAACAATTGGGTTGAATCTTGCTATAGTTCATAGGGGAAACTTTCCCGGTGTTGATTACTCTTTGTAGTTGATGCTATTGAGTGAACCATTGAATTATTGTTTATGTTCAGATTTTTATACATCATTATTTCATCTCTGATCATGATCCATATGATGTCTTGTGAGTAGTTCATTTTGTTCTTGAGGACATGGGAGAAGTCTTGTTGTTACTAGTGGAGTTGTGTTGAGAAAGATTCAATAGATTGTTATTTAAGTTGTGGTGTACTTCTTCTAGTGGTGTCATGTGAACGTCGACTACATGACACTTCACCTATATGGGCCTAGGGGAATGCATTGTGTATTTGGCTACTAATCGTAGGGGTTGCCGGAGTGACAGAAACCTGAACCCCCGTTAGGAAACCATTGCACAAGGGACTTAAGGGTCTTAGAGTTTAAAGCCGTGGTTAGGTTTCCACCTTAATTACTTTCTTGTACTTACGGATGTTTGCAAGTGGTATAATCACAAGTATGTATTAGTCTTGGATGGGGCAGTACATTAGCACAGGATCACCCACACAACACTTAGCAAGCTAAAGAAGATTAATCAACTATATGAAGCGAAATCACTTGACAGTCTTCCCATGTGTCCTTGAGAACGTTTGGTCATCTATAGAAATACAACCGGCTTGTCCTTTGCTGCATAAAGGATTGGGCCACTTGCTGCATTTATTCCTACTATCTTTTATTTACTCGTACTTTGTTTACTTGCTTTATCAAAAACCCCTAAAAATCCATTTGCTAAGTATTTGCAGAGAATTCCTGATGCATACCACTAGCCAACACCTTCTGCTCCTCGTTGGGTTCGACACTCTTACTTATCGAAAATACTGCGATACACCCCCTATACTTGTGGGTCATCAAGACTATTTTCTGGCGCCATTACCGGGGAGTGAAGCGCTATTGGAGAGTGGAACTGGTAAAGGAAACTTCTACTGTGAGTATTGTTTACTTCTGTTAGTTGCTTTATTTTCGTTATGGATAATTCGCTGAGTTTCTTATTTGGTAATGCTACTACCACTGCTAAGGTAGTAGATAAGCCACCACCTGCCGAGAACGATGTTTTCAAAATACCTACAAGAATTATTGATCGTGTTATGGATAACTACTATGTTGGGGATGGAAATGTCCAACCCGGTGATCATTTACTCTTTATACACGAATTATGCGGGTTGTTCAAGTGTGCAGGTATTACTACAGATCAAGTTAAGAAGAAGTTATTCTCATTATCTCTGAAAGGAAGAGCTGAGGAATGGTATAAGCTGCTGAAGAATGGTCAAGCTCTGGAATGGGAGGAAATAGTGCCTCTCTTTTATCCAAAGTTTTATCCTCCTAGTGAGATTCATAAAGATCGGAATCAAAGATACAACTTTTGGCCTCTTGATGGAGAGAGTACAGCTCAAGCTTGGGGGAGATTGAAGTTACTAATGCTCAAATGTCCCATTCATGAGCTCCCCAACAATATTATTATCAATAACTTTTATGCAAGGCTCCCTCTACATGATAAAGATTTATTGGATGCTTCTTGTGCTGGATCATTCACTCGCATGGAAGAAGAAGCTAAATGGGACCTGCTGGACCGTATTCAAGACAATGCTGAAGCTTGGGAGAATGACAAAGGTAGAAAGTCAGGTATAAATTATGATTATGAATACATTGAATCTTTTATGGGAACTAATGACTTTCAAAATATTAAAAATGCTTATGGTCTAGATTCTCAAGCTATTGCTTCTTATATTAAGGCTTTTGCTTCTTATATTGAAGTGCCTAAAAAGAAGTGGAATAAGTATCATGAACCTTATAAAGATATTGCTAAGAGTGTTCCTGCAAGAAATACTGAAGTTTATACTGCTAATCATGTTTTACCTGAACCTTACGTTGAGAAAATCCCTTTCCCAGCTAAGGTAAAGGAACATTCTATGATAGATAGTATGGTTAATGAAAGTACAAGTAAAGCTATTGAACCTGATAAACAAATGGTTGATCAACCTATAATAGCAAATGTGAAAGACTTTGTTACTAAATATGAAAAAGAGGGACACACTATCCTTTGTAAGGATACCTCTAATATTGTTTCACAAAGTAGTGTTATGAGAGCTAGTATTCCCGTGTTTTCTGTTAGAATAAGTGATCATTGCTATGATAGTCCTCGTGATAGCTATATTGTTAAGTTTATGCATGATACTAAAATCTACTATGAGAGAGGGAAAAGTGTTCTTATGCATCTTAATAATATCAAGTTTCCTCGTTTTATGCTGAAAGTTTTTATGTTGCGTTTCTTTTGCCTTCTTATGCAAGTTGCCTTTGGTTTCAATAACTTGTTTGTTTACAAAATCCCCTTGCATAGGAAGTGGGTTAGACTTAAATGTGTGGGTGTTTTTGCTTCTTAATGCTCTCTTTCGCTTCAATTTATATCCCTATGAGAGCTTCTTCAAAATTATCATGCCCATCTTAATGGCTATAAAGAAAGAGCTTTATGGGAGACAACCCAATTTGTTTTTGCTTTCAGTTTGTTTGTGTTTATTTGAGTCTTGGAAGTTATTACTCCGGTAATAACCGCTCCTTATCCGTTTTGTTTGGTTTTTGTGTCAAGATCAACCTCTAATGAGAGAGAAGTAATATTTGGGGAAGTTGCTGTCCCGAAACAGATTTTTGTGCTTCACCATAAAAACTCGTGAGAGATCTCTGTATGTCGGATTGAGCTGTAATTGTTTGTGCTTCTGCCCCAGGTTGTTATTTAACTTTCTTTAGTTTTGCACTTTTTGATTTGAGCAACAGAAGATTTTCGAAAAAATTGATCTTTACCTGTTGGTCTGTTTTGACAGATTTAGCAACTCTTGCATTTGCTTCTTTATTCGATTTCCTTTTTGAATTCTTTTTGGGTTTTCGGAAGGAGTTGCTACAGTAGCCTATGTTTTGATGGTTTCCAGTTGAAGTTGGACTCAAAAGGTTCTATCACTTCACTTATACTAATGTTGCTAATAAGAACTGTGTGAAGTTTTGTGCGAAAGAAATTTCCAGGAAGTGGAGATAATGGTGTAATAAGAAAAAGAAGGGTTTTATGACTCAAGTAATAAGTATATGAAGATGAATATATTGATGTTATTCAAGTGATGACTCTGGAAGAATCTACTATATACCAAATTCAGAGACCTGCAGAGTCCCTTTCCAAATAGGTAGAATCCCAGATTTGGAGCCACAGTGTCTTCCTCTGGATCATCCAAGGGAGATTCCTTAGAAGATATCATCAACCCATACATGAGAGAATTGAAGATTCATCCCAAGGAGTTGTTGCTCGAAGGTGGGGAAGTCCGGATTAAAGAGGTTCAAGGCCCTAAAGGTGAAGGAAGTCTGGAGGACAGGATGGAATCATTGGAACAAGAAGTCTTTAGGTACAAGAAGATGGCGGAGCGCGAAGTGGATATCATCCATAAGATTTGTTCCGAACTCATCACCGAGCACCAGAAGGAGACTGCTGAACTCAAAAACAAAGTCCTCTCACTCTGCCAAACAACCAACAAACTGCAAGCACAGTTCTATGACGTTCAAAATCAAAACTATGAGTATGAGGCTAAATTTAAACGCATAAGTGCTGCTGCAAGTTTTAGGATGTTGGAAACCACGATGTCCTTTGTTGATGGGAAGCCTTTACCCTGGAAGATGGACGAAGATGAGAAGACACCATCACCACCGAAGGAGTAACTCGTCATCAGGTTTGGCATCCCCTTGGTTTATTCCAAGCTTGGGGGAGTGCCGCGGTATTACATCACTATCTTCTATCTTTTTACCTTATTAGTAGAGTCATATCATGAATAGAAGAGTTATTATGTAATATGGTTTGCATTATGGAAGTGTCCCCTCTCTCGTTAGATATGTATCCCTTGGTGTGAGTTGCTGTTATGGAATATTAATGAGAAGTTCTATGATTCACTCTTTTGCATAGCTTATGTTAGTTTTCAATTTGCGGTTATATGATTGATCTTGTTGTTAGTATTGGTATCACTTTGGGATCATTGAGTTAATTTAGTTGGTTTTGGCAAACCTGGCTCGGTTAGTAGCAGCACCTTTTTGAGAGTTGAAAAGAAAAAGATAGAAGTACTCTAAAGAAAAATAATTTCATCATCTTTCTTTCTTGATTTGCTCATAAGTCTAGTATTCTCTAGTTAAGATCTTTTGTGCTTCCAAGGAAGATTGCATGTTTGTCTTTATCATTTTTATGTTGGGTTGTTTCCTTCAACTCTTGTACTTGCTACCCAGCCTCGCTAGCCAAAAACCTGTACTGAGAGGCAATTCTTCTCGTGCATCCACCTCCTTTAAACCAAAACCTTTGCCATTTGTGTCCACCATACCTACCTAGTAGCATTATTGCTATTGCAAGTAAATTCTTGTTTTATCTACCTCCCAAATTAAACTTGTTATGTGAAAATTAGTGATTAAAGCTCTCACGAACTTGATGGCACACTTTACTTTCTTGCATTTAATAAACTTGAACCACTGTGCTCACCTATGTTGCGTATATGCTTGCGCTTTGTAAGTTGTGTATTAGCAGAACCATGCTGTCATGGGGAACGCTTTTAACATTACACTGGTACTTTGTACCAAGTTGATATCATGTTCTTTTGTCTATGGATATCATCGGTGTGAAATGAAAGGGGAGCTTGTAAGTCCATGGAGTTATGAATGTGTGTTAGAGAAACGCCTGGGCCGCTGGTCTAATGCATGCTAACATGGTGGAAACCTGCAGCGTAACCATAACGAGTATCTATGAAGCATTCTTCTTATAAAAAAGAGATAGAGATTGAGAAAAAAGAAAGAAAAAAAGAGATATTATGAAAAGAGGAAAGAGAGAAAAAGGCACCATATTCCCATGGTAAATAAGAAGATTGCTGAGATACTTGTTGTCTGCTTGCCTTGTCATTTTGACATGGGGATTCTTCCGTATCATCGGGCAAGGGGTACCCTGTTGGTGGTTCTCAATGATACACATATGCTTACGATGACAAGAACTTAGCGGTGACTAAACTTGAGTAGCATGAGGAGCGGCCCTCGTATTCAAGGGACATGAGATTCTCAACTTACAACTTGTCAATGCATATCCTCATGTTTGATCACTTTAACCTTAATAACCTAAAGATGCCTATGATATGGGCAATGAGAGCTGAAAGCTAGTAAGTATCATAATTTTTGGGAGCTCTTTATGATACTTGCAATCCCTGCTTCCCTCTGCGAAGGGCCTTTCTTTTACTTTGTAGTTGAGTCAGTAAACCTATTCCCTTCTATCTCAGCAAGTATTTTGAGTTGATGTGTTTCATTCATTCATATGATGATTTATGCAATCATGTTTCTTATGTTCCTTGTTTTGCACATTGCTCTTATCTTGATGTTTACTACTTTGAAAGCTTTCATTGAAAAACCAGCTATTTGTGAACTCTAGCAAATTATCAACTATTCTTCGACCAAGAGCTAAGTTTGCCATTACCAATTATGATTCACTTTATGTATCTTTATTTGTGTTTCCTTTACTCATTGCAAGTTGAGTTATATAATAGTGAGTTGTCTTCTATTATGATCTATGCTTTTGATGAATGTGATGCTTCTTGTCCGTATTCTTTTATCGACTCTTCACTCCATAAACCTGAGGCCATGTTTATTGAGCTCAGTTTCGCTTGGGGACAAGCAAAGTCTAAGCTTGGGGGGAGTTGATACGTCCATTTTGCATCACTATTCTATGTCTTAATTCACTATTATTCATTGATATATTTCGTATTGAGAGGTGATACTTATGTTATTTCATCTATTTTTGCATGGTTGATGACTTGTGGAGCATGGACCACTGCAGTCAGGATTCTGATGGAAAATGTGCTGTTTGGAGGCAAAATTCACGAAGATCAGAAAATCCAGGAAAATATACAGAAAATCCTATTTTTCCAGAAGACTCAGGATGCCAGAAGATGGAGTAGAGATGGGCCACAGGGGGGCCACACCACCCCATGGCGCGGACAGGCCTAGGCCATGCCTGGGAGTGGTGTGGCCACCCTGTCCCACTCCAGCCTCTCCCCTCTGGCGTATATCATCCCCACGAAACCCTAAGACTCGGGGAGCGACCACAGAAAGATTCCATCGCCTCTGCGGGGTGGAAAACACCGAGAGAGAAAGATCTCTCCGGCAGACAGATTTCTGCTGGGGGAATTCCTTTCCAGAGAGGGGAGATCGTCGCCATCAACACCACCATCAAGATGGACTTCATCAAGATCATCATCATCATCACCACCATCATCACCATCAGCACCCTCATCACCATCTCCATATTGCTGTAACAATTGGGTTGAATATTGCTATAGTTCATAGGGGAAACTTTCCCGGTGTTGATTACTCTTTGTAGTTGATGCTATTGAGTGAACCATTGAATTATTGTTTATGTTCAGATTGTTATACATCATTATTTCATCTCTGATCATGATCCATATGATGTCTTGTGAGTAGTTCGTTTTGTTCTTGAGGACATGGGAGAAGTCTTGTTGTTAGTAGTGGATTTGTGTTGAGAAAGATTCAATAGATTGTTATTTAAGTTGTGGTGTACTTCTTCTAGTGGTGTCATGTGAACGTCGACTACATGACACTTCACGTATATGGGCCTAGGGGAATGCATTGTGTATTTGGCTACTAATCGTAGGGGTTGCCGGAGTGACAGAAACCTGAACCCCCGTTAGGAAACCATTGCACAAGGGACGTAAGGGTCTTAGAGTTTAAAGCTGTGGTTAGGTTTCCACCTTAATTACTTTCTTGTACTTATGGATGTTTGCAAGGGGTATAATCACAAGTATGTATTAGTCTTGGATGGGGCAGTACATTAGCACAGGTTCACCCACACAACACTTAGCAAGCTAAAGAAGATTAATCAACTATATGAAGCGAAATCACTTGACAGTCTTCCCATGTGTCCTTGAGAACGTTTGGTCATATATAGAAATACAATCGGCTTGTCCTTTGCTGCATAAAGGATTGGGCCACTTGCTGGATTTATTCCTATTGTCTTTTATTTACTCGTACTTTGTTTACTTGCTTTATCAAAAACCCCTAAAAATCCATTTGCTAAGTATTTGCAGAGAATTCCCGATCCATACCACTAGCCAGCATCTTCTGCTCCTTGTTGGGTTCGACACTCTTACTTATCGAAAATACTGCGATACACACCCTATACTTGTGGGTCATCACTCAGTCATGCCTCCATTCCGTGCCAGCAATTTTCCGCCTAAGGTGGATTTCTCTTTGAAGTTTCCTTGATTTTCGATTGCCTGTTAGGTGTATTGTTTTTTACTGATGCTTCTTCTGCTGTTAGGACTGGACAGTGGCCGCCAACTTGCCTCCTCAGCCTGAAGGAATTATTCCTCACGAGGTGGAAGAAGAGGAAGAGTCGGGTGATATGTTGCAAACGTATCTATAATTTTTGATGTTCCATGCTTGTTTTATATCTACGTTCTTATTTTTGTCCACACTTTGGAGTATTGTTACACATTTCTGGAACTAACCTATTAACAAGATGCCACAGTGCCAGTTGCCTATTTCTGTTGTTTTTGGTTCCAGAAAAGCCAGGAAATGAATATTCTCAGAATTAGACGGGACAAAAGCCAAAGTCAATATTTTACCAAGGGGAACACGGAGCCAGAAGATGAGACGGAGAAGGGCCTCGAGGGGGCTACACCCCCTGGCCGCACGGCTAGGCCAGGCCCGCGCCTGGGGGGTGCAGCCACCTCGGGCACCCCCTCGGTCTCCCCTTTCGCCTATAAGATGCCTCCGATATAGAAACCCTAAGGACACGATCAAAATTCCATGAAAGAGTCTATAGCTGCCATCATCTCCATCCCTAGATCGGGAGGGATCTGAAGCTCTTCCCGGCACCATGAGAGAACAATTTTCTGGTATTGGTACTGAAGATGCTGTTGCTCATCTTAATAACTTTGTTGAACTTTGTGAGATGCAAAAACATAGGGATATAGATGGGGATATTATTAAGCTTAAATTGTTTCCTTTCTCTTTGAGAGGGAAAGCTAAAGAATGGTTGCAATCCCTAACTACAAATAGTATTGATTCTTGGACTAAATGCAAAGATGCTTTCATTAGCAAATACTATCCTCCTGCTAAGATTATATCTATGAGAAGTGAAATAATGATATTTAAACAATCTGATAATGAACATGTTGCTCAAGCTTGGGAAAGAATGAAATCTTTGGTAAAGAATTGTCCCACTCATGGACTGACTGCTTGGATGATTATCCAAACCTTTTATGCAGGATTGAATTAGTCTTCAAGAAATCTACTGGATTCTGCTGCTGGAGGTACCTTTATGACCATTACTTTGGGTGCTGCAACAAAGCTTCTGGATAATATGATGGTTAACTATTCTGAATGGCACACCAAGATAGCTCCACAAGGTAAGAAGGTAAATTCTGTCGAGGAAACCTCCTCCTTGAGTGATAAAATTGATGTTATTATGTCTATGCTTGTTAATGGGAAAGCTCATATTGATCCAAATCATGTTCCCTTAGCCTCTTTGGTTGCTCGAGAAGAGAAAGTTGATGTGAACTTTATAAGAAATAATAATTTTAGCAACAATGCCTATACGAATAACTTTGGTAATAATAACTATAGTCCATATCCTCCCAATAATGGCAATCCTTATGGAAATTCCTACAACAATAATAGGAGTGCACCCTCTGAACTTGAAGTTATGCTTAAAGATTTTATTAGTAAACAAACTGCTTTCAATAAAATTATTGAGGAAAAACTCTCTAATGCTGAAAGAAATATAGCATCATTGTCTGAGGCACAATCTTCTTTGAATAAAATGGTCGCCAAACCTGAAACTATTGAAAATCCCTTTCTTGCTACTAATGCCATACAAGTATAACTTTGTTAGACTATTAGCTGAATTGCATGCTAAGTGGGAAAGAGAAGATGAAATTGCTAGAAATATTAGTATTTCTACTATCACTACCACTAATGTCAAAGCTAGTAAACCCAATGGAACCTTTTCTAATAAAAATGCTGAAATTCTTCGAAACATGAGAAACAATAGCTCTACTACTTTAGATGATAATTATGATTTTGATCTTGATGGTTGCAATATCTCTGAAGTAATTATGTTCCTACAAAAGCTTGCTAAAAGTCATAATGCTAGTGCTATGAATATGGCCTTTACAAAACACATTACTGATGCTCTCATAAAAATTAAAGAAGAAAAGATGAAACATAAAGCTTCTATTCCAATGAAACTAGAAGATGGTTGGGCCCATCATTAATATGAAAGTAAATGATTTTGATCTCAAAGCTTTATGTGATCTTGATAGTAGTGTTTCTATTATGCCTACAAAGATTTATGAAATGCTTGATTTGCCACCATTGGAAGATTGTTATTTAAATGTCCCACTTGATGATAATGCTAAAAAGAAACTCATGGGGAGTATTAATGATGTTCTTATTATGGTTAACAATGCCTATGTCCCTGTTGATTTCTATGTTTTGGATGTTGAATGCAATGCTTCTTGTCCTATTATTATGGGAAGACCTTTTCTTAGAACTGTTGGTGCCATTATTGATATGAAAGAAGGCACCATTAAATATCAATTTCCACTCAAGAAAGGTATAGAACACTTCCCTAAGAAGAGATAAAATATTCCTTTTACCTCTCCTGTTAAAACAAAATTTTCTCTTAATGCTTCTTCATTTGAGAATACTTGATTATTTTCTTGCTTCTTATACCTAACTTAAAGGCGTTAAAGAAAAGTACTTATTGGGAGATAACCCAAAGGTCGGTTTGAGCTGTAATTTTTTGTGCTTCTGCCCTAGGTTGTTATCCAACATTAGTTAGTTCAACACTTTTCGATTTGAGCAACAGAAGGTCTTCGAAAAAAATGGTTTTTACCTGCTGGTCTGTTTTGACAGATTTCTGCCATTATTTGCATTTTCCGCTTAATCTCTTTCTCTTTGAGTTCTCTTTGATCATTTGAACTTTTTAAAGGAAGTGCTATAGTAGCTTGTGTTTTAATGGAAGTTTTACTTGTGTTGAAACTAAACCAAAATACTTATTATCTTGAGTACACTAATGTTGCTAATGAAGATTGTGTGAAGTTTTATATGAAGGAAATTTTTGAGTGTAGGGAAGAGTAATGTGATCAGATGAAGTATGGACAAAAGCTCAAGCTTGGGGATACCGCCCGTGTCACCCCAAGAAATATCCAAGAAGTACAAGCGTCAAAGCTTGGGGATGCCCAAGGCATCCCCTTCTTCATCAATAAAATTTCAGGTTTCGTCCAAACACTTCATTTTTATTGTTTCATGCACAGTTGTGTTGTTCTTGGAGCGTCTTAGTTTTGCTTTTGTTCTTGGTTTTCGTTTGCTTAGTTTGCTTGAATAAATTGGTTGGACCCCCTCATTAATACATTAGTTTTCAAATAAGTTGGTTTGGATTGGAAAAGAGTAGGTAAAGTTCATAATTAAGTGGTAAAAAGGAGCTTGTTTTTGACCGTGGCCTATGCTTTCTCATGTCATGCTTTATATTGTTTTGGCTTTATGCTTAGTGATTTTTGCTGTAGCATGACATTTTATAAACAATTGATATTGCTTAATGTGCCTTGAAAGAATCATGCGTTGTTTTAGCATATGAAAGCATAGTATTGTGGTATTCTCCTTTGATGCTTTATTTGGGTTGACTTGGCGCATGCCCACACCATTTTATGACTATACCAAGTCACCATAGCCTCTATGATCATTTAGTTTTCGACTTGTAATATCACTTTATGCTTTAATTAATGATTTTTTGTCGCTTTGCATGATTATGGCCATTAGTGCTGTCTTAGTTGGTCGCTCCTAGTCTTTTGCTAGCCTCCATACCAAGTATGAGTTCCACTCATGCATCCAACTCCAAATAAAACCAAGTTACTCCAACGAGTCCACCATACCTACCTATTAGCATTTTCTATTCCAAGTATATTCATGTTTTTATCTACCTTTCGAATTAAACTTGTTATGTCAAAATTAGTGATTAAAGCTCTCACGAACTTGATGGCACACTTTACTTTCTTGCACTTAATAATCTTGAACCATTGTGTCCATCTTTGTTGCGTATATGCTTGCAATTTATAAGTTGAAGTTAGCAGAACCATGTATCATGGGGAGCGCTTTCAACATTGCACTTATTATTTCATTGATATCATGATTCTTTTGCTTATGGATCCCGACAGTGTGAAATAAAAGGGGAACTTGTAAGATCATGGAGTTTGTATGTGTGTTAGAGAAACGCCTAGGTCGCTAGCCTAAGCCATGCTTAATCATGGTGGAAACTTGCAGCATAACCATAATGAGCATTCTATGAAGAATCCTCAATAAAAACGTATGCAAATAGTAAATAAAAAGATCGCTGAGATGCTCATTGTCTGTTGCCTTGTCATTTTGACATGGGATAGCTCCTATGTCTTGGGGCAAGGGGTACCCCGTTGGCGGTTCTCTATGATACATATGTACTTACAATGACAAGAGCTTACTTGTGACAGAAGTTGAGTAGCATGAGGTTCGGTACTCGTAAGCAAGGGGCATGAGATTTCAACTTATAAGTTGTCAAGCATATCCTCTTAGTTGTGTCACTTTAACCTTAATCACTTGAAGATGCTTATGATAGGGGCAATGAGAGCTGAAAGCTAATAAGTACCATAATTTTTGGAAGCTCTTTATGAGACTTGAATCCCTGCTTCCTTCTATGAAGGCCTTTCTTTTACTTTTTTGTTGAGTCTCCATGTTCTATCTTTATGCACCTATTGAGAGAGCATAGTGGACATTCTTAGTTTAATGTGCATTGTCCCAAAACTTGTTGATTGATTCATAACTTTGATATTGTTTGTTCTTAAACTATTTGTATCTAGTCACCCTTGTGAACTTTGAAGGTGTCCTATGCATTTATGTTTTGCTACACTATGAGGGACAAGATGAATACCATTCTCATTATGTTTTCTTTATGTGAAACAAAAAAACATCTTTCAAAGCATTGTTATTCATGAATCTTTTCTTTGTACCTTTTCATGTTACAACATAGTTGCTATGTCTTATTGTTAGAACTATATCTTTCATGCTATGTTAGAGTACTATGATCCCAGCTTTAAATGTTTTATAAATGTCTTGATCAAGATTGTGATGGTGCATGTCACCTAAAAAATTATTCTTTTCTTTTTATCACTTACCTACTCGAGGGCGAGCAGGAGTTAAGCTTCGGGATGTTGATACGTTGCAAACGTATCTCTAATTTTTGATGTTCCATGCTTGTTTTATATCTACTTTCTTATGTTTTGTCCACACTTTGGAGTATTATTACACATTTCCTGGAACTAACCTATTAACAAGATACCACAGTGCTAGTTGCCTGTTTCTGCTGTTTTTGGTTCTAGAAAAGCTAGGAAATGAATATTCTAAGAATTGGACGGGACAAAAGGCAAAGTCGATATTTTACCGAGGGGAACACGGAGCCAGAAGACAATACAGAGAAGGGCCTCGAGGGGGCCACACCCCTGGCCCGTGCCTGGGGGGTGCAGCCGCCTCGGGCACCCCCTCGGTCTCTCGTTCCACCTATAAGAAGACTCCGATACAGAAACCCTAAGGACCCGATCAAAATTCCACGAAAGAGTCTGTAGCCACCATCATCTCCATCCCTAGACCGGGAGGGATCTGAAGCTCTTCCCGGCACCCTGCCGAAGGGGAGAGTTCACCCTGGAGGCCTTCTTCATCACCATGTCTGCCTCCAGTGTAATGCGTGAGTAGTTCATCCCTGGACTACGGGTCCATGTAGTAGCTAGATGGTTGGTTCTTCTCCTTTGTGCTACCATGTCTAGATCTTGTGAGCTCCCTTCATGATCAGGATCATCTATTTGTAATCCTACATGCTGTGTTTGTGGGGATCCGATGGATATTGAGATGCTATTTTAGATTGATTATTGATTCTATCATGTCTTTGTTATTTGTGATCTTGCATGCTCTCCGTTGTTAGTATCTATCTTGGCCGAGTAGATGCTAGCAACTTCAAGAGGGAGTATTTATGCTCGATAGTGGGTTCATGCCTCTAGGAATCTGGGGAAGTGACAAAAATCTCTAAGGTACTAGATGTGCTATTGCTACTAGGAGAAAACAACAATCCTTTGTTCATAGAACAATCGTATTGTTTACTTTACACACTTTGCTTAATGCAATTATCTATTGCTTGCAACTTAATACTGGAGGGGGTTCAGATGACAACCTGAAGGTGGATTATTAGTAATAGATGCAGTTGGATTACGGTCTATGTATAATGTTGTAATGCCCTATCAAATCTCATAGGAGTCAAGATGATTAGTATATGCATGTATGCTTTCTCGATGTTTGTCAATTGCCCCGCTGTAATTTGGTCACCCAACATGTCATCTCTCTTAAGGAGAATCACCACTAGTGAACTATGGACCCAGGTCCATTCCTTTACCATCAATCTATAACTATTTACTGTTTTCTATTTACTTTCTCCAAGCTATTACTATCTTCCACACAATACGTTTAATCCTTTGTTTTCAGCAAAACCGGTGAGATTGACAACCTCACTATAAGTTGGGGGGCAAAGTTCTATGGTTGTGTTGTGCAGGATTCCAAGTTGGAAACAACACCTTGGAGGTGTTTCCTTGATCCTACTGGTTCGATAACCTTGCTGTCATAACTGAGGGAAAACTTGCTGTTGTGATCATCATACCTTCCTGTTGGGGTTCCCCAACAAGTTCGAATATATTTTGAGCCATCATCGGGTTCCACCATCCCTGTTGGGGAGGAGCAGGAAGCCCCCGAGTCCAGTGGTGACGGGACTCCCAAACACTCCTGTAGAAAGGATTCTGATGCCTCCTCGCCGACGATGCCGGAGGGTACTCTTGTTGTTGCAGAGGAGCCAATCCCCGCCGTGCCTGTGCGTGTGATTGCTTCTCCCTCAAGGAAGAAGCTGAGGTTGCCGAAGGAATCATCGTGAGATTCGTTTGACCTCGAGAATTTTGACGGGTAAGTTTTTATATCCTGGCGAGTTTGTTTCGTTCCTCCAAAATCTCCTCTTCTGAAGCAGTGCGAGATATTTTGTAGTCAAACGGCGTCGTCGTCCTCCGACAACTGGCAAATTGTTAAGGATGCTGTAGACGCAGACTCCAGAGATGAAGAAGTGGCAGCACCATCTCCTTCTCCTCTAGTGGTGGCCCACTTCGGCGCCAATTCTTCGAGTTCCCCCATACTGGGGGGCACCAGATGGTTGCATGGACGTCCACTCGACAGGAACCTTCGGAGTCCCTGGAGGAACACGTAAGTGTATCTTTGTTGAGTCCGCACCCTAGAAAACAAAAATTTTCCTACGATGAGAACTATACGCCAAGATCTATCTACTAGATACAGAGCAACGGACGGACATACATCCATGGAGAACTTACCCTCGAAGACAACGAGTTTTGTTAACGAGTAGGAACTCGTGGTTGATGTAGTCGTATGCTTGCCGATCTCAAGATCGTGTGGAAGTCCGAGCGCCGCAAATTAGCAGCACATCCGTCCTCGCACACACGTTCAAGCCACCGGACAACCTCCACCTCCTCGCTCCAGCGAATCAGCGGAAGCAGAAACTCCTTCCAGACGCATGGCCACCGGGAACATGTATCTAGCTAATCCGAGACCATGGGGGAATATCTAGAGGGGGAGAGAGATCCTTCACGAGGTGTAGTTTGTGAGAGGGGAGAGGGGGGCTTTATATAGGAGGGAGGGAGACCCCTCCCCTCCCATAGCCGGCGCTTGAGGGGGGGGGGAGTCCTCCCCTCCTTCATTCATGTGGTGAACCTCCACTCACATAAACATGGCCTCCACCCAAAATCCCACTCACATGTATTTAATTTCCACCAAATTAAATGCAACTCTCAATTAATAAAACTCTTTTATTTATTTTATTCAGAATTTTGTTAATTACTTTAATTAAAAAACATTCACATAAAACCCCTTGCAACATTTCAATATCACATGCAGAACCACTTTGCAATTTCACCAAACAATTCGGTTTCTATCTAAACAATTTCGCTTTCTATCAAACATTTCGCGCTTTGCAAACCTTTTGTCGGAACATATGTGCTCCTAAATGGTGTCCGCAACCCTTATGTGTCACCCTACGGTTCGCGAATAATGCAGACATGATTGAGACTCCTCTCAGATCAATAATCAGAAGCGGGACCTGGAGATCCATACTGACTCCTGCATATTCAACGATGACTTCTGTGATCGTGAGAACCTTTAATGTCAGCAATTTAATCCCTTTGTCTCATGATATAATACATGTCCAAGATTCGATCATCGGTATCCAAATACCTAGTTTGATCTCGTTACCGACATGCACTCTTTTCTCGTTCCCGTGATATAACATTCTAGTGATCACATCACTTGCTTGCAAGCTATCTTAGTGTGATATCACCGAGAGGGACCAGACTATATCTATCCATCATCGGGATTGACAAATTCCACTCTTGATCCATGAGCCTCAACATAACACCTTCATAGCACTGAACCCACCTTTATGGTCACCCTGTTATGGTGTGACGTTTGATGTTATCAAGATACTCTTCGGTGTTAGCAATTAACATGATCTCATGGTCTAAGGACTAAGACTACTTTGTATGATGTTATAGCAATATAAACATAATAACTTGATCGTAATGCTATACTTCAGATGAATGTTCATCACATCATTTCACAAATGTTGTGACCTTGTTATTAACAACATCCAATGTCCATGATCAGGAAACTTTGATCATCTTGTTAATCAACAAGCTAGTCTATAAGAGAGGCATAACTAGGAACCCTTTTGTTTATTAAACACACATGTATTGATGTTTCCTATCAATACAATTATAGCATGCAAAATAAACATCTATCATATACAAGGAATACATAATAACAACTTTATTATTGCCTCTCAGGGCATATTTCTTTCAATCTTTGCTGTTGGTAGTCGAATTTTTGCTAATGCTAATGCTTCGTTTCTTTGATGTAGCCTATCTTGAAGAATTCTGCTCGCCTCGCTGGTGCTTGCAGTAAATATGGGCCTCGGCTCATTGAAACAGTCGCCAATTACTCGGCGGAGCTGTGGCGAGTGAAGGCGGCAAAGGCTGCGGCGTCTAGGGCTACCACGGGAAAATCTGTGGCGTCAGAGACTGCCACAGATTCTAGGAAGCCCCCGAAGTCTAAATCAAAGAAGCATAATCTTCCTTAGCTTTATTGTGTAATAGCTTAGCTTTTCCTTTTGCTGAACCATATTTTTTGTCGGGGTACCCCTGTTGATACTTTTGCTGAATTTGAATGCACTCCATCATTTTATCGATGTATAGTTGGTCTTATTTTGCCTCTTGTTTGGCTGTAATAGGCTCCTTCGAGTGGTCCTCCTGACTCTCCTCCCACCGACAAAACTGCGGTGCGACCGCATTCAAAGGTGGAGGAGCTGTCGTTGCTTGCGTGACTGCGCGATCGCGCAAAGTAGTTGGAGCGTGAGTTGCCCATTATCCACGGTAATGCGGACGTGTGGAAGTCGAAGGCTGAGAAGGCTAGTGCTCGTGAGAAGTATCTCCTAGATGAAGTTGCTCAGTTGAACGAGCAATTTAAGTGTTAGCTCTCTGTGTTCTTATCCTTTTCTTTAGCTATTCGCGGTGATGATCTGTCTTATGCTCTGGTCTTGCTTCTTGTAGTTGTTAGCGCTCGTCATCCGTAGGATGAGAGGGATCAGGTTGCCATTCGAATGAATGACTTGACCCAGGAGCAGCTGTAGGCTAGTGGGTACTTCTGGGTGGACCACGATCGTGCAGTCGCACTGGCCACGCTGCAGGATTGTGCATCGTGGGTGCTTTAGTGTTTGAAAAAGGCGCAGTCGTGCCTTAGGCATATTTTTCAGGCGATGTTTCCCCTGGACGTGGTGCCTTCAAGCTTGTTAGCTCTGCTGGCGAAGTTTCAAGATATCAGCACGGTCCACGAGTGCGTGCATCAACAGCTGGTCGCAGGTGCCAAGGCTGCATTGGCGCTTGTTCGATTACATCGGCCAGATGTGAATGTCGCGGCTGTTGCCGCTGGACCACTGCCTCTGCTAGAAGGGGTGACATGGAATATGGTGCCTCACTACTAGGTGGTTGACCGGCCGGCCGAAGATATTGTCGACTTCTTCGAGGAGCAAACAAATGTACTTCTTTTGCAGCAGTAGTGTAGTTTATACCCTGCACATAGATGTATAAGTGTTGTAAAATTCAGACAATTGTGCCAGATGTGTTTGATAACCTTAATGTGTAAAGAGCTTGCTAGTTTGTTTGTTATTCGAGTGTATTATAATCAGCAGTTCCTTTTCGTTAGCCTGGCGTATATTCATCTCAGCATATTGCCAACCTGTCAGGTGCGCTGCAGCTGGGCTGGTTTTATCAAGGGTTCGATTGGTAGTGCGTCAGCTACTCAGGATACTGCGTTGTTCGTGGAACGAGGTGTAAAGGGTGGCGCAGCCCCCGAGTGATATAATTGCAAGTAAAACAAAAAAATCACAAGGTTTGGGGCACTTAGCTTTATTTATTCACAGAATATCACGAGGTACAATGTGTGGCTAAGTAGCCTGGCTGAATAACCTTATTTGTAAAGTAAAAACATCTAAGGGTAGAATCAGCGCAGCTGCGTGACGTTCCAGGGATTGGAGTATGCAACTCCGCTCTCTAAGTCTTTAAGGCGATATGCGCCACCTAGGATTACTTCGGTAATCACGTAAGGTCCTTCCCAATGGGACTCGAATTTGAGGTGCCCTTCCTGCTTCAGTTGCAGGACCAGGTCTCCTTCGATGAAGGATTTGGGGCGTAGCCGTCTGCTGTGGTAGTTGCAGAGGTTCTGCTGGTAGATCGTGGATCTCTCTGCTGTAATCTCGCTTGCCTCATCGAGGAGGTCGACGGAGTCTTTGAGTGCGAGATTTGATTCTGTCTCACTGTATGCTACCACCCGCTGGGCTTTGTAGCACACTTCTGCGGGTAGTACCACTTTGGCACCGTGCACCATGAAGAACGGAGTGTAGCCTATGGCGCTGTTTGGAGTTGTGCACATGCTTCATAGTACTGATTGCAGCTCGTCAGGCCAGCACCCTGCGGCTATTTCGAGTGGCCGAAGGAGCCTTTTCTTGATTCCTCCGTAGACGAGGCCATTGGCCTTTTCGACTTGTCCATTGGTCTGAGGGTGTGCCACAGAGGCATAGCTGATGTTGATCCCCAATTTCTCGCAGAAGCCCTGGAATTCTTTCGAGGTGAAGTTTGTTCCGTTATCGGTGATGATGCTATGTGGCACCCTGAACCGGAAGACGATGGACTCAAAGAATTTAACGGCGCTGGCTCCTGACTGGTTTGTCATCGGCATGGCCTCAATCCACTTGGTGAATTTGTCGACTGCAACGAGGAGGTAGACGTATGCTTCAGGTGATGACTTCTAGAGCTTGACGACCATGTCGAGACCCCATTGCACGAAGGGCCAAGCCACATGTATTGTCCTGAGTTCCGCGCCAGGTGTGTGCGGCTTGTCCGCGAATCACTGGCAGGCGTTGCAATGCTAGACGATGTCCTTTGCATCGCGCATTGTCGTTGGCCAGTAGAATCCTGCTTGTAGAGCTTTGGCAACGAGAGCGCGACTGCCGGTGTGGTGCCCGCAAGTGCCTTCGTGTATGTCGAGGAGGATGGCTCTTCCGTCCCCGTTGGAGACGCACCGCTGAAGGAATCCTATGATGCTGCGCTTGTACAGTTTGCCATTGATGAGGGCGAATGCCTTGGATCGTCACGCTATATGGCGCGCATCTGTCGGGTCATCTGGCAGCCTTTTGCTGAGCAGGTATGTGATGTACGGTTGCGTCCAGGATGACTCGATCATCATGATCTCCATGGGACCTTCGAGTCCTGTGTCTGGCTCCATGTTGTCGAGTGCCATTGGCTCTTTTGGTGGCATAGCCCCCGAGTGCTTTGTCGTGCTAGATTTATGTTCTGTAGACTTTGGCTTGATGGAGCGCTCGCAGATGCGCTCTAGAAATACTCCAGGTGGCACTTGGGCGCAAGTGGAGCCAATGTTGGCGAGTATGTCTGCTTCCTCGTTGCTCTCGCGGCCGACGTGTCGCAGCTCGCAGCCGTCGAAGTCCCCTTCGAGTGCGTCGTAGAGGTCGCGGTAGGCGATCATGTTGTCGCTCAGAGCGTCGCACTCATTCATTGTTTGGTTGACCACTAATTTGGAGTCGCCGTAGATGACGAGTCGTTTGGTGCCACATGCTTTTGTCATACGCATCACATGGAGTAGGGCTTCATATTCAGCTTCATTATTGGATGTAGTGAACTGCATTCGCAGAATGTACCTCATCTTATCGCCTTGAGGCGATGTCAGTATGACGCCTGCACCAGCTCCTTCCTTGCGCTTGGACCCATGGAAGTGCACGAGGAAGTCCGGGAGAACTTGTGACTTGATCGCGTCGCGCTTCTCATATGTGATGTCTCATGGGACAGTTCTATTCCCCAGAGCGCGACTCGTCCGGTGGCGTCAGGATTTTTGAGTATGTGCCCAAGCAGGGCGTCATTCACCACTATGATTGGGTGCTCCTAGAAGTAGTGGCGCAGTCGCCTGGCTATCATGAAGACGCCATATGTCAGCTTCTGGTAATGCGGGTACCACTGTTTTGTTGCCGTGAGCACCTCGCTGAGGTAGTAGACTGGGCGTTGTACCCCGTGAACTTTATTTTCTTCGGCTCACTCCACCACGACCATAGTGTTGACCACCTGGTTGGTGGCGGAGATGTATAGCAACATCGGATCCTTTTCCCGAGGTGTTACCAACACTAGCGAGGTGGATAGTAGATGCTTGAGGTCTTCGAATACTTCCTGTGCTTCGTCTATCCACTCGAATTTGTTAGCCTTGCAAAGAAGTTGGTAGAAGGGAAGTTCCTTTTCGCCCATTCGACTGATGAATCGACTAAGCGCCGCGATTCGCCCAGCCAGCTGCTGGACAGCTTTTATGTTCTTCGGCTTCTCCATGGCCAGTATGGCCTTTATTTTCTTCGGGTTAGCCTTGATCCCTCTCAGCGGTGGAACTTGACGCAGGTGGTCGCTCTTGTCGAAGGTGATGCAGGACTCGCTACCACTGAGGTACTCAGTGGTGGAGGGCGGAGAGTTCATCGCCATATTGACTTGGCGAGTGATCGATTTCTGCACTCGATTTGAGGGGCAACCCTTTTGGATCATCCCCATGTTCCCCAATGGTCAGGGGTATGGCTCGCCTCCATGGTTCTGGACTGGTGCAGTCGCAGGTGGTGGTGGCCTTGGCAGTGGTGGAGGAGCTCCATGTGCCACAATGCCCAGGGCAGCTCCATAGCCTTGGTTAATCGCATCGCGATTCATCTGGGCCAGGCCTTCGTGGAGTTTGAGGAACTCGCGGCAGTCCTTTAGGAGGTGGCTAGACTTTTTCTTCCCGTCATGCTTGTCGATGTAGAAGTGCATGTTGCATGGTCCGGATAGTTTGTCCTGGATGGATGTTGCGGGTGCCTCATCGCGAGTGCGGTGCTGCCACACTTGCGTGGTCTTTCTGCTGTCGCGGTATCCACCGCTGTGGTACCCGCTGTTGCAGTTGTCGTCATGTTTGTCGGTGTAGCCGGTTGTGACCATGTCGACTTCTTCGCGGTCCTCATAACCGCGCATTCGACGTTTTCCTCGACGATCGCGTCCGCAGCCGAGGTCATCATCATCATCGGAGTGGACATGATTTTTCATTGAGTGCTCTCCATCAGCCCACCTATTCACGATCTCCATCAGGTGGTCGATTGTTTTGGGCTTCGAGCGGCCCAGCTCTTTCCTGAGCTCTCTGCGGCGTACGTTGTTGTTGAACGCGTTGATAGCGCGATCCTTGGAGATGTCCTCTGCAGAATTTTTTATAATGGACCACCTCTGGATATACGAGCGTAGCGGCTCGCCCGTCTTCTGGTAGCAGCCGTGCAATTCTTTGATTGACGCGGGCCTTTTGTAAGTACCCTTGAAGTTTCGAACGAAGCTGTAAACCAGCTCTTCCCAGCTGCAAATGGATCCGCGCGGGAGATTGTTGAGCCACACATGGGTGGCGCCTTGCAGCTGTAGCTGGAGGCATTGCATCGCCGCGCTCGTGGTTCCTCCATGTAGCCTGACGGAGGAGATGTGATCCTCCAGCCAGATCTTCAGGTCCTGTAGGCCATCGAATTTCGGGTTCTCAGATGGGGGTTTGAATCCCCTAGGCATTCGCTTCTGCCTAATGGCTCTGCTAAAGCAGCTGGCGCCACAGAGTTCGGTCCCATCATCCTCTGAGTCAGTCGAACGGGCACGCCTCGCGCGCATCTTATCGACCTTGCGCTACGTGATGTCATCACATGCGTCATAGTCGCAGTCGTGCCGCCGTGAGCAGCGACATCGAGACAAATCATCGCTATCATCGCTAGAGGAGGGCGAGGAATAGCATTTGGCCAGAGCCTTGTTCTTCTTTGGCTCCGGTGTTGGATCCTTGATGAGGGCAACTTCGACTAGCCCCAAGCTTGCGATCGTAGATCAGTGCATGGTAGCTCGCAGATCTCCAGCCAGAGGCTGGTTGTTGAGGAGGTACATGGTGGATGCCGTCACCGTTGCATGTGGTGTCTTCGAGAGAACATTGCCCCGCGTGTCTACCGTCATAGGAGAGAAGTCGAGGACTCGCGCGGCCTCTTCTTGCTCCTTGTTGGTGAGGTGGGCCAGTCGAGAGCGCCTCTTGGCGGCCACATGGCCATTGCCCTTGGAGGAGGATCCTCCCATGGAAGAGAGCTGAGCCCGCCGAAAGCTCGATTCGTCTGACGCCCTTCTGCGCGCATTGAGCTGCGCGATTACTTATAGTTGGCGCTTGTATTCTTCCTTGAGTAGCCAATGGTAACCCATCAACATGTCTTGCAATGAGTTTGGGGGTAGAGGATTACCTCGCAGAGCTTCTCGACAACGGGCCCACTCGTTGTCATTGAACTTGATCAGCACACGCTCTTCGGTTCGCTCATTCGCTGTGAGATGCGGGTCACCTTCCGTTCCGTTGTTGGTGGGTGCGCTGTTGGCGGGACCACCATTCGTGACTGGGATGTCGCCGTTGGTCGGACCAGTGCTAGCATTTTTGCGATTGACGATGGTGTCGCATGTGTTGTTGACGGTGCACATGTAGTGATTGGGGAAGCTGTTGCTTCCACAGCTTTCAGATCCAGATATGTAGACTCCATCTTATGTGGCTAGATCACCCAAATCATATTCGCGACTGCTGTCGCTATCCGTGCTCTCTACTGTTGCCGAGGCGTTGAGTTTTCTTAGGCACCGATCAGCGGTGGAAACCCCGATGCTGGAGCAATCGCGGGAACCGTTGGCTGGTCAGGGAGGCGAAGTGTGCCTATCTGACCAACTGGGAAGTGTAAGCTCCCGATCGCTAGGCAGATCCCTTCGCCCACGGACTCGAAAGCCGAGCGAGTGGCCGGCATGTGGATGGTGAAGTTGAATTCACCGAAGAGGAGGCGATTCTCCGCTATTGCCGAGTTGTAGATCATGGTTGACAGGGCCGAAGAATCCGCAACATTAGCAGTCCGAGTTCCCACAGACAGCACCAATTGACGAGGGTTGAACTCATCAATGCCCATTGTTATGGACTTGGGTTTTGGAGAAGTAGGGAGCGCTGGAGGCATCAATCGGCTAGCAAACAAGCACACAGGGACGGAAGGTTTACCCAGGTTCAGCACCACCAAGTCCAGCACCGCAAAGCAGCGGTGCATCCGTGATCGCACACACGTCCGGTACCCCGACAACCTCCGTCCCTCGCTCCAGCAAAGCAGCGGAAGCAGCAACTCCTTTCTAGATAAAGCCACCGGGAACATGTATCTCGCTAATCCGAGACCATGGGGGAATAATACTAGAGGGGGAGAGAGATCCTTCACAAGGAGGTGTGTGTGAGAAGTGAGGAGGGGGTGGCCTTTTATAGGAGGAGGGGGGTTCCCCTCCTTCATGGCCGGCGCATGGAGGAGGTGACCCTTCACCTCCTCCATTCATGTGGTGGTAACTCCCTCCACATAAATTTGCCCCTTCACATTCTCTTTTAAAGTCTCCACTTTAAATGCTTTAAATTTCTCCAAATTTAATGCTCTCTCATTTAATAAAACTCTTTTATTAATTTTATTCAGAATTTTTTTAATTACTTTAATTAACAAACATTCACATAAAACCCCCTGCAACATTTCAATATTACATGCAGAACCAATTTCAGCATTTTCACCCGAAACAGTTTCGGTGTCTATTGAAATAATTCCAGCGCTTTCTTAAATCTTTATCTGAAACATATTTGCATCAAATGGTGTCGGTATCCCTTAAGTGTTTCACCCTACGGTTCGTGAATAATGCAGACATGATCGAGACCCTCTCAGATCAATAATCAGAAGCGGGACCTGGAGATCCATACTGACTCCTACACATTCAACGATGACTTCTGTGATTGTGAGAACCTTTAACGCTTGTAACTAAATCCCTTTGTCCCTCGATATATTACATGTCCGAGATTCGATCATCGGTATCTCCATACCTAGTTTGATCTCGTTACTGACATGTACTCTTTTCTCGTTCCCGTGATATAACATTCTAGTGATCACATCACTTGCTTGCAAGCTATTTCAATGTGATATCACCGAGAGGGCCCAGAGAATATCTATCCATCATCGGGATGGACAAATCCCACTCTTGATCCATGAGCCTCAACATAACACCTTCGTAGCACTGAACCCACCTTTATAGTCACCCTGTTACGGTGTGACGTTTGATGTTATCAAGATACTCTTCCGGTGTTAGCAATTAACATGATCTCATGGCCTAAGGATAAAGATTACTTCGTATGATATTATAGCAATATAAACATAATGACTTTGATCGTAATGCTATACTTCGGATGAATGTTCATCACATCATTCGACCAATGGTGTGACCTTGTTATTAACAACATCCAATGTCCATGATCAGGAAACCTTGATCATCTTGTTAATCAACAAGCTAGTCTATAAGAGAGGCATAACTAGGAACCCTTTTTGTTTATTAAACACACATGTATTGATGTTTCCGATCAATACAATTCTAGCATGTAAAATAAACATTTATCATAAACATGGAATAAGATAATAACCATTTTATTATTGCCTCTCGGGCATATTCCCTTCAGTCTCCCACTTGCACTAGAGTCAATAATCTAGTTTGAAAAACTTTGCGTATTGAACACCCATGGCTTTCTGGTGTTGAATATACGCTATTGCTAGTGATTAACATAATCTCTGGATCTGACAGTTTCAGGTCCGTGTGTATTTGCATGTCTCTGCGTCTCTACGCATCACTCATTCTCAAATGAGATGGCATTGTATAGATTTGGTCCTTTGGTGAGACCTTTAGTTTGTTCAGCTCAAAATATGTTGATATTATTGTCACACAATATATCTTCATAGTATTATCCCACTTTGAACCACACCTAGTTTGATAACAAACTACTTAACACAAATGCCCTCCTTTGCTGCTACTATAGCAGTCATATACTTAGCCTTTTGTTGTAGTATCCGTTACAATGTCTCAACTTTGGAACTCATCCAAATCCATCATCGAACATCCTTTCATTACATTGTGCCACCCATAGTATAAATTGAGATAAATTTAATTTGTATCTTGTGACAAAACTAGTATCAATGTAACACTTTACAATGAACTACCTTTAACTATTTGTCACTTATACATTATATATTCTTAGTTCTTCCAAAGCTCATAAGAATATCTTTACTATTGTCCAATGATCATCTTATGAATCATTCTGGTATATGCTCATAACATTTAGAGCATAGGACATTCTGGATATATACATATCATGGTATAATCGATCTAAATCTTCATGTGATTTTACTCACCAAGTGTTGAAACACTTGAATTTTGATACAATCCTTTCGATGCAGCAAGAACCTTTCTTGTTGTTTCCATATTGAACCCTTTCAATATCTCATATATGTATGTCTGGCACAACCATATTAGTGCCTTAATCTATCCATACAGATATTGATGCCTAATATTCTGGGTTTTCCCAAGTCTTTCATCGAAATCTTATTTTAATAAAATCCTTAACTTGTGTTAATTCAAGATACATCATTTCCATTCAACAATATGTCCTCTACATAATGTATTAGAAATATGTCTCAGTGCTCCCACTTAATTTCTTGCAAATGCAAGCATCTTCATCATCTCCGATGAATTTAAACTCTTTTAACAGTTTCATCATGGTGAAGATTCCAACTCCGCTATGCTTACTTCAACTATTGAAGTTTACATGCCCTTTTAGCACCCTTTAAATTAACAAACCCTTCGGACCATGTCATGTACATGTCCTAGGTTACCGTTCTATTAGAAGAACCTTGTTTTGTTTATTCAACTACCATATACCAAATTATATGTAGTGGTTGCTACATTAATCCGTCAAGACTATATATCGCTATGAAAGATCAAATCTTGTCATAGTCAACTCCTTGAACATTGTCGTAAACTTCTTTCCGACATGTCGACTATTTCATAGATGTTAAACACCCATGTCTTATTTCTTTATAGATCCAAACACGACCGATAGGCTTCACGCCTTTCCAGAGGGTCTTCCAAGTTCAGAAACTTGTTTTCTCGTGTATGGATACTATCACGGATTCTATGACTTCTAGTCATTTTATGGAGTCAGGGCCCATCATCACTTCTTTGCATGTAGTCGGTTCATCATTGTCAAAACAATAACGACTTGCTTATCAAATCTTACTATTTGATTCTTACCGACCCACACAGTTCTATAGGAACTCTAATCTCCGAGATCACACCTTTTGTAATCACGAGAGCCATGAGCATTGTGGCCGCCACGGGACACTTTCGGCCTCGCTACTTAGCACATATAGCTAAGGTTCAACAACCTTATCAAAGTTCTATTGTCCTCCCACTTAACTTTTCACGAAAAAGTCCTTCTCAAGGAACTTGACGTTCCAAGTAACAAACTCTTTTGTCCTCGGTGTTATGGAGAAATTCCCAACAAATTCTTTGGGATAACCTACAAAGACGTGCTTATCCAACTTTGGTTGTAAACATTTTACTTATGCATAGCATACCAAAATTTAAGAAAAGACAATTCGGGTTTTATCCCAAACCATAACTCATATGGTGTCATTTCAATGGATCATGATGGTGCTGTTTTCAGTGTAAAAGCGGTAGTCTCTAAAGCTTCAAACCTTAAAACATAATGGCAGTTTTATAAATGACACCCTTGATCTTACCATGTCAAACATGGTTTGATTTTATCTCTTGAATATGCCATACTCCTATGGTTTATGGGGAAACACAAATCATGGAACAATTCCTCAAGTCTTAGGTGTTTTTGCTAAACATGTAACTCAAATATCTTCCTTTATGATCGAATCATAAACTCTTTATTTTCTTGTTACAATGATTTTCCACTTCATCTTGAAAGTCTTTGAACAATTTTCAAATGTTTCATACTTCTTCCTTATTAAGTAAATATACAGATATATTCACTCAAATTTTCGGAGAAAGCATATGAAGCAAAAAGATCCATCGCATATGGCTACACATAATGGACTATGCACATCAGCATGCACAATTTCCAATAAGCTAGTCATCCGTTCCTCTCTGGCCTATGGACGGAGTTTCAATTATCTCGAGGAAAGTCTCACATGCGTCAATTGATCAAAATCAAAGGCTCCAAAAATCCATCAACATGGAGTTTCTTCATGTTTTCTTTCAAATATAATTTAAACAGCGATGTCACTTCATAAGTGATCTTTCAATCATTTGTCTTGCGACATTTTAGCAATAGTGATTATGGATGTGATTTCTCCAACTAGACTTGTAAAAGTTCATCCATCCTTTATGGAATACGGTAATTATTTGAACAACCATTGTTCTCATGATACCAGAACAAAATAACAATTATTTAAACAAATCTTGAAGGGTTGGTTTGATGACAACGAAAAACACAATAACACTTTATTTGTTTTCGATGAACATCATCACTCATTCTCTTGCTGGTTACTTAGGCCATTGTAGTTCATGAATTGCGTTGTCCTGTATGACACTTCATACCAACCAATTCGGTATCCAATACCTAAGAACCACATTGTTTAACAAGCAAGGAATATAGCCATAACATGTATATCTTCTATATACCTAAGTTGGATATCTCCAACCTTTTTTTTTGCCAAATATTTTATAGATTCTCTTTCAGCAATTCCTTTTTCTTTTAAAAGAATCTATCAACATCAATAGTGGTGTCATCAACATGACAAATGGTACAAAGCGTATATAGTCAACTACTAATACCTTTGGACTTGCACTTTGAAGTGGATCACCATCATCAAATGTTTGGTGTTCTTTCAAAAATCCATTCTTTAGTAATCTATTAGTGTAGTAAACATTTTACTTACATCTTCTATTCATCCTTATCATGACAACTTTCATGATCAAGCTACTATAGCTTATAAGGAAGAATCACGAGTATAATATCAGTTCCCAAAACCTTTTTGGTAGATTCGGATGCCTAGCATCTCCATCCTTCACAAATTCTCATACAATATGAGAACATGTATTTTGCTAAATTATACTCTATCATAATGCAACCAAAAACATTGTTTCAGATATCACAATATCTTTCACATATGATGGTTTCTGAAACAATTTCCAGCTCCAATATAATCTTGATATTAAAACAACTTTTTGAATATCAATAATCATGGAGGCAAACATGATACTTTAGATACTAACATTGGAATTCTTACTCTTGATTTAATACTACTTATTAAACTTCATGAGTAAATAGAGTTTGCTGAAAGTTTGCAATAGGACTTATAAACTTTAAATTGACATTCAAAACAATACGATACCAGTTTGTAAAGTAAATATCTAGAATTCTATAGTTCTATTATCTCAAATAAAAACTAAGCATAAGGTAGAAAACGAATGCCAATGACTACAACAAACTTTGCAAATTCACTTTGATTTAATTTATGACAAATTTGGTTCGACTAATCCAAATTAGAAATGAACTCCCACTCAAAAACGACATCCCTCGTGCCTTTTTGGTGATTACATGAACCAAATCCACTACACCAAGTCCGATCATCATGTGAGTTGATGTAGCTTCAAAGGCGAGCATCTATATGGGCATCATTTTATATATGACTCATGCTTAACCTTTCGGTCCGTGTTTCGAGGCCATGTCTGTACATGCTAGGCTCGCCAAGTAAGAACCTTAGTACTCGCATGTGTAAAACTGTCTTACCCCCGTTTGTATGAAAGCGTAGAGTCGAGTACACCCGATCATCACGTGATGTCTCGAAATACGATCCACAAAACGGTGCATACTTAAGGAAGAATACATTTTTATCATGATATCTAAATGAGGGATCATCTTACAATGCTACAGAAAGCGCCAAACTAGCAGTATAAGATGCTAACATCTAATGTGTAAAGTGAGATGATCTGGTCCATGCATTTGATCTCTATCACTTGCATCGTGGTATGATCTCTATCATTCCACGATGAGATCATACATCTAGAGTGTGTTGTAAGAGTATCTATCATACATCTATGGAACTTACACGTTGAGTGTGTTGTAAGAGTATCTATCATACATCTACTTACAATAATACCATATCAATACACTAGCCCAGCAACGATCTAAACTAGACGCCTCTAATTTATCAATTGCAAGTTTTACGTGGCTTAGGGCTTTCGGAGATATAACCGTTCTTACCTACGAACATGAACCACAACGAGGATAACTAAGTTATTAGCAACTCGTTGTAAATCAGATATTGACTACGATGAGAGGCAGACACCGCCACCACTTATGCAAAACAAGTTGCATGTCGTGGAACCGGTCTCATGTCGATGACATGTAAGGTTGATCCGGGCCGCTTCATACCACTATGCCACCAATATCAAAAATCCATAGAAGATGCAATAACATGATCATCATCGCCCACATATCAACTTATGTGTACTCCCCGTGCGAAGCCCCTACGCATAGATCAGGCTCGATACCCTGTTGGGTCCGCACATAGAAAACAAAAATTTCCTACGGTGTGAACTACGCCAAGATCAATCTACTAGGTACAAAGCAGCGGGTGGACATACATCCAGCGAGAACTTACCCTCGTGACAACGAGCTTAGTTAACAGTAGGAACTATTGGTTGATGTAGTCGTACACTTGCCGATCTCAAGATCGTGATGAAGTCCAGCAGGTCCGGCTCCAGCACGTCCATCAGATCCAGTTCCAGCACCACCAAGTCCAGCACCGCAAAGCAGCGGTGCATCCGTGATCGCACCGCGTCCGGTACCCGACAACCTCATCCCTCGCTCCAAGAAAGCAGCGGAAGCAACTCCTTTCTAGATAAAGCCACGGGAACATGTATCTCGCTAATCTGAGACCATGGGGAATAATACTAGAGGGGGAGAAATCCTTCACAAGGAGGTGTGTAAGAAGTGAGGAGGGTGGCCTTTTATAGGAGGAGGGTGCCCTCCTTCATGGCCGGCGCATGGAGGAGGTGACCCTTCACCTTCTCCATTCATGTGGTGGTAACTCCCTCCACATAAATTTGCCCCTTCACATTCTCTTTTAAAGTCTCCACTTTAAATGCTTTAAATTTCTCCAAATTTAATGCTCTCTCATTTAATAAAACTCTTTTATTAATTTTATTCAGAATTTTTTTAATTACTTTAATTAACAAACATTCACATAAAACCCCCTGCAACATTTCAATATTACATGCAGAACCAATTTCAGCATTTTCACCCGAAACAGTTTCGGTGTCTATTGAAATAATTCCAGCGCTTTCTTAAATCTTTATCTGAAACATATTTGCTCCAAATGGTGCGGTATCCCTTAAGTGTGTCACCCTACGGTTCGCGAATAATGCAGACATGATCGAGACCCCTCTCAGATCAATAATCAGAAGCGGGACCTGGAGATCCATACTGACTCCTACACATTCAACGATGACTTCTGTGATCGTGAGAACCTTTAACGCTTGTAACTAAATCCCTTTGTCCCTCGATAGATTACATGTCCGAGATTCGATCATCGGTATCTCCATACCTAGTTTGATCTTGTTACCGACATGTACTCTTTTCTCGTTCCCGTGATATAACATTCTAGTGATCACATCACTTGCTTGCAAGCTATTTCAATGTGATATCACCGAGAGGGCCCAGAGTATATCTATCCGTCATCGGCATGGACAAATCCCACTTTTGATCCATGAGTCTCAACGTAACACCTTCGTAGCACTGAACCCACCTTTATAGTCACCCTGTTATGGTGTGACGTTTGATGTTATCAAGATACTCTTCCGGTGTTAGCAATTAACATGATCTCATGGTATAAGGATAAAGATTACTTCGTATGATATTATAGCAATATAAACATAATGACTTTGATCGTAATGCTATACTTCGGATGAATGTTCATCACATCATTCCACCAATGGTGTGACCTTGTTATTAACAACATCCAATGTCCATGATCAGGAAACCTTGATCATCTTGTTAATCAACAAGCTAGTCTATAAGAGAGGCATAACTAGGAACCCTTTTTGTTTATTAAACACACATGTATTGATGTTTCCGATCAATACAATTCTAGCATGTAAAATAAACATTTATCATAAACATGGAATAAGATAATAACCATTTTATTATTGCCTCTTGGGCATATTCCCTTCATTATTGTGTCTATTCTTGTTAATGGGAAAGCTCATATTGATCCAAATCATGTTCCCTTAGCCTCTTTGGTTGCTCAAGAAGAGCAAGTTGATGTGAACTTTATAAGAAATAACAATTTTATCAATAATGCCTACAGGAATAATTTTGGTAACAACAATTATAAGCCATATCCTCTCAACAATGGTAATGCTTATGGAAATTCTTACAACAATAATAGGAGTGCTTTCAATAAAACTAATTGAGGAATAATTTTGGTAACAACAATTATAAGCCATATCCCCTCTGAACTTGAAGTCATGCTTAAAGATTTTATTAGTAAACAAATTGCTTTCAATAAAACTATTGAGGAAAAACTCTCTAATGCTAAAAGAAATATAGCATCTTTAGCTGAAGCTCAATCTTCTTTGAATAAAATAGCTGCTAAACCTGAAACTAATGAGAATCCCTTTGCAGCTACTAATGCCATACAAGTAAGAATTGATGAAAATGTTAGACTATTAGCTGAATTGCATGCTAAGTGGGAAAGAGAAGATGAAATTGCTAGAAACGTTAGTGTTTCTACTATCACTACCACTAGTTTTGAGGCTAGTACTAGCTCTACTACTTTATATGATAATTATGGTTTTGATCTTGATGGTTGCAATATCTCTGAAGTTATTAAGTTCGTACAAAAGATTGCTAAAAGTCCTAATGCTAATGCTATGAATATGGCCTTTACAAAACACATTACTGATGCTCTCATAAGAATTAAAGAAGAAAAGATGAAACATAAAGCTTCTATTCCTATAAACAAGAAAATGGTTGGGAACCCATCATTAATATGAAATTGAATGATTTTGATTTCAAAGCTTTATGTGATCTTGATAGTTGGGAACCCATCTATTATGCCTAGAAGGATTTATGATATTCTTGATTTGCCACCACTTGAAGATTGTTATTTGAATGTCCCACTTGATGATAATGCTAAAAAGTAACTCATGGGGAGTATTAATGATGTTCTTATTATGGTTAACAATGCCTATGTTCCCGTTGATTCCTATGTTTTGGATGTTGAATGCGATGCTTCTTGTCCTATTACTTTGGGAAGACCATTTCTTAGAACTATTGGTGCCATTATTGATATGAAAGAAGGCACCATTAAATATCAACTCCCACTCAAGAAAGGTATAGAACACTTCCCTAATAAGAGAGATAAGATTTCTTTTGGCTCTCCTATGAAAACAAATTTTGCTCTTAATGCTTCTTCATTTGAGAACACTTGATCCTTTTTCTTGCTTCTTATGCCTAACTTAAACGCGTTAAAGAAAAGTACTTATTGGGAGATAACCCAAAAGTTTTAGATGAGTCTTGGAAGTTATTACTTCAGTAATAACCTCTCCTTATCCTTTTTATTTGCTTTTTGTGCCAAGAGTAACCTCTAATGAGAGAGAAGTAATGATTGGGAAAGTTGCTGTCCCGAAACAGATTTCTGTGCTTCATCATAAAAATTCGTGTAAAATCTCTGTACGTCCGTCTGAGACGTGAATTTTTGTGCTTCTGCCCGAGGTTGTTATATAACTTTAATTAGTTCAAAACTTTTCGATTTGAGCAACATAAGGTCTTCGCAAAAATTCTTCTTTACCTGCTGGTCTGTTTTGACAGATTTCTGCCATTATTTGCATTTGCTTCTTGTTTGTTCCTTTTTGAGTTCTTTTGGGGAATTGAGGTTTTTGAGGGAAGTGATACAGTAGCTAGTTTTTTAATGGAATTTTTATTGGTGTTAGAACTGAACCTAAAGACTTATTATCTTGAGTGCACTAATGTTGCTAATAAAGATTGTGTGAAGTTTTGTATGAAGGAAAATTTTAGGTGTATGGAAGGAATGAGTAATGAGATGAAGGATGGACTAAAGCTCAAGCTTGGGGATGCCACGCATGTCACCCCAAGAAATATCCAAGAAGTACAAGCGTCAAAGCTTGGGGATGCCCAAGGCATTCCCCTCTTCATCAATAAAAATCCCAGGTTTCTTCCAAACACTTCATTTTTATTGTTTCATGCACAGTTGTGTTGTTCTTAGAGCGTCTTCTTTTTCATTTTCGTTTTGGTTTTTAGTTTGCTTGGTTTTCTTAGTTTGCTGAATAAATTGGTTGGACCCCCTCTTTCATACATTGGTTTTCAAATAGTTTGGATTGGATTGGAAAAGAGTAGGAAAGTTCATGCTTAAGTGGTAAAGAGAGCTTGTTTTTGACTCTGGCCTATGCTTTTGTTGGAAATATGACCTAGAGACAAATAGTAGTAAGGACTATTATCATATTTCATATAGTTTGTGATTAAGTTTTATATCATGCTATAACTGTATTGAGTGGAAACATTAATACACATATGATATATAAACAACCAGGGGTTCCTAGTGAAACTCTGGTCACTGGTTCATTGGTCAACAAATGATCATGTTTCCTGATCATGTGGCATTTATGGCAGTTGGAAATGGAGTCATCTCATTCCGAGAATGAGATGATGAACCAATACCTAACCTAAACATCGTGACCTGATCATGTCAAGAAGTTCAAGTTACAATGATTAGAAATGGATCCTCGTAGACTATTCCTTAGACCGTGAGGCTATATCAATCACTGTCTCCCGAGAGTGCTTAGATAGCATCAAACGCCATCTGGTAATACGGTGGTTATAAAGGTGTGTTCAGGTACTCGGAGGAAACCGTAGAGGCAATATATGTCAAGAGCAAGATTTGTCCGTCCATGTGACGGGAAGATACTCAAAGGGCCCACTCGGAGAAGTTATATCCAATAGCTGCGTAGCGTGTGATTTGATCACGGGGATATCACTTGTCAGAATGAGTCAAGTAGCATTGTTCAGTAACGAGATTGAACACGACATGGTGATGTCATTGATCAGATCTCGGGCAATGCAAGTATCGAGAGACAAAGTGAATAAGACACGACTGTCCCGGTTCAAACGATGAAAGATCTTCGTGGAACACACAGGGGTCACATGGCCATCTAGGTCCCTCTGTCGATCATTGGTGCGGGAGTGTCCTGACCATGTATGGAGTGTTCCCGAACCGTGGGGTATCACGCTTAAGGGCTTGATGATGCTTAGAGAGTGTTAATAGGATCGGTAGAATCACCGAAGAGTTGTAGAGAGAAAACCAGAAGGGTTTCGGTAAGTCCGGAGGATGTCCGGAGTGGAGGTGGAAGGTGTTCCATAGACACGGAGATTGAATAATGTGTGAATGAATGTTAAATGTTGATTTAATCATTTATTCATAATTATTTAATAAAGAGAAAGTCAATTAAAATGGTCAAAGGCTTAATGGGCCAATTTCCGTAGGGAGAGGGCCCATTAGGGGAAAGGAGAGAAGGAGAAGGGGCAAGGGGGCTGGCCGGCTGGGCCTAGCCCCCCGCAAGGGGCCCACTAGGGTGGCCGGTGGCCACCGCTACCCCTCCTCTCCTTTAGTCCCACCCCGGGACTTTGAGGGATGTAGTACCTCCCCTCCCCCTATATATAGTGGGGGTATTTGGCCAAATTAAACACACCAATAATCAAAAAAGGTCTTCTCACTTTTGGGAGGACCTCCAGTTGATATTTTCTCTCTCTCTCTCTCTCTCTCTCTCTCTCTCTCTCGTGACCGTGGTCCCAAGTCTAGACTGCGCAAACGAGAGACATCTTCACCGCAGAGCACCGTCGCGCTGCGGGATTCGGATCTGGGAGCTCTACTTCCACAACTGATGCTGGATCAGGGAAGCGGGAGTCATCATCAGGCATCAGACGTGCGTAACTCCCTGCGAGGTGTCGCGCTTGAGGCACTCAAGTCGTTGGAGCCAGAGGAGCGCAAGGACTTCATCACGACCTTGAGGTCGGCTTCGGCTCGTCTACATCAACCACACTCTCCTGAGCGTTGACAACGCTTTTCAGTCTTCAAGGGTAAGTTCGTGAAAAGCCCCTCCCGTTACTGTATTACTAATAGATAGGTCCTGGCAGCTTCAGGGGTTCAGGGGCGTAGGGTAAAATTTATTGTTTTCATATGCGGAACCCCTACAGCTTTGTCATGCCATGCTCAATATTGTTTTGGATTTATGCTTAGTATTATTTTCTGTAGCATGACTTGTTATAAACAATTGAGATTGCTTAATGTTCCTTGGAAGGATCATGCGTTGTTTTAGCATATTAAAGCACAGCATAGTGGTATTCTCCTTTGATGCCTTATTTGGGTTTACTTGGCACATGCTCACACCATGTTATGACTATCCCAAGTCACCATAGCCTTTATGATCCTTTAGTTTTAAATTTGTAGTACCACTTTATGCTTTATAAATGATGTGTTGTCACTCTGCATGATTATGGCCATTATTGCTCTATTAGTTGGTCGCTCCTAGTCTTTTGCTAGCCTCCACAACCAAGTATGAGTTCCACTCATGCATCCAACTCCTAAAACCAAGTTATTCCAAAGAGTCCACCATACCTACCTACTAGCATATGCTATTCCAAGTATATTCATGTTTTTATCTACCTTCCAAATTTTTGTTATGAGAAAACTAGTGATTAAAGCTCTCACGAACTTGATGGCACAATTTACTTTTCTTGCCCTTAATAAACTTGAACCATTGTGTCGTCCATGTTGTATATGCTTGCACTTATTTGTTGGGGATTAGCAGAACCATGTTGTCATGGGGAACACTTTCAACATTGCACTTGTACTTTGTACCTAGTTGATATCATGCTCTTTTGTCTATGGATGTCGTCGGTGTGAAATGAAAGGGGAGCTTGTAAGTCCATGGAGTTATGTATATGTGTTAGAGAAATGCCTGGGCTGCCGGTCTAATCCATGCTGACATGGTGGAAACCTGCAGCGTAACCATCATGAGATGTCTATGAAGCATTCTTCTTATAAGAAAAGAGTCAGATATTGAGAAAAAAGAGAAAAAAAGAAAAAAAAGAGAGAGATATCAGAAAAGAGGAAAGAGAGAAAAAGCACCATATTCCCATGGTAAATAAGAAGATTGTTGAGATGCTCGTTGTCTGCTTGCCTTGTCATTTTGATATGGGGATTCTTCCGTATAATCGGGCAAGGGGTACCCCGTTGGCGGTTCTCTATGATACACATGTACTTACGATGACAAGAACTTACTGGTGACTAAACTTGAGTAGCATGAGGAGCGGCCCTCTGATACATTGCAAATGTATCTATAATTTTTGATGTTCCATGCTTGGTTTTATCCACTTTCTTGTGTTTTGTCCACACTTTGGAGTACTTTTCATATGATTTCTTGGACTAACCTATTAACAAGAGCCACAATGCCAGCTGCTTGTTTTCTGCTGTTTTTGGTTCCAGGAAAGTCAGAAAATGAATATTCTCGGAATTGGACGGGACAAAAGCCAAAGTGCCTATTTTTCCAGAAGTCTCCAGGAGCCAGAATACGAGACGGAGGAGGTCCAGGGGCTGGCCACACCCCCCAGGCGCGGGCTAGGCCTGGCCGATCCAGGGCATGGTGTGGTGGACCCAGGCACCCCTCGGTCTCCCTCTTCGCCTATAAGAAGCTTTCTGACCTAAAAACTTCGAGGGGTTCGACGTTTTTCCAGAAGGAGTTCCGCTTCGCCGCCATCACTAGATTCCACGAAACAGCACCAGAAACTCCGTTCTGGCACCCTGCCGGGACGGGGAATTGGAGGAGATCATCGCCATCATCATCACCATCGCTTCTCTATCAACCATCCATGTTTCCCCCGCTGTAGGCTATGGGGATGGTAGGGATTGGATGAGATCGTTCATGTAATGGCATCAGATTGTTAGGGCATGGTGCCTAGTATCTTTTATTAGTGCTTTATGACTTTGTTGCGAATTGTTGTGCTTAATGCTTGTCACTAGGGCCCGAGTGCCATGATTTCAGATCTGAACATGTTATTGATTCATTATGATAATATTGTTTTTGGTCTTATCTTCAAGTTGTATACACACGTTGTTGTCCGGAACCTATGGCCCCGAAGTGACAGAAATCAGGATAACTGGAAGGGAATGGCTTTGATGTGAGGATCACATGTGTTCATGGAGTGTTAATGCTTTGCTCTGGTGCTCTATTAAAAGGAGCACCTAAATTGCCAGTAGTTCCCTAGAGGCCCCGCTGCAAACGGGCTGGCAGGACAAAAGATGTTGTGCAAGTTCTCATTGCGAGCACGTATGACTATATATGGAACACATGCCTAGGATTGTCTAGTACTTGGATGCTTTATCTTATTTATCTGCAATTTCCCTATGTTCTGATTGCTATGTGAATTGTCTTGTCCATGCAACGCCCGTCCATCCATCCCTATGCCTACCTTTTCGAATCCTTTATTTCTGCTTTTGTTACTAGTGTCTTTGCTTTACTGCTATTACTTTGCTATTCCTACTACAAAACTGTTGCTCTTGATAAGCTTTGTGAGCAAGATTGTTTCAGTGCAGCTGAACCGACAACTCAGTTATTACGGCTTATATATATTCTTTGGCTCCCCTTGTGTCGAATCAATAAATTGGGCTTCACTTCCCTCGAAAATATGCGATACACCCCTATACTTGTGGGTCATCAAGACTATTTTACAGCGCCGTTCTTTGGGAGCATAGCTTTATTTATCAAGTTCACTTGGATTCTCTATTGTTCGCTGCTATCCATCCATCATGGGTAAGTCTCGTGATGGCAAGGTTCCTATTTTACCATCCACTACAAGAAGAGGTATGGTTCTGAACACCTCTATTCTTCTTGATTCACCGTCTGTTTTGAGTAAGTTCCTTACACCACCACATACACATGCTACACACACTGCTACTACTGCTGAATCTGAAACTTCTGATGCTGCTTCTACTGTGCTTGATAAGAGTGGTTCATTAGGTCCTTTCCTAGATGCTACGATTGCTAGAACTATAGCTGGAAATACCGAAACTCCTAATGAAGACACTACCACACCTGTTAGCTCACCTGAGTCTAGTGAGAGTTATGATATTGAAGATGGTTATGTTGAGATGACCGATGAGTTTATTAAAGCATGTAAGAACACCCATGATAGGAGCACTGCTAAGAGTCTCCTTCAGAGGCGTACTATTAGACCCAAATTATCTCCTGCTGCTAAGTTTGCTGCTTCTCCCATAAACATTATAGATGAAGATTATGATTTCTCTCTCGATCTATCTTACATAGCTATTGTCGAGAAAGAACCTTTTTGTGGGACTAAGAATGAAAGTGCGGTAGCACATATGAATGAACTTTCTACCATGAGTGGCTTGTTTTCTGATGATATTAAGATGCGTACTTACTTTGTTGCTAAGATTTTCCCCTTTTCACTGAAAGGAGAAGCTAAAACTTGGTTTAGTAATTTACCTCCTGGATCTATTGATAGCCCTGAGTGCTTGATTAGTACTTTCCTGCAGAAATATTTTCCTCCTAATGCTAGACATGCTATTTTGCAGGAACTTTTTGATTTTAAACAGGGAGAAAAAGAGGTATTGCCTGAATGTTGGGCAAGGTTTTGTGCTTTGATTCATGCACAAGCTGGAAGTCCATTACCTAAGAATGAGCTTCTTGATATATTTTATAATGGACTAACCGAGGAATCTAGGACATACCTAGATAGTTGTGCTGATTGTGTTTTCAGGAATAGGACTCCTAAGGAAGCTGAGGAATTAATGGCTAAAATAAGTAAGAACTATGAAGATTGGACTCCTCCTAAACAAGCTATACCTGAAGTAATTGTACCTGAACCATATATTCCGGTGCCTATTCCAACATCAAAGAAGAGGGGAGTTATTGAATTAAATGATGAAGTGATGAAGGAAGCTAAGAAATGTCTTAAGGAGAAGGGAATTAAAGCTGCAAATGTCAAGAATTTACCTCCTATAGAAGAATTATGTAAGCCTATTCCCTACTCATCCACTATTGAGGTACACTCTCTCCAACACTTTGATGAAGGTGATATCCCTTACTCTAAACCTCCTGATCAATGCTTAGAAGAATTTGATATATTTATTATTAAGCAAGATAACTTTAATAAAAGGGTGCAAAATCATCTAATGGAAAACACTAGAGCTATTGTTGAGTTGAAATATATTGTGGAAAGAACCTCTAATGATGTTAAAATGATTGTTAAACACTTTCAAATGGTTCAAACTCAAATAGATCAACTCGTTAAAGTGCAAAACGACTTGCTAGTTAATGCTACTAAAGAAAAACATGCTTATGAAATTAGAACTTGAAGTGGTGCTGCTACCCAGGATCCTCTATATCCTGAGGGGCATCCCAAAAGAATTGAGAAGGATTCTCAACAAGCTGAAAATAGTGGTTCTACTCGTAAGAAAAGGAAAAAAGAAACATAAAACTGTTGTAGAACCCTCTGAACCTACTATAGATCCTAATAGTATATATATCTCTGATGCTGAAACTAAAAGTGGTAATGAAGAAAGTGTTGTTCCTAATGAAGAAAAAGTTGAAGAAGAACCTGAAAACCACACTAAGAATACTAAATACACCAAAGAAGATTTTATTGCTAAGAAACATGGTAGTGAAAGAGAACCTTGGGTCCAAAAACCGATGCCTTTCCCTGATAAGAAACACAAGTCAAAGGAAGACCAACACTATAATAAGTTTTGTGAGTGGATGAAGCCTTTATTCTTGCAAATTCCTTTGACTGATGCTATTAAATTGCCTCCTTACTCAAAGTATATGAAGGACATTGTCTCGAATAAAAGGAAGATCCCTAATGAAGAAATTTCTACTTTGCTTGCTAATTATTCCTTCAATGGTAAGGTTCCTAAGAAACTTGGAGACCCAGGGATTCCAACTATCCCTTGATCTATTAAGAACAGTTATGTTAGAACTGCTTTGTGTGATTTGGGAGCTGGAGTTAGTGTTATGCCTTTCTCTCTCTATAAGAGGCTTCAACTTGAAAAATAATACCATCTAATATATCTTTGCAAATGGCTGATAAATCCACCACTATTCCTGTGGGTATATGTGAGGATGTACCTGTTCAAGTGGCTCATAATTGCTTGATATTAACTGACTTTGTTGTGCTTGAAATGTCTGAAGATGATAATATGTCTATTATTCTTGAGAGACCTTTTCTTAATACTGCAGGAGCTGTTATCAATTGTAATAAAGGAAAGGTGACTTTCAATGTTAATGACAAGGAACATACTGTCTATTTCCCCAAGAAGGTTGAAAGAACCTATGGTTTGAATTCAATTGAACATGTTGAGGGCATTCAAGTTGGAGAAATATATTGTCCCATACCAAGAGAAAAATTTGAAACTATTATGATTGGGACCATTGCTATCAAGGTTGGGGTAACATAATCATTAGTGGAATACAAAGTTTTGTCTCATATGGAATTGTTTTGGTAGAAAGACCTGATCAACCTTGTTAAAAAAAGGATTTCATTGAACAAAACAATGTTTTCACCATGATTATCTCCGCTTACTTCTATTCTATCCATTTCAGTTTTTCCTTATGCCTAACTTAAAGGCGTTAAAGACAAGTACTTATTGGGAGATAACCCAAAAGTTTTAGATGAGTCTTGGAAGTTATTACTTCAGTAATAACCGCTCCTTATCCTTTTTATTTGCTTTTTGTGCTAAGAGTAACCTCTAATGAGAGAGAAGTAATGATTGGGAAAGTTGCTGTCCCGAAACAGATTTCTGTGCTTCACCATAAAAATTCGTGTAAAATCTCTGAACGTCTTTTTGAGGCGTGACTTTTTGTGCTTCTGCCCCAGGTTATTATATAACTTTCGTTAGTTCAACACTTTTTGATTTGAGCAACATAAGGTCTTCGAAAAAATTCGTCTTTACCTGCTGGTCTGTTTTGACAGATTTCTGCCATTTTCTGCATTTGCTTCTTGTTGGTTCCTTTTTGAGTTCTTTTGGGGAATTGAGCTTTTTGAGGGAAGTGCTACAGTATCTAGTGTTCTAATGGAAGTTTATTTGGTGTTATAACTGAACCTTAAGACTTATTTATCTTGAGTGCACTAATGTTGCTAATAAAGATTGTGTGAAGTTTTGTATGAAGGAAAAATTTCAGGTGTATGGAAGGAATGAGTAATGAGATGAAGGATGGACTAAAGCTCAATCTTGGGGATGCCACGTGTGTCATCCCAAGAAATATCCAAGAAGTACAAGCATCAAAGCTTGGGGATGCCCAAGGGATCCCCTTCTTCATCAATAAAAATCCCAGGTTTCTTCCAAACGCTTCATTTTTATTTGCACAGTTGTGTTGTTCTTGGAGCGTCTTCTTTTTTTCGTTTTCGTTTTGGTTTTTCGTTTGCTTTGTTTTCTTAGTTTGCTGAATAAATTGGTTGGACCTCCTCTTTCATGCATTGGTGTTCAAATAGTTTGGTTTGGTTTGAAAAAGAGTAGGAAAGCTCATGTTTAAGTGGTAAAAAGAGTTTGTTTTTGACTGTGGCCTATGCTCTATCATGCCATGCTTGATATTGTTTTGGCTTTATGCTTAGTATTCTTTTCTGTAGCATGGCTTGTTATAAACAATTGAGATTGCTTAATGTGCCTTGGATGAATCATGCATTGTTTTAGCATATTAATGCATAGCATTGTGGTATTCTCCTTTGATGCTTTATTTGGGTTGACTTGGCACATGCTCACACCATGTTATGACTATCCCAAGTCACCATAAGCCTTTATGTTCCTTTAGTTTTCAACTTGTAGTATCACTTTATGCTTTGATCAATGAAGTTTTGTCGCTCTGCATGATTATGGCCATTATTGCTCTCTTGTTTGTCGCTCCCTTACTATTGCTAGCCTTCACCTACACTGAGTATGTTTTACTCAAGTTTCCAACTCCCTAAACCAAATATTTCCAAAGTGTACACCATACCTACCTATTAGCATCATTTGCTACTTCCGTGGATATTCAATATGCCTTGTTTTCTGCCGAATAAAATGTTTGCTTGTTATGAGAAAGTTAGTTAGTAAAGCTCTCACGAACTTGATGGCACACTTTATTTCTTGCATTTAATAAACCTGAACCATTGCGTCCTTCTTTGTTGCGTATATGCTTGCTCTTTATAAGTTGAAGTTAGTAGAACCATGTATCATGGGGAACGCTTTCAACATTGCACTGGTACTTAGTACCTCGTTGATATCATGTTCTTTTGCTTATGGATCCCGGTGGTGTGAAATAAAAGTGGAACTTGTAAGATCATGGAGTTTGTATGTATGTTGGAGAAACGCTTAGGCCGCTAACCTAAGCCATGCCTAATCATGGTGGAAACTTGCAGCATAACCATAATGAGCATTCTATGAAGCATCCTCAATAAAAATATGCACATAGTAAATAAAAAGATCGCTGAGATGCTCATTGTCTGCTTGCCTTGTCATTTTGATTATGGGATAGCTCCTGTATCATGTGCAAGGGGTACCCCGTTGGCGGTTCTCTATGATACATATATACTTACAATGACAAGATCTTACTTGTGACTGAAGTTGAGTAGCATGAGGACCGGTCTTTGTAAGTAAGGGGCATGAGACTTCGATTTATAACTTGTCAAGCATATCCTCTTAGTTGTGTCACTTTAACCTTAACCACTTAAAGATTCTTATGATAGGGGCAATGAGATCTCAAAGCTAACAAGTATCATACTTTCAGCATTTGGAAGCCTTTCAAACTTTTCAAAACCTGTTCATTTCCTTATTGAGTCTCCACACATTCTATGAGCACTTTCTTGAGAGCATAGTGGCCATTCTTAGTTCTATGTGCATTGTCCCAAGTCTTGTTGATTGATGTATACCTTGATATTGCTTGGTTTAAACTATTTGTATCTAGTCACTCTTGTAAACTTTGAAGGTGTCCTATGCATTTATGTTTGCTACTCTATGAGGGACAAGCTGAATGCCACTATGCTATGTTTTCTTTATGTGAAACAAACAAACGTCTTGCAAAGCATTGTTATTCATGAATCTTTTGTTTGTGCCTTTTCATGTTGCATCATAGTTTCTTTGTCTTATTTCTAGAACTTTGTCTTTCATGTTATGATTGAAGTACTATGATCCCAGCTTTGAATGTTTACAAATACTTTGATCAATTTTATGATGGTGCATGTCACCTCAAAAATTATTCTTTCTTTTTATCACTTACCTACTCGAGGACGAGCAGGAGCTAAGCTTGGGGATATTGATACATTGCAAATGTATCTATAATTTTTGATGTTCCATGCTTGGTTTTATCCAATTTCTTGTGTCCTGTCCACACTTTGGAGTACTTTTCATATGATTTCTTGGACTAACCTATTAACAAGAGCCATAGTGCCAGCTGCCTGTTTTCTGCTGTTTTTGGTTCCAGGAAAGTCAGAAAATGAATATTCTCGGAATTGGACGGGACAAAAGCCAAAGTGCCTATTTTTCCAGAACACTCTAGGAGCCAGAATACGAGGCGGAGGAGGGCCAGGGGCTGGCCACACACACCCCAGTGCGGCACTGGCTGGCATGGTGTGGTGGCCCCAGGCACCCCCTCGGACTCCCTCTTCGCCTATAAGAAGCCTTCTGACCTAAAAACTTTGGGGGGGTCGAAGTTTTTCTAGAAGGAGTTCCGCTCCGCCGCTACGACCAGATTCCATGAAACAGCACCAGAAACTCCATTCTGGCACCCTGTCGGGACGGGGAATTGGAGGAGATCATCGCCATCATCATCACCATCGCTTCTCCATCGACCATCCATGTTTCCCCCATCTATGAGTGAGTAATCCCCCGCTGTAGGCTATGGGGATGGTAGGGATTGGATGAGATTGTTCATGTAATGGCATCAGATTGTTAGGGCATGGTGCCTAGTATCTTTTATTAGTGCTTTATGACTTTTTTGCGACTTGTTGTGCTTAATGCTTGTCACTAGGGCCCGAGTGCCACGATTTCATATCTGAACATGTTATTGATTCATTATGATAGTATTGTTTTTGGTCTTATCTACAAGTTGTATACACACGTTGTTGTCCAGAACCTATGGCCCCGAAGTGACAGAAATCAGGATAACCGGAAGGGAATGGCTTTGATGTGAGGATCACATGTGTTCACGGAGTGTTAATGCTTTGCTCCGGTGCTCTATTAAAAGGAGCACCTTAATTTCCAGTAGTTCCCTAGAGGCTCCGCTGCAAACGGGCTAGCAGGACAAAAGATGTTGTGCAAGTTCTCATTGCGAGCACGTATGCCTATATATGGAACACATGCCTAGGATTGTCTAGTACTTGGATGCTTTATCTTATTTATATGCAATTGCCCTATGTTCTGATTGCTATGTGAATTGTCTTGTCCATGCAACGCCTGTCCATCCATCCCTATGCCTACCGCACTCGAATCCCACTGTTTACTGCTTTTGTTACTACTGTCTTTGCTTTACTACTGTTGTTACTTTGCTATTCCTACTACAAAACTGTTGCTACTGATAAACTGCTGTGAGCAAGATTGTTTCCAGGTGCATCTGAACTGACAACTCAGTTGTTAAGGCTTATAAATATTCTTTGGCTCCACTTGTGTCGAATCAAAAAATTGGGTTTCACTTCCCTCGAAAATACTGCGATACACCCGCTATACTTGTGGGTCATCACCCTCGTATTCAAGGGACATGAGATTTCCAACTTATACTTTGTCAAGCATATACTCCAAAGTTTGTTCACTTTAACCTTAATCACTTCAAGATGCTTATGATAGAGGCAATGAGAGATGAAAGCTATTAAGTACCATAATTTTTGGAAGCTCGTTATGAAACTTGAATCCCTACTTCTGTCTATGAAGGCCTTTCTTTTACTTTTATGTTGAGTCTCCACCTTCTATCTTTATGCACCCACTTTGAGAGCATAGTGGCCATTCTTAGTTCTATGTGCATTGTCCCAAGACTTATTGATTGATGCATAACTTTGACATTGCTTGTTTTAAACTATTTGTATCTAGTCACTCTTATGAACTTTGAAGGTGTCCTATGCATTTATGTTTGCTACTCTATGAGGGACAAGCTGAATGCCACTATGCTATGTTTTCCTTATGTGAAACAAACAAACGTCTTGCAAAGCATTGTTATTCATTAATCTTTTGTTTGTGCCTTTTCATGTTGCAACATAGTTTCTTTGTGTTATTGCTAGAACTTTGTGTTTCATGTTATGATTGAAGTACTATGATCCTAGCTTTGAATGTTTTACAAATACTTTGATCAAGTTTATGATTGTGCATGTCACCTCAAAAATTATTCTTTCTTTTTATCACTTACCTACTCGAGGACGAGCAGGAGTTAAGCTTGGGGATGTTGATACGTTGCTAACGTATCCATAATTTTTGATGTTACATGCTTGGTTTTATCCACTTTCTTATGTTTTGTCCACACTTTGGAGTACTTTTCATATGATTTCTTGGACTAACCTATTAACAAGAGCCAAAGTGCCAGCTGCCTGTTTTCTGCTGTTTTTGGTTCCAGGAAAGTCAGAAAATGAATATTCTCGGAATTGGACGGGACAAAAGCCAAAGTCAGTTTTTCGCTGAGGGACACCCGGAGCCAGAATACGAGACGGAGAAGGGACAGAGGGTGGCCACAACACCTGGCCGCCCCGCCAGGTCTGGCCTGCGCCAAGGGGTGGTGTGACCAGCCCAGGCACCCCCTCGGCCTCTCCTTCCGCTTATAAGATGCCCTCGATATAGAAACCCTAAGTACCGGATCAAAATTCCACGAAAGAGTCTGTAGCCACCGCCATCTCCATCCCTAGATCAGGAGGGATCTGAAGCTCTTCCCGGCACCCTTACGGAGAGGGGAATTCACCCTGGAGGCCTTCTTCATCATCATGCAAGCCTCCGGTGTGATGCGTGAGTAGTTCATCTCTGGACTACGGGTACATGTAGTAGCTAGATAGCTGGTTCTCCTCCTTTGTGCTATCATGTTTAGATCTTGTGAGCTCCGTTCATGATCAAGATCATCTATTTGTAATCATACATGTTGTCTTTGCGGGGATCCGATGGATATTGAGATGCTATTTCAGATTGATTATTGATTCTATCATGTCTTTGTTATTTGTGATCTTGCATGCTTTCCGTTATTAATATCTATCTTGGCCAAGTAGATGCTAGCAACTCCAAGAGTTAGTATTTATGCTCGATAGTGGGTTCATGCCTCTGGTAATCTGGGGAAGTGACAGAAATCTCTAAGGTACTAGATGTGCTGTTGGTACTAGGGAGAAAACAACAATCCTTTGTTCATAGAACAATCATATTGTTTACTTTACACGCAATTCGTGATGCAATTATCCGTTGCTTGCAACTTAATACTGGAGGGGGTTCGGATGATAACCTGAAGGTGGATTACTAATCATAGATGCAGTTGGATGGCGGTCTATGTATAATGTTGTAATGCCCAATCGAATCTCAAAGGAGTCAAGATGAGTAGTATATGCTTGTATGCTTTCTCGATGTTTGTCAATTGCCCCACTGTAATTTGTTCACCCAACATGTCACCTATCTTAAGGAGAGCCACCTCTAGTGAACTATGGACTCCGGTCCTTTCTTTTATCATCAATCTACAACTGTTTACTGCTTTGTGTTTACTTTCTACAAACTATTACTTTCTCCCACTCGATACGTTTAATCCTTTGTTTTCAGCAAAACCGGTGAGATTGATAACCTCATCGCAAGTTGGGGGCAAAGTTTTGTGGTTGTGTTGTGCAGGTCTCCATGTTGCTGTTGGCACCGGTAGTGCGCCCTGCCAAAGTTTAGCTAGCTACACCTTTGGGGTGTTTCCTTGCTCCTATTGGTTCGATTATACCTTGGTTTCATAATTGAGGGAAAACTTGCTGTTGTGCTCATCATACCTTCGTCTTGGGGTTCCCCAACGAGCTCGATATATTTCAGGATAACAATGAGTTCACTAAAGAACAAGTGAAAGTGCTGGAGAGGAACAATCTTTTCTACAAGCTGCGTGTTAAAGAATTAGAAGCTGTCAATCAATCTCTCCATCTCAGGTTGGCCTGTGAAGAGAAGATACCGCGTGCCATGGTGCCATAGTGATCTACAACAATCACGGTATCAAATAATTGCAAGGGATTATTTGATCCCCCTGGCTTGATTCCAAGCTTGGGGACATCTTTAAGACCTTGTAATCTATCTTATAAGATTTACCTTACTATTTTAAGTTTTGCATTAGTTCAAACTAGCAATAAAGTTTGCATCATTAGAATTCCCTTCAGGAATAGTCGATCCCTGTAATGAAATTCCGACTTTATTATTATATATGAAGCAATATTGAGTTTGTGTTTGCTTTATTGGATATATGAATGGCTTGAGTATAATTTTACTTGCACTTGATGATAGCAATAGGAGTCTTCCACACCATTGGTATTAATGGAACACATAAAGATAATTTGGTCAATATGTTGTAAGTCTATGGTTTGATTTACAAAGAAAACTATCTATACAATTGAGTTGAAAAAGAAACCTTAAACAAAGGAAAATGAAAGTGCTAATCAAAATAGAGTGAGAACAAGTAGAGGTAGAATCTTCAAGTCATAATAATGCTTCATATACAATTGGAATTTGATAATTGAGATCGTTAAACTTTGGATTCCTACATGAAGTGGAATGTATGGCTAGCTCCTTTGCACAACTTAAACAAAAGTGTGAGCATAGATAAAAAAAGAAGGAAGGAAAGAAGAAAAAGAGCGAGTGTGCAAAGAGCAAATAGACATACACCACCATATTGTAGTATGACAAAGAGACACTTTCGAGATTTTGAATCCCAAGTGAATACGTTGATTCTAAAATACTTGGGACTACCTCGCTAACTCATTCGGTTGAACCGGATACTTTTACATTATGTTGAGATTCATCTTTTATGAATTGTTGATCACTAAGGTGTGGAAGCCTGCTAATACTATTCAGATGGTTCGAGTAAGGTACTATTCATGAACTTATTCCTATGTATCGTATATGATAAACACATGCTACAACTGCCTCATTTATTTTAATCGACTCAGCTTCATGAATATGAGGATCACATCATTAAGCTAAACTTGCTCGGGACGAGCAAGAGTCGAATCTTGGGGAAGTTTATGAGTGCATATTTGCATCATGTTTTACACTATTATTTTGCATTGTAGATGTAGGATCTTGGTATTTTACGGCGCCCACGCGCACATTTTATGTCTGTTTTCACTAGGATCAGGACAGCTGATGGATCCAATGGATACAATTCTTGGAGCAGTTGTACTTGGAGAAAAGGAGTCAAAAACGACGTAAATCTCTTATTTGGGAAATATTAATAATACTAGAAGAAAACCTGAAGCGAACAAAGGAGACAGAAGGTTCAACGACCAACTATACAACTAGAATAAATTTTCCGGCCGAATAGTTCCGGCCGTATAGTTGGCGCTGCCTCTGCCTCCTCAAATAGTTTCACCCCGTGCAACTGGATCGGGGATACGACATACAGAACACCCAGAAATCACCGAAACCTCACATTCGGAAGGCTTCTGGAGGGGAAACTCATCCACCAAGGATCCATCTTTGCCCTACACATATCCGGGAGGCTAAGGCATCGATCTTCATCATCCACCGTTGCATCACCACCATCTCCATCCATCCCATCTACATCTTGTCTAGATCTTGTTTTAATTTATGTACTCGTTCTGGATTTATACAATTACTATTCATCTATGATAGATCCCATTGTTATCGCCATGATGTTGATTGCCTCCATGTCTGAGTAGATCATTAGTTCTTGGGGAGATGGAGAAACCCTAGTATGTGATTGAAATAAGATAAAGTCTATTATGATATTCATCGTTGTGACCATGTGTTAGATTTTCTTCATCTTGATGTTGAGATAAGTCGACCTCTCAATATTTGTCTCTCATGGGGACTTGATGGAGGGAACTACTTGTTGGTAGATGGAGGTGTGTTAGCACTTATAGTGACTATAAAGATGTTGGCACTCCTTACGTATCAACTTGGGAAACCGAGGAAACTCACATAATACTATCCATGCCACGGGATACGTCCTACGGGATTACATCCCTTAATAGCACAATAATTTGATTAATATCGATTGCTGACTGCTGTGGTTATGAGAATGATGTGAGCAGCGGTTGCTGCCTATTTGTCCAAATACGGAGTTCCTCCCACACATACATAGTTGAGAATGTTCATGATAATAATATTTATCTTAGATCCTTATAATGCTAGTGGTGTATCCGCTACTCCCTGAGAACGCTTTTTCCCCTATTGCAGTTCCAATCCCTCTTACATACGTGATACTTACTTTCTGTATTCAGTTGTTTTACTTTACTTTATTGTTGCTCTTATACCTAAAACCCAAAAACGCCCTTTTACACAATACTCGCATTTTATCTTGTTACCTAGAACTTTATTCAGCATTTCTATCGTAATATTTATTTCAAGAGTTATTAGACTTTAGACTCTTGCTCTCTGTGGGATCGATATCTTTATTTCGAAACTAGCTACAAATGATCTGTGCACTTATAGTCATCACCTGTACAAGAGGAACTTCGCCTACCACAGGAGTATCAGTAGACAGGTAAGTCAAGTCATAATTTCACATAGGTACACTCGTAACCGGTTCATTTGAAGAAAATGTGATAGAGTTTGCAAGAGTTGACACATCAACTAAGACACTGTGTGTAGCACAAGGGAACACGGACTCATCAAAAACGATGTCATGTGAGATGTAAATTCTACATGTAGTACGATCTAAAGACTTGTACCCTTTATGCATGGGGCTATAGCCAAAAAAACACACATCTTAGAACGAAAGTCTAATTTGTGAGAGTTGTATTTGCGGAGACTCGTCCAACACGCGCATCCAAAGATGCAAAGAAAATCATAATTCGACTGAACACGAAGCAAGCGAGAGATTGGTGTTTCCTTATCAAGAACCGGAGTGGGCATGCTATTTATCAAATAGCAAGCCGTCAAGAATGCTTCGTCCGAATAGTGAAGGGGAAGCAAGGAGTGAGAAAGCAGCGCAAGCCATGTCTCAACCAAATGACGATGTTTACGCTCAGCGATCCCATTCTGCTGAGATATATGTGGACATGAAACACGGTGAACAACACCCGTGTGCTGGAAATAGCTATTGAGACGATGGTACTTACCCCCAATCGGACTGAACGGCCTTAATTTTAGTATCGAGAAGGCGTTCAGCATAAGCCTGGAAAGCATAGAATACTTGTTCAACATCATACTTGTTCTTAAGAAGATAAATCCAAGTGAAATGAGAATAATCATCTATGAAGCTAACATAGTATTGGTACCCCCGAGGATGTACGTGCTTTACCCCAAACATCAGAATCAACAAGTTCAAGAGGGGCAGTAGAAAGTCAAGATGAAGCACTATAAGATAGTTGGCGGCTCTTGGCACGCTGACATGCGTCACACACCAAGGACGAATTGTCTGGATTACATGAAAGCTTATGAGTTTTAACTATAGACTGAACTACATTATTTGTAGGATGACCAAGACGCTGATGCCACCGAGATGACGTGACAACACTAGCAGAGGCATGACACGATGATGATGATGCGCGAGCAAATGGGATAGGGTAGAGACCTCCCCGACTTCTACCGGCAAGCAGGATTCTCCTCGTTACCTTGTCCTTAACAAAGAAAAGTGACGGTGAAACTCAACAAACACGTCATTATCCTAGACAAGACGATAAAAAGAGAGGAGATCTTTGCTAAGATTAGGAACATGAAGAATATTGTTCAATTTGATAGAAGAACTGGTTAAAGTCGAATGACCAATATGCGAAATAGAAAAACCTGCACCATTGTCCACCTGGACCTGATCTTTTCCTCCATAAGGCTCATGGACGTGGAGGCGCTCAAGGTTGCTCATCAGATGATCTGTAGCCCCAGAGTCCAGGATCCAGGTTGGGATCAAGTTAGAGGTCGTGGTGGCGGCATTTCCCGCACGTGAGTTATCTGCACGGTAGTCCTGGTTGAAGCGGCTGCAGCACTTGTACGCTTCGTGACCCCAGTGGCCACATATCTGGTAGCACGGCCTCCACTTCCTGTCGTTACCTCCACCGTTGTTGTGACCGTTGCCGCTGTTGCGTCCATTGCCGCCGTTGCGGCCATCTTGGCAGCCACCTCCACCATCATTGCCTCCATAGTTGCCACCGTTGGGGTGGCCTTGTCCTTGCTTGCCACAATTGCCAGTAGGACAATTGCCCCTTGATACAGAGAAGGATACTCTGGCGCATGCTGGTGGCTAGGGTTTCCGTATGGGGTGCCGTAAGGGGCACTATATCCATGCTGCGCCACTTTGGACAAAGAGGACCACCCGCCCTCGGCCCGAGCCTACTGAGCCTAGAGGGACTCGTACGAGAGGATGGTGCAGTAGAACTCGTGATACAGAATCAATTTGTTGCCTAAGGTGAGCGTGGCGGTGATGGAGTTGTACGCAGACCCGAGCCCGATGATGATGTAATCGACAAGCTCATCGTTGTGGACGGGGGACCCGCTGACGGCCATGGCATATGCAAAAGACTTCATCTTGTGTGCATGTACGCGGCAACCGAGATATCCTCCTTACGAGTAGGACAGTTGATGGCGGATGTGGCGCACATTAGCGCGACTATGGGAACCATTCATGGTGTGGATGCCGTCACACATCGCAACAGTGGTCTTGCAACCGAGGAGCTTGTTGGCGATGTCAGGCTCCATGGAGCCAAGGAGATAGCCGATGATCTTCTAATCGGCAGACCACCAGCGCGTGTACTCCATGTTCATGACGGTGATGGTGTTGTCCCCGTCTCCCTAGGTGACGGTCTTCTCGGGCGCCGCGACGTTCTCGTCAAGATGATGGTGAAGGTCGACCCCGGTGTCGTGGTGGTGTCACGACATATGCCTGGTATAGGCTAAAGTTGGGGCCGATGGACGATGGAGGAATCCGAGGAGGGATGATGAAGTGAAGACCTCATACGGAAGAACTTAGAGAGACACGATATACCTAGGTTCGAGGCTCTCCTAGTGAGATAACACCTCTACTCCTGCATCTAATCTCATATACCTTGCCATGCTTATGTCTACAATGGTGCTCCTTGAGCTGTACTCTCATGCCTCTCATGGAGAGAGCAGAGGAAGAAGAAACCTTGCTCCTAGTGAGAAGAGGAATAGGAGCCCTCCAGGGGGCCTCCCATGTAACGTTACCCCTAGTGCTCCTTATAAAGGGGAGCCCAGGGGACAAGGTATGCCATCACAAGTACTCCTATGAGCTGTCTAGTGGGGGCTTTGCCCAGTCACCTTGTCATTTATTGAGTCACCGGTCTTATCCCTTTGGCATATTCCTTAGCTTCTTTAGGAGATGCTCGACATATTCCTTAGCATCTCCCAAGATACCCAGCATATTCCTTAGCATCTTGGACCAAAGGGGCCAGTCTGAGCCTAGGGCGTCCCAAGACTGGCACCTGACATAGGCTTGACTTGACTTGGAGGTACGTCAATGTAGAGGTCGATGGTGGGTCCAGATATGAGCAAAGTGACATCCGGGACGAAGTAATTCGGCCCGGGGAAGTGAACTTCGGCCGAGGGAGGAAATAACCCGGCCCAGGGGAGAAATGGGGCCCACCTGGGTGGTGAACAGTGCCCCAGCCGAATTACTTCCCTCCCAGCCGGATTATGAAGTAATTCGGCCCAGGCAGATGTGGTTTTGAGGGTCCAGCCGGAGTACTTGGCGAGGTCCAGCCGGGGTTGAGGTAGATCTGGCCTGGGGTGGCCCAGCCGGGATCTCCTCTTATCCGGCCCAGTCCGAGTGACGAGCCACTCCTGGGAGTCCTGCCGAGGCTCCCGTGGTGACTAGACGAGGTGGCGTGGTGGAGTGGAGACCCGTGGTGGGCCGAACTGGTCGTCACCCGACCCACCTGGGCGAAGAGGAGCTGTCGGCGAGGCAAGGTCCCGCAGTGGGCCAAATCAAGGCACCATCCAGCCCACCCGGGGAAGCTACGATGGTAGCGAGGCGAGGTCCCGCGATGGTGGCGTCGAGCGGGAGTGAGGAGTTCGGCGGGAGGAGGCCCGTGGTGGGCCGACTTTGGCTGATGTCGGCCCACCCGGGGGACGAGGCCAGTGTGAGAGTTGGGCCGGTGCCGGATCAAGCGCTGATTCAGGCCAGATCCGGCTCAGGAGGCCAGGGGACATGCCGATTTAGCCATAAGTCGGCCCAGTCTTGTTTCTTTTTCTCTTTTTCTTTATTTCTATCAACTTTATAGTTTATTTTGTCCATTTAATGCCTTTCTCCTCCATTGAGTCACTTAACACATCAACTCTGGGGTACCTGGGGTTACATCCCCAACATTAGTCCCTGAGGCTATGTGGGATTCGTAGAATCGTGCATAGGCTTCAAAAAAATTTTCTCCAGAGTTGTTACCGACATATAGTCCTTTTCCTTTATCCTCGACTTATGGCATCTTTAGCTCTGGTCGTAACCCCTTTGGGCAAGTCTTCTTTAGCTCTGGTCGTAACCCCTTTGGGCAAGTCTTTTTGGCTTCTGGCCTGCTTTGACTCTGGCCTTAACCCATTTGGGTAAGTCATTTGGCTTCTGGCCGGATTTGGCTCTGGCATTAACCCATTTGGGTAAGTCTTTTGGCTTTTGGCCGGATCTGGCTCTACCCTTAACCCATTTGGGTAATTCTTTTGGCTTCTGGCCGAATTTGGCTCTGGCCGTGACCCCTTTGGGTTTACTCTTTTGGCTTCTAGCCGAATCTGGCTTTGGCCGTGACCCATTTGGGTAACTCTTTTGGCTTCTGGCCTGATTTGGCTCTGACCGTAACCCATTTGGGTAACTCTTTTGGCTTCTGGCCGAATTTGGCTCTGGCCGTGACCCACTTGGGTAACTCTTTTGGATTCTGGCCTAATTTGGCTCTGGCCGTAACCCATTCGGGCAACTCTTTTGGCTTCTGGCCGAATTTGGCTCTGGCCGTAACCCATTTGGGTAACTCTTTTGGCTTCTGGCCTGATTTGGCTCTGGCCGTAACCCATTTGGGTAACTCTTTTGGCTTCTAGCCGAATTTGGCTCTAGCCATGACCCATTTGGGTAAATCTTTTGGCTTCTCCTAATTTGGCTCTAGCCGTAACCCATTTGGGTAACTCTTTTGGCTTCTGGCCTGATTTGGCTCTGGTCGTGACCCATTTAGGTAACTCTTTTGGCTTCTGGCCTGATTTGGCTATAGCCGTAACCCATTTGGGTAACTCTTTTGGCTTATGGCCGAATTTGGCTCTGGCCGTAACCCATTTGGGTAACTCTTTTGGCTTCTGGCCGAATTTGGCTCTGGTCGTGATCCATTTGGGTAACTCTTTTGGCTTCTGGCGGAACTTGGCTCTGGCCGTGACCCATTTGGGTAACTCTTTTGGCTTCTAGCCGAATTTGGCTCTGGCCGTGACCCATTTGGGTAACTCTTTTGGCTTCTGGCCAAATTTGGCTCTGGTCGTGACCCATTTGGGTAACTCTTTTGGCTTCTGGCCGAATTTGGCTCTGGCCGTGACCCATTTGGGTAACTCTTTTGGCTTCTGGCCGAATTTGGCTCTGGTTGTGACCCATTTGGGTAACTCTTTTGGCTTCTGGCGGTGACCCATTTGGGTAACTCTTTTGGCTTCTGGCCTGATTTGGCTCTGGCCGTAACCCATTTGGGTAACTCTTTTGGCTTCTAGCCTGATTTGGCTTTGGCCATAACCCATTTGGGTAACTCTTTTGGCTTCTGGCCTGATTTGGCTCTGGCCTTATGGATTATAATCTGAGTTATCTCATCCAGGTTATACTTGTTGAGTTATATGACTCAACATTGACATGAGTCTCTGTTTTGACTCACTTGACTCACAATCCGAGTTACTACTGCTGAGATACGATATGACTTTATGATTGGCTAGCCAACCGCCATAGACTTGAATCTGAATTACTGATCCGAGATTTGATTTGGAGTTATGATATGATTTCGTGATATTGTGGCATACTTCCATAGATATGGATCCGACATATAGATCCGAGATTCGATATGATGAATTATTGATATGCGGTCACATGCCATCCAAGATATGGAACAAACTGATTCGTGGTATAAGATAACCTGGTAAGCTGAGTTAAAATCCGAGTTACCATGTAACCTGGCCAGCTGAACTAAAATCCGAGTTACCATGTAACCTGGCCAGCTGAAGTAAAATCCGAGCTACCTTGTAACTAGGAAACTGAAGCAAATCCGGATTACCCTATAATTAGGCAAACTGAAGTAAAATCTGAGTTACCATGTAACTAGGAATCTGAAGCACATTCAAAATACCCATGTAACTAGGCAAATTGAGGTAAAATCCGAGTTACCTTGCAACTAGAAATCCCGTAATTAGGAAAACCGAGATAAAATCTGAGTTACCATGTAACTAGGCAAGGCGAAGCAAATACCAATCCGAATTACGGATGACCTAGGAAGCTGAAAACACCAATCCGAGTTAAATCTGAGTTACCAAGTAATCCGGCTGACTGAGTTAAATCTGAGTTACAGGGTAACTAGGCAAGCTAAAGTACATTCCTAGATACTAGGTAGCTAGGTGAGCTGAGTTAAATCCGAGTTATAATGAGCCTCAATGACTTGGTGAGTTACTTTTTCATCCAAGATAGCTTAAAGACACAAAGCAGTGGATACATACGAGATCAAGGCATATCTTAAGTCTTCTCTGAGTTATCGTTCTATGCACGGAGACGTCGAGTCCCCGAGATACTCTTTCTACCCTTAGGTGACTCAAATGGCATGTATGCTAGTCCCCGGGTTGAGTTATCTCATCCCTAGGGTGAACAGCTAAGTGATTGAGGGTAATAGTCCCCGAGTGACATTCAGGAGTATCTCATGTGCATGTTGGTTGTGTTACTTGCTACTCACAGCCTCTTTGGTGAGGAGGTTGAGATATCTAGTTGAGTTACTTCCCATAGAGTCAGATAACACTTACAGTACTATTGGTGAAGAGGTTGAGGAGGAGGTTGAATCACCTCAACAAGGGAGGTTTGTGTGCCAACTCCCCTGCTCTTTGTACGTTGGGGAAGAGGATGCAGAGACTTTCAATCGATGGTGAAGCAGAGATTGATGAAGATGTTCCCGTCCGGATGGTAACCCAACCAGCGCCTCTTATCAGCCCCACGGTGGGCGCTAACTGCGTGGTGGTGTCATAGCATATGCCTGGTACAGGCTAAAGTTGGGGCCGATGGACGATGGAGGAATCCAGGGAGGGATGATGAAGTGAAAACCTCATACGAAAGAACTCAGAGAGACACGATATACCTAGGTTCGAGGCTCTCCTAGTGAGATAACACCTCTACTCCTGCATCTAATCTCATATATCTGGCCATGCTTGTGTCTACAATGGTGCTCCTTGAGCTGTACTCTCATGCCTCTCATGGAGAGAGCAGATGAAGAAGAAACCTTGCTCCTAGTGAGCATAGGAAGAGGAGCCCTCCAGGGGGCCTCCCATGTAACGTTACCCCTGGTGCTCCTTATAAAGGGAAGCCCAGGGGACAAGGTATGTCATCACAAGTACTCCTATGAGCTGTCTAGTGGGGGCTTTGCCCAGTCACCTTGTCCTTTATTGAGTCACCGGTCTTATCCCTTTGGCATATTCCTTAGCATCTTTAGGAGATGCTCAGCATATTCCTTAGCATCTCCCAAGATACCCAGCATATTCCTTAGAATCTTGGACCAAAGGGGCCAGTCTGAGCCTGGGGTGTCCCAAGACTGGCACCTGACGTAGGCTTGACTTGACTTGGAGGTACGTTAATGTAGAGGTCGATGGTGGGTCCGGATATGAGCAAAGTGACATCCGGGACGAAGTAATTCGGCCCGGGGAAGTGAAATTCAACCGAGGGAGGAAATAACCTGGCCCGAGGGAGAAATGGGGACCCACCTGGGCGGTGAACAGTGCCCCAGCCGAATTACCTCCCTCCCAGCCGGATTATGAAGTAATTCGGCCCAGGCAGATGTGGTTTTAAGGGTCCAGTTGGAGTACTTGACGAGGCCCGGCCGGGGTTAAGGTAGATCCGGCCTGGGGTGGCCCAGCCAGGATCTCCTCTTATTCGGCCCAGTCCGAGCAACGAGCCACTCTTGGGAGTCCTACCGAGGCTCACGCGGTGACTAGACGAGGTGGTGCGGTGGAGTGGAGACCCGCGGTGGGCCGAACTGGTCGTCACCCGGCCCACCCGAGCGAAGAGGAGCTCTCGGTGAGGCAAGGTCCCGCGGTGGGCCGAATCAAGGCACCATCCAGCCCACCCGGGGAAGCTACGATGGCAGTGAGGCGAGGTCCCTCGGCGGTGGCGTCGAGCGGAAGGAGGCCCGCGGTGGGCCGACTTTGGCTGATGTCGGCCCACCCGGGGGACGAGGCCGGTGTGAGAGTTGGGCTGGTGCCGGATCAAGCGCTGATTCGGGCCAGATTCGGCTCGGAAGGCCAGTGGACGGGCCGATTTAGCCATAAGTCGGCCTAGTTGCGTTTCTTTTTCTCTTTTTCTTTATTTCTATCTCCTTTATAGTTTATTTTGTCCATTTAATGCCTTTCTCCTCCATATATATCTTTGGGCGAATCCTTCATTGTTCTATTTGAGTCACTTAACACATCAACTCTGGGGTACCTGGGGTTACATCCCCAACAGCCGGCGAGGTTGGGGAGGAGGAGGCCCTTCCATAGGGCAAAGTTGCCCACCTCTAGGCGGACGGAGACCGCCGGGAACACCACCTGTGACCCAACGGATGCGGTTGACGATGAGGCGATCGCCCTGATGGACTCCAAGAGGGAGAGAGCAGAAGACGCCATCGCGGCGGCGGCAGAGAGGACTCGCGACGGTGGCAAACGAATCTCGTGGTGGCGGCGAAGCGGACTTGCGGCGGCGGCGGAATTGGCTCTAATACCAAGTTTGAAGAATAGGTTTAGAGTTTCGTGGGGTCTAAACCTCCACCTCTCCTCTATTTATATACTTCGACAGGGTACAAAACAATTACAATACGTACGGGTATAGGACCCCACGTACGTGTTCAAGATGGTTTCTATTAGGGAGAACCATGGCTTACCCTAGAAGCGTAGCCGGGCCATATACGATGGAGGCGACGACGTAGTCAAAGCACGGGAGGGGGCCAGCTGATCCTACCACCACACCACGGTGCAGGAGGCCACAGCAAGCCAGGCCAGCAGTCGCACCACACCACCAGGAGGTCGTGGGGGTCCTCGAGGTGGACATCGGTCTTGGGACAGAGGAGCAGGAGCACGGGAGATCATTGTAGAGATCATGGTTGACGTAGAGGATGTTGTAGACGACATAGGGAAGTAGCCAGAGGCGCGGGTCCGAAGTCGTCGTACTGGTGGACCAAGACGTAGGGGCTAGGGTTTCACGACCGCGTGCGAGGGTGCGGGTGCATCGCGGTGTAGCGGGAGTAGGGTAGTGTCAGGGTGGAGAGTAACCGGTGGAGGAGTTCCTGGCGAGTCATCAAAGGCGGGTGGCGGCGCCAGAGCATCACCACTGAGCCGAACCATAGGGAGCTAGGGTTAGCCGTGGCATCGCGCTCGGGGCATAGAGAGGGGTCGCTGATGTGGAGTTGGTAGAGGGGATGGTGGAAGAGCTGCATAGGTCGACGGCGGAGGCGAGTGCGCCTGGTACCGGCTAGAGCGATAGCTGGCGGTGACGATGGCATTGTGCGCACGGGCGACACGCGGGAGGGGACATAGAGCGGAGTGAGTCGAGGGGGGGGGGGGAGAAAGAGAAAAAGAGATGGGGGTTTCGCTCAGGGGTTGTTGACCTGGTCCAGCTGGACTCGTTGGGCTGGCCACGGGAACATTTTTTAAACTTAGGCCAATTAGACCTTAAAATTGTTGCCCTAAAAAGGACCTTAAAATCATAACTTCTCACAATTTTCCTAGCATCATCGATCGGTGGCATGCAGTTTCCGTTGCTTGGATCAATTTCTGCATAGCTCCTCATCGTCTTGATGGACAAAACCTCCATAGAAACAGAAGAGACGAACGAGCATACAAGAACTTGTATGTGTGTGTTGGATCTTGCGTGAGCCGCACCACCGTGTAGATGAACCGATTCTTGGACACTTCGGGGAAGTGTCACAAAAGATTATATCTTTCAGGACAATTTGAACAAAGTGCCTCCAGAACTATATAGTTTATAGGGCACTTTGAAAAACTACCTCTAAAACTATATAGCTTTTAGGGCACTTGAAGCTAAGTATTTTGAGGCAATTTGTTCAAAGTGTCCCGAATTATAGATGCATTTAGGGCAATTTATTTAAAGTGCGCCTAATTAAAACTTTTAAGGCACTTTGGCAAAATGCCCCTACCAAAGTGCCCTAAGATCCTTACCATGGCCTAGTGTCGGCTACGTGACAAATGCTACTAGTACATTCATAAATCACGCGTTGCTCGGCAGGACGACCCCAGCCTCAATATTGATGATGTAATCGATCTCATCTGCGACCTCCTTCATGGACGGCCGGTTCTGCCGGCGCTCCTCGAGGCAACCGAGCGCCAGGAACCCGAGCGCCTTCATGGTGTCGAGCTCCAATTGCGTGGCAGAGTACTTCATCGCCGGGTCCGCCACGTCCAAGAGGCGCTCCTCATCCGCCGCCCGTTGTACATGCACGGCAAGGTTAACATCGTCCTCGCCACGGGCAAAGTCGATGGCCCGCTTGGACGTGAGCAGCTCCAGCAGCACTACCCCGAAGCTGTACACATCGCTCTTGTCCGTGAGCTGGTAGTTCCGGTAATACTCCGGGTCAAGATACCCGAGAGTCCCCTGAGCGCACGTGGACACGTGGCTCAGCCCCGGCTCCGCTAGCCGGGACAGCCCAAAGTCGGAGACCTTGCCATCGAGGTGCTCGTCGAGGAGAATGTTGCTTGACTTGATGTCCCGATGGTAGATCGGCGGCGAGGCGGAGAAGTGCAGGTAAGAGATGCCCTCCGCCGTCTGCCTTGCGACGGCAAGGCGCCGCCGCCACGGGAGCGACGGCAGGATCATGCCGCCGTACAGGTGATCCGCGAGCGTGCCATTGGGGATGAACTCGTACACCATGAGCGGCTGCTCGAGGTCGACGCAGCAGCCGAGGAGCCGAACAAGGCTGCGATGGTTCACCTGTGACAGCACGCGCACCTCGTTCAGGATCTGGTCCGTGGACTTGGTGTTGCCGACCTTGGCGCACTTGACGGCCACCAGGGTGCCGTCCGCGAGCACGCCCTTGTAGACTTCGCCGTAGCCGCCTACGCCGAGGAGGTTGTCACGGGAGAAGTTAGCCGTGGCACGCTTGAGCTCGCGGCTCGTGAAGTTCTTGGCGGTGCGGCCGCTCGAATTGTTGGCGTTCAGGATCTCCTCGCGCTCCTTGGCCAGTGTCTCCCGGGCTATTCGGATGCGCCGCTGCCGCCGGTAGAAGAAAAGCCCTGCCGCAGTTACTAGTAGAGCGCCGCCCAGGCCGCACACGATCCCTGCATTGCAAATTCGTAACTCGTCATCAGTTCGAAACGGATCCAACGATTTAGGACATGTATCAGATTTTCAGTTTTCCAAAACGGCTATGGAGATCTTGTGCGGTCAGAGATTTGACATTTCGGTAGATCGAGTAGTAGTAAAAAAGCTCATGTATCCTATAGTTTCCAGTTCTGTTCGAACAGAGCCAGCATCCATGTTGAATTTTGAAATCTGAACTATGGCAGCCGCTGTGACCGGCACGACGTTAGGCCACCGGAATTGATTAGGCCACGCACTTGTCATAACCGGGCAGCATGGGCATGGGTCGTCAACCGGAAAATATGCGGACCATCTCCACAGCCATTGCACACCAGTGCAAGATATCATAGAAAATTTTCATGCAGTACTGAGATAGTCAATGCTCCACGTTCTAAGAAAGCCACCAATGTTGACCTAGGTCATCGATGCTGATGTAAACCAATTTTCCTAGCGAATAAAGGATGACTTCTCGTGTGCACATGAGTTGTCGAGGGAAACGGCTGACCAATTTTCAGCTCTATCCAAATCCAGTGTTGCCCTCCTAAAGAAAATCCAAACACAATTGACTAATCACAACACAGTTTGATGCCTGAGAGCATGGCTCTAATAGCACCTCTATCCAACCCTTAAAAAGGCAAATATGAGCGTCAGACACTATTTTTATCACCTAAAACACACACTGGCCGAACCGAACCCACAAACACTTTCGCTCATATTTTTTTTAGAAAACTCGGCCTGCTGCTCCTATAATTACTTGGCCGTGCATCCGGCTCCTAAAAATATCTCCCCCGGCCGCCCCACCGACACACCGCCGAACATCGTCCACCCCCCCTCTGCAGGCACACCGCAGCCCCCAGTTTTCCTGTAGGCTTCGCCGACCCTGTCCGCGCTGTCGCTTGTTGCCGTAGTTGGAATCGGGCCAGATCAATCCGCGGGTTCGGCCACAAATCCGTCGACGCCGGCGCCGGATTCGACCAACCTAGGCCATGGCGAGTCACGTTTCAGCCGGATCCGAGCCACTCCACATCTCCGATATGTCTTCCTCCACCAAACGTCATCGAATCTCGCCGGCCTCAGGGTTGCCGCCGTCTCGGGCGAACAACGCGTCAGTCTAGGCTGCGGGGAGGTCACCGGAGCTCCGGCACCCACGCGGGTGCAAGCCACGTCCTCGGCTTGTCATCCCGGCATCGGAACTAGGTGAATTTTACCCCCTTTATTGTGAAAAGCTCATAAATTTCGAGTGAATATAACATGTTCATTCATCTTCGTAGCTCGGTGAAGAAGGTTAAGAGAGAATCAAAATGGTCAGAGGACGAAGACAACGATTTGTACTTCGCGTGGCATCACCAAACACTCGTTGATAATGCATTATTCGAAGAAAATGGAGCCAACCGATTACTACAACATTTTTTTGGAAAATTCCATGAAAACTTTAATAAAAAAACAAGTGGAGAACCTAGATCATTATCATGACTTAAGAATAGGTGGCATTTTCTATTGATGCGCTCTAATATGCATAACTAAACACTAGGTGGTCGGTACTAGAAAAACCCAATTTGTCGGGTATTTATGATAACATTTTATCTATTCCTATGACTATGTATCGATCTATATGAATTGTGAATGTTATATTCTGTATTTATGTGCTCAAATGCAACAATTATGTCGAAAACAATTTTTTATCATCTAACTTTAGGAGTATGGCTTGGAACGGCCAAAGTTTAGATGATGAAATTTGTTTTACTAAAAGGATAGTGGTGCTCTAAGCAAGTGAAATTGGAGACAAGATTTACGAGTAACGGCAAGACTAAAGGTAATCACCTGCGATGAGAGGCGCATGATTGGATCCCCCACAGTCTCCAGCACGCTCGCAATCAGACAGATCTGCGCAAGAAAACACACACAAACGATGATCTAAACCAACTCAAGTTTAAAACTTTAAATTCAGCGGTAGCGTTGCCAATGATTTTACCAACGTACTCTGCTGGCACGCGCCGCCGAGGGGGTTCCACACGAGCCCGGGGACGCAGAAGCAGCGACGCCGCGCACTGGCGGGGGCGAGCGGGTCGTCAGAACAAGTAGCGTTGCCCCCGTCCTCGCAATCAGCCTGCGTCTGGCACAGGGGCTCCCTCGGCGTCGCCCACTGCAGCTCCAGACCGAGGCGGCTGCCCCACGTCGCTGCCGTCTCCGTGGCGTCGAGCCCCACGAAGCTGGTGTAGGCGCTGCAGTACTCCGGCGACGCGCGGATTCTGTACGACGTCGACGAGCCGCCCGCCACGAAGGTGCAGCAGAGCGGCAGCGGGGAGCAGGGCGAGCCCGTGGCGTTGGCGTAGACGTGGCAGAGCGAGTTGGAAGAGCAATTCAGCGGCGACTGCAGCAGCGCGGCCGTGCAGTTAAGCAGCATGATGGTATTCGAAGAACTCACGTTGAACGGCAGCGAAGGGTCGAGCTGTACGCCGCGGCCGACCGGCGCTCCCACCGATACGCACGTGTCCTTGGACACCAAAGGCGCGGGGGAGACGACCAGCCGCTGTGCCGCCGGGGAGATGGAAGTTATCGGGTACGATGTGTCGTTGAGCGCGTCGAAGAAGAGCGTGGATGTGTTGGCCACGCACCGGACCTTGTACGCCGGGTCGCCGCAACCGTCCGCCGTGCTGAGTGGGTACGGCACAGCCGTCGAGCCGCACGGGAGGCAAACTCGGGCATGGCCACCCAGCGGCAACAGGGCGAGAATGGGGATGGCAACCTGGAAAAGGAAGAAGAGGAGACCACGACGCACAAACAGGGTGCTCGCCATTGCTTCAAGCGTTGGTGACTCTTTGCCGTTGTCTCGGCTCGTTGCCGATCCGCGAACGATTTAATTGTGGTGGGGTTGGATTGCGGTGAACCAAAATGTTTGACTCACTCGCCTTGGTAGCCGCCTTGACTTCCCCATTTGGAAGCTTATCATGTTTTTTCTTTTCTTTTTTGAAATGGTATGCATATCAACATGTTGAAAGCCAAGAAGCCGTTCACGTCTAACAGAGCAACTCTAGTAGAAATCGTAAAACAAACCATAACATAACTATTTTTCCAATTGCAATTCAGAAAGAGATGATAAGAGCATCTTCGGTCGCTTTCACCAAACGACATTCAAACGAAAGCGTCCGCCGCCAAGCCGTGCCGCGTTTGGGGCACGCATGTTCTCGGCCTCGTGCGCCAAACCGGCCAGCAAAAAGTCATGAATTTTAATTAAAATAATCATAAAGTTTAAAGGCTGATAGTTCAAAGTTCTTGTCACCTCTTCGCCGTGGTTGATTGCCGGCCAAAATAACAGAACAAACGTACGAATGAACTAAAAGAAAATATTGTCGATCCCTGTCGCCTGTGGTTTCACCTCTAGATCGATGGTATCCGCATTCACATCCATGTCGTGCTCGTCGGTTGCTGATGCCGATGCCTCTAACGCCGCTTTCGCTGTGGCACTTTCTTGTAGGATCATGTCGCGGTAGTACATATGCGCCGCCAGCACCTGGGGGACCATCCTCGACGTGTCGGCAGTCAAGATGAGGAAGTCCTCCTTCCTTTTCTTCACGGTGACCCTCTCCCTCTCGGTCCTGACCCTCTCCTTCTCGATCACGATCTTCTCGTCATCCTTGGACTGTCGCAGAAGAACTATGGGGAAGATGGCGATGAGCTCCCCATATGCAGCCCGGTCGTACGACTCCCTTGGCCGCCACTGTGTCCGATGGCGGCGCTCGCTGAGAGTACGACAATGTGCGCCGCGTTCGTGAACATCGTTTTCTTCATCTCTGCTTTCTGTCGCCACCCCCTATGCTCCGCCATCGTGAACCGACGATGGACCGTGATTTCCTCCCACTGCTCTTGTTTCTTGTTATCTGGCTTGACCTTGGTCGGTGGCGGAGCCTTCCGTGGCTTGCTGAAAGACGCCTTCACGCCCTTTGTACCGGTCGGTTTCGCGCCCTTCACGCCCTTCATATTAGCCCGCTTCGGCGCCGCCCTAGGTGGCTTCAACGCCATGGATGAGAGGAGGGTGTAAATGGAGGGAAAAGAGTTCATCCTAGGCGAGCTCCCGGTGGGAAAAGCGTTCGTCCGACGCGCCTAAAGCGTCCTTGTGTAGCCGAGATGGCCTCGATGCGCCGGACATTGTATTGAACTGTGCCAAATGAAAACAACCCTTGGGGCACACGGCTGGACGCATGCCTCTGTCCGACGTGCCCCAAAGCCTTTGATGGACGGTTCGAGGGTCGTGACTGGAGAAGATCTAAGGGCTTGGTCCAAGGAGGAAAGGTACTTGCTCGGCTACACGACTGGTGCTAGGCTTCGCAGGAAAGATGGGTAGAGAAAATATGGGAAAAAGAAAAACTAAAGGTTCATTGACATGTAGCTCTCGGGTTATGTTGGAGCCAATTTTGCGGTAGCAACTTTTGTGGTAGGATAGAGTTTCACTTATGCAGGACCCGTCCTTTTGTGCCCATAATTTGAAGCAGCTTTTCTTATTTTTTGCTACAACTATCTTGATTTTCAAGAACCGATACGAACTCAACCATCTCGGCGAAATTGCTACAATGGAACAACATGTGGTTTCTTGTTAACGAGCACAATGTGAGTTGTAGAGAGGATCTCGAAGACATTAGAAGATTCGTTGAACGAGCTTATGTGGGATGATATTTCTACATCCCAGCCAAGAGTGTCAAATTCTATATGTCGCAGTTGTGGTGCCGAGCTGGAGCACCGCGAACCCCGGGGGCAATTGGGCCTAACCTTGTTCCATCACCAACAGTCCTTTTAGTTTCTTTTCGGTTTAGTTCGGGTTTTTCTATTCAGTTTTCTATACTAAGTCTTTTTTGTTTCTGCTTTTTTGTCGGTTCTTTCTGCTTTTGCTGGTTTTTCTTTTTCCTGTTCCTTTTTTGTGATTGGTTTAATTTGTTCCGCTTTCTATTCCCTTTTCTCCTTTTTTTTCATTGTTTGTGTGCTTTTATCATATTAAAATTGTTATAAACTTTAAATTTTTCACTAGCTTTCAAACAATAATTCATTGATTCCAAAAATTATGTTACTAGTGAATATTCAAAATATTCTAGAGGTTTACAAAATTGTACATCGATTTTGTTCATGATTTTGATTTTCTTTTTACTAATTTTGAAAAAAAGTTCGCAACTTTGGCAAAACTCATGGTATTGAAATAGGTTCATGATTTGGAAATGAGAGAGGAAAGGTCAGTGGGTTGTGGGGTTTGATGGGCCGGCAAGTTAGGTTGAAGTCAATGAATCTTGTAGTTCCTTGGCGATTTTGGCTATACAAAGGGTAAAGAGAGAATTTTTTTGCTGTATTTGTGTGCGATAACCTGCAAATGTTTTTATTCCCTTGGAAGCTTCACTCTCTTGAAAACTACACAACTCCACAACTCTATGCAGCTACGTTTCGCATCTAAACAGTGTTTTGAAGTAGTATACTTTATAGGTTGCTGGGTGAAGTGAAGATTATAGAAAAGTGTTTGCGAACTACTAAACTAAAGAAACTAGTGAACTCTAAAGTGATGAACAAGCGAGAGAGAATTAAAGTATGGTTCATAAGAAACATGGTGTGTAAGTGTGTTGGTCATGTTCTATGGCGTAGATTACCCATCTACATGTGGTGGTCCCTCATATACTGTTGTCTCCCAACTCGACCATTAGCATAAGGCTACTCAATTATCCTACCTCCCTTCACAAGATTAATTTCCCTGCCACAGCGATGGAAGATATTTAAGATCATAAGGATCGGACCAAAGCCTTGAAGTTTAATGGACAACCGTTTCTCCTACATATAAGTGTGTCTCAAGAGATATCAACCGTGTCATCCAGGGGTCAAATGATTCGCACAACATACCCATCTACCTCATGTGTGGTATGGGGAGTAGGATGCCTCCAACTACACATATGGATTGGCACATTCCAATCATTAAGATAATAACATGAGTAGAGGCACACAAATAATAAGTACATCCATATAACTAGACCATAAGATGTAACATCCCAACTTTTTCTAAAGTTTTGGATTATTAAATTTAACAAATGGAGTTGATTGAAGTTCTTGATTTGTTGAAAATTCTGAAGAAACTAAAAAAGAAACTTTCGAAAATCATCAATTCATTTTTGTGCATTTCATGGTTTGAGAACTTCTTGATAAAAATCTAGGAGGTTTTGTGCATATAAAGTACCTAAATAATGCTTTTGGAAAATCTAACACAATGCCATAATGGAAATATTTGTGATATTTTGATTTTAAAAACAAATATTTTGGTGGAGAACAAGATAATATTTTATCCCATATTGGATAACATTATTTTACAAATTTGACCAAGTTTAAATCAATTTCAATAGATATTTTAAAAACAGTAAGAAAAGAAAAAGGAGAAATCAAACTGAAAAAAGAGGTTGACCTAATAGGTCAGCCGAGCCCAAGCCAAACCAGCCCAAGCAGCACCGTCCCACGACCCCTTTCCCTCTATTCTTTTTTCCCTTCTTTCCTAACCTCTCTTTCACGATACCATAAATGAACACCACCCAACACTCCCACGTCGCTCACGAGCCCCACTCCCGCATGCCAAGCGATCCCCTTCAAAGTCCCCCCACCTCTCTCTATTTCCCCACCCCTCTCTCAACAACACGCCACCACGTTGTACAATTATATCGCCGGAGCTCCGCTACCCATCGCCACTCTGACTATGATTCCACCAGGCCCCTTCCAATGGAATTCGTCCATGTGGCCAGCTCGTTTGAACAAACCCTCTCGCTCGAATTAGATTGGTAGTTTTGTAGAAAACCCTTGTAACTTCAAAACATCATCACTTTAATTCTGTAGGTCCAGAAATTTAAAATAAAATATCCTGATAATCCTTATAACATTTAAAAAGTTATTCCACTGTTATTTTTTAACTTTTTAGTAATGTAATTTTAACAATATTATAGAAATGCCATTAATGTATTAGGGGCATATATTTTATTATACAAATGACTTTAAAGTGATTCTTTTTAAAAAATGTACTTAATGAAGTCCTCTGTCATGTAGAACCACAAAATAAAATATTTAAACATATTTACACAAGATAGGTATAATTGTGAAGTTAAGCTTCTAAAAATACTATATTACAAATAGGTACAGTCATTTCACCCTAAGGCTTTACACATTTTATTTTCGGAGTAATAATATTTTCCTAAAACTTTCTCAAGATAAAACAATTATTTTTCATTCATAACAGATTTTTTTGTATTGCATATGTTTGTTGTTTTGTGTATACATTCAGAATTCATTGATTATATAGATTGCCTGGAGTGCAACCATTGATTATTGTGAGAAGTGTGTGATCACCAAGGCAAGTTCTCTTTGATCGAAATCTTAGACACTTATTGTATGTTTTAAATGTTTATATAAAAGGAGTGTGTACACATGTACTTGAATTAAGATGTGATATGAAATCTTGGACATGATACACTACAAGGAAAGTTGCCATCCGCAGTGATTTGTTCCGTTGAGCCTTCTACCATGATTTTGTTTATTTTCTTATTGTAGATGGAATTGTTTATCATTTTCACGGGTATCTACTAGGTCTCTACTGGAAAACAACCCTTGGGGCACGTGACTGGACGCATGCCTCTGTCTGACGTGCCCCAAGTCAAGTGAAGAAGATATTTCCTAGAGCCAAATAATAAATAGTTTATTATCATATCTCGAACAAGTTCATAACAAGTTTCATATTGTGCTATAACTGTATCAATAGGAAACATTGATATAGCTGTGGTATGTAAACAAACCAGATCCCTAGTAGCCTCTATTCAACTAGTTGGTTCGGCAACCGATGATCAAGGTTTTCTGATCATGGAGATTTCATGCCAGTTGACAACAAAGTCATATCATTAAGGAATTATATGATAGACATTACCCACATAAGTCTTACAACATGATCTAGTCACATGGTTCATCATTGTAATAGTTAGAGACGAAGTGATCTTCTCCTTAGACTATGAGATCATATTAATCACTGACTCGAGAGGATGCTTTGATCACGCCAACCATCATGTCCGTAACTAGGTGACTATATAAGGGTATATTGGGTATTTCAAAGAAATAGTTGAGGCATGTGTATCAAGATCATGATTTGTCCACCTGTGTGACGGAAAGATACAATGGGCCCACTCGGTGAGATTGTATCCAATAAGATGTAGCGTATGACTAGGTTGTGGGGATACAATATCAAGATAACGAGTTAAGTTGACTTGTCGGTTACGAGATTAGTATGTTGATACTAAATATCAAATCTCGGACAAGTCATGTATCAAAGATACAAAGGGATATGACACTGAGTTTATGGTCCGAACACGACATAGTTTCGTGGAATGCATGGGGGTCATTATGGCTATCCCAGTCCCGCTATTGATCATTGGTCGAAGAGAGATTTCGATCATGTTCTGTGATATTCCCGAACCGTAGGGTAAAATGCTTTAGAGTCTAATGATATTTAGAGACTACTATGGAAGGAAGGGATCACCGATGAGAAATAAATATTGGAATAGTTCCAAGAAGAGGGTTATCAGAACAGTTCCGAAGAGGATCCAAAGATGTTCGGAAAAATAAAAATACTAAAAGGTGTTTCAGATAAATAGGCAATCTATAACATGCATTTATATATGTTAATTATGAATTAATGTATATTAAATAAATATTGAAATTATTATTTATGGGGCAACTTCCTGCATTGGGCCGAATCCACGGAGGGAAACAACTAGAAGGAAGCCACCCCAAAGGCAACTCACACCGACGTAGTAGGGGGGCCCTACGCGGCACACATGCGGACGGGCGGGCATAGGCAGGCGACGCGTGGGTGGTCGCTAGCCAGCGGGCTATCCTCAGCCGGCCCACGCGGTGCGGGTGAGCGGGCGCAGTTGCTGGGGCGTTGATAGGCCGCGCCAGGCCCACCAGGCCGACGCCGCCCCGCTAGGTCGCTGCATCGCTACCAGATGCTGGCTGGGCCGATGCGCTCAAGTGGGCACGGGGTAGGTCGGCCCACCCAGGCCACCATCTTACCCGGCCATGCCACGAGCAAGGACCATGAGGAGATGAGCGAGGAGCTTTGTGACCTTGAGGTCGGGAGAGTACAACTAGTTTATCCACATTTTCCGTGGGACGGTAACGGCGTTTCGATCTACAAGGGTATTTTTTCGAAACCTCATCCTGTTTCTACTTTAACTAGTAGATAGATCTTAGGCTTACAGTGCATTCTAGTTAGGTAATTTTTTTCCGCTACGAACCCCTTCAGTGGTATCAGAGCCAATCTATACATAGTTATGCTAGTACGGGTAGATCACATGTTAAATGTGGGAGTGTTGATCTCATACTTGACACCTTCCCACGTATACTTGCTCATATTGCGACATCGTGAGATAAAGCGGCCTGAATCGACTATACACGTAATCCTACGTGAGACTGGTTCCATGCTTGATATACATCTTGTACTGTATAAGTGGCGAGCGGGTGTCTGTCTCTCTCAGAATAGTTAATATAACATTTGCGAAGGAATGCCCCACGAGAGTAGTAATAAGACAACTACTAGATCAATGTTGTGGTTGATGTTTGTAGTTATGAATGGTTCTATCTCGAAAATCCTTAGCAGCCACGTAAACCTTGCAAGAAATAAAGTATAGGCTTCTAACTTTATGTTGCAGGAGGGGGTAATGTAATGTGATGTGGTCAAATGCAGGAATACACTTCATGGTAAATAAATTAATGGAGCCATGAGCTTGGCTTCTAGCTGGGGACACATGATGGAGATCAAGTCGCAAAAAACCATGTCATATCACACATTATAAATTTCATGTGATTTTATTTTGTGTGCATCTTATTTATGCTTAGATGTATTAGATACGCTACGGTACCATTAATAATATAATCCCTAATATAATACCAATATTAGTGTTCTCTATAAAGTATGCACCACCAATAAAGTTCGCGTTATGAAGTAGGTCGTGATGATCGGGTGTTAGACATCTCTGCATTTTCATACGATGGGCGCAAGCCATGTATGCACTTCAAATACACTTAGGTAGAATTGGCGAGTCTAGCATATACAGAAATAGCCTCGGAACACGGGAGATTAAAAGATTAAGCACGAGTCATATGAATGATGTGATAGACGGATATAGTCTACCGTGGCAGCTGTGTCAAAGGTCGTGATGATCGGGGATGGCATAGTGTAAAGGGATTGTGTAATCCCTGAAACTATCTTAGGGATGAAAGTTTTCGTGGAAGTTCGGTTGATAATGTGATTATAAAGTAGAATTCAAGTTGTGAACTTAGTCTTATGTCCTGCAAATGTGTTTGTAGATCATGTCTCTCTAGTTAGCATATAAAATGCGTGGAGTGATGTCGCTAGAGGACAAGCTTGAGTTAGATGGGTCCAACTTCATAGACTGGTATCTACGCCTAAGGGAGGTCCTCATCACTTATGATTTACTCTTCACCATATCGGAACCACTAGGAAAGCTTCTAGATGATGATGCAACTGAGGATGAAGAAGATGAGTTTCGTGATCGTCGTGACTTGTTCATCTACGTCTCAAAGACCATATGACAAGGGGTAACCTCAGCAGTGCCCATGGTTATGGACTTAAGGTTTCATGGAAAAGAGAATGCTAGAGATTTCATCGACTGATCAGACAAACAAGGGAGTTTAAGTCGTCTGATTATTGGGGAGAGTATGCACTATAAGAAAAGTTGGCTTTTACAACGGACGATTTTCGTGGTTGAAGGCCCATTTTTCGTGGCTAAAAAGTCTTCTACGACGGATGCCCATCGTGGTAAAAGCCCCGTCACAAAATAATCTACCACGATTTTTTTCCTGACCATGGTGGATCGCACCCTTCAACCACGAAAACATGTTCCATCGTAGATCTGTTTACCAGCCGCGTTAACTATTGACGTCATGCAAAATTTCACGTGGCAAGCATCGTTAATGCCCAGTTACCGCCGTTAACGGCCACAGAAACTGTGGTAGAAGCCAGGCCCAACCAAGGCCTGCTAATAATTAAGTAGGCCGACCCATAAGGGGAGCCCAATAAGATTATGGCCCGATAATGTTTCATCCTGCATTGTTTGAAATGGGCCCAAAAGAAGCGACCAACAGTGGCCCGAGAATGTCATGCCCATTACTGTTACGGCCTATAGAAGCCCACAATGTTCGAATATTGTGCAACCTGTTAAAAGCCTGCGTTAAGTAGGCCCGATACTGTTAAGGCCCACGGTCAGCACGTCACTATTTGCAGAGCTCGTCCTGGGCCGCCTAAGAACGACCCACTTTTGAGAAGGTCCGATACTGTTCTGGCATTTTACTATTCTAATTCGTTACTGTTCTGGCCATCTACTATTCATGTCCGTTACTCTTGTGGTCCTTTACTGTTCTCGCCTGTTACTGTGCTTGTTGCCACTGCTTACGGCTTTGCTTTTCTGGTCCGTTCTTGTTGGACTGTTATTCTTTATCTTTGGGTTGCTACTCTTCTGGTCTGCTGGTGTTTTGGCACACTCTTGTTACGGCTATTCTTTGTTTTAGGCTATTCTTGTCACACCTCTTGTTTTGTCTGTTAATGTTTTGGCTTTATTCTTGTTTTTGGCTTTATTCTTGTTTTGGCATGTTACTATTTTGTCATGTTAAAGAAGGGCAAATAACAAAACCCTATACAGTTACCTGATCGACCTGGCTGGTGCAATTATGGTACCGCCATTCATGGACGGCATCAACTAAATGCCTACATGGCCTATGCGAGTTATCTAGATATTACATCAGCTGCAAACTTCTTAAAAATATTACATAATATGAACACAAGGGAAAGAAAATTCAGCATTTCAGTTGCCAATCAAGTTGATAGCAGAGTCCTCAATTTGCTTTCTCAATCCATCAACTGCATCTCCCTTTGAGTGTGACAGCTACATTGGAAAACCACCTTGAGACATGATCTTGCAGTCCCCTCTTTGGTGGCGATAGCAATAATTTCAGTCTGAAACTAACTAATAACAAGTTAATACAGCAAAGAAGACAAACTACTCATAGCTAAGAATGAACCAGATAGGAATTATACCTGCATAATACGAACATGTAGAGCAGGAATGCAAACCATGAATTAACTATATAGTAGAGGATAGTTATGTCGTTGCCTAGGACAAACCAGAACTAGATACGAGATATAATGGTGTGGCTTGTGAACCTGTAGAATAGGACAAACAAACATTAGACAAGTATGCCAACAATCAAATGAGCAATCAAACAAAGTGTTTCTTAAAATTTTAGTATAAACTAGCTAGGTCATTTCAGCAAATATATATGTAAGCAGTGGTATCTCCTAGAATGCAAGAGTCGTTGGGTGACTCGAAATTTGCGGTGAGCTACACAATGGCATGCAATTACTGTCATAGCTAAGAATGAACCACATAGAAATTATAACCACAACATACCAGAACTTGTGAGCAGGAATGGAAAACATGAATGAACTATATAGTAAAAAATAATTATGCCGTTGTTAGGACGAAGCAGCACCAGATACAGAAAATATATAATGGCATAGATGGTGGACATGTAGGCTATGCAAACCAACATGTTCAGTGTTTCCTTTTTAAGCTCTACGCAAAGAAAAAGAAAATAGTCAGTGTTGCAGCTTTTGAAGAATCAGATGACAACAACAAAATTATAATTGAACTAGTACGAAGAGTTTGAACGGGTACTACAGGATAGCAGAACGATGCCAGGGAGGAAATAATAGCAGGAACTTAGCTCAGGAATAACCAGATAGACTTAGTAACTGTGGAGCAGGGAACCCACACTAATATTTTCCACTGACATTACATTTGGCAAGAACTACACAATAGCAGGCAATTACTGGTGTATGGAGCAGCTAAGATAAGAACATGTGCATGACAATATAACAAACATGTGCCTGACTTGAAATTTGTAGAGCAGTGAATGCAAACCAACATGTCTAATGACATTGTATGTACTAGCACGAAGAACATGCGTGCCTAGTGACTTGCATGTACTAGCACGATTAAAAAAATGCAGTTCACTCTGACAGGCTTGAACCTGCTATACCGCTGACAAAACAAAAACGGGTTAGAGATTTGGTTACCTTGGTCAGAGAGGCGTTTAAGCATCATCGGTACCGTGCGAGTAACGTCCAGGTCACCGAGGGTGCTGCGGTTGTGGTGGCTATTGGCGTCGGGGAAGCAGATCTTGGGGTGGGCGTGGTAGAGATACCCGGTGAACTAGATCCGATGCGGTGGGCATTGATGAAGCGACTGCGGCATCCGTGGAATTGCCGCCGGGCGGTGCGCGCGATGGTCTTGGAGGTGAGGGCGTGGGAGAGAATCCTGGGATTTTGGGAGGCCCAGCTGGAAAAACTGCGCGAATCAGGACTATGGAGGTGAACAGAAAAATAATTACGATCGTGCCCCCAAGCTACTGACTTTAGCGTGCCCATAGGGCGTCTGGACAATGGGTAGAATGGGAATTTTAAAGTCAAAAGTTTCTGAAACAGAGGAGCACGAAATGCTTCAAAGTCGGTGTGTTATTTTGCTGCTCGACAGAGATTTTGAATTTGGCTACCGGCCAAATAATAATAATAGAAATGTGGTACTCCCCGGTGGGAGATTTCGTCTCAAAGTTTTTGAAACAGTGGGTGGGAAATGCTTCAAAGTCGGTGTTTGATTTTGCCGCTCGACAAAGATTTTGAATTTGGCTACCGACCAAATAATAATTAATAGTAAAGTGGTACTCCCCGGTGGGAGATTTGGCCTCAAAGTTTTTAAAACAGTCGGGCGAGAAATGCTTCAAAGTAGGTTTTCGATTTTGCCGCTCGACAAAGATTTTGAATTTTGTTACCGACCAAATAATAATTAATAGAAAAGTGGTACTCCCCGGTGGGAGATTTCGGCTCAAAGTTTTTGAAATGGTGGTGGGGGGGGGGATGCTTCAAAGTCGGTGTTTGATTTTGCCGCTCAACTGAGATTTTGAATTGGCTATCGGCCAAATAATAATTAATATTAAAGTGGTACTCCCCGGTGGGAGATTTGGCCTTAAAGTTTTTGAAACAGTGGGGCGGGAAATGCTTCAAAGATGGTTTTTGATTTTGCTGCTCGACAGAGATTTTAAATTTGGCTACCGGCCAAATAATAATTAATAAAAACGTGGTACTCCCCGGTGGGAGATTTGGCCTCAAAGTTTTTGAAACGGTGGGGCGGGAAATGCTTCAAGGTCGGTGTGATTTTGCCGCTCGACAGAGATTTTGAATTTGGCTACTAGCCAAATAATAATTAATAGAAAAATGGTACTCCTCGATGGGAGCTTTGGCCTCAAAGTTTTAAAAACAGTGGGGTGGGAAATGGTTCAAAGTCAGTGTTTGAGTTGGCCGCTCGACAGAGATTTTGAATTTGCCTACCAGCCAAATAATAATAATAGTAAAATGGTACTCCCCAGTGGGATATTTGGCCTCAAAGGTTTTGAAACGGTGGGGCGGGAAATGCTTCAAAGTCGGTTTTTGACTTTGCCGCTCGACAAAGATTTTGAATTTGACTACCGGCCAAATAATAATTAATAGAAAAGTGGTACTCCCCGGTGGGAGATTTGGCCTCAAAGCTTTTGAAACGGTGGGGCGGGAAATGCTTCAAAGTTAGTGTTTGCTTTTGCCGCTTGAGAGAGATTCTGAATTTGGCTACCGGCCAAATAATAATAATAGAAAAATGGTACTCCCTGGTGGGAGATTTGCCCTCAAAGTTTTTGAAACGGTGGGGCGGGAACTGCTTCAAAGTCGGTTTTTTACTTTGTTGCTCCACAGAGATTTTTAATTTGACTACTGGCCAAATAATAGTTAATAGAAAAGTGGTTCTCCCCGGTGGGAGATTTGGCCTCAAAGTTTTTGAAACGGTGGGGTGGGAAATGATTCAAAGTTAGTGTTTGATTTTTCCGCTCGACAAAGATTTTGAATTTGGCTACCGGCCAAATAATAATAAATGAAAAATGGTACTCCCTGGTGGGAGATTTTGCCACAAAGTTTTTGAAACGGTGGGGTGGGAAATGCTTCAAGGTCAGTGTGTGATTTTGCCGCTCGATTGAGAATTTGAATTTGGCTACCGGCCAAATAATAATAACAAATAAAATGGTACTCCCCGATGGGAGATTTTGCGACAAATTTTTGAAACGGTGGGGCGGGAAATGCTTCAAGGTTAGTGTTGTATTTTGCCGCTCGATTGAGATTTTGAATTTGGCTACTAGCCAAATAATACACTATCTGTCCTGGAATTCAAGTCCTAGAGTCACATCAACTAATCATCCATGAGCATAATAATTGTGCAGACTGATATTTTGAATTTGGCTTGCGTCCAGGCAACATTTGGATAAAAGGTGTATTCCCTATTCAGGAATTGAAGGACGAGAGTGACATTAACTTATCATCCATATTGAAAATTGGATAACTACGATTCAAACAGGGTTGGCTGCAGGTTTTGCCGCTCGACTGAGATTTTTTAATTTCGTTAATGGTACTCCCTCGGTACGAATTTAAGGCTGATTCACATCAACTGATCATCAAAATTGTTACCATATTGGCAAAGAAATTGGATACATAATCTCCGATTCAAATGGGGTAGGCAGTCGGATTTGTCAATGGACTGATATTTTGAATTTGGTGGTTGTCCAAAGAAGAAAAAACCTTTGTGAGGTTCATGAATCCAAGGCTGAGAGATTGAGGTTGGGGCACATGATTTTTGTGCATCGAACATACGGTAAACAGATAAAAGCATGATGCGAAACAAATACTCCCTCCGTTTTTGTTACATGGCCCCAAACACAACCCGGGCTCTGTAGCAGGAACCATTTCACAGGACCATTGTACTCACCTTTCATTATCAGGGTTCATCTTCAATTTAGACAAGTGTCTTCATCTATGGGATCTCGAGAATTCTGCTGATCTCGTAACATTTTCAACTCTGCATCACATGAAAATGCTTTCTGTCTCATATCATCGATTGCTCGTCTATGCACTTCCTGTTCAGCCCGTAGTGCTACAATTTCTTCCTGACTAGAAAAATACGGCGACTTGGACTTGGACTTGGACTTGCACTACCACAACCCAGCATTACACAGGAATGTGCTTTTACGATGATCTTCGCCTTTCAGTACCATTTTAAATGTTTCCAGACATTCTTCTTGGGTTTGTTCCAGACCATCTTTCCCAGGTTTTGCTATCTCCTCATTCAATTTAATCTATAAGGTTATGAGTTGGTAGACATGGGTGAGAGAAAAAAAGCTAATACAGAGAAACATGTAGATAACACATTTAACCTATGTATGACCAAATCTTACAAGTTGGCATGGATGATTACGCATCATATATATTGTAGTAAAAGTATAGCTATCTGATCACACTGATAAGAATTTTATCACTAGCACGCAATAACAGGACTATGCCAACATGTCATCTATCTGTTTCTTCATCGTCGGGTGCATGATATACACAAGACAACTCTTTGTACGGCTGAAAACTGAAACTCACACTAGTTGGAAATAATCTAGTACTTAAATTAAAAATGGGCAGAAGTTCAAGCAGTGTTGCAGATCTAACTATACATATAAATCACTGCGGGTGTGTCATAACAAATATCAATCGAACAGAAGACTTACAATAACACTCTTAGCGGAGGGATTGAGCCCTTCTTTTTTGCTCGTCTGGCATGCCTGGAATTTTTCCTGCAGACTTATCGCACCTTTCTGCAAAGTGGGCGGAACACATTATCAAAATATAAGAAGCACAAAGTATGTAGAAGATTAAAAACTAATTATTCTTACTATTGCGCTCAGGTGGCCAACCAATGCACAAGATCTAGTTCGGTTTGTTAAGCGTTGTGTGGCACGGTTTCTCTTGTTTTTCTCAGTGTTCATCTGCAAAAGGAGACTAGTGATACAGATGTGCAAATAGGAATTTTGAATGTGATATGGTATCAGTCTTCACAAACCATACCGTAATCTTTGGATCAAACCAGTGGTCAAGAAGATCTATCCAGTGTTGGTCAGTCATAGTGTGTTCCATAGGACTCGTTCTTTGAATATCCTTGCTTGTCTTACCATCAAAGTATTTACTCTTTAGCCTATGGCGCTGCTGGCGCAAAGAACAGGAGAACATGTCCATGAGAACATACTCTACATCCTCATTATCCTGATCGAAGTTGAATTTTGTCTATCGGCAGGAATGGAACATTTGATGTGTTATGTGACTCAGAATAGAACCAAGAGCATGCTTGAATGCATGGGACAGAGCACCATGACTTACATGTAACTTCTGCAGTAATGAATTGTAATGGTAGGGGTTTGTTGGTGGAGCTTGAACGATGCGAAGATGGGAATATCATTCCTGACAAAAATGCCTATTTCGGATGCTAGAAAAGCAGATTCTTCTGGCCTTCGCTTGCCAGGCACAATAGAATTGATGCAATATCTAGATTGCGTTCTGGAAATTTTAGCTTCAAGCCTTTTTCCTACTGTTGGCCCCCTTTTCTTAAATCTTCGTGTAGCTGCCAATTCAACCATTACATCAAGCTTGCACGGTATATATAAGGAAGCATGCATCGATAATCCTTGGAACACATACCTTGTTTGGCGACGGGCTGATCAATAGGTTGGTGATCATCGCTAGCTTGTTGGTGTTGTGCTAGCAGTGTTAGGCAAGTAGAGGCCAAAACTGGTTCGGCTGTCAATTGTTGCTGGGTATCTTGATTGGCCATTGGTGATTGTGGAATGTGTGGGATGGTATTTGCTGCGTCTACTACTGTTGGAACCTGTGGTGTGCCGCCAAGACGACACTTTTTAGCCGTATGTGAGTTTCCTGATTTTTGTTTATTGTATTTCACGGCGTGTGTTTGTGTTCCACCGGTAGCATTTGCAGGACGGCTTGTCGACGCTTCACGTTTGGTACCTGAACGTGTCTTACATGAACTAGCTGATTCCTGACACACATAAACAATACTTCAATCTATTATAGTTCTATACGTAATGAGATGCACATGGAACAGAAGAATAGTAAGGCAAAATGTGCTCTATATATATGATGCATGAACTAGGCAGAAGGCATTGCAAAATATTTGGTGGGATTGAAATACAAAACCTGGAAAATGCAACAGATATCACAATTAAAAAATAGAGCAAGCACCTTGGTGGTTGGACAAGCTGGCGGACTAGCAGGGAGGTCCTCAACCGGTCCAACTTCCTGAGTCAGGTCGCCCTCAAAATATTGTTCATCAGTAGAAACTAATGCTGAATCAGACACTTGCCTATCATAGTTTATCTCCCTACTGGTACCTGGAAGGGTCTTAGGTGAACCAGCTGATTCCTGACACACATAAGCGATACATTAATCTATCAAAGACCTAAGTAAAATGAGACATGGATAGAACAGAAGAACAATAAGGCAAGATATGCTGAACATATATGATGCATGAACTAAGAAGATGGCATTGCACAACATTTGGTGGGAATTGAGGTACGGAACATGGAAGATGAAGCAAATATCGCAATGAAAAGACAGAGCAAGCACTTTGGGTAGTGGACAAGCAGGCGGATTAGGGAGGGGGTTCTCGACTGGTCCATCTTCCTAAGTCAGGTCTCCCTCGTGGTTTTGTTGATCTTGAGGATAAAATTCTGCATTAGAATCCTAGACTTCATGATTAGTGCTGGTAGCTACGAAAGATCTAACTCTATGCGGGCCGAGCGACCTTGCATATTTGGAATTCTTTAATAATCTATCTTCCCCAATCTTCCATTCTTGCTCATCAGGCGGCCTCAAATCACCTTACATGCATCAGCAAAAAATATATCTTATGAGATTTAAGAGCGAGGTGTGTGTAGAAGAGCAAGTTAGTACAGTGCTAGCAAGCAGTTGAAAGCTCTGAAGGAACAATGACAGACATATGCTTATACGATGCCTCGACAAGAAATGTCGGAGTACAAGATACAAAACTCAGTGAAACAAGCATTGAACTACTTTCAGACATCAAATGCGTAAAGAGCTTATGAAGTGTATGGAGACACCCTTTGTGAACGCGATTACGCGATTTCCTTCCCGTGCCTTTTCCGGACTTATGGTGAGCTACGACCTCGCCGTTCTCCCTTGAGCGGGTTTGCCTACCCATCTCTCCGGCACCGTGGACAAGGTTGAGGAAGCAGATCCGGTGCTGTGGAGTCGGGGAAGTGGATCCAACGAAGCTGCGATGGCGTTGCTGAGCCGGCTCCGACACCATGGACCTCGTGTACAGAGGAGCTGATCTGGTGCGGGCCGGCGTTGGGAACTGGTAAAACGTCTTCGCAGTCGCTATAGTGGCATGCTGGTGGAGAGGCTGTGAAGGGGGATGGGACGGAAGGAGCACGGCCGTGGTCGTGCAAGGTGATCTCGAGGGATTCGGCCTGAAGGGCGCGGGTGGTACTAGTATGTTTGAAACTTTGAATTGTGTGGCACGTGGAAATTTACAAGAGAAACCATTTTGAGGAATGGCCTTTGGCACGTTGTTTCTGGACCGAAGGGCGAGATGAAAATTTAGTACCGTTTGAATTTTGGACGCAGGAGCCCATTGTGGCGGGTGTTTCTGGCGCACTGCTTGGTGGAAGAGGTGATTTCGGCTTGTGGTTTGTCACTCAGTTGATTTTTTTGTACTCGATCTACTACTACAGTCTAAAAGTTTTACTTTAGGGCCACACAAGTATATAGTGCACGAATTTATTCATAGTAATGGGCACGAACTACCTTTCATGGTAATGTGTTAATTTTCAGCAAAACGTGTTTCTACAAATCTAAACAAAAGTGCAAAATAAGGCTTTTCCATTTTCTGAATGGCTAGAATAAGACTGGGATACATTGTCCAGATGCAGTAATTAGGTATAGTACAATTTAATACAGCGTGCCAAAGAAAATATCAGGCTGACAACACAACGAAAGTCATCCTTATTATTCGAAATAATAATCTATTCGCATGGCGGCTCTTTCATCACCCTTCGAAAATCATCTGCCTGCAAAGATGCACGGAGAATCTCTGCTCGTGCTTTCACCTGTTCCAAAACCGTCACGTTGATCTCATTGACATCTGCATTAGCCGAATTGGGAACACGATTTTCAGTGACTAACTTATGAAGATCAGTGACAACATCAAGGCCATATTCAATAGTAGAAATCCATCCTCGGTTCAATTCTCTGATCCGCCAAGTGGCTGTGTCCAAATCCTTTTGGAGAAGTCTAATCTTAGCTTCGGCCATGCACCATACTTCGGTTTGGTTCGTAGAAATAGCTGTATCACTGGCACGCTGAATATCTATGTTGCAAACCTCCTTGGCAGGGACATGATCATGCACTTGTTTCTGCAAATTGCAATGCAGCAAATCAATCAGTAAATAACACGCAAGATGCAACAAATATACATGTTTAGGGTACTCGACTAGGCCATGTTTCTGTACCAGTTGTGTTGTGCCGAGAGGTCTAGATCCGCATGTCCAAAACTCTTCAGGAATCCTTGGCAAGACAGGGCATGTTTCGACATTACATCATCTTCCATGCCTTACAAAAAAATATACTAGTATCACAAGACAGGGCAAGCAAAGGCTGAACTACTCTCAAAAATAAAATGCATAACGACATCGCGTGTATATGCAAAATGGAGGCAAACCATTGTCTGGGGAGGATTGTTGGGGGTTATCATTGGGCTGGTGAGGCTTCGTACTAGTGCGAGATAACCAATTTGGCTTGACGACTAGCAGTTGCCTTCTTTTCTCTTTGAACCGATCCCACAGTACTGCAACTAGCATGCATTAGAAATAATTGGTAACGAGAAGGCACAGCAAGGAAGCGATGAACTACATTCGGAAGTAAAAAGTGGAAGGAAAGCAGGCATAGTAAGTGTGCAACAACCTTCATCTTGGTTGTACAGAGTTCTAACCAGCACCCTGGTGAGGGGTCCGCGTGGTGTACGCATCTCTCGGTTGGGGTGGTGGGGAAGCTGACACTCTGAGTGTGGGAAGAAGATGCCACGAAGCAACAACGATAGCATGGATGACATCATCGCTGAGTAGACTCCGGCGACCTAGAAGTCGGCTAAGGAGGGATGGGATAGAGGATTATGTGAGTACGGATTGTGGAGTCGGCGGGCGAGCGAGCGAGAGTCCCCATCAGTATGGGACTACTACCCTGCGGTACCAAAGTTCACGGGTGAGTGCACCACGGTACCTAAGTTGCCTGAAATTGCCGCGTTTCGAAATGTTGGGCCGCCAACTACCGAGAGGGGCCATTTCGATGCAAACTCATCTCACCCCTACCAAATCCAAACGTTTCGTGAATCTGCCCCGTGAAGTAGACGGCCGGGACCCTCATGTCAGTAATATTTCCGTGACATGAGCGCCAATGTGGCAACCACGTAGGCGGAACGAGAGACTAAAGGAGCATGGTGCGTTGACCAAATTCACAAATCCACTCCTTCCCTCCTTTCGCATGAACCCTAGCACCGGCGGCGTCGAAATCCCCTCTCCAACCAGAATGATCTCTTTGGGCATTTGACTTCCGACGCCAAGTTGCTGCGCCTACCCGCTGCTACCGAGATCTAATGCCGAATGTCGTGCCAGCCATTGTGATGATCTAGCCCGCCTCTACCACCGACGAGCTGAGCAGCGCGAAGGATGGCAGATCCATTTGCCGAGGAAGAAGTACTTCTGGCTAATTGCGGGTGAGACACTCTTCTCTTTGCTATTCGCACTACCTATAACTTCTAGCGGGCTATTGGCATTACAGAGATATATCGAACATAGAAATGTTTGCTAGCACGATGCTGACAAACAATTCTTATCTTTTGTCTCCAATTTTCTGTCAATTAGGATCTCCGCTGAACCCAAAAGAACACACATGCAATAACTCTAGTGGATCCATATGTGGTTTGTGGAAAAGAACACACATGCAATGAACACTGGAGGATCCATAAGTGGTTTGTGGAAAGAACACACATGAAGTGAACACTGGTAGATCCATATGTGATTTGTGAAAAGAACACACATGCAATGCCATTGGTTGATCCATATGTGGTTTGTGGAAAGAACACACATGCAATGACACTAGTGGGTCCATATGTGGTTTGTGGAAAGAACACACATGCAATGACTCAAGTGGGTCCATATGTGGTTTGTGAAAAGAACACACATGCAATGACTCAGGGGGATCCATGTGTGGTTTGTGGAAAGAACACACATGCAATGAACACTGGTGGATCCATAAGTGGTTTGTGGAAAGAACACACATGCAATGACACTGGTGTATCCATATGTGGTTCGTGAAAAGAACACACATGCAATGACTCTACTGCTGGTTTTAGTATAAGAACACAATGCAATAACCACTAGTTGATCCATATGTGGTTTGAGGAAAGAACACACATGCAATGACCACTGGTGTATCGATATGTGGTTTGTGGAAAGAACACACATGAAATGACACTGGTTGATCGATGTGTGGTTTGTGGACAGGACACACATGCAATGTCTCTAGTGCTAGTTTTAGTATAAGAACAGACACACAATGACTCTAGTGGGACCATATGTGGTTTGTGAAAACAACACACGTGCATTGACTCTAGTGGATCCATATGTGGTTTGTGGAAAGAACACACATGCAATGACTCTAGTGGGTCCATATGTGGTTCATGTCAGGAACACACATGCAATGACATTGGTTGATCCATATGTGGTTTGTGACAATAACACACAAGCAATGCCACTGGTTAATCCATGTGTGGTTTGTGGAAAGAACACACATGCAATGACTCTAGTGGGTCCATATGTTGTTTGTGAAAAGAACACACATGCAATGACTCTAGTGGATCCATAAGTGGTTTGTGGAAAAGAACATACATGCAATAACCACTGGCTGATCCATGTGTGGTTCATGACAGGAACAAACATGCCATGAACAATGGTGGATCCATATGTGGTTCTTGACAGGAACACACATGCAATGACTCTAGTGGGTCCATATGTGGTTTGTGAAAAGAACACACATGCAATGACTCTAGTGGATCCATATGTGGTATGTGGAAAGAACACACATGCAATGACACTGGTTAATCCATCTGTGGTTTGTGGAAAGAACACACATGCAATGACACTGGTTGATCCATATGTGGTTTGTGGAAAGAACACACATGCAATGACTCTAGTGGCTCCATGTGTGGTTTGTGGAAAGAACAAACATGCAATGCCATTGGTTGATCCATGTGTGGTTTGTGGAAAGAACACACATGCAATGCCATTGGTTGATCCATGTGTGGTTTGTGACAAGAATATACATGCAATGACTCTAGTGGGTCCATATGTGGTTTGTGAAAAGAACACACATGCAATGACTCGAGTGGATCCATATGTGGTTTGTGGAAAGAAAACGCAGGCAATGACTCAAGTGGGTCCATATGTGGTTTTTGAAAAGAACACACATGGAATGACTCGGGGGGATCCATGTGTGGTTTGTGGAAAGAACACACCTGCAATGAACACTGGTGGATCCATATGTGGTTTGTGACAATAACACATAAGCAATGCCATTGGTTAATCCATGTGTGGTTTGTGGAAAGAACACACATGCAATGACTCTAGTGGGTCCATATGTGGTTTGTGAAAAGAACACACATGCAATGACTCTAGTGGATCCATAAGTGGTTTATGAAAAAGAACACACATGCAATAACCACTGGCTGATCCATGTGTGGTTCATGATAGGAACACACATGCCATGAACACTGGTGTATCCATATGTGGTTCTTGACAGGAACACACATGCAATGAATCTAGTGGGTCCATATGTGGTTTGTGAAAAGAACACACATGCAATGACTCTAGTGGATCAATATGGTTTGTGGAAAGAACACACATGCAATGTCACTGGTTGATCCATATGTGGATTGTGGAAAGAACACACATGCAATGACACTGGTTGATCCATATGTGGTTTGTGGAAAGAACACACATGCAATGACTCTAGTGGATCCATGTGTGGTTTGTGGAAACAACACACATGCAATGACTCCAGTGGATCCATGTGTGGTTTGTGGAAAGAATACACATGCAATGCCATTGGTTGATCCATGTGTGGTTTGTGAAAATAATATACATGCAATGACTCTAGTGGGTCCATATGTGGTTTGTGAAAATAACACACATGCAATGACTCGAGTGGATCCATATGTGGTTTGTGGAAAGAACATGCATGCAATGACTCAAGTGGGTCCATATGTGGTTTTTGAAAAGAACACACATGCAATGACTCGGTGGGATCCATGTGTGGTTTGTGGAAAGAACACACATGCAATGAACACTGGTGGATCCATATGTGGTTTGTGGAAAGAACACACATGCAATGACACTGGTGGATCCATATGTGGTTTGTGAAAAGAACACACATGCAATGACTCTAGTGCTGGTTTTAGTATAAGAAAACACATGCAATGACTCTAGTGGGTCCATATGTGGTTTGTGGAAAATAACACACATGCAATGAACACTGGTGGATCCATAAGTGGTTTGTGGAAAGAACACACATGCAGTGAATACTGGTGGATCCATATGTGATTTGTGAAAAGAACACACATGCAATGCCACTGGTTGATTCATATGTGGTTTTTGAAAAGAACACACATGCAATTCCATTGGTTAATCCATGTGTGGTTTGTGGAAAGGACACACATGCGATGACTCTAGTGGATCCGTATGTGGTTTGTGGAAAAGAACACACATGCAATGACCACTGGTTGATCCATATGTGGTTTGTGGAAAGAACACACATGCAATGACACTGGTTGATCCATGTGTGGTTTGTGGAAAGAACACACATGCAATGCCATTGGTTGATGCATATGTGGTTTGTGAAACGAACACACATGCAATGACTCTAGTGGATCCATATGTGGTTTGTGGAAAGAACAAACATGCAATGACTCTAGTGGATCCATATGTGGTTTGTGGAAAGAACACACATGCAATGACACTAGTGGGTCCATATGTGGTTTGTGGAAAGAACACACATGCAATGACTCAAGTGGGTCCATATGTGGTTTGTGAAAAGAACATAGATGCAATGAACACTGGGGGATCCATATGTTGTTTGTGGAAAGAACACACATGCAATGACACTAGTGGATCCATATATGGTTTGTGAAAAGAACACACATGCAATGAATCTAGTGCTGGTTTTAGTATAAGAACACACATGGAATGACTCTAGTCGGTCCATATGTGGTTTGTTTAAAGAACACACATGCAATGACTCTAGTGGATCCATATGTGGTTTGTGGAAAAGAACACACATGCAATGAATACTGGTGGATCCATAAGTGGTTTGTGGAAAGAACACACATGTACTAAACACGGGTGGATCCATATGTGATTTGTGATAAGAAAATACATGCAATGCCATTGGTTGATCCATATGTGCTTTGTGAAAAGAACACACATGCAATGCGATTGGTTAATCCATGTGTGGTTTGTGGAAAGAACACACAGGGAATGACTCTAGTGGATCCATATGTGATTTGTGGAAAAGAACACACAAGCAGTGACCACTGGTTGATCCATATGTGGTTTGTGGAAACAACACACATGCAATGACACTGGTTGATCCATGTGTGGTTTGTGGAAAGAACACACATGCAATGACTCTAGTGGGTCCATATGTGGTTTGTGAAAAGAACACACATGCAATGACTCTAGTGGATCCATATGTGGTTTGTGGAAAAGAACACACATGCAATGACTCAAGTGGGTCCATATGTGGTTTATGAAAAGAACACACATGCAATGACTCAGGGGGATCCATGTGTGGTTTGTGAAAAGAACGCACATGCAATGACTCTAGTGGATCTATATGTGGTTTGTGGAAAGAACACACATTCAATGACTGTTGGGGGGGGGGGGATACCCCCGGGAATGGTCACTCCGGGGTATAACGGCCGAGTTAGCCGAGGTCCGGCAAGGTCAAAGCGAATGCTGGCCGGGTCACCTCAAGGCAGTCCGAATCACGGAGTAACCCGGACTAGGGGGGTCGCCTAACATTGTCTCATCCGACTTAAGGAGTAAGTCGGGAGTTCTTGTCTAACTTATATGCAGGAACAGGTGTGGCCGGATCTACTATGATCCGGATCCTCGCTTAGCTTCTGGGAGAAGGAAGGAATCTCTCTGGTCAAAAAATAAGGTCCGGTACGCACTACATGAGCGAATAAAGCAAGGGCAGGACCATCGGGTCATGGCCGACAAGGGTGACGACGCTCACGTTGGCTGACGCGGGCGCCGCAGAGGCTTACGTCGCTAAAGCATGTGTGACACGGGGGAAAAGCACCCCGATCGGGTTACCACTTTGGGAGGGGCCATATTCTTAGGAATATGCCTCCACGTATGCCCTAGGCCAGGACTGAACCTCCTCTATATAAGGGGGGTTATGGTTCTGGTACAGGGGTTGGGTGCTGGTTGGTTGAGTACTAGTTGGTTTGGTGATTCCTTAGGGCTAGTAGATCTAGGCAAGAGTAAGAGAGCTCCTTCTTCCTCCTCTCGCCAATACAGCTCAAGGAGCACTTGTAATCTTGAAGATATAGCAATACAAACTTCTGTGTGGAGAATCACTCTACTATCCCTCCCTGGATTCCCCTAGCGCGTATTAGTTCCCACCTTTAGCCTATCCATGGCATCTGCCGTGACACCACCACGACAGTTGGCGCCCACCGTGGGGCTAGCGGCGCTAGCAGGGGTGAAGATCCGGACGGGAAACCTCATCGGCACTGGCGAACGCATCGTCTCCGGGCTCGTTCAGCGCTTTGGAGCGCTGGATTTCGTCAGCGACAACGCTGGCTGCTTCGGCACACGCCCACTTCCGCGCAACGGCCTCTTCGTCAAGCTCGGCACGCACAAGGTCTATGTTGCTTTGGACGTCTCGTGCGTTATCCGCGTCGCGTCGTCGATGCGGGGGAACCACCCCTCACTGTGGCTCGCGGGGCGCGTATCGCTCGCTCCCCGGATCATGCGGAGGTGATGATGACTGCGCCAGGTGCAGGCGACCCAAACACCCGGACCGGAGGTAACACCTAAGGCACCGAGGAAAGGTAGAGGACCTCCACTAGAGAGGCCTGAACGTCTTGAGAAGCTATGGATAGCTTGGCTAACCCGGTAGCAGCAGTGGTAGATCCGGCTCAGGCACAGGCCGAGCTAGAGGAAACTCCGCAAAAGATACTGGAGGGCGCAAAGAAAATAGCCGCGGCTCAGCAGTCGCTGAACATGACGCTGCGTGAGTATGCAAAGGCAAACAAGGTTGATGCAGTAAGGGTAAAAGGGAAAAATCTCATAAGCGAGATGAACAGAGAAGGTGATGATGGAGCAGAAGGGTCGGAAAACTATCTGTCTGTGGGGTTGCCGAAGTATAGTACCCCGGCGAAAAACCTCAGAGCAGCAGATGCAGCTGCATCTGAGCTAGAGGGTCTGACGGGTGAGGCCCTGTCAAAGACAGCAATACAGGGTTAATGAGCTGGTTCGGATCGCGAACAGGTAGAACGAGGAGCTGCTAAGAGCTAACTCGGAGAGAGCTGGGGCTTCCAAGATCGTCCATTCGGTGATGGGTAACCCGGAGAAATCCACTGGAGCCGCATCATCGCCTCATGGCGGTCCAAGGAGAGAAGAGGTAGTAACCTCGGCCAGACGGAACAAACAAATTGTCCGTCACGATAGCAACGCTTGGAAAAGAAAAAGAGATGCGGAAAGGTGATGATCGACGAGTGTGAGCCGAGGTGAAGCTGGCGAGGTAATTACGACCAAGGCAATGCCGGTCAAGGGAACGCTAACGGCAATGCCGGACAAGCAACTCGCAGGAGCGGTGACAACCGCAGCGGAATATACCGAGGCAAGAGCAAAGCGCCGGCCGAGGTATGCAGCAGAAAGGTGTGCAACGAGAGCAAAAACGATACAACGACGGTGATTCGGAAATGGTGAACGCAGGGTATCCCAGACCAGACTATCATGTGATAGGGTCGAGATTGGGAAGCAGGGATTTAATAGATGACGCCAGGTTAAAACTGGATCGCCTGTATAGGTCGGAACACATCGAATGTCAAGGTCCTCCGGGTCCAGCGTGCTTTGGACCCCGGATCATGAAGGAACTGCCGGTACCAAACTTCCAGTTACACAGAGGCACGAAGACGTATGACGGCAGTACCAAGCCGGAGGATTGGCTGATAAACTACGCTACGGCGGTGAAAATTGCAACTGGCAACTTGAGATGGGCTGTGTGTTACGTGCCCCAGATGTTGGAAGGCCTGGCCAGAGTATGGCTGAATAACTTGCCACCCGGAAGCATCAACTGCTGGATAGATTTCGAAGAGATGTTTATCAGCAACTTCTCAAGTACATACCAGAGGCCGAATAGGCCGCAGACCCTGGCAATGTGCAAGCAAAGACCTAACGATACGGATCGTGAATTCTTGACCCGGTGGTGTACCGTGAGAAACTCGTGTGAGGGCGTCATAGAGTCACAGGCCATAGCGTGGTTCGCGCAAGGGTGCAGATATGGTAGCGAGCTGTGGATGAAGCTGCAAAGGAAAATGCCAGTTACGCTGGTAGAGATGATCCGGATTGCCGATTCGTATGCTTTGGGCGATCCGACTCAACCTAGGCTCGCCTCAAACGAGTCAAACGAGGAATACTATCAGAGGGATGGAGCTAGGTCATCCCGGAGGAATGATTACAGAGGAAAAAGGAGAGATGATAGACCGGATCATCGTTACGGTTCACAACAAGTTGCAGCCGTGAATCAAGATCAACCCGGATCAGGGAGTAACCAACGCCAGAGAACTGGAGGGCAGTGGACTCCAAGAAATGATGGCAAGAAAACATGGACTCCAGAGCAGAAGAAGCAGTGGCAGGAAAATAAAGACCGTCCGAGGTATACCTATGAGTCGATGCTGGACCAGCCGTGTAAGTTTCACACGCCAAATCCGAATAGCCCGGCGGGTCACACGATGAGGCAATGTGAGTGGATGCGAAAGATAGAGCAAGGTGGTTCGGGGAATGCTCAGGCACCCCGGAATGATCAACCTCGGCAGGAGTTACCCCGGCAGCAATTGCTCTCCAGAGCGAACACGCAGCAGCTAATGTTGCCTCCCCCTCCGCCGAGGTATGACAACAATGAGAGAAGGGATGCAGTACATCAGGTGGAAAATCAGCAACAACCGAATCAGAGGTACCCCGGAAACGAGGGAAGTAATGAGTACAGGGAACATCACCAGAGTTATTGTGTGTTCACGACTGAGGAAACAGATAGAAAGAGCTTGCAGCATCGACATATGGAGGTCAATGCGGTCATGCCAGCGGTGACGAGGTACATGCCTTGGTTGGACCAGGAAATCACCTGGAACATCAAAGATCACCCTAAACTCATGCCAAGCCCAGGTTCGTATGCGCTAGTGCTAGATCCAACATTCATTAGACCGAACATCAATGTAAGGTTCTCCAAAGTTTTGATTGATAATGGCAGTAGCATTAACATCATGTATGTGGATACGATGCACAAGTTGGGCATCTCGGAGAACATGCTCCAGGCTACGAGAACAACTTTCCATGGCATTGTACCAGGCATTTCTTGTGAGCCCATAGGCAAAGTCCGGGTCGACGTGTTATTCGGCACAAGGGATAACTGCCGAACTGAAAATCTAGAGTTTGAGGTGGTGAACTTGGAAAGTGTGTATCACGCGTTACTCGGAAGACCAGCATTGAACAAATTCATGGCAAGCTGTCACATCAGTTATCTGAAGATGAAGTTGCCCGGGCCAAATGGAATAATTACCATTGATGGAGATTTCCGACGTTCCATGGAGTGTGCTTCAGCCGTGTCTAACCTAGCCGAGTCACTCGTGATTGTGCAAGAGAAAAGAAAAATCCAGGAGGTGGCAGCATTAGCTCAGTCCGCGCAGCAATATATGCCGGCGTTAAGTAACCCGCATGGCGGCGTTTCATTTCAAGCCGCAAAGGACACCAAGAAGATTCCAGTTGATAACATGTTCCCGGAGCACACCGTAACAATTGGTGCCGGGTTAACTGACAAATAGGAAAACGAGCTCGTCAACTTCCTCTGTGAGAATCGGGATATTTTTGCTTAGTCTACACAGGACTTGCAAGGTGTTCCGAGGGAGTTGGCCGAGCACTCTTTGAACGTAAGACCTGGAGCAAGGCCGGTGAAGCAACCTCTCCGCCGCTTCGCCGAGGATAGGATAAAAGTCATTGGAGACGAGATAGCTCGGTTACTAGCAGCAGGATTTATCATGGAGGTACTATATCCGGATTGGCTCTCTAATCCGGTGCTGGTAGAAAAGAAGAAGGACGATCCGAACGTGACAATGGTTTGGCGCATGTGTATCGATTACACGAACCTGAACAAGGCGTGTCCAAAAGATCCATTTCCACTGCCGAGGATAGATCAGGTCATAGACTCGACCGCGGGATGCGAACTGTTGTCATTCATTGATGCATATTCTGGCTTCCACCAGATACCTCTAAACCCGGATGATCAAATAAAGACAACGTTTATTACCCCGTATAGGGCTTACTGCTATCACACTATGCCGTTCGGTTTACGTAATGCAGGTGCAATGTACCAAAGATGTATGCAAAAATGTTTGCATGACCAAATAGGTCAAAACGTACAAGTATACGTGGATGATGTGGTTATCAAGACCAAGGAAAGCACAACCCTCCTTGACGACATAAGGCAAACATTCGAAAACTTGAGAAGGTTCCGGATGAAGCTTAACCCAGAAAAATGTACCTTCGGTGTCCTGGCTAGAAAGTTACTCGGATTTCTTGTCTCCAGCCGAGGTATCGAAGTTAATCCAACAAAGATCCGAGCCATCAAATGAATGGAGCTGCCAAAGTGTCTTAACGATGTCCAGAAGTTCACGGGATGCCTGGCATCGTTGAGTCGGTTTGTATGTCGGTTGGGAGAAAAGGCACTGCCTCTCTACCAACTCATGAAAAAGTCGGATAAATTCATTTGGACACCACAGGCCGATGAAGCCTTTGCCCACTTGAAAAATATGTTGGCCACTGCGCCAGTGTTAGCCTCTCCACTATCAAAGGAGCCAATGTTGCTCTACGTAGCCGCAACCAACCGAGTTGTAAGTGCAGTAATCATAGTGGAACGCAATGAAGAGGGTAAGTCGGTGCAGAGGCCAGTATATTACCTGAGCAAGGTATTGTCTTCCTCAAAACAGAACTACCCGCACTTTCAAAAGGTGGCATACGGTGTCTATATGGCGGCGAAGAAGTTAAAGCATTACTTTGAGGAGCACCCCATCAAAGTAATATGTGAATCTCCCATATCCGAGATAATGGGTAACAAGGATGCGAGTGGCAGAATCGCAAAATGGGCAATAGAGCTAGCCCCTTATGCGCCCCAATACGACAGAAGAGAAGCGATCAAATCTCAGGTTGTGGCGGACTTTTTGTGGATTGGGCCGAGATACAATACGAACCACCGCCACCGGATCCGAATTACTGGAGGATGCACTTTGACGGGTCGAAAACCAAAACCGGATTAGGCGCCGGGGTTGTGCTTACCTCGCCAAAGAAGGATCAGCTAAAGTACGTATTACAGATCCATTTCGCGGCATCGAACAATGTCGATGAGTATGAGGCTCTTGAGCATGGGCTCAAAGTGGCAAAAGAGATTGGCATACGTCGGATAATATGCTTTGGCGATTCGGACCTGGTGGTGCAACAGGTATCCGGAATATGGGACGCCCTGGATCCAAACATGGCACTATACATATTTCACGTGTAGAAGATATCTGGTTACTTCGAGGGGTGTGAATTTCACCATGTACCCCGGGCGGAAAACGAGGCTGCCGACATGTTGTCGAAGCTCGGATCGACCAGACAGGCAATTCCACCGGGTGTAGCATTGGAACACCTCAGAAAACCATCTATCAGGCCATCCCTAGGAACCGACTCGATCTATGTCCCGGAAAATACGGAATCCGGAGCTGAGCCCATGGACATTGACATGGGAGGTAGTACACGAAACCCGGGGACTGCCTCGGCAAACCCGTGGACTACCTCACTAGACCCGGGCACTATTCAGCATGATCCGGCTGAAGTTATGCCGGTGGATCAGATGGAAATTGATGAGGAGATTTTCCCTCCATGAGCCATACCAGCTTGGGCACTGCCTATATTCCAATTCCTGAAAGACGGAACGTTACCCGCTGAGGAGGTGTTAGCCAGGCAAACTCAGAGGAGAGCAAAAGCATACATAATCATCAATTCCGAGTTGTACAAACGGAGTGTAACCAATGTCCTCCAACGATGCGTTAACCCGGAAGAAGGGCTTGACATCCTCCGAGATATACACCAAGGGGAATGTGGGCATCATGCCTCATCCCGAGCCTTGGTTGCAAAGGCGTTCCGGCATGGATTCTACTGGCCAAGTGCCTTGGAACAAGAAGAAGATCTGGTGAGAAAATGCAATGGTTGTCAGAGGTACGCCACCAAGACACATATGCCTATGTCGGAACTCAAGACCATACCAATTACATGGCCATTTGCTATATGGTGCTTGGATATGGTTGGCCCGTTCAAACCAGCAAGAGGGAACATGACACACATTTTGGTCATGGTGGAGAAGTTTACAAAATGGATTGAAGTGAAACCTATAAGAAAATGTGATGGAGTTACGGCCATGACATTTCTCAAAGACATCATCTTGAGATACGGTTATCCACACAGTATTATAACTGACAACGGAACAAATTTTGCGGAAGGAGCATTTGCGCGCTTCTGCCGAGATAAGAAGATCCGACTCGATGTCGCCTCGGTAGCCCACCCCGCATCGAACGGACAAGTGGAAAGATCCAACGGATTAGTATTATCCGGGATAAAACCCCGACTCATTGAGCCGCTGCAAGGATCAGCGGGGTGCTGGATAGAAGAACTACCAGCGGTACTGTGGAGCTTAAGAACAACTCCAAATCGATCAACAGGCTATACGCCATTCTTTTTGGTATATGGGGCAGAAGCTGTATTACCAGCCGACATAGAGCATGATTCGCCTAGGGTCACCCAATACACAGAAGCCGAAGTGCAAGAAGCCCAGCAAAATGATGTTGATCTGTTGGAAGAAGCGAGAAGCGCCCGGATCCGCCATATATCAGCAAAATCTCCGACGCTATCATAGCCGGAAAGTGTGCCCCCGAGTCTTCCGGGAAGGCGATCTGGTGCTCCGGTTGGTACAACATACTACTGGCATGCATAAATTATCCCCCCCATGGGAAGGGCCATTCATTGTGAGCAAAGCATTGCACAATGATTCTTACTATCTCATAAATGCAAAGCCACAAGAAAAGAACAAGGCAAACAGGTCCGGAGAGGAATCCAAGCGACCGTGGAATGTAGCACTACTTCGTCCCTTCTACACTTAGCTAAGAAGTGTATGTATCCGAGTCTTCTCATATGTCGGTATGTATGTCGGCAGTGAGCTTATCAATGAAATAGCAGCGCCTCGAGCAGTAACTCGGGGACTGCCTTAATAATGGTTGTCGTAATTTCTTATGCGGTAGCTGGAATAAGTCGTTCTACTTAACCCGGATTAGTAATGTGTGAGCACCAAAAACCCAACCCTTCGACTTGCTGCTGTCCAACAAGAATTGGCTTCATGGCAAGCAAGGGAACAAGTTTGGAATTGCGTAGCACATGAAAAACGACTAAGGAAATGAATTTATTCGAGCTAACGTTTGTTTTTTCAGACTAACCCTGAATTTATTTTTAAGTTATTATGCTGAATTATTTTGAGCTAAGCCTAAAGGTTTATAAGTATTGTTAAAACAATTTTTGAAGCTCGGATTCGTAAGTCGTAAAACCGAATCAAGGTAGACACGGACCGAGCCAGAGAATTGAACGAACAAGAAAATGAAACTCGGGGACTACGCCCAAGTTAATCCGGCATAAAGATATAGTAGCAAAATATCACATATCCGGCATACAATTGCACCCGGCATACCGGGGATCTGATAAATTTTCAAGTTTTTAAGAACTAAGGAGCAGCAGGAGGAGCAGGTTCGGCGTCGTCGTCGATGTCTTCAATATCTGACGCATCATCTTCTTCGCCCTCATCCGACCCATCTTCAACATTCTCATTTTGCTCGTCCCCAGCGGATTCCAGGAAGCTCGGCCCTTCAATCTAGTCATGAATAAGAGAATATTCGACGAGGCTGTAGGCGCAAGCCTGGTGCCGAGCTACCCACTCTGGATCATCGGTCTATCTGGATCCGGTGCGTCGGCGTGTGAGGAGGCTGAGGTCGATCTTCTCGTACCATGTGAGAATATGATGAAGGATGGTGTCAGCTGCAGCACGACCAGCAGATTTTCTCCAGAGGTCAAGCTGGGTCTCAACTTCCATTAATTTCTCGACGAGAGTCGTGGTGGTCTCCAGGCTACTCTCTCTGGGCCAGAACGTATTGAAAATCCGAACTGCAACGTCGAGGATATCCTTGCCATAATTCTTGATGGTCTCCACACGAGAGGACAAGCTAACCAATAGGTCCTCCATGTCCAAGGGAATGTTCTCACCATCAAGAGCAATGGGAGTACCCCTCTCTCGACAAAATTTGGCAACAACAGCGCTGGCAATCGCAGTACCCTCTGGAAAGTGGTCTGGAAACAAGGCAAAGGAAGAAGGTAAAGAAAAGACATATGATGTAACCCGGAGGGTTATGTCGGACAAGGGAAAGGAACTTACGAGAAATATGGCTATGGATCCGGGTCAACTCCTTGATGCAGGCATCGCGTCTTTTGCGAAGTTGCTCAAGATCAGCATTTGCCGACCCAAGCTGGACGTCGGATTCTCTGAGTAGGTCCTGGCCCTTAGAGATCTGGAGAGTAAGGCGCTCACGCTCTTCGGTGAAGTTCTGGCCAACTTTTTGGAGCTCGGTTTTGTGTTGGGCCTTCATCTTCTCCATCTTAGCCTTGAGCTTGGCTATCTCGTCGTCCTTGGTCCAGAGGAGGGCAAGCTCATCATTCTTCTTCTTCAGCTCAGCTTGATGCTGCCACCTTGTTAGAAAATGCAGCATCATATCAGGCACGGGCACACTATCCTCAAGCGATGCTGAAATAGTATGTTGACCCGGCAGAGCCGAGGAGTGAATGTTTGCCGAGCCAACGAGAAGAAGAAATGGAAAACACTACGAGGTCGAACAAAAGAGGACATACCCCGGATTTCCTCCAAGTTCTTCCGCATAATTTTGTTCTCAGCCTCTACCCCAGCTGCAAAAACCGAATGAGGAGATTAATTCGACAGAAGAAAGTAAAGAAAAACGGAGAGGTGCCAAGGGAGAAAATTACCTCTCTTTTCATGTTCTGCACCAAGTGCAACATGTTTTGCGCACAGGATCTTGTGGGTATCAAGCAAGCGTTGAAATTCGGCGCTCCAGCGATTGGTGGTTACCTGAAAGAAGTACAGAAGTGTAAAATTAGGTTGGTGCATATTCGGAGTGTGCAAGATCCGGGCCAAGTGGAACTTAACCCGGCTCTAGGTGTTTTCATATTCGAAGTGCACAAAATCCGGTCCAAGTGGAACTTAACCCAGCTCTAGGTGTGTGCATATTCGAAGTGTGCAAAATCCGGGCCAAGTGGAACTTAACCCGGCTCTAGGTGTGTGCATATTCGAAGTGTGCAAGATCCGGGCCAAGTGGAACTTAACCCGGCTCTAGGTGTGTGCATATTCGAAGTGTCCAAGATCCGGGCTAAGTGGAACTTAACCCGGCTCTAGGTGTGTGCATATTCGAAGTGTGCGAGATCCGAGCCAAGTGGAACTTAACCTGGCTCTAGGTGTGTGCATATTTGAAGTTTACATGCAGCTATGTTGGTTTTCTAATGAGCACCCAGCCGAGTAACAAGCTACTCCCTCGGAGGCTCGGGGACTAATAGTTATTATCTACAGCATGTAAAGGACTTTTCTCAAACCCGGCTATTATCTATGTTGGTTTTGAAGTTTACATACCTCCATCATTTGCCCCGCGAGGTTAATTGCCTTGGCGGAAGTATTCATCTGGGCAGAAAATTCTGCGGGGCCGAACTTTTCCGGGAGATCGTCGTTGTGGACGAACTCCGCCTTGTTCCAGTTCATAACAAACTCGATAAGGCTCGGAGGGTACCGTTCGCCAGTGGGCATGTGGGGTGCCACCAAGCCCTTCTCATGAGCTTCCTTCCTCTCAACTAGAACAAGAGCTGGGATGGTGTGCAGAACCATCTGCTGCGCATCTGTTGGCTCGGCAGGAACATCCGTTGCTGCTGGTGATTTCTTCAGAATCATCAACGGCAGGGTTTGCTGCCCGGCCTCAACGGATGTAGACATGGCAGTATCCGGAGCCTTCTTGCCTTTAGCTTGATGGGAAGAAGTAACCACGGTGGATTTCCCTTTGGAGATTGCTGAAATGGTTCCTCGCCGAGGCTGAGATGACTCGGAAGAGGCAGAGGAACTTGGCACTGGAGCTGTTGTTGGTTTCCTTGGTGCCGGGGCAGGTGCTGGCTCGGTTGCTGGTACTGGAGCTGCTGTTGGTGCTGGTGTTGCGATAGACTCGGTGGTTGCTGGTTGCGGCAATGCCGAAGTGGTGGATGCCATCACCTCGGCCGAACCGACCCCTCCCGCTCCGGGGTCGTGTTCCTCTCGATGAGGTACTGCGGAACCCGGAGCAGCCGCAGAGCCCTCCGGAATAGGGCTCAGCGGGCATGACTCGTCGTCACGAGGAGGAGAAGGGTCGGACCGAAGGGGAGAAGAGATGCTCGATCCGCTCGAGGACCTCCACAGAGGCCTGAAAAGAGAATAATGTCGAGTGAAATTACATGATGCAAGGAAAAGTGAGTTACGCAATGAGAAATGACTTACGCATCCGAGGTTTCGGCCTCCTTGGGTTTCCGGGCCCTCCGTGCCGGGGCTTTGCCTGCCCGCTTGGAGGCAGCCTTGTCTCCGGTCTTCTTTTGCCTTTTGTGGGCTGAGAAGGTTCGGAGGAAGAACTTGATGCGGCTCCGCGCTTCTTCTTCGGCGCCACCGGAACCGGATCACCCGTTGCAACTGGAGGATCCTCGTGGATATGCCCACCGAGGTTAGCTGATGCCGGAAAGGCAAAAGAAAGAGGGACAGCCTCAACGGGTTCAATCACGTCGATATCCGAGTCATCCTCATCATCGGGCCAATCTCTAAGAGAAGAGAATTTACCACTTGGTCGTTTGGTGGCGTCGGTCATAGGGAGGAACACCTCCTGGTCCGTCTCCTCCTCATCCGGGGTTTCTCGGTCCGGCGCCCACTTAAGGGTCGGGTCCGTACCATCCTCGAGAGTTTGCTGAAGGAATAGCTGAGAAAAAGCAGGAAGAATAGAGTCAGAAATATAACAAAAACCAACACATACTTGATCCGAAATGAGTTTGCCCCACAAAGCTTACCGTGGGAGGGAGCCTGTCACGACAGTAGTGCTCGATTCCCCACGTCCATTCGGTGGAGAAATCCTTGTGAGTGGTGAAAAGAGCCTTAACCCGACGAAAGATCTTGGTGTTGCTCAACTCAAAGGAGGAGGTTCGGTTGGGGTCGCGTCCGAAGCTCATGTGGCACAACTTGTGGGTGCGCTTATGGAGGGGAGAGATTCGGTTGCGCATGAACGTGATCATAGCATCCTCGTTGCGCAATCCGAGCTTCTTCAGCTCCGCGAACCTCTTGTTAACTTGGTTGGCCAGAGCTGTAGGTTTCTTGGGGACCTCCTCCCAGAAATCCGTGTCGGGTAGACCCGGAGCGTAGGGCAGCAATCGAATCAAGTCTTCGGTACCCTCGTTCCGGACGTAGAAGAAGGTCCGGGCCCATCCTTTGCAGGAGTCAAGCCCGGTGACCTAGGGAAAGATTGAAAATCTCCGGTGCAAGATGGAGGCAGCTCCGAACTGGGTGAGCTGCTTGTCCTCCGACTCAACATGGATATTGGGGACAACGTTGCGACAGAGGCCGAAGAACCGGATCCACAGCTCCTTTGTGGGCCATAGTCCGGTGTAGCCCTTGATCGTAGAGGCAAAGGCGGAAAGAGAGGTGATTGCGTTCGCTGGGAGATGGTGCGGATGCAGGTGGTAATTCCTAACCCAATCCCGGAATAAATCGCTCACCGGGAGACCATATCCCCGTTGGAAGTGGGACAGGAATACAACGAACTCACCCGGATTGGGTGAGGGGGCCAGTTCCGAGGAGGGAAGACGAGCGACGACGCTGGCGGGAATACTCCTGGTGCGGTAGAGCCAGTCAATGTCGTCTTGACAGACCCACGAACCGTCCCATGCACCGTGGTCCGCCGCGCCGGCGTCCTCCTCCATCTCCTGCTCGGCGACGACAAGCTCCTCCTCTGTCATCTCGTATCCGCTGTCCTTGCTGGATCTAGCGGCGGCGGGGATCTGAGGCCTAGATTGGCGTGGACCCGTGGCGAAGAAGCTGCGCATCGGTGGCTGCGGTGCGGAGGCACGGGGAGGTGCGGCGGCAGCGCTGCTGCTAGAAAGCACCGGCGGTGGCGTGGTCGCAGGGAAGACGAAGGAGAAAACGCAACGGGCAAAGGGGCGCAGAGGTGGAAAAACGCTAAGGGACGCGCCCCTCCCCTATTTAACCACCCCCAGTGATCGATGAGTGGGATCGCGCTGCGCCGACGAGCCACACAGTGTGGCCGTGTATCACCGGCATCAGCCAATCAGAGAAAAGCCACACAGGGGGCCACAGAGTAGATGTGATCCCGTGACGCGACGTGCTGTTGCGGTAAACGAGGAGGCAGACATGACATGCCCCGCGCACAGTGAAACTGACAATTACTGCGGCGGTTACTGTGCAGGCCCTTAAAATAAGACAAGGTAATGATTAGCCTCCACGTGGGTTGGCGTATGAGAGAAGTAAACGGGGCCCGGATCAAACCAAGATAACTATGGGATCCGAGCCAAAGTGGTGACCCGGCCGACAAGTGAAAACTTGGAACATGCGAAGGGAACGTAAATCCATATAATCCGAGATAAGGAGCTAACTCGGAATTAAACGTCTGAGGCTCGAACATAAATGAACCTGATGCGGCCTTAGCGGCCGAGGCAGCTAAGACCGCACCAGCTTCGGGGACTAATGTTGGGGGGATACCCCCGGGTAGGGTCACTCCGGGGTATAACGGCCGATTTAGCCGAGGTCCGGCAAGGTCAAAGCGGATGCTGACCGGGTCACCTCAAGGCAATCTGAATCACGGAGTAACCCGGACCGGGGGGTCGCCTAACATTGTCTCATCCGACTTAAGGAGTAAGTCAGGAGTGCTTGTCTAACTTATATGCAGGAACAGGTGTGGCCAGATCTACTATGATCCGGATCCTCGCTTAGCTTCAGGGAGAAGGAAGGAATCTCTGTGGTCAAAAAAGAAGGTCCGGTACGCACTACATGAGCGAATAAAGCAAGGGCAGGACCATCGGGTCATGGCCGACAAGGGTGACGATGCTCACGTCGGCTGACGTGGGCGCCGCAGAGGCTTACGTCGCTAAAGCATGTGTGACGCGGGGGAAAAGCACCCCGGTCGGGTTACCACTTTGGGAGGGGGCATATTCTTAGGAATATGCCTCCACGTATGCCCTAGGCCAGGACCGAACCTCCTCTATATAAGGGGGGTTAGGGTTCTGGTAGAGGGGGTTGGGTGCTGGTTGGTTGAGTACTAGTTGGTTTGGTGATTCCTTAGGGCTAGTAGATCTAGGCAAGAGTAAGAGAGCTCCTTCTTCCTCCTCTCGCCAATACAGCTCAAGGAGCGCTTGTAATCTTGAAGATATAGCAATACAAACTTCTGTGTGGAGAATCACTCTACTATCCCTCCCTAGATTCGCCTAGCGCGTATTAGTCCCCACCTTTAGCCTATCCATGGCATCTGCCGTGACACCACCACGACAATGACACAAGTGGGTCCATATGTGGTTTGTGAAAAGAACACACATGCAATGACTCAGGGGGATCCGTGTGTGGTTTGTGGAAAGAACACACATGTAATGAACACCGGTGGATCCATATGTGATTTGTGGAAAGAACACACATGCAATGACACTGGTGGATCCATATGTCGTTTGTGAAAAGAACACACATGCAATGACTCTAGTGCTGGTTTTAGTATAATAACACACATTCAATGACTCTAGTGGGTCCATATGTGGTTTGTGAAAAGAACACACATGCAATGACTCTATTGGATCCATATGTGGTTTGTGGAAAAGAACACACATGCAATGAACACTGGTGGATCCGTAAGTGGTTTGTGGAAAGAACACACATGCAGCGAAGACTGGTGGATCCATAAGTGATTTGTGAAAAGAACATACATGCCATTGGTTGATCCATATGTGGTTTGTGAAAAGAACACACATGCAATGCCATTGGTTAATCCATGTGTGGTTTGTGGAAAGAACACACATGCAATGACTCTAGTGGATCCATATGTGGTTTGTGGAAAAGAACACACATGCAATGACCACTGGTTGATCCATATGTGGTTTGTGGAAAGAACACACATGCAATGACACTGGTTGATCCATGTGTGGTTTGTGGAAAGAACACACATGCAATGACTCTAGTGGGTCCATATGTGGTTTGGGAAAAGAACACACATGCAATGACTCTAGTGGATCCATAAGTGGTTTGTGGAAAGAACACACATGCAGTGAACACAGGTGGATCCATATGTGATCTGTGAAAAGAACACACATGCAATGCCATTGGTTGATCCATATGTGGTTTGTGAAAAGAACACACATGCAATGACTCTAGTGGGTCCATATGTGGTTTGTTGAAAGAAGACACATGCAATGACTTAAGTGGGTCCATATGGGTTTGTGAAAAGAACACACATGCAATGACTCAGGGGGATCCATGTGTGGTTTGTGGAAAGAACACACATGCAATGAACACTGGTCGATCCATATGTGGTTTGTGGAAAGAACACACATGCAATGACTCTGGTGGATCCATATGTGGTTTGTGAAAAGAACACACATGCAATGACTCTAGTGCTGGTTTTAGTATAAGAACACACATGCAATGACCGTTGGTTGATCCATATGTGGTTTGTGAAAAGAACACACATGCAATAACTCTAGTGGATCCATATGTGGTTTGTGGAAAAGAACACACATGCAATGAACACTGGTGGATCCATAAGTGGTTTGTGGAAAGAACACACATGCAATGAACACTGGTGGATCCATATGTGATTTGTGAAAAGAACACGCATGCAATGACATTGGTTGATCCATATGTGGTTTGTGAAAAGAACACAAATTCAATGACTCTAGTGGGTCCATATGTGGTTTGTGGAAAGAACACAACTGCAATGACTCAAGTGGGTCCATATGTGGTTTGTGAAAAGAACACACATGCAATGACTCAGGGGGATCCATGTGTGGTTTGTGGAAAGAACACACATGCAATGAACACTGTTGGATCCATAAGTGGTTTGTGCAAAGAACACACATGCAATGACACTGGTGGATCCATATGTGGTTTGTGAAAAGAACACACATTCAATGACTCTACTACTGGTTTAGTATAAGAACACACATGCAATGACCACTGGTTGATCCATGTGTGGTTTGTGGAAAGAACAGACATGCAATGACCACTGGTGTATCCATATGTGGTTTGTGGAAAGAACACACATGCAATGACACTGGTTGATCAATGTGTGGTTTGTGGAAAGAACACACATGCGATGCCTCTAGTGCTGGTTTTAGTATAAGAACACACATGCAATGACTCTAGTGGGTCCATATGTGATTTGTGAAAATAAAACACATGCAATGATTCTAGTGCATCCATATGTGGTTTGTGGAAAGAACACACATGCAATGACTCTAGTGGGTCCATACATGGTTCATGTCAGGAACACACATGCAATGCCATTGGTTGATCCATGTGTGGTTTGTGACAATAACACACATGCAATGCCATTGGTTAATCCATGTGTGGTTTGTGGAAAGAACACACATGCAATGACTCTAGTGGGTCCAAATGTGGTTTGTGAAAAGAACACACATGCAATGACTCTAGTGGATCCATAAGTGGTTTGTGGAAAAGAACACACATGCAATAACCACTGTCTGATCCATGTGTGTTTCATGACAGGAACACACATGCAATGAACACTGGTGGATCCATATGTGGTTCTTGACATGAACACACATGTAATGACTCTAATGGGTCCTTATGTGATTTGTGAAAAGAACACACATGCAATGACTCTAGTGGATCCATATGTGGTTTGTGGAAAGAACACACATGCAATGACACTGGTTGATCCATATGTGGTTTGTGGAAAGAACACGCATGCAATGACACTTGTTGATCCATATCTGGTTTGTGGAAAGAACACACATGCAATGACTCTAGTGGATCCATGTGTGGTTTGTGGAAAGAACACACATGCAATGCCATTGGTTGATCCATGTGTGGTTTGTGGAAAGAACACACATGCAATGCCATTGGTTGATCCATGTGTGGTTTGTGAAAAGAATACACATGCAATGACTCGAGTGGATCCATATGTGGTTTGTGGAAAGAACACACATGCAATGACTCAAGTGGGTCCATATGTGGTTTTTGAAAAGAACACACATGCAATGACTCGGGGGGATCCATGTGTGGTTTGTCGAAAGAACACACATACAATGAACACTGGTCGATCCATATGTGGTTTATGGAAAGAACACACATGCAATGACACTAGTGGATCCATATGTGGTTTGTGAAAAGAACACACATGCAATGATTCTAGTGCTGGTTCTAGTATAAGAACACACATGCAATGACCGTTGGTTGATCCATATGTGGTTTGTGAAAAGAACACACATGCAATAACTCTAGTGGATCCATATGTGGTTTGTGGAAAGAACACACATGCAATGCCATTGGTTGATCCATATGTGGTTTGTGAAAAGAACACACATGCAATGACTCTAGTGGATCCATATGTGGTTTGTGGAAACAACACACATGCAATGACTCTAGTGGATCCATATGTTGTTTGTGGAAAGAACACACATGCAATGACTCAAGTGGGTCCATATGTGGTTTGTGAAAAGAACACTCATGCAATGACTCTAGTGCTGGTTTTAGTATAAGAACACACATGCAATGACTCTAGTGGGTCCATATGTGGTTTGTTTAAAGAACACACATGCAATGACTCTGGTGGATCCATATGTGGTTCGTGGAAAAGAACACACATGCAATGAACACTGGTGGATCCATAAGTGGTTTGTGGAAAGAACACACATGTAGTGAACACTGGTGGATCCATATGTGATTTGTGAAAAGAACACAGATGCAATGCCATTGGTTGATCCATATGTGCTTTGTGAAAAGAACACACATGCAATGCCATTGGTTAATCCATGTGTGGTTTGTGGAAAGAACACACATGTAATGACTCTAGTGGATCCATATGTGGTTTGTGGAAAAGAACACACAGGCAATGACCACTGGTTGATCCATATGTGGTTTGTGGAAAGAACACACATGCAATGACACTAGTTGATCCATGTGTGGTTTGTGGAAAGAACACACATGCAATGACTCTAGTGGGTACATATGTGGTTTGTGAAAAGAACACACATGCAATGACTCTAGTGGATCCATATGTGGTTTGTGGAAAAGAACACACATGCAATGACTCAAGTGGGTCCATATGTAGTTTGTGAAAAGAACACACATGCACTGACTCAGGGGGATCCATATATGGTTTGTGAAAAGAATACACATGCAATGACTCTAGTGGGTCCATATGTGGTTTGTGAAAAGAACACACATGCAATGACTCAGGGGGATCCATATATGGTTTGTGAAAAGAACACACATTCAATGACTCTAGTGGATCCATATGTGGTTTGTGGAAAGAACACACATGCAATGACACAAGTGGGTCCATATGTGGTTTTTCAAAAGAACACACATGCAATGACTCAGGGGGATCCATGTGTGGTTTGTGGAAAGAACACACATGCAATGAACACTGGTGGATCCATATGTGGTTTCTGGAAAGAACACACATGCAATGACACTGGTGGATCCTTGTGTGGCTTGTGAAAAGAACACACATGCAATGACTCTAGTGCTGGTTTTAGTTTAAGAACACACACGCAATGACTCTAGTGGGTCCATATGTGGTTTCTTTAAAGAACACACATGCAATGACTCTTGTGGATCCATATGTGGTTTGTGGAAAAGAACACACATGCCATGAACACTGGTGGATCCATAAGTGGTTTGTGGAAAGAACAAACATGCAGTGAACACTGGTGGATCCATATGTGATTTGTGAAAAGAACACACATGCAATGCCATTGGTTGATCCATATGTGGTTTGTGAAAAGAACACACATGCAATGCCATTGGTTAATCCATGTGTGGTTTGTGGAAAGAACACACATGCAATGACTCAACTGGATCCATATGTGGTTTGTGCAAAAGAACACACATGCAATGACCACTTGTTGATCCATATGTGGTTTGTGGAAAGAACACACATGCAATGACACTGGTTGATCCATGTGTGGTTTTTGGAAAGAACACACATGCAATGACTCTAGTGGGTCCATATGTGGTTTGTGAAAAGAACACACATGCAATGACTCTAGTGGATCAGTATGTGGTTTGTGGAAAAGAACACACATGCAATGACTCAAGTGGGTCCATTTGTGGTTTTGTGAAAAGAACACACATGCAATGACTCAGGGGGATCCATGTGTGGTGTAACACCCTGGAATCGGTCCTATGTCAGTTTTAGCGATTCCTGCCAAACCCGCATAGAAACGATTCAAATATGCCCACCAAGCACTTGCATGCGGGTGGAAAACGAAGTAATAAAATTACACAATAGTCCACGATGGAACCCATAGAAAACATATATCTACAACAATGACTCCATGAGTCAAAAATACAGATATACAATACAAAGATCCAAATCACCTTGAAAACAATATAGCGTCCGAGTACGGACAAGATGCAAATGGGGCTAAGAGCCCTGATGAATAACCAATGGCGTCCATAACCCTGCCCAGGCCAAGCCGGAAGGGTAACCCTGCTAACGACTTCGAACTTATACCTGTTAAAACAAAAGGGGTGCCGACAAAGGGCAAAGGAAAAAGGGAGCATCAGTACTAAGGCCAGTACACAACGAGGCTAGAATTCGGCGGCTCTCGCCTACATAGGTATGGTGGACTGAAGCGGCAGCGAAGCATGCACTAAACAACCTATAGACACCCGAAAAACTATCGGCTATTAGAGAGAGATAAGAAAGAACTATTCGGAACCAACCTTATACTAACACCAATCATACCCATCCTGGTATTTCCCTCGAGACCAAACGAGGAAGTCAAACCGAGGAACTCACAAGTTGGCAGTTTTATCCATTCCATTATAGTTGCAGCACTTACTAGTCAGATATAGATAACACGGGTCATCCTGATATCATAAGCAGTGGGCAATTTTAGTTAACCATTCCGTTGTAGTTGCAATACTTACTAGTCAGATACAAATAGCATGAGACCTCCCAAAACCAGCAGTTGTTGGCTCTTTTATTTACTCATTCCATTGTAGTGAATCTGATTACTAGACATGTCAAAGTCAAACTTATAGCACTACTTTAGTTATAGTTGTCTATGATCGAGATACTGCGCTCCAAGTCATCCATAACCGCGGACACAGCTTTCAGAAAGATTTACCCTGCAGGGGTGCACAAATAGCAACACACACACGATCAACCTCGGAAAAACCAAATCAAAACCCAACGAGGCTTTCACGACAAAGCAATCACAGGATTCATAAATCGTTTCAGGGGGCCACCCCACTAAGCTACCCGCAACGAAGTTGGCCGCCTCCGAGACGGACCCAGGGTTTGTGTCAATCGCTGTAAATGACTTGGAACCCGAAAGTGTGACTGGGCTTGTCGATACCGCAAAAACATTCCACGTTCCAAAACAGTACAGGTGCTCCACGCACAATCTTAAATAAAGCGGTAAAGCATGGCATAAGTACAAGATAGTAATAAAGCCCCAAACTAGTTTGTGGCCCCAAGAAATAAGAAATGAAACAAGCTCTGGCTAAGGGGGATCCATAGGGTCTCCCGGATGTGGATAGTGCCAATAATCAAGGAACAAGTATCAAGTACTCGGGGCCTACGGGACACAAGTGGACATGAAAAACCAAATAGCATATACAGCCCACCGGTGCCTCTTTCATTAGTTATCCCAGCAATTTAATAGTTGTATTTAAAATCATGATCCTCTCCACCGTAAAGCATATGACAACATTCCAACAACTGTGTGGTACTTCATGACACGGGATCGCACCTGAGAAAGCGACTACGACTCACAAGACCATCTATCTACCAAACAACAGGTAATAGGAGGTGTCCAAGGCAATATAAAGGCTGCACGGAATATATCTGGTACGGAACACTAAAGCATCACGACACGGATAGCAATAGATCAACCGGAGGAAATAAAGACTATAAATGCAAAATAGGTAGAAAGGGGGAGAATGCTCGCCTAGAAAATACTACCGAAGATACATATCCGAAGGACTTGTCGATACTCGCATCCACTCAACGGCCTAATCCATGAAGAAGCAAATCACTGGAAGAAACACCGGATGAACTATTTAATACTATGGCAGAAGATCGGGCATGTTTATGAGATGATGCATGACATGGCAAATATGCGATGCAACTAGGCAATATTAAGCGGAACTGGGGTCCCGACAACTAAATATAAGGTTCAAGTTGTTTAGATACCCTACAATTTAAATGTTGTATTAACAAGGCAAAACATGGAATCGGTTTGCTACACAAATTTAAATGGAGCCAATATAAAACTATATTTGCCTGCATATAACCTCCATGTTTAATTTAGATGGATCATCGAAAAAGCCCCAAACACCCACAATATGTATGCAAGTATGACCAATTTAATATGCAACAATTATATAGATGACATTTATAAAAAATAGGGGTCTCGAAAAAAAGGATCACACATGTGTTCGAAGATCTTGGGTTCCGAGGGTTCGGGATCAGTCTTCGGGGTCGGAGTCTTGATCATCGGATTCGTGAGGAAGGTCTTGAACGGATTCACCGAATAGACGAAGATCCTGCGGCGAACATGGATGCACTAATCTCTTCACTTCATCTCATGCCAACACATCTTCAACGTTACCAACTTATCGAGACTTCGAGAGTAGCATCCGCGCCAACCGAGGTTGTAATGAAGCCCTTGTACAGTGTGCAAAACACAAATTGCAACCACAAGCAGCACCACATGATAGGGAGGAGCTTAGCGGAGGACTCGAGCAGGAGACCAAGTCACCAGAGAGACATAATCCACAGCGGAAGAGCCTACACGGCAACATGGAAGCTCTCGAGGTGTCTCAGCGTTGATAACAGGAGGAGGTCATAGCAGCACCTGCCAGAACAGAGATGGCCACGGCGCGTGTATGCAGGAGCATGTGGGTGTCGAGGAGCTTGGGCTTGGGTAGCCTCGACCGATCGGCACGGTTGGAGGATGAGCGGTGCTAGGGACAGCAGGATGCGGCCGTGGGAACAGGGCGAGGTAGACGACGCTCGCAGGGGACGACAGGGTGGAGAACCCCGGCAGAGCGACACCGGCGAGGTCTGATGTCTACGCACTTCTATTCTTGTAGACAGTTGTTGGGCATCCAATTGCAGAGGTTTGTAGAACAACAACAAGTTTTCCCTTAAGTGGATCACCCAAGGTTTATCGAACTCAGGGAGGAAGTGGTCAAAGGTATTCCCTCTCAAGCAACCGTGCAATCAAGATACAAGAAGTCTCTTGTGTCCCCAACACACCCAATACACTTGTCAGGTGTATAGGTGCACTAGTTCGGCGAAGAGATAGTGAAACACAAGTGGGATGGATAATTATAAGTGGTAACGGTGATAGAAAATAGCTTGATGGCGTGGAAAATACTAAAGGAAAACTGAAATAAAGATGGAAGCAAGCAAACATGTAACATATCTAATAGCAAACGGTGTTTCAGTGAACACTCTCATATAAATATATTCTTCTTTATGATACTACTCTTAACTACTCTCCGGTTGGACACTCTAATCCATGGTAGGGCTATAACAGCACACCTCAAAGTTCATATTTCCCATCTAGAAAACCCCACACTGTCACCTTGAGTACTAGATGGTTCCAACAAACACCACAATTTCATAAAGACATCCAACTCAAAATATAACTCATAACAAGTATTTGTAATCTCTAGCCTAAGTGCCACCATGGTGTGCACGCTGTCACTTTCACACACATGGGGAGAGCAGAGATCTATTAAAGCACTTGAGTAGCAAGGTAGATCTATAGATTACAAGCTCATGATCTCAATTAGATCATGCATAGAGAGAGAGAGAGATGAACACATAGCTACCGGTAGAACCCTTAGCCTTGAGAGAGAACTACTTGAGATCATGGGAATTAGCAATGGTGATGGAGATGGCGGTGGAGATCGATGGAGATGGCTCCGGGGGCACTTCCCCATCCCGGCAGGGTGCCGGAACAGAGACTTTCTATCCCTCGAATCTCCCCTTCCGTGGCGGCGGTGCTGCGGAACTTTTCATGGATTTCTGATTGATGATCTAGGGTTTATGCATCGGGAGGCTTCTTATAGGCGAAGAGGCAAGGTCGGTGGGCGGCCAGGGGGCCCACACCACCTGGTGGCGCGGCTAGGGCTAGCCCGCGCCACCACATGGTGTGGCCGCCCTGTGGCCCCTCTCCGTCTCGTCTTCTGGCTCCGTGAGTCTTCCGGTAAAATATCAACTTTGGCTTTTGTCCCGTCCAATTCCGAGAATATTGATTTTCTGACTTTCCTGGAACCAAAAACAGCAGAAAACAGGCAACTGGCACTATGGCTCTTGTTAATAGGTTAGTCCAACAAATCATATGAAAAGTACTCCAAAGTGTGGACAAAACATAAGGACGTAGATAAAACCATGCATGGAACATCAAAAATTATAGATACATTTGCAATGTATCAACATCCCCAAGCTTAACTCCTGCTCGTCCTCGAGTAGGTAAGTGATAAAAAGAAAGAACAATTTTTGAGGTGACATGCACCATCATAAACTTGATCAAAGTATTTGTAAAACATTCAAAGCTGGGATCATAGTACTTCAATCATAACATGAAAGACAAGGTACTAGCAATAAGACAAAGAAACTATGATGCAACATGAAAAGGCACAAACAAAAGATTCATGAATAACAATGCTTTGCAAGACGTTTGTTTGTTTCACATAAAGAAAACATAGCATAATAGTATTCAGATTGTCCCTCATGGAGTAGCAAATATAAATGCATAGGACACCTTCAAAGTTCATAAGTGTGACTAGATACAAATAGTTTAAAACAAGCAATATCAAGTTATGCATCAATCAACTAGTCTTGGGACAATGCACATAGAACTAAGAATGGCCACTATGCTCTCAAAGTTGGTGCATAAAGGTAGAATGTGGAGACTCAATATAATGGTGGAAGAAAGGCCTTTTTAAAAGGAAGTAGGGATTCAAGTCTCATAAAGAGCTTCCAAAAATTATGGTACTTATAGCTTTCAGCTCTCATTGCCCCTATCATTAGCATCTTGAAGTGATTAAGGTTAAAGTGAACAAACTATGGTGTACATGTTTGATGAAGTATAAGTCAGAAATCTCATGTCCCTTGTATACGAGGGCCGCTCCTCATGCTACTCAAGTTTAGTCACCGGTAAGTTCTTTTCACTGTAAGTATATGTGTATCATAGAGAACATAGCGGGTACCCCTTGCCCGATGATACAGAAGAATCCCCATATCAAAATGACAAGGCAAGCAGACAACGAGCATCTCAGCAATCTTCTTATTTACCATGGGAATATGGTGCTTTTTTCTCTCTTTCCTCTTTTCATATTCTTTTTTTTCTTTTCTCTTTTTTCTTTTTTCTCAATATAGGACTCTTTTTTATAAGAAGAATGCTTCATAGACAGCTCATTATGGTTACACTGCAGGTTTCCATCATGTCAGCATGGATTAGATCAGCGGCCTAGGCATTTCTCTAACACATATACATAACTCCATGGACTTACAAGCTCCCCTTTGATTTCGCACCGACGACATCCATATACAAAAGAGCATGGTATCAACTAGGTACAAGTACCAAGTGCAATGTTGAAAGCGTTCCCCATGACATCATGGTTCTGCTAATCCCCAACAAATAAGTGTAAGCATATACAACATAGACGACACAATGGTTCAAGTTTATTAAGGGCAAGAAAAGTAAAGTGTGCCATCAAGTTCATGAGAGCTTTAATCACTAGTTTTCTCATAACAAGTTTAATTTGGAAGGTAAACAAAAGCATGAATATACTTGGAATAGCATAAGCTAGTAGGTAGGTATGGTGGACTCTTTGGAATAACTTGGTTTAGGGAGTTGGATGCATGAGTGGAACTCATACTTGGTTGTGGAGGCTAGCAAAAGACTGGGAGCGAAAAACTAAGAGAGCAATAATGGCCATAATCATGCAGAGCGACAAAACATCATTGATCAAAGCATAAAGTGATACTACAAGTTGAAAACTAAAGGATCATAAAGGCTATGGTTACTTGAGATAGTCATAACATGGTGTGAGCATGCGCCAAGTCAACCCAAATAAAGCATCAAAGGAGAATACCACAATACTATGCTTTAATATGCTATAACAACGCATGATTCATCCAAGGCACATTAAGCAATCTCAATTGTTTATAACAAGTCATGCTACAGCAAAGAATACTAAGCATAAAGCCAAAACAATATCAAGCATGGCATGACAAAGCATAGGCCACAGTCAAAAACAAGCTCTCTTTACCACTTAAGCATGAACTTCCCTACTCTTTTCCAAACCAAACCAAACTATTTGAAAACCAATGTATGAAAGGGGGGTCCAACCAATTTATTCAGCAAACTAAGAAAACCAAGCAAACAAAAAACCAAAACGAAAACGAAGACGCTTCAAGAACAACACAACTATGCATGAAACAATAAAAATGAAGTGTTTGGAAGAAAGCTGGGATTTTTGTTGATGAAGAAGGGGATGCCTTGGGCATCCCCAAGCTTTGACGCTTGTAATTCTTGGATATTTCTTGGGGTGACACGTGTGGCATCCCCAAGCTTGAGCTTTAGTCCATTCTTCATCTCATTACTCATTCCTTCCATACACCTGAAATTTTTCCTTCATACAAAACTTCACACAATCTTTATTAGCAACATTAGTGCACTCAAGATAATAAGTCTTTAGGTTCAGTTTTAACACCAATAAAACTTCCATTAAAACACAATCTACTGTAGCACTTCCCTAAAAAAGCTCAAATTTTCCTCATTATGCATTAACTTCCAAGACTCAACTAAAACTTTTGGGTTATCTCCCAATTAAAGAAAAGTACTTATTGGGAGATAACCCAAAAGTTTTAGAAGAGTCTTGGAAGTTATTACTTCAGTAATAACCGCTCCTTATCCTTTTTATTTGCTTTTTGTGCCAAGTGTAACCTCTAATGAGAGAGAAGTAATGATTGGGAAAGTTGTTGTCCCGAAACAGATTTATGTGCTTCACCGTAAACATTCGTGTAAAATCTCTGAACGTCTTTTAGAGGCGTGAATTTTTGTGCTTCTGCCCCAGGTTGTTATCTAACTTTTGTTAGTTCAACACTTTTTGATTTGAGCAACAGAAGGTCTTCGAAAAAATTCGTCTTTACCTGCTGGTCTGTTTTGACAGATTTCTGCCATTTTCTGCATTTGCTTCTTGTTGGTTCCTTTTTGAGTTCTTTTGAGGAATTGAGCTTTTTGAGGGAAGTGCTACAGTAGCTCGTGTTCTAATGGAAGTTTATTCGATGTTATAACTGAACCTTAATGTAACATCCCAAAATTTTTCCTACAAATCTTCATCATAGCATTCATATCATCATGGCATGTACTACCTTGCATTTAGGTTTGTCCTCCAAAAATTTGGTGAAATTTAGAGGCTTTTGGAGCACTTTTGCTAAATTCAAGAAAAACTAGAGAAGAAATTCAAAAAAAGAAAAAGAAAAGGAGGGAAAAGAGATTTCAAACAGCAGCAGCAGTTCTGGCCTTTTGGCCCAAACCGACCCAGCTAGCCCACCCGGCCTCCCTCTCCCCCTTTCTGACTTTTCGCACACCCCCTCAGCTCACCCCCACCCACTTACCTCCGGGCCCCACGCCACGTCAACGCCACCTCAGCGTCTTCCACGCGAACGACCGACGCCCTCTCTCCTCCTCTGCCGTTTCCATGTCCGATTGATTGCGAGCGTTACCGCGAGTAAATCACCACCGCTTCAGCCCCTTCTTAATCCCCACCCCTTCATCGACCGATTCCCCCAGCCACTGCCCCTGGAGAGCCCCCAAGCTCCCCAATTGCCACCTCAAACCGCCGCCGAACGAAGCACCTCCGGCGACAATTCCGGTGAGCCCCGGCCACTCCGTGCCCTCCTCTCTGCCGTGGGTTGTTTGCCATGTACTGGTGCGTGTTTTAACCCCGGCCGCATACTTTATTTCGCACCAGGTCGACGACACGGTCCAACTCCGGCGAACCCCTCTGCCACCGCCATCCATCGCCTTTTACGGTGAAGGTAGGGTTCTTGCCGCCCCCTTTTGGTCTCTGCTAGGTCGAGCTGATCCAGGTGCACCCCACTAACCCCCTTGCTGGCTGGTTCGAGCCCCAGGTCATCATCTCTGACACCGAGCCGCGAGCTCCGCTGTCTGCACAACTCCGGCGAGGGATCAAGGCCAAGCCAGAGCACCCCCGCGCCGCAGTGACCTCCATCGACACCGCCACGACCTCCTCGACCTCTGGCACGTGTCCACGGTCTCCCTGCCCCTGTAGAATCGCCGAAATGCCATTGGCCGACGCTCCGCCGCCGCGTGCAGCCGGTCAGCGCCGCCCGTCTCCGGCCAGGCCGCTAGGGACCGTTAGATCTTGTGTCTGCGGCTAAGATTAGATCGAGCACGAACCGGTACGGGCTAATCAGATCCGTCTGTTTATCACTTAAAATCCAACGGCCCGCAACAGTCGATCCGACCGAACCGGTACGGGCCAATTAGATTGCGCCCTGTCGCCCAGGTTATCTGTTTAAATAGAAAATTAGACAGATTTTGTATTAAACTCAGAAAATCCATAACTTTTGATCCACAATTCAGAAAAATGCAAATTTGGTGTCTATGGATTCAGAAAAATAAGACATTTATTATAGAGGCCTTGTTTCACACTTTTGCCTCTGAAAAATTGAAATTATAGGCAGAACCTTTTTAGGAGTATTTTGCTCATAAAAATTGTTCTATAAATTTTTTGGGGTATTTCTTATGCATTTAGATGAGGTATTTTACCCTCTGTACTGTAGACTCTGTAAGTTATAGAGTTATCATATCATTGCATTTTGCATGCATTCATATCTTTGTAATGTTTTATTGATTGAATTATTGTTGTTGTATTGTTCTTTGTGTAGATTGTGTGGATTGTGAAGTTTGTTGCTGTGAGGATTGTACCTATTCCCCTAGCTACCAAGGCAAGTGATATTTCATCTCATGTCCTATTATTTGCACTATTGCACTAGTGTTATTTTGGTAGATCTTAGCATGATAGGATTATTTGCATGTTACTATACTATGCTATGCTACCCTATAGACTATATCTTGGTAGTATCTCCTAGTTGAAAGACTTCGTATGCTAGAGTGCTTAGACATGATATTAGAATTAGTGGGTGGAAAATACATATAAGATAGTATGGAAAGATATTATTTTGTTTGATTAAGAAAACAACTAATATTAATGAAACACCTGGGTGGAATGGGACTTGCTGGGATTATGTTGAGTGGTTACTCAGGGGCCATGTCTATGGTCAGCTGATGTATCACACTTGTGGATGGCACCCAAGAACAAAGAGATTGGAGACGTTCTTGTCACGAAGCTTCCAGTGCAGCCACATGGCATATGGGCTCTGCCTTGACCAACTAAGTTGCAAGAACTCAGCCAGACGGACAGAAGGTGGTAGTTGTGTTAGGATGGAACGCGTCCATGGTGGTCTGAGGGATTGCTTCTAAAAGGTCTTGTCTTGATGCATGTCGAGTCTTGTGGGGAAAGTGCACCACCTCTCGAGAGGGTAAAACTATGTACTTATCCGTGTCCCCGGTTATGGACAATTTCTGAGCCTCAAGACAGTGAAGCAGTTCAATAATCTCCTCATCCAAATTTCTCTAAGTTAAAACTTGCGGGTGAACATGGGTAGAGGTTCAATGATGTCTATCATTGGTACCTTGGTGTTTGAATGAGAAAAACTTACTCTTCAAAAACTATAAGTTAAACTAGCTTTTAGCAAAGTCAGCCATAACCCCACATAGCCATATATTCATGTAGTTGTTGGATTATACTAAGTATCTATGGTATCACTTGCCAATACAATTCCAAATGTATTGACCCTTGTGGCTGTAACTTATTATGTTGCAGGATACTCTGATGATGAGTAGGGTTGCGGGTCTACACTCGACATGTTTGCCTGTGGCGCATGAAGACAAAAGACTCTATTATTATTATGCTATGTAATGTGAACCTTGAGTATCTTAGCCTTGGGCTAAGTGAGTTGTAAGAACCATTATATTCCTGGATATGCGATGTAATAATGACCTTTGTTTCTGTGTACTTCATCTTAAACTATGGGTGCTAGCATTTCGATCCAGGGACTAGCACTGCAATCACAGGGATCTTACCTTATTATGGTGAGATCTTACAGATGGTATCAGAGCACTGTGTTGCCTGTAGGTTCGTGACCCTAGAATGGATTAGACTAAGGAAAACCCTTAGGAAAAATAACTCTAAATTCCAACTTTACACTTGTCTTTTCATCTCGTAAAGCTTTCCCTAATCATCCTTTCTCATCTATTTTTGTAGATGTCCACCATCAATGAATCTGTCAAGAAGGGACCACTGATGACTATGACCCTGGAGTGTGAGACAGAATTTCCCAATGCACTCAAGAACCTCATGCTCGGCTTGGGAATGAATGGTGAAGCCGTGTACAAGGGATTCCCTGTGATAGATGAAGGACAAGATTATTGGTGGGTGCAACTCCATTTGTACAAGAACAAGTAAGATGATCCCAAGAGTACGGGATTCTGCATGTTCACCAACTCTGAAAAGCACACGTCATTCTTTGACTCTGCAGGGAATGCTGCATGGAAAGCTATTGAGGAACTTGGGGAGAGACTCAAGTATAGAATGCTCAATACTCAGGAGGATCTCAAGGAGGAGAAACGTCTTGTCCAAGACTCAAAGGCCACTGTGAAACGCCTAAGTAAGGATATCATAGGCCTGGCTTTAGAGCTATGCGACCAAGACAAGCAGATTGCTGCCAATGATGCCCAAATTGCCACCTTGGTTAAGAAGGAGTGAGATACTAGTTGGACCACCACCCTTGGCGTTTTATCACGTTAGTATTTTGATCATACCAACCTATGTGGTATGGCAAAAATAAGTTATGTCTGGAACCTTGACTGCTTGAGTTGAATAATGTATTGCTACTTGGAATGTTTTGTTGGTTGTTTTTTTTATTTTATGACTTGTGACTTGTGTTGTTACTAATTTTCTCCATATTATGCAAAAGATGCCGAATTTTGTCTACAGCACGGCCGAGGATTTCAAGGGGACTCGCTTTGGGACTCGTATGTTGGAGCTAGTCCAAGTGCTCGCTCTTCCAATCCCTACCATTCAGGGACTTCAGCTAAGGAAGTTTCAGAGGAAGGACTTATGGGGATTCAAGGTTACCCAGCCAGGACGTGAAACAGATCCCCAAACTAGGGAGATTTCCTTCAAGATACTCCATGATGACATGGATAGGGCCTCGACGTCGCTATGCAGGAGCTATTGGGACGCCTATGTGGACGTCACTCTTCTGAGATTAGGAGCCACTACTTCCACTTCTTTGGGAGGCGCGACAAGGATGGAGAGCCTATTGTGTTGGACGAGGCCACTAAGGAGTCTATCAAGCCCGTGCGTCACTACCTCTAGGACTTAGAGAGCCTTATCAGACACCTTGATACTGATAGGACTAATGTGATGCTTAGTAATGATGAACTACGAGTCCAACTTAAGGAGAAGGACAAGGCCTTCCAGGAACAGGAAAATCGAATCAAGGAAATGGAGAAGAAGTTTGAAGACCAAGAGAAGAAATTCAAGAGTCAAGATAAGAGAGTTCAGGAGAAGAACAAGAAGATTAGAGACTTGGAGACTGAGTTAGAGCTTGAGAACATTGAACTGGAAGCGGATCACGAGGTGATAGAGAGGCTACGCACACAGAAGAGAGAATTACAGACAAAGATCAATGCTTTGACTACAAGCTTGGAGGAATACAAGGCAGGATTCGCAGCAACATGACTCGCACTAGTGGAGGAGGAAGTTGACATGGAGGAGTAGTGATACTATTCCATCTACCTATCATTTTATTATTATCGAGTTGCATAGGTCATACCGACTTGTGGGTGACTATGCTAGTATGTTAATTTTTTGCAAACTCTGTCATTGTAGTGATGTTGAACCTGCATGTGCTTGTTTGTCTGATTGTTGTTTTTATTTGGGTTATCTATCATTACTTACCCTTATTAAACCCACAGATGCCTCCCCGACGCAACAGCGAGGATAACAATGATAATGGCAATGGAATGCAGCAGATGATGGCTGCACAGACCCAATTGATGCAGATGATGACTCAATTTATGGCAAACCAGAATCAGAACAACAATAATAACAATAACAACAACCAGAACAATCCACCACCTCTGGATATGCTTACAAGATTTCTAAGGCTGAGACCTGCTAAGTTCTCGGGTACCACTGACCCCATGGTAGCAAATGATTGGCTATGTTCTGTGAATAAGGACCTAGTCACGGTTGGATGCACGGATGCAGAAAAGGTCAGATTCGTAGCACACTTATTGGAAGGTCATGCAGCTACTTGGTGGGACAATTTCCAAATTACTCACCCTATTGAGGAGGTGACTTGGGCAATGTTTGAGGATGGGTTTCGCACCACTCACATCTCTTCTGGATAATGGGGGTTGAAGAAAAAGGAGTTTCATAACCTCAAGCAACGGCACTGCAGTATTTCTGAATACATCGAAGAGTTCAATATTTTGTCACGTTATGCACTCGATGATGTTGACACTGATGCAAAGAGAAAGGAGAAGTTCCTAGATGGGCTGAATGATGAAATTTCTATGCAACTATCTGTTGCATATGTTCCAACTTATCAATCCTTGTGTGATAAAGCTACCATCCTGGAAAACAAGATGAAGCAAGTGGAGGGTAGAAAGAGGAAGCACCATTTTGATAAGTTTGGATCAGGATCTCCTCACAAGCGCTCTCATGGTGAAGGAAGTGGGAGTTCAGGATTCCACAAGAAAGGGAATCATAATAACCATCGTAACAACCACCACCATGATGGAAACAATCATCATGGACATAACAAAAGTGGATTCAGGAACAACCACGATGGTCATGGCCATGGAAACCAAAATGGTCAGAATCGTCACAGTCAGCCAACAAAGAAAGACATCAGTCAGGTGGAATGTTTCAAGTGCAAGATGGCAGGGCACTATGCTAATGAATGCCCAGAGAAGAAGACTGATGGGGCTAAGCCGAACCCATTCCAAAAGGGTCATGTAAATCACATCAATGTGGAGGAAATTCAAGAAGGATCTGATGCCGTGATCGGTAAGTTCAAGATTAATTCCTTTCCTGCACTTATCCTTTTCGATACTGGCTCATCGCATTCATTCATTTGAAGAGCATTTGTAATCAAAAACGAACTCTCCACTGAAACCATTGGATGTCCCCTTAAAGTAAGCTCCCTAGATGGAGAAATGATAGTAAATTCTGGGTGTCGACAGATAACCCTAGAAATTGGGAAGAACCAGTTTCCAGTTAATTAATAATCCTAGAGTCCCTAGGATTAGATGTAATATTAGGGATGGACTAGTTGACCCGTCATGAAGGAGTGATTGATTGTCCCAAACAAACTGTTATGCTCACCACCCTAGAAAAGAAAAGGATCAGGTTCAAGTCTAACTTTGAACCCAAGGGGAGCAAGGTTAATCATCTTAAGGGGGTTAGCCTAGACAGTGTGCCAATAGTGAAGGAGTACCCAGATGTGTTCCCTGAAGAATTACCTAGCATGCCACCAGATAGGGATGTGGAGTTTCTGATAGACCTACTGCCAGGAACTGGGCCTATAGCAAAGAGACCTTATAAAATGTCGGTGGACGAGTTAAAAGAACTCAAGAAACAGTTGGGAGAACAGTTGAAAAGGGATTTATCCAACCAAGTTTGTCGTCTTGGGGAGCACCAGTTTTGTTTGTTGAGAAGAAGGACCGAAGTCAAAGGCTATGCATAGATTATCGTTCACTTAATGAAGTGACCATAAAGAATAAATATGCCCTGCCTAGAATAAATGATCTCTTCGATCAGCTAGAGGGAGCATATGTGTTCTCAAAAATTTATCTTCAATCAGGATACTTCCAACTAAAGATTAGAGAACATGACATACCCAAGACTGCATTCACCACTAGATATGGGTTGTATGAATACACAGTGATGCTGTTTGGATTGACTAATGCACCAGCCTATTTCATGAACATAATGAATAAGGTATTCATGGAATTCCTTGACAAGTTCGTAGTGGTATTCATCGATGACATATTGGTATATTCCAAGAGCAGCAAAGAACATGAAGAACATCTACGCCTAATCCTAGAGAAACTTAGGGAACACAAACTTTATGCCAAGTTCAGCAAATGTGAATTTTGGCTGAATAAAGTGGGTTTTCTTGGGAACATAGTATCTGGAAATGGTATAGCTTTGGATCCAACAAAAGTGGCAGCTGTGACAGAATGGGAGCCTCCTAAATCTGTTAAGGAAATCCATAGTTTCCTAGGCCTAGCAGGGTACTATTGGAGGTTCATTGAAAATTTCTCTAAGATAGCAAAACCTATGACTGATCTGCTAAAGAAAGAGAAGAAGTTTAATTGGACAGAAGCTTGTGAAACCAGCTTTCAGGAGTTGAAGAAGAGACTAGTGTCAGCACCAGTGTTATGTCTACCAGACCTTGAGAAAGACTTTCAAGTATACTGTGATGCATCTCACCAAGGATTAGGAGGTGTACTGATGCAGGAAGGTAGAGTTGTAGCTTATGCATCAAGGCAACTCAAAAATCATGAAGTGAACTATCCTACTCATGACCTAGAGTTGGCATCAGTTGTGCATGCCTTAAAGACATGGAGGCATTATCTTATGGGAAAACGTTGTGAAATGTTCACTGGTCACAAGAGTCTGAAATACATTTTTACATAGAAAGAACTCAACATGAGGCAAAGAAGATGGCTAGAACTTATCAAAGATTACGACTTAAGTTTGAAATACCACCCTGGAAAGGCAAACATCATAGCCGATGCATTAAGCCACAAAGCTTATGTAAATAGCCTCAATAAAGGAGAATTGCCGGAGGAGTTATGTGCCCAATTTAGAGAGCTGAGACTTGAGATAGGGCCTGAAGGGTATCTTGCATCCTTGGAAGTGCAACCCACACTAATTAACAGAATTCAAGAAGCCCAAAAGTTGGACAAACAAATAGAAGAAATCAAAATTAAGGTTAGTGAAGGCAAGGCAAGAGGATTTCATGTAGATGAACAAGGAATCTTATGGTACGAAAAACGTATCTGTGTTCCGCAGGATCTTGAACTTAAGAAGTTGATCTTACAAGAAGCGCACAACTCACCATATTCAATTCATCTTGGCAACACCAAGATGTATGTGGATGTTAAGGAAAGATTTTGGTGGAATAATTTAAAGAAGGACATAGCAGAGCACATTGCCTTGTGCGACGTGTGCAGTCGTGTAAAGGCAGAACATCAAAAACCGACAGGATTATTACAACAACTGCCAATACCTGATTGGAAATGGGATAAAATCGGTATGGATTTTATCACCGGACTGCCAAGGACTAAATCTGGATACGATTCTATATGGGTTATCGTTGACCGCTTGACAAAAGTGGCCCATTTCATACCAGTGAAGACCACTTATACAAGTGCAAAGCTAGCCAAGATATACATGAATAGAATTGTATGTTTACATGGGGTACCTAAGAGTATCGTGTATGATAGAGGAACTCAATTCACTTCGCACTTTTGGCGATAACTTCACGAGTCATTGGGAACTCGATTAGAATTCAGTACTGCATTTCATCCACAAACTGATGGACAGACAGAAAGGACCAATCAAATATTGGAAGATATGCTGAGAGCATGTGCATTAGATTATGGATCTAGTTGGGATGAGAGTCTACCATACGCAGAGTTTTCCTACAATAACAGCTATCAGTCAAGCATAGAAATGGCTCCATTTCAATTCCTTTATGGAAGGAAGTATACTACACCGTTGCTATGGAATGGAGTAGGAGAAACAAATTTGTTCGGGCCAGACCTAATCAAGGAGGCTGAAGAGAAAGTTAAGATGGTAAAGGATAGGCTAAAGGTAGCCCAATCTCGGCAAAAGAGCTATGCCGATCCAAAACGTAGAGAGGTTACCTATGAGGTTGGTGATAGATCTTATCTTAGGGTATCACCACTTCATGGTGTGAAGAGATTTAGAACCAAAGGAAAATTAGCACCACGCTATGTAGGACCTTTCAAGATTTTGAGCCGCAAAGGAGAAGTGGCATATGAGATAGAACTACCAGAATCTCTGTCAGCAGTTCATAATGTATTCCATGTCAGTCAGCTGAAAAAGTGTCACCCAGAGATGGAAGAAACTTTGTTGAAAGACACTATACTATTAGAGGAAGTTCAGCTAGAGAATGATCTCACTTATGAAGACAAACCTATTAAGATTCTGGAGACAGCAGAAAGAATTACCCTTACCAAGACCATCAAATTCTGCAAAGTATAGTGGAACCATCACACTGAATCAGGAGCAACATGGAAGAGAGAGGATGAACTTCGGAGAGATCACCCTCACCTATTTGCTAGCTAACCCGAATCTCGAGGGCGAGATTCATCTTAAGGGGGTTAGATTTGTAACATCCCAAAAAAATTTCCTAAAAATCTTCATCATAGCATTCATATCATCATGGCATGTACTACCTTGCATTTAGGTTTGTCCTCCAAAAATTTGGTGAAATTTAGAGGCTTTTGGAGCACTTTTGCTAAATTCAAGAAAAACTAGAGAAGAAATTCAAAAAAAGAAAAAGAAAAGGAGAGAAAAGAGATTTCAAACAGCTGCAGCAGTTCTGGCCTTTTGGCCCAAACCGCCCTAGCTAGCCCACCCGTCCTCCCTCTCCCCCTTTCTGACTTGTCGCACACCCCCTCAGCTCACCCGCACCCATTTACCTCCAGGCCCCACGCCACGTCAACGCCACCTCAGCGTCTTCCACACGAACGGCCGGCGCCCTCTCTCCTCCTATGCCGTTTCCATGTCCGATTGATTGCGAGCGTTACCGTGAGTAAATCGCCACCGCTTCGGCCCCTTCTTAATCCCCACCCCTTCGTCGACCGATTCCCCCAGCCACTGCCCCTGGAGAGCCCCCAGGCTCCCCAATTGCCACCTCAAACCTCCGTCGACCGAAGCAGCTCCAACGACAATTCCGGTGAGCCTCGGCCACGCCGTGCCCTCCTCTCTGCCATGGGTTGTTTGCCATGTCCTAGCGCGCGTTTTAACCCCGGCCGCATACTTTCTTTCGCACTAGGTCGACGACACGGTCCAACTCCGGCGAACCCCTCTGCCACCGCCGTCCATCGCCTTTTCTGGTGAAGGTAGGGTTCCCGCCGCCGCCTTTTGGTCTCTGCTAGGTCGAGCTGATCCAGGCGCACCCCACTAACCCCCTTGCTGGCTGGTTCGAGCCCCAGGTCGTCATCTCCGACACCGAGCCACGAGCTTCGCCGTCTGCACAACTCCGGCGAGGGATCAAGGACAAGCCAGAGCACCCCCCGCGCCGCAGTGACCTCCATCGAGACCGCCACGACCTCCTCGACCTCTGGTACGTGTCCACTGTCTCCCTGCCCCTGTAGAATCGCTGGAACGCCATCGGCCGACGCTCTCCCGCCGCGCGCAGCCGGTCAACGCCGCCCGTCTCCGACCAGGCCGCTAGGGACCGTTAGATCTTGTGTCTGCGGCTAAGATTAGATCGAGCACGAACTGGTACAGGCTAATCAGATCCGTCTGTTTATCACTTAAAATCCAACGGCCCGCAGCAGTCGATCCGACTGAACTGGTACGGGCCAATTAGATTGCGCCACGTCGCCCAGGTTATCTGTTGAAATAGAAAATTAGACAGATTTTGTATTAAATTTAGAAAATCCATAACTTTTGATCCACAATTCAGAAAAATGCAAATTTGGTGTCTATGGATTCAGAAATATAAGACCTTTATTATAGAGGCAAAACCTTTTTAGGAGTATTTTGCTCATAAAAATTGTTCTATAAATCGTTTTGGGGTATTTCTTATGCATTTAGATGAGGTATTTTACCCTCTATACTATAGACTCTGTAAGTTATAGAGTTATCATATCATTGCATTTTGCATGCATTCATATCTTTGTAATGTTTTATTGATTGAATTATTGTTGTTGTATTGTTCTTTGTGTAGATTGTGTGGATTGTGAAGTTTGTTGCTGTGAGGATTGTACCTATTCCCCTAGCTACCAAGGCAAGTGATATTTCATCTCATGTCCTATTATTTTCACTATTGCACTAGTGTTATTTTGGTAGATCTTAGCATGATAGGATTATTTACATGTTACTATACTATGCTATACTACCCTATAGACTATATCTTGGCAGTATCTCCTAGTTGAAAGACTTCGTATGCTAGAGTGCTTAGCCATGCTATTAGAATTCGTGGGTGGAAAATACATATAAGATAGTATGGAAATATATTATTTTGTTTGATTAAGAAAACAACTAATATTAATGAAACACCTGGGTGGAATGGGACTTGCTTGGATTATGTTGAGTGGTTACTCAGGGGCCATGTCTATGGTCAGCTGATGTATCACACTTGTGGATGGCCACCCAGGAACAAAGAGATTGGAGACGTTCTTGTCACGAAGCTTCCAGTGCAGCCACATGGCATATGGGCTCTGCCTTGACCAACTAAGTTGCAAGAACTCAGTCAGACGGTCAGAAGGTGGTAGTTGTGTTAGGATGGAACGCGTCCGTGGTGGTCTGAGGGATTGCTTCTGAAAGGTCTTGTCTCGATGCATGTCGAGTCTTGTGGGGAAAGTGCACCACCTCTCGAGAGGGTAAAACTAAGTACTTAGCTGTGTCCCCGGTTATGGACAATTTCTGAGCCTCAAGACAGTGAAGCAGTTCAATAATCTCCTCATCCAAATTTCTCTAAGTTAAAACTTGCGGGTGAACATGGGTAGAGGTTCAGTGATGTCTATCATTGGTACCTTGGTGTTTGAATGAGAAAAACTTACTCTTCAAAAACTATAAGTTAAACTAGCTTTTAGCAAAGTCGGCCATAACCCCACATAGCCATATATTCATGTAGCTGTTGGATTATACTAAGTATCTATGGTATCACTTGCCAATACAATTCCAAATGTATTGACCCTTGTGGCTGTAACTTATTATGTTGCAGGATACTCTGATGATGAGTAGGGTTGCGGGTCTACACTCGACATGTTAGCCTATGGCGCATGAAGACAAAAGACTCTATTATTATTATGCTATGTAATGTGAACCTTGAGTATCTTAGCCTTGGGCTAAGTGAGTTGTAAGAACCATTATATTCCTGGACATGCGATGTAATAATGACCTTTGTTTCTGTGTACTTCATCTTAAACTGTGGGTGCTAGCATTTCGATCCAGGGACTAGCACTGCAATCACAGGGATCTTACCTTATTATGGTGAGATCTTACACTTAAGACCTATTATCTTGAGTGCACTAATGTTGCTAATAAAGATTGTGTGAAATTTTGTATGAAGAAAAATTTCAGGTGTATGGAAGGAATGAGCAATGAGATGAAGGATGGACTAAAGCTCAAGCTTGGGGATGCCACGCATGTCACCCCAAGAAATATCCAAGAAGTACAAGCGTCAAAGCTTGGGGATGCCCAAGGCATCCCCTTCTTCATTAATAAAAATCCCAGGTTTCTTCCAAACACTTTATTTTTATTGTTTCATGCACAGCTGTGTTGTTCTTGGAGCGTCTTCTTTTTTGTTTTTGTTTTGGTTTTTTGTTTGCTTTGTTTTCTTAGTTTGCTGAATAAATTGGTTGGACCCCCTCTTTCATACATTGGTTTTCAAATAGTTTGGTTTGGATTGGAAAAGAGTAGGAAAGCTCATGCTTAAGTGGTAAAGAGAGCTTGTTTTTGATTGTGGCAAATGCTTTGTCATGTCATGCTTGATATTGTTTTGGCTTTATGCTTAGTATTTTTTGTTGTAGCATGACTTATTATAAACAATTGAGATTGCTTAATGTGCCTTGGATGAATCATGCGTTGTTTTAGCATATTAAAGCGTAAGTATAGTGGTATTCTCCTTTGATGCTTTATTTGGGTTGACTTGGCGCATGATCACACCATGTTATGACTATCTCAAGTCACCTTAAGCCTGTATGATCCTTCAGTTTTCAACTTGTAGTATCACTTTATGCTTTGATCAATGATGTTTTGTCGCTCTGCATGATTATGGCCATTATTGCTCTCTCCTTTGTCACTCCCTTACTATTGCTAGCCTTCACTTACACTGAGTATGTTTTACTCAAGTTTCCAACTCTCTTAAACCAAATATTGCCAAAGTATCCACCATACCTACCTATTAGCATCATTTGCTACTTCCGTGCATATTCAATATGCCTTGTTTTCTTCTGAATAAAATGTTTGCTTGTTATGAGAAAGTTAGTTAGTAAAGCTCTCACGAACTTGATGGCACACTTCATTTTCTTGCACTTAATAAACCTGAACCATTGCGTCTTATTTGTTGCGCATATGCTTGCGCTTTATGAATTGAAGTTAGCAGAACCATGTATCATGGGGACCGCTTTCAACGCTTCATAGGTACTTTGTACCTAGTTGATATCATGTTCTTTTGCTTATGGATCCCGGCGGTGTGAAATAAAATTGGAACTTGTAAGATCATGGAGTTTGTATGTATGTAAAAGAAATGCCTGGGCCGCGAGCCTAAGCCATGCCTAATCATGGTGGAAACTTGCAGCATAACCATAATGAGCATTCTATGAAGCATCCTCAATAAAAATCTATGCACATAGTAAATAAAAAGATCGCCGAGATGCTCATTGTCTGCTTGCCTTGTTATTTTGATTATGGGATAGCTCCTGTGTCATGTGCAAGGGGTACCCCGTTGGCGGTTCTCTATGATACGTATATACTTACAATGACAAGAGCTTACTTGTGACTGAAGTTGAGTAGCATGAGGATCGGTCTTCGTAAGTAAGGGGCATGAGACTTCGATTTATAACTTGTCAAGCATATCCTCTTAGTTGTGTCACTTTAACCTTAACCATTTAAAGATGCTTATGATAGGGGCAATGAGATCTCAAAGCTAATGAGTACCATACTTTCAGCATTTGGAAGCCTTTCAAACTTTTCAAAACCTGTTTATTTCCTTGTTGAGTCTTCACACATTCTATGAGCACTTTCTTTAGAGCATAGTGGCCATTCTTAGTTCTATGTGCATTGTCCCAAGACTAGTTGATTGATGCATAACTTGATATTGCTTGTTTTAAACTATTTGTATCTAGTCATTCTTGTAAACTTTGAAGGTGTCCTTTGCATTTATGTTTGATATTCTATGAGGGACAAGCTGAATGCCACTATGATATGTTTTCTTTATGTGAAACAAACAAACGTCTTGCAAAGCATTGTTATTCATGAATCTTTCGTTTGTGCCTTTTCATGTTGCATCATAGTTGCTATGTCTTATTGTTAGAACTTTGTCTTTCATGTTATGATTGAAGTACTATGATCCCAGCTTTGATTGTTTTACAAATTCTTTGATCAATTTTATGATGGTGCATGTCACCTCAAAAATTATTCTTTCTTTTTATCACTTACCTACTCGAGGACGAGCAGGAGTTAAGCTTGGGGATGTTGATACATTGCAAATGTACCTATAATTTTTGATGTTCCATGCTTGGTTTTATCCACTTCCTTGTGTTTTATCCACACTTTGGAGTACTTTTCATATGATTTCTTGGACTAACCTATTAACAAGAGCCACAATGCCAGCTGCCTATTTTCTGCTGTTTTTGGTTCCAGGAAAGTCAAAAATTGAATATTCTCGGAATTGGACGGGACAAAAGCCAAAGTGCCTATTTTTCCAGAAGACTCCAGGAGCCAGAATACGAGACGGAGGAGGGCTAGGGGCTGGCCACACCACCCCGGTAAGGGCTGGGCCGCCGCCAGCATGGTGTGGTGGCCCGAGGCACCCCCTCAGTCTCCCTCTTCGCCTATAAGAAGCCTTCTGACCTAAAAACTCCGGGGGGTCGATGTTTTTCCAGAAGGAGTTCCGCTCTGCCACCACCACCAGATTCCACGAAACAGCACCAGAAACTCCGTTCTGGCACCCTGCCGGGACAGGGAATTGGAGGAGATCATCGCCATCATCATCACCATCGCTTCTCCATCGACCACCCATGTTTCCACCATCTATGAGTGAGTAATCCCCCGCTGTAGGCTATGGGGATGGTAGGGATTGGATGAGATCGTTCATGTAATGGCATCAGATTGTTAGGGCATGGCGCCTAGTATCTTTTATTAGTGCTTTATGACTTTGTTGCGATTTGTTGTGATTAATGCTTGTCACTAGGGCCCGAGTGCCATGATTTCAGATCTGAACATGTTATTGATTCATTATGATAGTATTGTTTTTGGTCTTATCTGCAAGTTGTATACACACGTTGTTTTCCGGAACCTATGGCCCCGAAGTGACAGAAATCGGGATAACCGGAAGGGAATGGCTTTGATGTGAGGATCACATGTGTTCACAGAGTGTTAATGCTTTGCTCCGGTGCTCTATTAAAAGGAGCACCTTAATTGCCAGTAGTTCCCTAGAGGCCCCGCTGCAAACGGGCTGGCAGGACAAAAGATGTTGTGCAAGTTCTCATTGCGAGCACGTATGACTATATATGGAACACATGCCTAGGATTGTATAGTACTTGGATGCTTTATCTTATTTATCTGCAATTGCCCTATGTTCTGATTGTTATGTGAATTGTCTTGTCCATGCAACGCCCGTCCATCCATCCCTATGCCTACCTTTTCGAATCCCACTTCATCGCTTTTGTTACTACCGTCTTTTGCTTTACTATTACCTTACTATTCCTACTACAAAACTGTTACTCTTGATAAACTGTGAGCAAGATTGTTTCCAGGTGCAGCTGAATTGACAACTCAGTTGTTAAGGCTTATGAATATTCTTTGGCTCCCCTTGTGTCGAATCAATAAATTGGGTTTCACTTCCCTCGAAAATACTGTGATACACCCCCTATACTTGTGGGGAAAAATGAGGGCAAAAGGAACAATGAATGAAGAGAGAAGCTGCTCTAGATTCCCTACCTTTTTGGGCAAAAAAACACAACTGTTAGAGAGAGAGGGGAAAAGGCGCTCTTAAAAAGGCCAAATAACAAAAAAAAATCCAATTTAGGCGTTAGGGCGCACGTAACGGCCAAGGCTTTGACCAGACGACACCCCGCTCCGAGCGAATGTGAGGGCTTCGGAATATCGGGAGGGCAAAAGTGAGGACAAACAAGACACAATGTTGCTATAGCTAAATCTTACAAAAAGCTGAATTTGGCTTTACCATGCAATTTGGCTAGATCTCCACAATGTAGCTATTCTAAATCCTTAAACTATGTGGTGCGTTGAAACCTAATGCTTTTCCACCGACACGTGTGTTGCAAAGTTGCTTGATCGTGCATGCTTACACAAGTGGCCTCATAGAAACTTATAGAAGCATGGGCAAACGAGATTCATTTTGGCAAATTCTGGACAAGCTTTAGCAATCGTAGCATCGGCTGGACGGCCTGATCGGTGGATGCTAGGTCCATGTCTATGCTTACACTTGTTAAACTTGTTAGGAATAATAGTTGTACACTTCCTTCTGTCATGTCACGTTACGTCGTGTCAGCACCTCGCACCCGTTGCGGATCAGCAATGGGACGGTGGTCTATGTGACCAGTCTCTGCCACGCCAAAGCCACGTCGCACACCCGTCCCATCGCCTAGCGGGGCGGACGCCGAATTTACTCTCTAGGATTGGAAACCAACTGTTCTTGCGTGGTCAAACTTGCCTCCTGACGAGGGTTTAACTCGTCAATGCCCATTGTTATGGACTTGGGTTTTGGAGAAGGAGGGAGCGCTGGAGACATCTATTGGCTAGCAAACAAGCACACAGGGGACAAAGGATTTACCCAGTTTCAGGCCTCGTAGAGGTCCCTACTCCTGCTTGTCTTCTCGTGGAATTATCGAGGGAGTCGAAAGTTACAATGGTGCGCAGATGCAATCTAGAGAGGGTTAATTGTCTTCTCCTCGCTGCCCCCTCCTAGCCTTTATATAGATAGGCTAGGTCTCGGGTAGCAGGTCGAGTCGGTTACAAGTTAGGGTTTTCCCCTTCAAACTTTCTATCTTTAGCTTCTTCTTGTCCTTCAAGGAATGGAGAGTCCGCAGGTTACTCGAGTCCTTTCATCTGGGCCTTGGCGACACCGTGGGCCTATTCGTATTTGGACCGTATATACCAAGCTTGAGTACCTGTAGGGTATACCCATGTCAGTAGCCCCCGATTGTCCAGTGGAATCGCAGATTCGACTAGGACTTTTTGAAGTCTTCGAGTGCCTGAACGAGTACATTTTCGACTGCTTTTATTTGCGTCATAGGGATTGTTGATATACGTGCCTGATATAGCCGAAGTATCGGTATCAGTTAACCCCCTTAGGGTGAAACAACGCAATCTACTCGAACTCGAGTCCCCGGACTCGAATCCGAAAAAGTGTTGGCGTAATTTGACTCAGGCCGCGGAGGTCTTACAGGAGTCGAATTCCAGTTATATGGGTGTGAGCACTCGGCGCGTCCGTCAAGGCATGTTCATCGTGCCTCTAGGCACGGATATATTTCTGGTAGTGCGCAGTTAAATGCGTTGCCAGGCCTTATTCATGTCTTACCTTCACGCTGTAAGCGCAGCATCCGAATTTTATCATCGCGGAGATGATTCGGGCGACCCAGGAGACGTAATCTCTTTGTAGGGAAAATTATGAGGCGGTGTCGCCATGAGTTGTGAGTGCGGATGTTATCAACACACAGTTTTTATGCAAATAATCATAGGGTGCGCGACCAGCGCTCCCTATGGGAGTAGCCCCCGAGTGCCTGGTTGAGTCGAAGACTCAGGCAGGGACTAAAGAGCCTTTGCGACTGCTGTCGTCTTTTGCTCGTTTGTTTCAGTAGAAGAATTAGGCAAGGACTAAAACATTTTTGCGACTGCTGTCATCTTTTGCTTACTTGTTTCAGTCGAAATTGTTTCTGGCGCTCCCTATGGGAGTAACCCATGTCCATAATCGAACCGTGTTTCGAGTGATTGGGTTTGATTGTGATTTCCCACATTCCTGCAATAAGAAAAGAAAAAGTCGTAGGGTGCACGGCCAACGCTCCCTATGGGAGTAGCCCCCGAGTGCTTGGTGGAGTCGAAGACTCCAGCAGGGACTAAAGTAGTCAAAGTTTTCCGCTGCGTAGATTTGATGACGTCAGTGCTGACGCTTGTATGACCTCAGTTGCCCGCGTGAGCGAGTTTGACGGGACGTGACGAGGGGTGGGTCCCACTTTCTGACTTTGATTTGACTTGGCATGCGTAATCTTATTTTTAACTGCGCCTCCTCGATTTCCGCGCGTAATGGTAGAAGTGGGGGGACGGTTCGCGCTTCCTCTTCTCCACGTGTCCAACGCGATGCGTGTCACGTGTCCAATAGGGTTTTTGTCAGCCGTTGGATTGCATCTCCCAGGGGTTAAGTAGCGGCGCTGTGGAGGTAATTTTCCATCTGCGCTCTTTCGTCCTTGCTGCCATTGCCATTGCTGCTGTTCTTCTGCTTTCCTGCGCTCGTCTCCTCCACAGCGCTGGACCACCTCCGTTCGTTTCGAAGCTACTTTCTGCGCTCTCATCGCTGTCGCGCAATGGGAAAGAAGAAAGGAGGCGCTGCCGCTGATTCCACGGCCACCATTGCCACGACGAAGAAAAAGGGTGGCTCTGCTGCTGCGGGCACCAGCGCCGCTGCCGGCGGGAAGAAGAAGGTCGCGGGCACCCGCGTGACAAATGGTGCATGGCGCCCCTCCATCATCAAGGCGTCCGATCTCCGTCTTCTTCGCCGGGATGGAGTTATTTCTGTGGCAGTCGCCGATGCGCACGTCCCCGGTGGTGATACCATTCCTGCTCCTCCCGCTGGTTTTCGAGTGATGTTTCTCGCATTCGTCATTCGCGGTCTCTCCTTGCCTATCCACCCCTTTCTTAGGGGTCTTCTTTGCTTCTACGGGCTCCAGCTCCATCAGCTGTCCCCAAATTCGATTCTTCACATCACCTGCTTCATCACCCTTTGCGAGTGCTAGCTCAGAATCGAGCCATACTTTGGTCTTTTGAAGCGCTTGTTTAAATTGAAGCGTCAGAGTCCGCATCTGGCTCTTTAGTTTATGACGTAGGTGGTTGCGGAATCCACGTCGACCCATCCGCCACCTACTTCGACATCAAGCTTACCAAGTCCGTCTAGGGATGGAGGGACAAATGGTTCTATGTCTGCGATCAGAAGGCCAAAGATGAGCACTTTGGACTCACGCCCTTCGATCCGGCGACTCCCTACAAGAAGATGCGTTCTTGGAAGAACATAGTTATGCCTGGCAAACTTGCGGAGACGGACGTGCTGTATCAGCGCGTCTGCGACCTCGAAAGTCGCATAGGCGCAGAAGAGGGAGGCTGCGCTCTTATCAGAACTTGGCTGCACTATCGCGTCCAGCCTCTCCAAGCCAGAGTCCATCCCATGTTTCAATGGAGTGGTGTTGATGATGCCACTCGCGTGTCTGCTGATGGCATGTCCGCGAGTGAGGTGGATAAGAGGATTCGACTGGTCACGAAGTACACTGTCAAGGATGGGCTTCCAAGTGAACCAGTTGTTCCTCCTTTTGATGCTTCGAATCCTCCTCGTGAGGTATAGTTGTGCTACGCAGTAGCTTATTTTCATGATTGCTTTTCTGTTTGCTTACTTGTTCTGTTTGCTGATCTTCACTGTCTGTATGCAGGATTGGGCGGTGTCGCCATGTATGCCTCCTCTTCCTGAGGGGATTATTCCTCGTGAAGCTTTGGAAGAGGACGAGCCTGAGTCGACTGTCCCTTCTGATGTGGAAGAGGAAGCCCCCGAGTCCGAGAGCCCGGATACTCGCAAGCGTTCACGTAGCGAAGACTCCGACGCGTCGACTCCTTCGACTCCAGGAGGCACGGCTGTTGCCGCGGAGTCGCCAATTCCAGCCGTTTCTGTGAGGGCTGTGGCACCGTCTTCTCGCAAGAAGATGCGATTGTCCAAGGAGTCTTTGTCGGAGTCGGCGGCGGCCACGTTTGATCTTGACAAGTTTGATTGGTAAGTTTGCTAGGTCATTCATTCTTTTCTTTTGTAGTTACCCGCAACAGTACGTTGTACTCATGCTGTTGAAGCTGCTTCGTGTAGTTGTTAGCGCGCGTCGTCCGCAAAAGGAGAAGGATAGAATTGCCATTCGCCTTCATGATCTCACCCAGGAGCAACTTCAGGAGAGCGTATACTTCTGGGTAGATCATGACCGTGCGACTGTGTTGGCGACCCTGCAGGATCACGCATCGCGAGTGCTGCTCTTCCTAAAGAAGTCGCGGTCGTGATTAAAGAATATTTATCGGGCAATGTTCTCGTTGGATGACGCTCCGTCAAGCCTGCTGGCTCTCCTTGCCAAATTTCAGGATATGTCCACGGTTCGCGAGTGTGTGAGGCAGCAGTTGGTGGCTAGTGCCAAGGCTGCCCTCTCAATTGTGTGATTGCACAGGCCTGACGTGGATGTTGCCGCAATTTCTTCTGGGCCGACAGCGCCACCAGCAGGATCTGCCTGGAATATGGTGCCGCATTATCAGGCGGTGGACCGTCTAGCAGAGGAGACTGTCGACTTCTTCGAGGAGCAAACCAACGTTCATCTGTTGCAAGAGTAGCCAAATTTGTATCCTGCACATAAGTGTACTTGTGTCGTAAAGTTCGTATAGATGTTGTAGATAATTTGTTGTCGAAATGTGTATAAGGAGCTTTGTGAGCTTGAGGTGCGTTGCACTTATGTGAGTCCTTTTTGTTAGCCTGGCCATCTTTTATCTCAGTCCCTTGTCAACCTGTTAGGTGCGCTGCAGCTGGGTTGAGTTTGTGTTTTAAGGGGTTCGATTGATGTGCCAGCTACTCAGGATATCGCGTTTTTGGGTTCGAAGAACAGATGCAAGTAGGGTGGCACAGCCCCCGAGTATAAAATTGACAAAGTAAAGGAGGAAACGCAGAGTTTTGGGGCACTTAGCTTTTATTTATTCGGAGACCAGTGCGAGGTACAATGTGTGGCTGAGTAGCCTTATTTGCGATGTAAAAGTAAAGAAAACGACTAAGGATAGAAGCGTCGCAGTTGTGCGACGTTCCAAGGGTTGGAGTATGCGACTCCTATCTCTAAATCTTGAAGGCGATAGGCGCCACCTGGGATTACTTCTGTAATCACGTACGGTCCTTCCCAGGGGGACTCGAGCTTGAGATGTCCTTGCTGCTTCAGTCGCAGGACCAGGTCACCTTCGACGAAGGATCTGGGGCGAAGCCTTCTACTGTGGTAGTTGCGCAGGTTCTGCTGGTAGATCGTAGATCTTTCTGCGGCGATTTCTCTTGCTTCGTCGAGGAGGTCGACGGAGTCTTCGAGTGCAAGGGATGACTCTTGTTCGCTATAGGCGACCACGCGCGGCGCCTTGTACCATACCTCGACGGGTAGTACTGCTTCTGCTCCGTGCACCATAAAGAATGGCGTGTAGCCCGTGGCGCTGTTTGGAGTTGTACGTAGACTCCAGAGTACGGATTGCAGCTCATCTGGCCAGCAACCCGCCGCTTGTTCGAGTGGTCGCAGGAGTCACTTCTTGATGCCGCTGCAGACAAGCCCGTTTGCTTTTTCCACCTGACTGTTGGTCTGTGGATGCGCTACTGAGGCGTAGCTGATGTTGATCCCCAAGTTCTCGCGGAATTCTTGGAACTCCTTGGATGTGAAGTACGTCCCGTTGTCGGTAATGATGCTGTGCGACACACCGAAGCGGTAGACGATGGACTCGAAGAACTTGACTGCGCTGTGCCCTGATTAGTTGGTCATTGGCATGGCCTCAATCCACTTGGTGAATTTGTCAACTGCAACCAAGAGGTAGACGTAGCCTCCGCGTGAGGATCTTGACAGCTTGCCAACCATATCGAGCCCCCATCGTGCAAAGGGCCAGACCAATGGAATAGGCCGTAGCTCTGCGCCTAGTGCGTGTGGCTTGTCCGTGAATCACTGGCAAGCATTGCATTTTTGGACTATGTTCTTGGCGTCGCGCATGGCCGTGGGCCAGTAAAATCCAGCTCGTAGAGCTTTGGCGACGAGGGCGTGACTGCCTGCGTGGTGCCCGCAGGTCCCTTCGTGGATGTCGGGGAGAATTGTTCTTCCGTCAGCCATGGAGACGCATCGTTGTAGCAATCCTGTGATGCTGCGTTAATATAGTTCACCGTTGAGAACGGCGAATGCCTTGGAGCGCCACGCGATGTGCCGTGCATCTGTCAGATCGTCTGGTAGTCTCTTGCTGAGGAGGTATGTGATGTACGGCTGCGTCCAAGATTGCTCGATCATCATGACGCTCATTGGTCCCTCGAGTCCTGTGTCCAGCTCCAAGTCATCTAGTGCCATTGGCTCATTGGGTGGCGTACCCCCCGAGTCCGTTGATGCGCTTGTTTTCTTCTCTGCGGCCTTTGGCTTGATGGAGCGTTCGCATATGCGCTCGAGAAATACCCCAGGTGGTATGGGGGCGCAGGTAGAGCCTATGTTGAAGAGAGTGTCCGCCTCCTCGTTGCTTTCGCGACCTATGTGTCGCAACTCACAACCATCCAAGTCTCCTTCGAGTGTATCGTAGAGGTCACGGTACGCGATCATGTTGTCATTCAGTGCATCGCACTTGTGCATTGTTTGGTTGACGACCAACTTGGAGTCGCCATATATGATGAGCCTTTTGGTGCCACAGGCTTTTTCCATCCTCATCCCATGCAACCGGGCCTCGTATCCAGCCTCGTTGTTTGAGGCTGTGAACTGCATTCGCAGGATATATTTCAGCTTGTCTCCTTGAGGTGATGTCAATATGACACCTGCGCCTGCTCCGTCTTTCCGTTTGGACCCATCGAAGTGCATTGTCTAGAGGTAGGATATATCTGGCTTGTCTGGGAGCTAGTTTTCCATCCAGTGCATGAGAAAGTTAGGGAGCACTTGCGACTTGATGGCGTCGCGTTTTTCGTATGTGATGTCTGATGGAGACAGCTCAATTCCCCAAAGCGCGACTCGCCCCGTGGCGTCGGGGTTATTGAGAATATGCCCCAACGGGGCGTCGTTGACTACCACGATTGGGTGTTCCTTGAAGTAGTGGAGCAGTCGTTGGGCGGTCATAAAGACGCCATACGCCAGCTGCTGGTAGTGCGGGTACCGCTGTTTTGTTGGCGTGAGGACCTCGCTGAGGTAGCATACCGGGCGTTGTACGCCGTGGACTTTGTTTTCCTAGGCTCGTTCGACGACGAGCACTGTGCTTACCACCTAGTTGCTGGCGGAGATGTACAGCAACAGTGGTTCCCTTTCTCGTGGAGTCACCAGTACTGGCGAGGTGGATAGTAGGCGCTTGAGATCTTTGAATGCTTCTTGTGCTTCATTGGTCCACTCGAATTTGTCAGCTTTGCGGAGGATCTGATAGAAGGGTAGCGCCTTTTCACCCATCCGACTGATAAATCGACTGAGTGCCGCGATTCGTCTGGCTAGTTACTGGACGCCTCTTATGTTTTTTGGCTTTTCCATGGCCAGTATGGCCTTTATGTTTTTCGGGTTTGCCTCGATCCCCCTTGCGGAGATAAGATACCAGAGTAGCTGCCTAGATGGTACGCCGAAGGCGCATTTGTCCGGATTGAGCTTGATCCAGTAGCGATCGAGATTGGCAAAGGTTTCGCGCAAATCATCGATTAGAGAGGCTTCCTCCTTGGTCTTTATTACTATGTCGTCGACATAGACTTGGATGTTGCGACCCAGTTACTCCTTGAGGCAAGCCTGCATGCACCGCTGGTAGGTGGCTCCCGCGTTTTTTAGTCTGAAGGGCGTCGTGTTGTAGCAGAACACACCAAAGGGCATTGTAAACGCTGTCTTCTCCTGGTCTTCCTCCTTCATTAAAATTTGGTTATAGCCTGAGTAGGCGTCGAGGAAGCAGAGGCGCTCACATCCAGCGGTGGAGTCGATGATCTGGTCGATCCGTGGCAGCGAGAAGTGATCTTTTGGGCAGTGCTTGTTTAAAGAAGTGAAGTCCACGCACATCCGTAGGATATCCGTGTCCTTTTTTGGTACCAGCAATGTATTGGCGAGCCAAGTGCTTTCTTTGATCTCGCGTACGAACTTGGCGTCAAGGAGTCTGTTGATCTCTATTCCGACTGCCTGCGCTCGTGGCTTAGACAGTCGCCTGATTGTTTGCTTGACTGGCCTTGCGTCGGGGTTGATGTTGAGTGCGTGCTCGGCGAATTCCCTGGGAACTCCTGGCATGTCCGCAGGACACCAGGCAAAAATTTCCCAGTGCTCACGGAGGAATTCGACGAGCGCGAGTTCCTATGCGGGACTCAAGTTGTTGGCGATGAGGGCCGTCTTGGCGGGATCCGATGGATGGACCTGCACCTTCTTTGTGTGCACGGATGAGTCGAAGGAGAGATCAGGTGAGCTTGGCCTACTCAAGGGAGGCAGACTGTTGTCTGTCGTCTCTTTCAGTCTTGCGAGTTCCTCCTGCATGCCGAAGGACTGGGAGATTCTGTTGAATTCCCTGTCGCAAGCGTCAGATCGCTCAAAGTTCCCGTTGATCGTTATGACGCCGTTGGGACCTGGCATTTTCATCTACAGGTAGGCATAGTGAGGTATTGCCATGAACCTGGCGAATGCGATGCGCCCAAGGATGCAATGGTATTGTGAGGGCCAGTTCACGACCTCAAAGTCGATGCGCTCGCGCCGGAAGTTCTTCGGCGTGCCAAAGATGACGTCGACGTTGATTTTGCCTAGGGGTATACGCCTTTCCCTGGGACGATGCCGTGGAACGTTGTGTCCGATGCCTCCAAGCAGGTTAGAGTGATCCTCATTGGTCGCAAGGTACTCGCGAATATGAGGTTGATGCCGCTTCCGCCATCCATGAAGATGCGACTCATGTCGAAGCCTCCAATTTCTGCCTCGAGTACGAGGGGGCAATGACCTGGGCGAGGTACTTGAGGCGGGTGGTCGCGTTTGTCGAAGGTAATGCACGACTCGCTGCCACCGAGGTACTTAGTGGTGGACGGTGGCGAGTGTGTGGCCAAGTTGACTTGGCGAGTGATGGCCTTCTGCACCCTGTTGGAGGGGCGCCCCTTTTGGATCATCATGGTACCCATGGCCCGTGGGTACGGTTCGCCTCCGTAGTGCTGGTCCGGTGCAGCTCCGTTCGGGGGTGGCCCAGGTGGTGGTGGTGGTGGTGCGCCATGTGCCACGACGCCTGAGCAGCTCCGTAGCCTCTTTCGACTGCATTGCGGTTCATCCGAACCAATCCCTCGTGTAGCTTGAGGAACTCGCGGCAGTCCTTGAGGAGGTGGCTGGACTTTCTCTTGCCATCTTGCTTGTTGTTGTAGAAGTGTACCATGCATGGCCCGGACAGTTTGTCCTCGATGGAGGTCGCGGGTGCCTCATCGCGAGTGCGTCATTGCCACACTTTCGTGGTTTTCCCGGAGTCGCGGTATCCGCCGCTGTTGTATCCGTTGTTTATCGTCGCGTCTATCAGCGTAGCCGGCTGCGACCATGTTGACGTCATCGCGATCGTTGTAGATGCGCATGCGACGCTTGCCCCGGCGGTCGCGTCTGCGTTCGAGTTCTGCCTCCTCGTCGGAGTGAGCACGATTCTTCACCGAATCTTCTCCATCGGCCCACCGATTCGCGATCTCTATCAGGTGGTCGATGGTCTGGGGCTTTGAGCAGCCTAGATCATCCCTGAGTTCCATGCGGCGGACGCCACCGTTGAATGCATCAATCTTGCGGTCTTCCGAGATGTTCTCCGCGGAGTTCTTGATGATGGACCACCTTTGGATGTAGGAGCGCAGTGATTCGCCAGATCTTTGCTGGCAGCATCTCAGTTCTTCGATTGAGGCGGGCCGTTTGTACGTGCCCTTAAAGTTGCGCACGAAGCTGTAGACCAGCTCATCCCATCTGCGAATGGATCCGCGTGGGAGGTTATTGAGCCATGCCCGGGCGGCGCCCTGCAGCTGTAGCTGCAAGCATTGCATGGCAGTACTTCGACTACCTCCGTGTAGCCTGACGGAGGAGATGTGGTCCTCCAGCCAGATCTTAGGGTCCTGTAGACCGTCAAATTCTGGGTTCTCCGATGGGAGTTTAAACCCTTGAGGCATTCGCTTCTACCTAATGGATCTGCTGAAGCATCTGGCGCCGCAGAGCTCCCCATCTTCCTCTTCCGAGTCAGTCGACCGAGCACGTCGTGCTCTTGACTTGTCGATCTTGCGTGTGTGAGGTCGTCGCGTGCATCATAGTCGCGGTCGTGTCACCATGAGCGGCGTCATCGAGACAGGTCATGACTGTCATTGCTGGATGAGGGCGAGGAGTAGCGCTTTCCTAGCGCTTTACCCTCTTTGGGTCTAGTATTGGCTCCTTGTCGAGGGCGGCCTCGATTAACCCCAAACCTGCGATCGTAGATCGGTGCATGGCAGTTCGGGGATCTCCAGCTGGCGGCTGGTTATTGAGGAGGTACATGGTGGCTGCTGTCACCGCGGCCTATGGCGTCCTCGGAACCATGTTGCCTCTCGTGTCAACTGTCATAGAGCGGAAGTCGAGGACTTTCGCGGCTTCTATGCGCTCTTGTTCGGTGAGGTGATCCATCCGCGACTGCCTCTTCTTGGCGAGGTACTCGTTGCCTCTTGAGGAGGATCCTCCGTAGGAGGAGAGCCCATCACGACGAAGGATTGATTCGTCCGCTGCCTTCTTACGCGCCTCAAGTTGCGTGATTGTCTGTTTTTGGCGCTTGAATTCTTCTTTAAGAAGCCAATGATAGCCCATCAGCAGTTCCTGCGGGGATCCAAAGGGTAGAGGTGCACCCCGTAGGGCTTCGCGGCAGCGATCCCACTCTTGCTCGTTGAGCCTGATCACGACGCGTTCGCCGGTTTGCTCATTGATCATGCTGGGAGGTTCGACTGCTCCTCCATTGCCACCGTTGCCGGCGTTGGGTAGATCGGTGCCGTTGCCAGTGTTACCACCGTTGTCGCGATTGGGTGGATCAGTGCCGTTGCCGGTGTTACCACCGTTGCCGCGATTGGCGGAGGTGTTGCCTGCGTTGATGACGGCGCACATGAAGTGATTGGGGAAGCTGTTGCTTCCACAACTTTCAGATCCGGAACCGTAGGTTCCAACTTCAGTGGCCAGATCGCTTAGATCGGAGTCGCGACTGCTGTCGCTGACCGTGTTATCGACTGCCACCGGAGCGTTGAGCTCGCTGAGGGTGCCGATCAATGGAGGGAACCATGATGCTAGGGCAATCGCTGGTGTTGCCGGCTGATCAGGCATGCAAAGCGTGCCCATTTGACCAACTTGTAAGCGGAAGCTCCCAATCGCCAGGCTGATTCCGTCTCCCACGGACTCGAAGGACGGGCGGGTGGCTGGCGTGTGGACGGTGAAGTCGAAGGCGCCGACGAGCTGACGAATCTCCGCTGTTGCGGAGTTGTAGATCGCGGTTGATGGGGCCGAAGAAGCCACAACATCAGCACTCCCAATTTCCACAGACGGCTCCAATTGACGAGAGTTTAACTCGTCAATGCCCATTGTTATGGACTTGGGTTTTGGAGAAGGAGGGAGCGCTGGAGACATCTATCGGCTAGCAAACAAGCACACATGGGACAAAGGATTTACCCAGGTTCAGGCCTCGTAGAGGTCCCTACTCCTGCTTGTTTGCTCGTGGAATTATCGAGGGAGTCGAAAGTTACAATGTTGCGGAAATGCAATCTGGCAAGGGTTGTGGAAACTAGGGTTGTGTGCCTTCTCCTCGCCGCCCCCTCCTAGCCTTTATATAGATAGGCTATGTCTCGGGTAGCAGGTCGAGTCGGTTACAAGTTAGGGTTTTCCCCTTCAAACTTTTTATCTTTATCTTCTTCTTGTCCTTCAAGCAATCGAGAGTCCAGAGGTTACTCGAGTCCTTTCATCTGGGCCTTGGCGACACCGTGGGCCTGTTCATATTTGGACCGTATATACCAAGCTCGAGTACCTGTAGGGTATACCCATGTCACCTCCACATGGGTATGACCGGAATATTGGTAAACGCAATTTAAGCATCGCCTTCCGTCTCCTCAGCACATCACTGTGCAAAAATCCCCAACTCATTCCTTCCGCCGCCCTCCGCCGCTGCCACAGCCACCGCAAGAACCATCGATATTGCCGCAGGTACCGCCTCCGCCGGGCCATACCACCGCAACAGATCACTCCACCGCCACGCCCAGTCCCAGCCACCACTACCGACCCTAGGCCACCGCTGCCGCATTAGCTTCTGCCATGGACGCAGAGTACGGCGTGTTCAGAGACAGGAGCGACTTCATCGACGAGTACACCGTCACTGCCCATGGCACCACCAAGCTGACGGTCGTCCACACAAATGCGTCAGCGGAGGTCGCCAAGTTCACCACAATGTACGAGCGGTGGATATAGGAGCCGATGGACAGGTACAAGATCGTCGGCCTTGACCTCGAGTATACCAGAGATAGGAAGAGGATGGCGCTTTTGCAGCTGTCCATGCGCAACCACTACCTCCTATACCACGTATGTAGGGCCAAATCTGTATGCCCGGAGCTTCGCGAGTTCCTACACAGGAGGGAGATCTACTTCGCCAGCATCAACATCAAGAACGACACTCCAAAGCTAGAGCGGGATCTCCTCGTTCATGTCGTCAATCACGTGGATCTCCAATGTTTGTGGAGGTACCCGGATGGCGGTACGGGGAAAGCCGGCATGGCATGACTCGCTACCGAAATCATCGACCTCGAGTACGCTGGCATGAAAGTCGAGTTCCCAAAGCACCTGCACGAGCGATGGGAGTGGAGGCACCTGGATTACGATGCGATCAAGTACGTAGCCAGGGATGCGTATGTCTGCTACGAGATGCTCAACATGATCTGCCGGGTTGCTGAGTGTGCTGTTTACCACTACTAGTTTCGCATTTCGTTCCTAGTTTTATCTCGCCTGTATTTTATCTCGCATGTATTTTCTAAGCATTCTGTGTGTAAGAACCAAGCTCGTATGATCCTCGTATATTAGCTACTTAACTCAGATGAATTACATTCCCCCTTTTGTATGCTCAACATTCATTCTTACAAATTTTGTCTGCGCCATTTGCATGCGGCAGAATCCAGGACTGACATGCATAAGGTGTGATACAGTCATAAGTCATAACCAAACCCAGATTATAGCAAAGGATACAGTCATAACCAAACCCAGATTATAGTTTGACAAAGGTAATACACAGCAGTTCGTAATTGCTCACATAGTGTACTTCTGAAATAACATGTTTTTATAAACACAACAATCATGCACTAAAAGTCTACATCCCAGCCTGTTGGAGAAGGCAACTGATCCCAGGATTCCTTCGATCGCTTGCCCCGGCTTGTAGATTCATCTACACTCCGGTATCTGGGGCAAACAACCTGCCTTGGTGGTGGTTCAATGATGCGATGCCTGGAACGATATTTTACAATCTGGTGGTACAGCTCATGGCTAACATACCCATCAATTGCAGCGTACTTCAGATTAGGTTCAGAAAGTGGCTTATCCTCCCAGTAATCATGCCCTAAACGCATCCACGAACATCTCGGCAATTTTCCCTTCATGTCAGCGTACCACGGGTCGATGAGTTCGGAGGCAAGAGCGGCCATCCCGGTCTTACCGCCCTTCATCCCTGGCATCCAATAAATTTCCTAGATGTCCACTCTGCACTCCTTTGGGATTCCAATGCTGACAGTTGGGCTTTCAAGCATTTTAGTGTCATTCGTGATGTCAACACTAGTAAATGTTATGTGCTGGTTGACGAGAAAGTCATGAAACAGATCCCTAATGCTTTCGCCCCACCTGCATGAAAATGAATTCAGACAAATAATATAGCAATAACTTTTGCAAACAGATGGTTCAGGAACAAAAATACATCAAATTCTACCAGATCCCGTCAGCCCCCTTCTCGCAAAAAGGCTAGTATACGAGGACGTGCCCCTTCATGGAGAGTTGCACCACGGTGATCCTATGGTGATCGCGGCTGTACTCGAGGTCGAGACCTACGAAGCTGTTTTCTTCGAACTGCAGCCAACTCGTGTAATTATTCAGAGTGTTCCTCACCGTCTGAGGGTTGGTGGTGTAGACGACATCGATCTTCTTCCCGCCATGTACTTCTATGTCGAAGTGCGCAGTTTCTTGCCTGCCATTGTTTCGGACGTCCAGAGAGTCCATGACTACAGGCAAGAGGGAAAGGATACGGAGGAAGAGGGTGATGCGGTGGTGGAGGAAATGGATGAGGCCGTGGAGGAGAAAGACGATGAGGTCATGGAGGAGGAAATGAGACGGAGAAGAGAAAGATTGGAACCGCCCTTACTAATATCTGGAATGGTGCACGACCATTCGTAGTAGGGTGAAGGTGGAGTAAAATGGCGGTTTTACACGTCGACGCTAGCGCTTCCTAAAATTTGTTCGGCGCCACTTTCATGCGGTGGAATAGAGGTCTTCCATGCACGATCCAAGTCAAATGTAGACACGTTTGCGCGTGCCGACCTTCACTCACTGACAGGCGGGCCGCACATTTCTCTCTCTTACGATTTATTTTTTCACTTCCTCTAGATGGTTCCGGTTCCCACCCTCAATAATTACGCCCCCTTCCTTGTCTTCCACGCGGACAAGAACCGATGGCGGTGGCGGTTCCTTGCAGATTCACTTCCCACTCGAACAACTGCCCCCATCTCTGATTCCATCCCCTCTTGAATCCATTCGCCTCCTTATCACAATGCCTCCATCCCTGATTCCAGACTCCATTTGCCGCTATGGGTAGAGCTTGGGGTAGCATCAGGCTGAAGTGAAAGGCATGCGACGACGACGCGGATAGCCAGGGCGACCGCCAACGCGAGGATTGGGGATGGCCGAATGTCAGCGCCACGAACATGCACATGAACGCCTCGGGGTTGTACACCATCTCTGTCGTCCGCCTCGCTCGCTGCATCCCTGGCTACCGCTTCACGATTTGGGACATGGACGAACAACCGTTCGGCACGCCAGGCCTTCTTTACCCCGATAATAGCAAATGGACAAACGACCGCGATGGCCACGTAAGTTCTAGTATCTAGCTTACTCGTTTAGTCATATCGTTGATTCACATGTGCTAAACTCTCATCAGAATCCTATGTTCCTTTCGTCGAACGTGTTGTGTGCATGCGCGGTTTGAACAAATCAAACCATTTAAGACTATTCTATACAGCGAAAGCTCTGCTCGTACCTGATATTCTGGTATTTTCATAGTGAAACAGTCTTACTTTAGGTGATAGACGAGTTGTCAATTTCGATTTTGCAATGGAATGCTTGCTAGGTGATATTCTGTTTCCTAAAATAAAAACAAACAGATTAGACGATTTAAGGCTGTTATGCCCCGAGCTGTTTATGATCATCGTCAAGAGTTTGTTCTGGGGGCTCTGCTACTACTCCATATATTGGGTATCTTCGTAGTGACACAGGCACAATTTAGGCGATATCTGAGGAGACACTCGTATTTAGGCGATATTTTGTGTACTTTAATCTGAAGGTCCAGTTGTCAAATTGTATTTGCAATGGAATCCATGCTAGGTGATTGTACCAACTAACAACAAACTCTGCAGAATATTCATGCAAAACTGATGCTGCTGGATAAGTGGTCCAAATCAGTAGTGGTGAATATCAAGGAAGAAGAGACGGAAATGGAAGACGACCAGAATTGGGTGGGTGGCAACAACAAGTGGCTGGTCCTTTTATCACAGGATGGGAATACTTGGACTCTAAAAAATGGCTACATATCGGTGAGACTTGCATTACCATCTTTAGAGGGTGTCGGCATTACTGCATTCAACAACAGGTGGCCGCCGCCCATTTCTGAATTCGCTTATAGGTTCAACATGGCAGAACTTGACCTCCTGAAGGTACAACTCCCACGTAGACCGTGGGAGGGGGCGTGGAAGATCTGGGAGTACGACCTCTTAGCGGTGTTTGACAAGGCAATCACATTCATTAGATGCCCAGAAGACAAGGAATGGACAGTCTTGCGCGATGACTTCCTACGGCCGGAGAAGTATGTCGACTTCTTGCAACGCATTTATGCGGTCACTGAACCTAGCGGCGACGTGCGTGTTTGGGAGCCGTCCATTTGGGGTGAGTCATGGTGTCATATAGCATGTAAAATCCCATTCAAAATTCTGCTTACTGACTGTAACTAACATGCAGGTACCCACGCAGCCCCGTGCATCATTCCAACTCCGGTCATCGAAGATGCAGTAGCCGATGCTGAACTTGGGACACGGCGCTGGTTCCTGGCACCTCTCGGAGGAGACACGGAACAGGATGATGAACTCATGTGGATTCATATCAGGGGAACACTAAACAGTATTGGTGATATAATAGAACATATGGGGACACAACTTTCTTCATACCCATCGCTGCGGTGTCACGTTTTCTCGAGGTCCGCATGCCCATCCAAAGACCCAGTAGAGCAAGTATGGAGCAGAGTCGACAATCTGAAGGGACAATCTGTGTTTCTTGGGATCAACTACCATTTCTTTTTCGGAGCCCCTGGAGCTGTTGAACCTGTAATTGCTTAGGCAGCCCTGGCTCTTGATGCTGCTGCTACTGGTGTTGGTGGTGGTGGAGCCGACGAAGAACTAGCTGCTGCTGCTCCTCCTAGTGAAGCTGACCAAATAGTTAGTGATGCTGCTGCTGGTGAAGCTGGCGAAATACCTGTTGATGCTGCTACTGGTGAGGCTGACGAAATACCTGCTGACGCTGCTGCTGGTGAAGCTAACGAAATACCTGCTGAGGCTGCTGCCGAAGTCCAGGAGGAACATGATGGTGTTGTTGCTGAGGTTCCAACACTTCTAGTGTTTATAGCAGACTGTGTGTTTGCTACACACTCACGCGCCTATCATGTTGACACTCGAGATCCGACCTGGAGCTGAATCCACGCCGGGGGGAGGGCGCCTACAATTGGCTCATGTGTGGGATCGTACGATTTGATGGAAAATGCCAGACGGCCAAACGCAGCATTCTGGTTTGTTCCGACAATACCACCAGCTCCAGGGACCTAGTGTTCATACTAGCAGATCCGATGAACCATTTGTCTTTATCTTTATCATTAGTTACGCTTATTTGTGTAAAGACTAAGCTGTGCTTATTTGTGTAAGACTAAGTTAGGCCTAACTGCGTAATATTTAGTGAAGCCCAACTTTTCTTTCCATGCCCATAACAACAGAATTGCAGCATAGAACATACAAAGGTAATGTGCATACTAGGCATTTTTGCTCAGGATAACAACCACTTCAAGCAAATGATACATGGTGTACACGTTTGAACGCATCACTAGAATGTGCCACCTATTGATGATCGATGACATTGATCTAGCTTTTCTGCGTGTATTTGCATTGAATCGCTCATTGATTTGTTTACATAATTTTTGGCAATGGCTGATGAACTCCACTCTCTTGGTAACTTGCTTCTTCAGCGAGCACTTGTTGATGCAATTCAAAGTACAGAACATGGTCGTCATCGTCATTCCATTTAGGTTCTCTATGTTTCGTCATCACGGAGCTACTAATTTCAAATGAAAATCTAGTAAACAACATATGTGTACATTGTTAGAGTATGCTATGGCCACGGTACATACATGTTTTTCTACAATCACAAGAAGAAAACTTGATGCATTTTCACCTTGTTGGCATTGTGCCGAACTAGGTGGATGCGTTTTGGGGTTCGGAGAGGAAGGCGCTATGGCTGGTGCATGTGCGACCATGGCGACAGCGAGCTCGGATTCTGGAGGAGGCCAACGGGACCGAGCATGGTCGGCATGGTGACAGATCTCACCCGGGAATGAATTCCCGTCCCCGCACTGTGCCATGGGTGCGGCCATGGTGAGGGAAAGCTCTGATTCGGGATGGGGAGGAGAACGGGGCCGAGCAGGTTCGTCCAAGTGCTAGCTCCACGCCACGGCTGCGACCATATATTGCTGCCCCGGAGGAAGAAAAAGACGCGTAAAGGATTCATGCGCCAATGCTGCAAGCCTACATGGTAGCCACGACGGCAGCGACATAACGGTGAAAGCTGATAGGGGGCCCAACTTGACAGCCGTTAGCCTAATATTTTGTATTGAAACGTAAAGTTGAATTCGTGCCGAAAAAGACCCTCTGAGTATTTGGCACACCAACTTTGGGCAACACAGCTGATTGTAAGCAACTTGGGTACCGCGTTGCCTGGGTGCCCCAACTTTCGGGCCGCAAAATGATATTCTCCGTCAGTATGGAGGTAGCTAGCGTTTGCCGAGAACTAAGAAGTGAAGGAAGGGTTAAATTTTGGGAAAGGTAGAAGGGAGGGTCCCGCCAATAATCCTCTAAAATTTTGAACTAGAAGATCCTGCCAATATCACGCGAAAATTTAGTGCTGAATCGCGCTTGGCTCACCTCCCGCGTATAGTATAAAAAGGAAGGCTCGAAAAGCAGCACGCATCGAATGCGATGGGACAGTGGCGTGTGCAGCTTGTGAAGAAAAGTCGGAGTCTAGTATGGTGGCAGATAGATGAAAAATAAAATTGGGGTGGTGCTGGCTGCCAGCCATGGCCCTCATAAAAAATAAATAAATATTTCAAATTCGTGTAAATACATCAAATAATTGATCCAACGATCAGCATTCAAAGTTATTTGTATGAATGGGGCCCATATACTATAGTGAGAGAAACGACTGAGTGAACTTGGGTTTCTTAGCTAAACGGTGAGCATATGCATATGCAAACTCATTTGAACTAATTTAAGCAGACATACCTAGGAATCACAAGGAAAACATGCATGCTCCGCAATGTCTGGAAACATGGCGCGCTTGTCACATTTCGAGCCAAATTCTTCTGATTTTCTTTACTAGTACGAAACATCCTCGTAATCACTTGGAAAAGTGAAAAATGTTCTTTCATAATTGTTCGAAACTCCCGGGTCAACATTGTTTACTACACCAAGACGCACCAATCTACCCGATGTGAGAACCATCTCCTAAAGTGTAGCTAGGGTACAGATATATATGGCCATGACCTTATTGGTCCTTCGGACTGAAACCCAAGAATGTTCATACATTGTAGGCTACTAGTAAATTGCACCTGCCATGCACGTGATACTCAGATAATAGACATATGATATATCATCATTATATATAATTATAATAGGAAATGCACAAAAAATTAAAAATTTGATCAACATATAAAAAGTATGGGTGTATATTTGGTTCTTGTACTTTGTATCATCATGTAGAAGTCAAAGATTATTAGCTACCTAACACTTGAAATTTTGGGTGACATGGTCTAGATAAACGAGGGAGAGGATTCTAGGAGTATGATGGAGAAGTGTTTTTTGAGGTTTGTGCATAGCATTCATTCTGCTGAAGACTATCTATATAATCTTCTAAATGCTCAAATGGAAAAGAAGATCCAACGGTTGGAAATATTGGGATTCATGAGTATTGATCCAACGGTCATCATTCAAAGTTATTCGTATCTTACCACTATTAGTAAATTGCACATGCCCTGCATGTGAGACTCAGATAATAGACGCCTGACATATCATCACTATATAAAATTATCTCTACTATTATAATTGAGCAGTTTTGAATTGGATCCATAGAACCAATCCTAACTGTTGGGCTGTTAGATCCAATGGTTCAAAGCAGCTAGATTCGTGTTAAATAGTACCTAGAGCAAACTCCACCATGTTCTAGAACCATCATTTCACCATCCCCAAAATTTCATAGCACAGTAGGTTGTATTCTTAATATGTGTAGATAGTTATTATTAATAGACTTAATTTATGCATTTTGGGGGTGGTGACATGATGGTTCTAGATCATGGTGGAGTTATCTCTAGGTCTGTACTATATATTCAACACGAAACTAGTTGCTCTGAACCATTGGATCTAACAGCCCAACGGTCTAGATTCGTGCTATGGATCCAATTCAAAACTGCTCCACTATAGTAGTAGAGAGAATACAGCCTACCGTGCTATGAAATTTTGGAGGTGGTGGCATGATGGTTCTAGAACATGCATGGTGGAGTTTGCTCTAGGTACTATTCAACACGAATTTAGCTTCTCTGAACCATTATTGGATCTAACAGCCCAACGGTTAGTAGTAGAGATAGAGATATCTTACCACTATATAGTGTACGAATAACTTTGAATATTGACCGTTGGATCAAGACTCATGAATCCCAACATTTCCAGCTGTTGGATCTTCTTTTCCATTCTAGCATCTAGAAGATTCTATTGATAGTCTTCAGCATAATGAATGTTATGCACAAACCTCAAAACACACTTCTCCATCAGACTATAATCTTCTCCCTCGTAGCTAATAATCGTTGACTTCTACATGATCTTGTCTTACCACTCTATAGTGTACAAATAACTTTGAATGTTGACCGTTGGATCAAGATTCGTGAATCCCAAATTCTAGCTATTGGATATCATGTAGAGGTCAACGATTATTAGCTATATAAAACTTTAAAATTTTGGTAACATGGTTTAGAGAAACGGGGGAGAATATTCTAGAATGATAAGTGTTATTTGAGTTTTGTGCATAGCATTAATTATGATGTAGACTATCAATAGAATGTTCTAGATGCGTGAATGGAAAAGAAGATCCAACGGCTTGAAATGATGGGATTCATGAGGCTTGATCCAACGGTCAATATTCAAACTTGTTCGTACACTATATAGTGGTAACATCATGTAGAAGTTAACGATTATTAGCTATCTAAAAATGAATTTTATTGGTAACATGGTCTAGAGAAACGAGGGAGAAGATTCTAGAATGATGAGGAAAGTTTGTTTCGAGTTTTGTGCATAACAATCATTGTGATGAAGACTATCAATAGAATCTTCTAGACCATTAAAAAAATAGAATCTTCTAGATGATAGAATGGAAAAGAAGATCCAATGGTTGGAAATGTTGGGATTCACGAGTCTTGATCCAACAGTCAATATTCAAAGTTATTTGTACACTATATAGTGCTGAGATTATAACAGGTAAAGCAGAAAAAATATAAATTTGATCAACATCTATAAAATATGGGTGTATATATATATTTGGTCCTTGTACTTTGTATATCATGTAGAAGTACGTCAACGATTATTAGCTATCTAAAACTTTAAATTTTTGGTAACATGGTCTAGAGAAACGAGGGAGAAGATTCTAGAATGATGGAGAAGTGAGTTTTGTGCATAGAATTCATTGTAATGAAGATTATCAATAGAATCTTCAAGATGCTAGAATGGACAAGAAGATCCAACGACTGGAAATGTCGGGATTCGCGAGTCTTGATCCAACGGTCAATATTCAAAGTTGTTCGTATACTATATAGTGGTAAGATCATGTAGAAGTCAACGATCATTAGCTACTAGTAAGTTGCATGTGCCTTGCACGTGAGACTCGGATAGTAGACATATGACATATCTATATACAATTATAATTGGTAAAGCACAAAAAAATATCAATTTGATCAACATCTATAAAGTATGGGTGTATATATTTGGTCCTTGTACTTTGTATCATCATGTAGAAGTCAAAGATTATTAGCTACCTAAAACATGAAATTTTTGATAACATGGTCTAGAGAAACAAGGGGAAGATTCTAGTATTATGGAGAAGTGTGTTTTGAGGTTGTTCATAACATTCATTATATGCCGAAGACTATCAATAGAATTTTCTAGATGATAGGATGGAAAAGTAGATCCAATGGCTCGAAAAGCTGGGATTCACGAGTCTTGATCCAACGGTCAACATTCAAAGTTATTCGTACACTATATAGTGGTTTGAATTGCATACTATCAATAGAATCTTCAAGATGCTAGAATGGAAAAGAAGATCCAACGACCTGAAATGTTGGGTCACTAGTCTTGATCCAACGGTCAATATTCAAAGTTGTTTGTACACTATATAGTGGTAAGATCATGTAGAAGTTAACGATTATTAGCTACTAGTAAGTTGCACGTGAGACTCGGATAGTAGACGTATGACATATCATCATCACTATATACAATTATCTTACCACTATATAGTGTACGAATAACTTTGAATATTGACCATTGGATCAAGATTCGTGAATCCTAGCATTTCTAGCCATTGGATCTTATTTTCCATTCTAGCATCTAGAAGATTCTATTTCTAGTCTTGGGCATAATGAATGCTATGCACAAACCTCAAAACACACTTCTCCATCATACTAGAATCTTCTCCTTTGTTCTCTAGACCATGTTATCAAAAATTTCATGTGTTAGGTAGCTAATAATCTTTGACTTCTACATGGCATACAAAGTACAAGGATACACCCATACTTTATAGATCTTGATCAAATTTATAATTTATTGTGCTTTACCAATTATAATTTTATATAGTGATGATATGTCATACATATACTGTCTGAGTCTCACGTGCAAGGCACGTGCAACTTACTAGTAATTGGTAAAGCACAAAAAATATAAATTTGATCAACATCTATAAAGTATGGGTGTATATTTGGTCCTTGTACTTTGTATCATCATGTAGAAGTAAAAGATTATTTAGCTACCTAACACATGAAATTTTTGATAACATGGTCTAGAGAAACAAGACAGAAGCTTCTAGTATGATGGAGAAGTGTGTTTTGAGGTTTGTGCATAGCATTCATTATGTCGAAGACTATCAATAGATTCTTCTAGAAGCTAGAATGGAAAAGAAGATCCAACTGCTAGAAACGCTGGGATTCACGGGTCTTGATCCAACGGCCAACATTCAAAGTTATTCGTATATATAGTGGTAAGATAGGATAAGATAAGATAAGATCATGTATAAGTCAATGATTGTTAGCTACTCCGTACTAGGGAGAAGATTCTAGTATGATGGATAAGTGTGTTTTGAGGTTTGTGCATAGCATTCATTATGTTGAAGACTATGTATAGAATCTTCTTGATGCTAGAATGTAAAAGAAGATCCAACGGTTGGAAATATTAGGATTCGCGAGTCTTGATCCAACGGTCAGCATTCAAAGTTATTCATACACTATATAGTGGTTATATCTCTACTACTATAATGGAGCAGTTTTGAATTGGATCCATAGCACCAATCCCGACCATTGTGCTGTTAGATCTAATGGTTCAGAGAAACTGGATTCAGGTTGAATAGCACCTAGAGAAAACTCCACCACGCATGTTGTAGAACCATCATGTCACCATCCCAAAATTTCATAGCACAGTAGGATGTATTCTCTCTACTACTATAATGGAGTAGTTTTGAATTGGATCCATAGCACCAATCCTGACCTTGGCCTCTTAGATCCAATGGTTCAGATCAGCTAGATTCATGTTGAATAGTACGTACATAGAGCAAACTCCACCATGTTCTAGAACCATCATGTCACCACCCCCAAAATTTCATAGCACATTATTAGGATGTATTCTCAATATGTGTAGATATAGTTATTATTAATAAACTTAATGTATATGCATTTTTTCTCTAACAAGACTATTGGTTAATAACAACTTAATTTTTGTTAAATCATATTTCATACATTAGAGAAAAAATGCATATACATTAAGTCTATTAATAATAACTATATCTACACATATTGAGAATACAACCTAATAACATGCTATGAAATTTTGGAGGTGGTGACGTGATGGTTCTAGAACATGGTGGAGTTTGCTCTAGGTAGTATTCAACATCAATCCAGCTGCTTTGAACCATTGGATCTAACAGCCCAACGGTCAGGATTGGTGCTATGTATCCAATTCAAAACTACTCCATTATAGTAGTGGAGATCTAAAACATGAAATTTTTGGTAACATGGTCTAGAGAAATGAGGGAGAAGATTCTAAAATGATGGAGAAGTGTGTTTTGAGTTTTATGCATAGCATTCATCTTGATGAAGACTATCAATAGAATCTTCTAGACCGTTCAAACAAATAGAATCTTCTAGATGCTAGAATGGAAAAGAAGATCCAACGGCTGGAAATGTTGGGATTCACGAGTCTTGATCCAACGGTCAATATTCAAAGTTATTCGTACACTATATAGTGGTAAGATAAGATTATAATAGGAAAAGCAAAAAAAAATATAAATTTGATCAACATCTATAACATATGGGTGTATATATTTGGTTCTTGTACTTTTTATGTCATGTATAAGTCAGTGATTATTAGCTATCTAAAAATTTAAAATTGTGGTAACATGGTCTATAGAAACATGGCAGAAGATTCTAGAATGATGGAGAAGTGTGTTTTGAGTTTTGTGCATAGAATTCATTGTGATGAAGACTATAAATAGAATCTTCTAGATGCTAGAATAATGGAAAAGAATATCCAACGGCTGGAAGTATTGGGATTCACGAGTCTTGATCCAATGGTTAATATTCAAAGTTGTTCGTATATTGTCTACCAATTGCAATATATGCACATATACTTGCTTGTAGTACTACCAAATATGGGAAATTTACCATAAACTATGATGTGGATATGTCCACGACCTTGCAAGGATGCTTGGCCTGAAACTTGTTCATAAAAAACAAGATGATTATTAATCCAGTAGATGGCTTGAATTTCAGGGGGAGGGTTGCTGGAAGTAGATCAGTGTGGACGGGGAAGAGATAAGCCGGACTATGCACCCATGGCTGCAGAGAAGAGATGGATGGAAGATGGATGGTGAGAGCTAGCGAAGAAGAGAGAAACCACAACTTGTTTTGCGTTCATCTTACTACTAGTAGGTCCATGTATTTACTACTAGTGGAGTGTACCACGTGTCAGCAGCCCATCATAGCTTTGCTCTGACATCGCACCGCCTTCTGACTCCTCCTCCCGCTGCTCTCGTGCTGCCTCCTTTTTTTGGAAGGAGCCGCCTCCCTTTTCGAGTAGTACTAGTACGGAAGTGAAGTACTTTGCTTTGCAGAGAAAAATATTTGGTGGGGCCATTCTTTCTTATTTTCTACCAGTAAAAGTACTTGAAAAACTCACACTTATGGTATTACCTACTATATCATGTACTACTATGTATGAACTTTCTTGGGTTTCAAGCCAAATAACCAAGATCATAGACATACCTTGTCTTCATCAAGATAATGACTATGTGCCCATATTTTGGTATAGCTAGGTCAGTGCATGTTAGCATGAATGGTAAAGAAGTAAAAGTATTTTTTGGAAGGAAGTGCGATCAATATGGCTTAGAGTTCATAGCATGTGCCATTTATTTACTATAGTACATAAAGTGATTGGATAAATTACATGTTACATTTTTCAAGCTTAATTTTAAAGCTAATTTCACCCACTCGACGACTTTCCGTTGATTTGTCGAATTAGGTCTATAAATATTCTACACGTGGGTGAGAGCTAGTTCAATATTATAACCGAGTGTAGGTATAACAAAGTGACACGTCAACTATAGCCGGCTTTATACCAGCATGTACAATACCTAACATTTGAACTATAGAACAACTAGCATTACATGCAGCAACCTCATCAAAAAGCAAGAAGATTAAACAGGAATAAAATGAAAAATATTTCTATGCCCGCTTGAAAACTCCTAAAACTTGGGAATTGTAAGAAAGCATGGTACACTTAGTCTGAAAATTGGGGCAGTGGTATTCTTTATTTCTTTTTTGGAACCTGGGTACCATAGGTCCTGAAGGAGCGAGACACTGCAATTAGCGCACTAGGGTTTGTAGTCGTCACAATGTGGTCTGGGGACCTTTTTGTAATTATTATTATTACTTTTGAGACTTTTAGTGGTGTAGATGATTATTAATCCAGTAGATGGCTTAAATTTCAGGGAAAAAAGGTTCGAGAAGTAGATCGGTGTGCCGTACCAAGTCACACGTGCGCAGCGCCACGCTGTTGACGAGGAAGAGACAAGCCGGACTATGCACCCGCGGCTTTAGAGAAGAGATTGATGGAGGATGGATGGTGAGAGCCAGCGAAGGAGTGTACCTCGTGTCAGCGAAGGAGATTGATGGAGGATGGATGGTGAAAACACAACTTGTTTTGAGTGCATATTACTACTAGTGGAGTGTACCTCGTGTCAACAGCCCATCATAGCTTTGCTCTAACATCGTACCGCCTTCCGAATCCTCCTGCTGCTGCTCTCGCGCTGTCTCCTTTTTTCTGGAAGGAGCCACCTCCCTTATTGAGTAGTACTAGTATGGAAGTAGAGTACTTTCCTTTACAGAGAAAAATATTTCCATCACTTAGAAAATTGGATTTGTTAATTTTCCTAGTATTTGGGAACTCCCATTGGCAAAGCTGTTTACCAATGCCAAGATGCGCACATCAACTTTATTGTAGTACTAATACAAAATTCCCATAAACATGGATATGTACGTGACCTTGCTTGGTTGCTCATCCTGAAACCTGTTCATACTTATACATGGTAGGCCATTTTTGTGAAGCGGCTTTTTTCAAAAGTTGTGAAAAACTCATGTTTATTATTTTTCATGGTAGGTAATACAATCAAAAGGACGCCATGCATGAGTCCCCCTGTTTTTTGGCCTATTTCTCTCTCTTTTTTCAAAGCAGGGTCAACTTTGCCAGCATGCAAAGTCTAGAAAGAAGTTGAATCTTTGAAAACTCTCGGTCGTGTTCTCCATATATTGGCTATCTGGTGGGCAACTTCAAAAGATTTTTATGGAATTTAAAGAGAAATTGGCAGCTCACATGTGGTTCGAAATAATTTGACATAATTTCGATAGACTCCCTCCGATCCATATTAATGTTCATAGATTCATCTAGATTCAAAATTATCTAGTCATGTTTCTGTGCTAGATACATATACTTGGTATAAAATTATAATAGGTAAGAGATGTATGGCATATCATCACTATATAAAATTATAATAGGTAGAGCAGAAAAATATAAATTTGATCAACATATATAAAGTATGGGTGTATATTTGGTTCTTCTACTTTGTATCGTCATGTGTAGAAGTCAAAGATTATTAGCTACCTAACACTTGCAATTTTTTGTAGTAACATTGGTCTAGAAGCAGCAGTGAGATTTTTCTAGTATGATGGAGTGCGTTTGAGAGGTTTGTGTGCAGCATTAATTATCTTTTTGACTATCAATAGAATCTTCTAGATGCTAGAATGGAAAAGAAGATCCAACGGCTGGAAATGTCGTTCGGATTCGTGAGTCTTGATCCAACGGTTAGTATTCAAAGTTATTTGTATTCATACACTATATAGTATACTTGGTAAGATAAGATTGTACGAATAACTTTGAATGCCGACCGTTGGATCTCAATACTCATGAATCCCAATATTTCCAACCGTTGGATCTTCTTTTCCATTATAGCATCTAGAAGATTGTATAGATAGTCTTCAGCATAATGAATGCTATGCATAAACCTCAAAACACACTTCTCCACATACTAGAATCTTCTCCCTCGTCTCTCTAGACCATATTACCAAAAAAATCTAGTGTTTTGGGTAGGTAATAATCTTTGACTTCTACATGATGATACAAAGTACAAGAACCAAATATACACCCATACTTTATGTATGTTAATCAAATTTATAAGTTTTTGTGTTTTACCTATTATAATTTTATATAATAATGATATGTCATACGTCTATTATCCGAGTCTCATGTGCAGGGCACTCCTCTCGCTACTCTAGCGCTGCCTACCTTTTGGAGTAGTAGTACATAATGAGGTGGAGTACTTTGCTTTATAGAAAAAATATATCCATCACTTAGTAGAGTTATTACTTTTCCTAGTATTTGGAAACTCGCATTAGCAAAATTGTTTACCAATGCCAAGATGCACACATCTACTTTCTTGTAGTACTACCAAATTACCATAAACTATGATGTGATATGTCCATGACCTTGCTTAGTCGCTCGTCCTGAAACCTATTCATACTTATACATGGTAGGCCATTTTTGTGAAGCGGGTTTCTTCAAAAGTTGTGAAAACTCATGTTTATTATTTTTCATGGCAGGCAATACAAGAAAAAGGACGCCATGAATGAGTCCCCCTTTTTTTGTTGCCTATTTATCTCTCTTTTTTCCAAAGAAAGGCAATCTTTGTCGGCATGCTAAGTCTAGAAAGAAGTTGAATCTTTGAAAACTCCCGATCGTGTTCTCGATATATTTGCTATCTAGTGGGTAACTTCATGTGGCATCCCGCTAAAACCACTACTAGAAAATCGCGTTGTTTTTGTGCATTGCATCATCATGACCGCATGCTCATGTCATCATGCCGCATTGCATTTGAGAATCATCATGTCATCTTGCATTTGTTTGTCTGAAATTATTTTCGAAAAACATATTTTGTTTTCTAAATACCCCGCCTTTATTTCAAATCCAAAACCCGGGTCTCCGGATTATTTTGTTTCGTCTACCAATAGATTTCAAAAGCCCCGTTGTAAATATTAAAATATTTATTTTATTTTTAGGGGGCAGCCGTACCGGGCCGATCTGACCCAGTCGGCCACCCCCAGTACAAACCAGAGTTATCTAAACCTTTTTCCTACCTAGATCTATCCTACCCAACTCCCTCCAATCCCTGCCTGCCGCCACCTCACCTCTCCCGTTCCCCCCTCCAATCCCTGCCTGCCACCTCAGCCGGCCACCCCATCTGCCACCACCGCCACACCGATCCCAACCCCAGCTGGCCCCACTCCTTTTCCTTTCATGGCCTTCACGCACCTACACGCCTCCCCATCCCCCTGGTCGCCACCAACCGCCCCTGACCACCTCGTGCTCCACCCGCCTCCGGGACCACCACCCCGTGTCCCCTCCACGCGTTCCCTCCCTCTCTCTCCTCCGCTCACCGCTCCCCACCTCCTGTCCCACCGCCCCTCGCCTATTCCGATCCCCAGCGCCGCTTCTCCCTCCTCTCGCTCGCCGGCCTCCTCCATCGCCCTCTGCCCCCCCCCCCCGCTCGGCCCCCGTCTCCCCCGCGATCCTCTCCTCCCTCTCTCGCGAGGCCCTTCCCCCTGCAACCTCCCAGCGCCGCCGCCGGCCTCGGCCCCTTCGCTCGGCCGCCCCTGCGAGTATTCCTCGCCGCCGCTTCCCTCTCCTCCTCGCCGCCGCCGGCTCGCCTCGACCGCCTCCGGCCAGCCACCGTCGCGCGGCGAGTCTGCAGCCCGCGCCCCGCAACGAGCCGCGTCGGCCCCACAGCCCCGTCCTCCTCCTCGGTCTACCCGACCTCACCGGAGCCCTCCCCGCGCGCGACCCTGCCCCCGTGCAGACCCGCGCCTGCCCCGCTGCCTCCTCGGACGTCCGCCCGCGAGCACCTCGTCGGTCCCGAGCCACGTCGCCCCTGTGGCCTCGCCTTCGAGCCGCCGCGAGCGCTGCGCTCTCCGCAAGGACCTCCTTGGCCGGCCCCATGCGCCCCTGCCGCGCGCGCCCCCACAGGCCGACCCCGTGTCCTCGCTGTAGCCGCGACCGCCGCCGCGCTTCACCATGCCCCGGCAGAGCTGCCGACCCTGTCGCACGCGCCTGTGCCCACCTTCTCTGGAGACCAACCGCTCACTAGTGTCTCTGGCATGTTCAGATGCTATAAGCACCAAGTCTGGAGGGGTGCTGCTGATGTTTTAGTATGGGCACAGATGTCTCGTTGCTAAGAACCAGGGACGCCTGCCGACAAGACGCATCAAGATCCTCTCGCCGACAAGACCGACTTGATGTCGATGATTCCGAAGGTTGTACATGGAGCCACCCGAGAAAAACAACGCCGTTGACTCGCGCTGTCCAGAGGTCGACAATAGACCGGAGTATCAAGACCTTCATCACGGACGCCAAGATCGTCCACGCGGAGTCGAAGACCCGATCCCGGATCCGAAGTCTAAACCCTAGCACCGACTTCATGATCTCCTTCACGGATGCAAGACCCCGTTCCCGGAGGTGAAGACCGATCTCGGCGTCGAGGCCGAACCGAACCCTAATCAAGATCTCCCCGGATGCGACAAGTTCTCCTTCCCGGATGCGATGCCCGAGAACCCGGAGGCCAAGGACGTCGACACGGATACGCCAAGATCTCCGCCGTGAAACGACAAGACCAACGACACGACCCGAGGACCGCGGATGCGACAAGATCGTCTCTCGGACGCCAAGTTCTTCCCCCCCGAACGCCAAGACCGACCCGATACGAGGACCCGACAAGATCTTCGTGACGACAAGATCGGCACCGACCATGGCGGATCCGATGTGCCCCCGACGCCAACCAAGTTCTTCCTCTTGGATGCGACAAGATCGACTTCCATCGTCCGATACCGATCTCGTCGAGCCGTTCTCCCGTCGAACCCTGAGACCGACCCCGAACCCCTCGGAGCCCAAGTTCGCCGAACCCTAATGTGATTCCCTATCCGAGACCCCATTATTTTTATAATATGACATTATCAACTGTTGCATATTAAATTGTTCATACTCGCATACATATTGTGGTTATTGGGGGTATTTAGGCGGTTCACCTACATTAAACATGGAGTCCATCTGCGGGATATCTTTGTCTTATTCCGGACTCCATTTAAATTGGCATAGCGAACCGAAGCCATGTTTTGTCTTGCTAATCCAACATTTAATTTGCGGGGTATCTAAATAACATGAACCGCCTAATTAAATGTCGGAACCCCGGTTCCGCTTAATATGGCCTAATTGCATCGCATGCCTGCCATGTCATACATCATACATGCATCCTGCCCGATCTTTTGCCATAGTAATAAATAGTGCATCCAGTGTTTCTTCTAGTGTTTTGGATCTTCGCGGATAAGGCCGTTGAGTTGATGCGAGTGTCGATCCGATCTTCGGATAAACCTTCGGCAATGTTGTCAGGCGAGCATCTCCCCCTTTCTACCTATCTTACTTTTATAGTATTTATTTCCCTCCTGTTGATCTATTGCTATCTGTGTTGCGATGCTCTAGTTTTTCGTGCCCGTGATATCCCTTGCAGCCTTATATTGCCTTGGACACATCCTATTACCTGTTGATTGGTAGATAGTTGGACTTGCGCGTCGTAGTCGCTTGCTCACGTGCTCTTGCGTGTCATCAAGTACCACAGTTGTTGGAGTAATGCCGCGTGTTTAATGTTGAAGATGATCATAGCTTTAATTACTGTTTAATAACTAAAACTGAAAGTAGGTAAATGCAGAGGCACCGGTGGGTGATAGACAATTTTTGGTTTCCGAATCATCTCCTTTGGTGTCCCGTAGGACCCGAGTTCTTGACACCTGTTCCGAGATCGAGCGCGCTAACCACAGGTGGGGTGTGTGGGCACCCCCATCGATTAGTACCTGATTTCAAAGTACTGTTCTGGGGGCCACAAACTAGTTTGAGGTTTTATTTACTATCGTGTACTTATGCCATGTTTTACTGCTTTATTTAAATTGTGCGATGTACTGCACACTGTACTGTTTAGGATTGCGGAGTGTTTTCGCGGTATCGACAAGCCCAGTCACATTTTTGGGTTCCCAGTCGTTTACCGCCATTGGCGCAAACCCTGAGTCCGTCTCGGAGACCGGCCGACTTCGTTGCGGGTAGCTTAGTGGGGTGGCCCCCATGTACTTGCTTTGGGTCTGGGAAACGTCATGACTTAGGCCCCGCCGACATACCGATGGTTGTATGTTAACTGATCTGGCAAAAAGGGTCGAAGTGCGTCTGTATACTTTGGTGCACCCCCTGCAGGGTTAAATCTTTTCGAAAAGCCGTGTCCGCGGTTATGGATGACTTGGAGCACAGTTCTCGATCATAGACAACTATAACTAGAGTTACTGTTATAAATTGACTTGTATCCGATACCTGACTAGTAATCAGCTTCACTACAACGGAATGGCTAAATAAAAGTGCCAACAACTGCTGGGTTTGGGATATCTCATGCTAATCGTATATTGGACTAGTAAGTGTTGCAACTACAACGGAATGGTTAACTAAAAGTGCCCACTGCTTATTATATCTGGATAACTATCTATACCTGACTAGTAATTGCTGCAACGATAACTGAATAACTAAAGCTGCCAATGGTGTGAGTTCCTCGGTTGACTTCCTCGTTTGGTCTCGAGGGGGAATACCAGGATGGGTATGCTTGGTGATAGTTTCAGGTTGGATCCGGATAGGTCTTTCTTATCCCTCTCCGATAGCCGACAGTTATATCGAGTCTCTATAGGTTGTTTAGTGCATGCTGCGCTGCCGCTTCAGTCCACCATACCTATGTAGGCGAGGACCGCCGAATTCTAGTCTCGCCGTGTACTGGCCTCGGTACTGACCGCTCTCTCTTTTTCCTTTGCCCTTTGTCGGCACCCCTTTTGTTTAAGCAGGTTTTGAGATCGACGTTGTTAGCAGGGTTACCCTTCCGCTTTGGGCAGGGTTATGGACGCCATTGGTTATTCTTCGTGGCTCTTAGCTCAATTTGCATCTTGTCCGTATTTCTGGACACGCTTTTCAAGGTGATTTGGATCTTTGTTCTGAATATCTGTATTCTTGACTCATGGAGTCGTGGTTGTATATATATGTTCTGTGGGTTCCATCATGGACTAATGTGTAATGATATTACTTCGTTTTCCACCCGCACGCAAGTGCCTGGTGGGCACCTTTGAATCGTTTCTATGCGGATTTGGCGGGAATCACTAAAACATGCATAGGGCCGATTCTGAGGGTGTTACACTTCAAAAGATTTTTGTGAATTTAAAGAGCAATTGGCAGCTCACATGTGGTTCGATATAATTTGACCTAATTTTGACAGACTCCCTCCTATCCATATTAATGTTCATAGATTCATCTAGATTCAAATGTATCTAGTCATGTTTCTATGCTAGATACATATATCCGAATCTAGACAAATCTGAGAATATTAATTTGAATCAGATACAGTAGTGTAATTTGATTGGGTTAATTTATCTACGAACCTTGAAGACTCAAAGAACCTAGGAATCGCAAGCAAAACATGGATGGTTTGCTATATCCAGAAACAAGGCGCGCTTCTCGCATTCAGTGCGACATTCTTCTGATTTTCTTTACTGCTAGTACAAAACATCCCCATAATCAGTTGGAAAAGTGAAAAATGTTTTTTCCTAATTGTTCGAAACTCCCATGGGCAACATTGTTTACTAGGCCAAGATGCACCCATCTACCCGATGTCAGAACCCTATGTAAAAGTGTAGCTAGGGTATACATCGATATAGAAGGCCATGACCTTATTGGTCATTTGTGCTAAAAACAAATAAATAATAATGTTACATCATGGTGGGCTATAATGTGATTCCGTTTTCCCTAAGGTTGTCGAATCTCATGTTTATCATTTTTCTTGGAAATTAATAATACTACTAGCAAAAGTACCCCAATCGTAATGAAGTCTCATGTTTTTGTTTTACGCTTTATTTTGTTTGAATGTTTTCCATACACGGTCAAATTTGTCGGTATGCAAATACCAATCAGTAATGGCATTTTTCAAAACTATTATTGGCCCATGATATATTGGCTGCCTGGGTACCTTTAAAAGAATTTTGGATATTTTTAAGAGTAATAGTCTATCATGCTCACATGTATTCAAGTTTGACCTAATTTCGTTTAATCGACTTAGAGACATGCATTTAAGTGCACCTGGAGATTTAGCTTGGAAGTTTGAAAAATACTTAAACTTGGGAACTGTAAGAAAGAATTGTCCACTCTGTATGAAAATTTGGTGGGGCCATTCTTTCTTATTTTTCTACCAATAGAAGTACTTGAAAAACTCACACTTCTGGTATTACCTACTATATCATAAACTACTATGTATGAACTTTCTTGGGTTGCAAGCCAAATGACCAAGGTCATGGACATACCATGTCTTCATCAAGATAATGACTGTGTGCCCATATTTTGGTATAGCTAGGTCAGTGCTTGTTAGCATGCATGGTAAAGAAGTAAAAGTTTTTTTGGAAGGAAGTGCGATCAATATGGCTTAGAGTTCATAGCATGTGCCATTTATTTACTATAGTACATAAAGTGGTTGGATAAATTACATGTTATATTTTTCAAGCTTAATTTTAAAGCTAATTTCACCCACTCAGATGACTTTCCGTTGATTTGTCGAATTAGGTCTAAATTAATATTCTACAAGTGCGTGAGAGCTAGTTCAATATTATAACTGAGTGTAGGTATAACAAAGTGACACGTCATCTATTGCCGGCTTTATACCAGCATGTACAATACCTAACATTTGAACTGTAGAACAACTAGCATTACATGCAGCAACATCATCAAAAAGCAAGAAGATTAAACAGGAATAAAATTAAAAATATTTTTATGCCCTCTTGAAAAAACATAAAAGTTGGGAATTGTAAGAAAGGATGGTGCACTTAGTTTGAAAATTGGGACAGTGGCATTATTTATTCCTTTTTTGGAACCTGGCTACGCCTAGGTCCTAAAGGAGCGAGACACTTCAATTAGCACACTAGGGTTTGTAGTCGTCGCAATGTGGTATGAGGACCTTTTTGTAATTATTATTATTACTTTTGAGACTTTTTGTATTGGTGTAGATGATTATTAATCCAGTAGATGGCTTGAATTTCGGGGGAAAAAACAGTTGCTGAAAGTAGATCGGTTTGCCGTACCAAGTCACACATGTGCAGCGCCACGCTGTGGACGAGGAAGAGACAAGCCAGACTGTGCACCCGCGACTTTAGAGAAGAGAACGATGGAGGATGGATGGTGAGAGCCAGCGAAGGAGAGAGAAAACACAACTTGTTTTGCGTGCATATTACTACTAGTAGGTCCATATATTTACTACTAGTAGAGTGTATCTCGTGTCAGCAGCCCATCATAGCTTTGCTCTGACATCGCACCGCCTTCTGAATCCTCCTCCCGCTGTCTCCTTTTTTCTGGAAGGAGCCGCCTCCCTTTTCGAGTAGTACTAGTACGGAAGTGGAGTACTTTGCTTTACATAGAAAAATATTTCCATCACTTAGAAAATTGGAGTTGATTACTTTTCCTAGTATTTGGGAACTCCCATTGGCAAAGCTGTTTACCAACGCCATGATGCACACATCTACTTTCTTGTAATACTACTACAAAATTCCCATAAACATGGATATTTCCATGACCTTGCTTGGTCGCTCGTCCTGAAACCTGTTCATACTTATACATGGTAGGCCATTTTTCATGGCAGGTAGCACAAGCAAAAGGACGCCATGCATGAGTCCTCCTGTTTTTGGCCTATTTCTCTCTCTTTTTTCAAAGCAGGGTCAACTTTGCTGGCATGCAAAGTCTAGAAAGAAGTTGAATCTTTGAAAACTCTTGGTCGTGTTCTCCATATATTGGCTGTCTGGTGGGCAACTTCAAAAGATTTTTTGTGGAATTTAAAGAGCAATTGGCAGCTCACATGTGGTTCGAAATAATTTGACATAATTTCGACAGACTCCCTCTGATCCATATTAATGTTCAAAGATTCATCTAGATTCAAATGTATCTAGTCATGTTTCTGTGCTAGATGCATATACCCGAACCTAGACAAATCATTAATTTGAATCGGAGACAGTAGTGTAATTTAATTGGGTTAATTTATCTACGAACCTTCAAAACTCAAAGAACCTAGGAATCATAAGTAAAACATGGGTGGTTCGCTATGTCCGGAAACATGGGAACCTCAAAACACTTGTCCATCATTTTAAAATCTTCTCCCTCATTTCTCCAGACCATGTTACCAAATTTTGAAGTTTTAGATTAGCTAATAATCGTTAACTCTACATGATATACAAAGTACGAGAACTAAATATACACCCATATATTATAGATGTTGATCAAATTTGTATTTTTTTATGCTTTACCTATTGTAATTTTATATAGTGACGAAATATCAGACGTCTATTATCCGAGTCTCACGTGCAGGGCACGTGCAACTTACTAGTTTACTACTAGCACTACATGAATTTGTTGGATAAATTACATGTTATATTTTCAAGCTTAATTTTATACTCCCTCCGACCAAAATTAGTTGACTTAGTTCTATCTAGATTCGGATGTATCTAACACTAAAACAAGTCTAGATACATGAATCTAGACAAATCTAAGTCAACTAATTTTGATCGGAGGGAGTAGCTAATTTCACCCGAAAGTGCATCATGCTTCAATCAACATGTTCGGTGGAATTAAAAGGTTATATCAAAAAATAGAAAATTACATCCAAGTCCATACAATTGGCACAAAGGCCCCTAAAAATTAGCATGGAAAGGCAGTCGGGTCCGGCTCAATTTCAACCGTGCAGCTGAGCCATACTCTTGCTACTACTGGTTTCTTCACACACGAAACACAGAGCACACTTGCGTGTTGATCATGGTTGAAGGGACGAGATTGCTTGGAATGAGTAGAGGAGCACACTGCCCCCCTACCGAGTCGATTCCCCTAGTCGCGCCTTCGCCGCCCACAGGTTCCTTGCGCTCGAGCTCGAACTTGAGCATGTCCTGATGGTGAGCAAGGTCCAGCATAGGATCAATAGGCTCGAGGGAACCCACGATGGTGTCGTCTTCCACGGCCACGGTGACCTGGCGCCCACCCGAGTTGTCTGCCCTGGTCGCATGCTCGCTTGCCGCAGGTTCCTCGCGCGCGAGCTCGAACTCGAGCATGTCCTGATCGTAAGCAAGGGATATCATAGGATCGATAGGCTCGAGGGGACCCAGGACGGCGTCAGCCACGGCCACGGCAACCTGGCGCCCACCCGAGTTGTCTGCCCTGGTCGCATTATCGCTAGCTGCAGGTTCCCGATGGAAGGATTAGCCGCTGTCTTGCACGGGCTTAACTTGGCCACAGTTGATGTCCAGCCAGAGCGCCTGCCCGGATGCAGCTCCGTCACAGTCGAAAGGGAGGCACACCAGGACCGACGCTTTGTTGTAGAGGTCCACTTTTGTTCGCCTGCAGTGTTGACACCTCCGTGACACGGCCAGCGCAGGATCGGTAGCCTCGAGGGGGCCCAAAATCGCGTCGTCGGCCGACAGGGACTACATACGTTTATCGCGTGCGACCAGGCGCTCTACAGAGGCAGCTCCAATAGCGGCATGTTCCCGCCAGATGAACTGTTTCGGGGCCTAGCCTCGAGCCGAAGCAGACCTCCGAGGACAATGCAGCCAATCCACCGGGATTCCTTCAAGTATTTGTGAGGGTAACATGCCTTTGGTGGAAGAAAGAAATTTCGCCGAAGAGTAGAATGAAGGAGAAAGTATAGTACTAGTAGTACTACTAGCGGTGCTACTAAGTTTTGACCCAGCATTTCTCCAAGGACTACTTTTTTTAGATGCTCCAAGGAGTATGCAGAGCGACCGCTTGGTGGCGCGTGAGTTTTTTCGTAGTCAGTGGTTGTTCGGGGCATTAACTCACAAGAGAAATGTCATATCAGTACTTGTAGTGTCCGTACTTTCAGCTGGCGGCCGTTTAATCGGATAGTAGGAGTAGTAGTACTATACACTCTTGAAACAGAGGTGGTGAGTAGCTGGTAGCTCGAGCAACGAGTCTGGTAAATTCGTGGAGTATGTACTCCAGTATACAGTAGTAATAAGTTGCACATGCCTAACCATACAATATGTCATATTATCTCTACCACTACAATGGAGCAGTTTTGAATTGGATCCATAGCACCAATCCTGACCCTTGGCCTGTTAGATCCAATGGTTCAGAGCAGCTGAATTCATGTTGAATAGTACCTAGATCAAACTCCACCATGCATGTTCTAGAACCATCATGCACCACCCCAAAAATTTCATAGCACCGTAGGCTATATTCTCTCTACCACTATAATGGAGCAGTTTTAAATATGAATGATCCATAGAACCAATCCTTATCGTTAGGCAGTTAGATCCAATGGTTTAGAGCAGCTGGATTCGTGTTGAATAGTACCTATAGCAAACTCCACCATGTTCTAGAACCACCATGTTGAATAGTACCCATGATATGTCATATGTCTATTATTTGAGTCTCACGTACACGGCACATGCAACTTACTAGACACTATATAGAAGTACTCCGACACGTGAGACTCGCATATTCATATTTTTTTGAGATTTACCTATATTATATAATCTTACCACACTATATTGTGTATGCGGTACTTTGAACTTTGAAAAATCGATCAAGCCTAGCAAATCCCAACATAGCAAACCGCTGGATCTTCTATCAATGCTAGCATATAGAATATTCCATTGATAGTCTTTGGCATAGTGAACGCTATGCACAAACCTCAAAACACACTTTTCAATAATTCTAGAATCTTCTTCGTCATTTCTCTCGATAATAACGAGTAATAGGTAGCTAGTAGTAGTAGTAGATTGATTTCTACATGACACAAGGTACAAGAACCAATTATACACCCTATACTTTATGGTCGTGGCTCAAAATTATAATTATTTTCCAGTGATACCAACACAATCTCTTTCATCATTATAGTAGGTTGATTTCTACATGACACAAGGTACAAGAACCAATTATACACCCTATACTTTATGGACGTGGCTCAAAATTATAATTATTTTTCAGTGATACCAACACAATCTCTTTCATCATTAATTACCATGACAGATAAGCATTTTTGATGCATGTAATAAGGTATTTGACAATGGGGGAGTCTCTTAGCGTGTCATACTAGGAAAAATGCTTTTGTGGCATGTCAATTAAGGAGGAGAGAGGGTATTGTTGTATCTTACTAGTATGTAGTACTAGCTAAGATACACCCCTTGCACGTAATCATAGGCAAAAAGAGTTGATTGTCCAATAAAATGCATGCATGAGAGAAAATCCATTAAATTAAGATACAACCTCTAAAATACAATGCGTTGGAGAGGTTGTCTATTAGGTATTTATAAGTCCTACGGTAACATGCTAAGCTACACCCCATTGTGAAAGGCTTAATGCATGATACAGTACGTACCACCTGATACCCCCATTGTGGCTAGTCTCATACTCTCATCCCAAATAGAGGTAGAGTAGTAGTACTAGTACCTCCATCCCAGAGTAGTACTAGAGTATAGTATTTAGTCTTCCACGTAGTCCTAGGTCGTCAAAGCGACGTGTACACCAGGTCAGAGGGAGATAATTAATCGGGGAACACAATGCTTCTCTAGTTTTCTCCACGCAGGTCTCTTGCCAAAGAGATAAGATATCCGTTCATGGCCGTTGAATTTGGATGGACGGACGTTATTGCCTAGAGTGAGATGAGGAGTCTAGTACTCCTAGTATTTAACTATTGTACCAGTCTCTCTCGCTCGCTCTCATCAACCCTCTCAGATCCGCGCTCCACCCTCTGCTCTCTCGCTCGGTCTCAAAATCCCTCTCAGATCCACCGCAGTTGAAGAAGACGTCTCTATGGCAAACAAGTTGTTTGAAGCTATGATTGACATGAGTGGAATGAGATAGGTCTTTAGCTGTAGGTTGTGTTCTCAAATTGTTCGTCGTCCTGCGTACATGGTTATTACTAATTATTTCTTCATGATGTTTTCCACACTGGTTCGATACAACTCTTGTTTTTGGGCTAAATCTCTTTTCCTTGCATGAGCAGTGCTTTGGCAAGGCCGCGGCGCACATTGCATGCGTACAATGTGTTGGAAAATTGTCCGATGGCCAGTGCCCGGAGTGTGAATACGGAGGCATCTTCGAACCAACCACTACCGTGGATCAGATGTCCTCGGGAATGAAGCTCAAGTGCAGCAACAAAGGTTGTGACATGGGTGGCAGCTTCCTCGAGTTCATCGAACACCAGACGGCGTGCCCGCACGAGTAGAGGGTGACATAGGTTCTTGACAAAAAAGAACCGTATGATATTCGGGTGTCTATGTGTGTGCCGATTATGTCTAGAGTATGGTTTAGTTTCTGCCATGGTTGTGTTGTACCAATACTAGTTATGTTATGTACAAATTGAATCATCATTGCATCCACATAGTTTCTCCCTTTTACCGATAGCAAGGGGAAGTACCACCAACATTTGCATCTACATAGTTGCTCTCTTTTAGCTAAAAAGCTTGGAAATCCATAGAACTTGGGTGGCCCTCCACAGCGTATGCAAGTATCGGTGCCCAAACCACTTCTCATCCATCTGGCACCGGTGCCTACGCTGCACAGACGATGCTACAAAAAAAACAATGATATGTTAAAATATTGTTCTTCCCTGTCCTGCTCAACAACCCTTCCTCTATTTAACGTAGAGACAACAGCCATCCCTCTCGTCACGTGGGAGTAGTAAATTGCATGTACATGCAATGCCAACTAAGCAAATTGGTGACATGACATGATAATTAATGATGAAAAAGAGGGAGGTATTACCATAACATCACACATTTATATGAGTCTAGAACCTAATTAATTAGGTCTTGCATGACACCACACACATGTTATCATATGCAAGTTACTATTATATTTAGGCTGGTCATGGTGGGGAGTAACTTAACACGCATATGTTACTAGTCCAAGTTACTATCTCCATTTTTGCAAAATAAAATAAAATAAGTTACTACCTCCATAATGGAATATAGCATAGGTGTGGTATCATGCAAAGTCCCATTTCTTGCAATGTAGACTCATTTTGTCTTGAAATTATACCGCAAGCACACTGTGTAGTGAGGAGAGAGAAACAATGATTTTCTAATTCTTATGGCCAGGTCATGCTGGTATGGTCGACCGCAAGGTTTCTTAGCTTAAGACCGAGTGCTACAAGTTTTAAATTCCACTAAGGTCGACCACATGTGTCTTATATCCGACCTTATTTTCACATTGGAGATGCCCTTATGGTAACATATCTAGTTACCCCAAGGCTCTCTCTCATCATTTAATTGCATTCCATGTCATCTAAATGCTTAGTTGGCAATACATGTAGGACTATGTACTACCCAAATTACTCCCACTAGCACTATGACGAGCCTAAATAGAACCATGAAGAGAGGATGAGCCAGGGATGACGCTGGTGAGTGACGAGGTAGCGCGGCCCCGCCTTTTGTTCGAGTAGTCCACTTTCAGGGTCCATTTGATTCCAAGGATTTTCCTAGGAATTTTGTAGGATTAAATACTACAGGAAATTTTCCTATGACGATTGTTTTATTTGTAGGATTGATTCCCATAGGATTTTTTCCTAAGGATTCCTTTGTACAGTACTAGTTTTCGTAGGAAATCAAACATTCACCCATACCTTGTTTTTAGATTCCTACTATGGTGGAATCAAAAACACTTTGGTGCATATGAATTCCTATAGGATTGGAGTGAACATGACAATGCAATCCTACATTTTTCCTATTCCTACGATTTTCCTATCCTACAAATCAAACAGGCCCTCACCCATTTCCCCTGGCCTCTTCCCCCACATCCAGGCCAGCACCATGGACTAGACCCCTCCCCCCTCCCCCCCTCCCCTCCCCCCACCCCCTAAAAAATCCCCAAATGCCCTGCGCTGCCGGAACTGGACTGCTCCTCATAGGAGCGCATCATCGAGTCTGGGCCCTTGTCTTCCGTGCCTGCCGTGTCTCCGCAGCCAGAACTGACTTCTCCGTCTTCGAGTCGCAGTCAGTTAATGCGGCGATGCCATACACAATGAAACTGAAGATCTTCTTCTTAAGGATGTACGAGCTCAGGAGGATACATGACTCCATCCCAGCCCCTCTGGAGGAGGACAATGTCGCGACCACACCCTGCGAAGAGGAAGTGTTGAATCTCAGCCTGCCTCCTAGCAAGCTGTGAAGAGCGAGCAAGGACGTGGGAACTATGCGCAAGGTTCTTGGTCGTGTATGGCTGCTGAAGAACCTGAAACTCACGGCGGAGGAGTGGGACATCATCATGTCATACGCCATTCTGCACCGGCTCTAGCTTGAGGCGTGTATGTGGGTCGACGGGTTCCACTTCGACCTAACCCTCAGCCTAAATCTCCGGCTCATCGTCAACTTGCCGGCGCTTCAAGACAGTTGGTACCTGGTTGAGCAGGAGGATGGCCACTACAGCATATGCATGCAGGTGCTGTCGAAGCGCACAACAGTGCGTCTCCAGGGATGCAACCATCCGTACCACCGCAAGTGCATCTTCACTTGGTTTGAGACCAACGCCAGCTTCCCTATCTGCCGAGACAATGTGCTCGCCTATCTCTACTGACACGAGGTGCATATGCCCCCTTCTGTATGAAACTGGTCCTGTGGTTGATAATTAATTAATGTACTGAATCAATGTTTCTTCTGCATGCCAAGTGAACCTATTCTATATATGTTTGCACTTGTCAAATTAAGCTTAATCCAATTTAGACAGGGAAACAATTAGTCTAGGATTACAATCATGTCTCATACATTTTACAAAGAGAAAACCAATAAAAATCACTGTTCATCATATCACTGCATAATATGAAACAACAGTCTAATCATCATCACCATCATCACTTTCTGCACTTCCGCGTTCTAGATCCACATATTCCCACTGGGTTGGATCTTCTTCCCCTTGCCATTCATCATACATGTCCTGAGATTCATCAGGTAGAACCAGTTTATTCATGTCTTTGTGAAGTCTACTTGTCCACCATGCACAGAGCCGCCTCTGGCAATCAAATTTTCATCGACGTCAGCCGGTTTAGTTACCATACAACCACTAGGATCATCTTCTTGGGCCACATCTATGGTGACTGGCTCGTCATACTCATTCACATCATAGGTGCTCCTTGCCTCAAACTTTTGCACATATTGCCAGTCCTTATTATCTCTGTCATCCAAGAAAATTACCTTGGAAGCTTGAGTTACCAAAATATAAGGTTCCTCCTTGTACCACTCAGAAGTAGTATTGATCGATATGAAATTCCCATCATTTTTGGGGCCTCTTTTCTTGTTCGGATCTTGGTCATACCAATAACACTTGAATAGAACCACAGATCGACCACCAAACTTGTCATTATAATTCAACTCAATAACCTCTTTTATGCGACCATAATGATCATAGTCATCTGACTTCTTCATTTTGGCTATCAAGTGCTCTCCACTGGTCGTGATGCCACTGTTTTTTGCCTTCAGACGTTTCTCACGCTCATAAGTGTTGTAGTGGATACCATCATTATTGCAAGATGAAGTTGTCTGCACCCTCTTTGCCAGACCACGTGATAGGGCATCGAGACCATCACCAACATCACCCGGATTCTCTTCACGCAGCTTCGTAATCTGCGGTTATACAAAATAATCAAGAGGTCATCTCATGTGCACAATTTGTATGCAATTCAAAGTTCAGTTGACCATCTTACATGATTCCTAAACCATTCCTGAAATCCACCCCCACATACTGGTGCAGCATAATCTTTTCCTTTGGTTGCTTTAAATAACCAACAAAAACGATACTCAAGTAAGACATCTGAACATATCTTGCTACAAGTTTCATTTGATATATGTGAGGATATGTATGAATAGTGCCCACGCAACAAAGTTTTCAGCCTCATCAGCGTTATTCAGAACATACCAAGTAAGTTGATCATATTCGTGCTGCATTAATGTTCTATGTTCCTTCTTTCCTACTAGGCAAACACTATGGTTAAAAACAGATTTTTCAACTTCTTCAATTCTGCCACCCATACTGGATCTCGTTTTACAATTAGGAAAGTATCTTGAGCAAAATGCAAATGCTTCAACAACAATGTATGCCTTTGCAATGCAAGCCTCTGCTCTATCCTTGTTCCCGACAGTACCCTTGAAAGTGCAAAGTCGACGTTCTATAGGGTACATCCATCCGTACTATACGGGACCTCTATAAAGTGCATCTTCAGTCAGATGAATAGCCAAATGCACCATCACATCAAAGAAGGTTGGTGGATATATCAGCTCAAGCTTGCACATGATTTTTGCTATGTCCACCTGAAGACGCACTACAACTCTTCTGTCCAGAGTTTTGCTACAGATTTCCCTAAAGAACTTTTCCAACTCTGCAAGCACGTTACACAAATCCTTGTTCACTAAACCTTTAACGCCAAGAGCTAAAAGTCTTTGTAGTAGGATGTGGCAATCGTGAGTTTTCAACCCTTGGAGCTTGTTCCCCTCTGCATTGATACAATTTGCAATGTTGGAAGGAAATCTAGATGGGAACTTCACACCTTGGAGGAAGTCACAAAATAGTACCCTTTTATTCATCAGCAAGGTAAATTCTACACCTCAAAATTTGTAATGTTTTTCACCGCCCTTATCAACCGTATCTTCAGGATGCAGCTTCAAGTTGTTGTTAACATTGAGTTTTTTGCAGTCAAGCCTAGCATTATAGCTATCTTTTGTCTTTGATGGAATGTTGAGTAATGTGCCTATAATGCTGTCACATATATTTTTCTCCATGTGCAAGACATCAATATTATGTCGAAGTGTCTTACCAGCCCAATATGGCAAGTCTCATAGAGTGGATCTACGCTTATAAAATATTCTCGGTTCCTTTTCTTTCCCTTGGGAATCTGCTGTTACTTCTTCCGCTCTCTTCCTTTTGGATGTTGCTCCTACTGTTGGTGCATCTTCTGTATTCTTTCTTTTACCTCATCTGGCAGCTGGTTGTTTTCCTGGTTTGACATTTCTGACCTTTTGTAAATGCGCCTGCAACTCGGCTGCAGTGAACTTTTGTGGTGCAGTGCCATATTCAGTCCTCTTTCCATAGAACTGTAATTTTTTCAAGTTTTTTCGGAATTTGTTGCCTTGAGGAAGAAAAACCCGGTGGCCAAGGAAACCATACTTATTTTGTAACCTCACTGTGACGTGTTTTGTCTCACAGCGAACACATGCATTATAACCTGCTGTCACTCTGCCTGACATAGTGCCAAGAGCTGGAAAATCATGGGTGTAGAATAACACAGCAGCACGCATAGGGAGCTTGGCATCTTCATGGTTGCTGGCAAGGATATCAAGAGTCATGACACCCTTCCATAGTTAAGCAAGTCTCGTATAAGAGGTTGCATGAATAGATCAAAATCCTTCCCAGGTGATTTGGGACCTGGGATGAGTAAAGCCAGCAAGCAGTTTGACTGATCAGTGCATGCCCAGGGAGGCAGGTTGTAAATTGTAACAAGTACTGGCCACATGCTGTACGAGTTACTCATGTTGCCAAATGGGTTAAATCTATCTGTAGCTAGGCCATGTCTCAGCTTCCTTGGATCTGCTACAAATCCTGGATGGGCCTTGTCAAAGTTCTTCCATTCATCGCCATCAGCTGGATGTCTGAGTAAGTAATCGTCTGGCTTGAGAATCTCTTTGTGCCATCTTGTTTCCTTAGATGTTTGTTCTGACTAAAACAACCTCTTCAATCTATCTATAATTGAAAAATATCTCAGAACCTTACAAGGATCTTTCTTCTTTTTATCACCATTTTTCCATCTTGATTTGTTACATACTGGGCATTCATCGAGGTTTTCATAATCCTACGAGCAAGACATACGATTATTTGGACAAAAATGGATCTTCCCATATGATAGTCCAAGTACCTTGATGTACTGTTTCATCTCATAAAAGGATTTTGGCAGTCCTTCCCTAGGGATTAACTCGCTGTACACCTTAATCACTGAATTGAAAGATTTGATGGTAATCTTGTTGAACGACTTCTCCTTTAGTAATTTCATTACCAGTTCGAATCTTGAGATACCAGAATCAGGGTCCACTGAACACTTGGCATCTTTGTAACTACCTCGGTGAATTACGCTCCTAGTTACAAGCCTGGATGAGCGGAAATGGTTAAAATAGTACGGTGGGGCCCAAATGCCACTCACAGGTAGACCTTTCAGCCGTCCTAACCATTTCCAAACATCAGGACAAGAACGAAGGCGTAATCGGCGAAGGATCAACTACATACACAAATGAGTATGTATGCAAGCCACCATACAACAGTCCTCAGAGCCATTCCATCTACAAGAAATAGAAATATTGCAACGCCATACGGCAAGATCCAAATATCCTAGATAGATATAATAGTTTAGGATATCTCCTCATGCATCAAACATCAGAGTATCGGTGAGCGGAAAACAAGATCCGAGTGCGGATAAGAAGCAAATCGGCATAAGATGCCCCATAAATAAACACATCCATACAGATCTCACGGATCCCGTTCCCGGAATCTCTACACCGAATGATCGTTGCCAACATCGTCCGTCTCCTCAACCCAGTATCCATCTTGTGAGAGTACCTGTTCATCTGAATCAAATAATTTATCATGTGAGACCCTAGGGGTACTCAGCAAGTCTTTATGCCTCTAAAGGGGACACAACCTGGGGTGACGCAATTGCAGCAAAAGATAATACCTAATAATTCTAGAGATACTGTAACCATCCGCCTAACCAAAGATAGACGGATGTCCGTGAATTAATAACAACAGTTATAACAAGTAATATTAACAGATCCATCCTCCTCGCCACCGACGAGGAAGCGATTTAACAACCCCCATCCGTTGGCAGTTTTATTATCCATTCCATGAGTGTTGCACTATTTACTAGTCGTACTTAGTCAAATTAAAAGCGGTACTTTACTTGTACTTGTCTATGATCGAAACTGCTCCAAGTCGTCCATAACAGACACGGCTTTCAGAAAGTTTTACCCTGCGGGTGCACAAATAGCAACACACACGATCAACCTCGAAAAACCAAATCAAAACCCAACAAGGCATCCACGACAAAGCGATCACAGGATTCAGAAATATTTCAGGGGCCACCCCATTAAGCTACCATAGCAAGTTGGCCGACTCGACGGATCAAGGTTTGTGTGGACGGCTATAAACGATCGGAACCCGAAAGTGTGACTGGGCTTGTCGATAGCGTGTCACGGACCTAAGCAGTCTGGTGCTCCACGCACAATCTTAAATAAAGCAAGAAAGCATGGCATAAGTACAGATAGTAATAAAGCCCCAAACTAATTGTGGCCCCAAGAAATAAGAATGAATCAAGCTCGCCTGGGGGTCCATAGGCCTCCGGATGTGGATAGCCTTGAATATTCAAGGAACAGGAATCAAGTACTGGGTCCTTCGGACACAAGTGAGCATGAAAAACCAAATAGCGGATATTGCTCACCGTGCCACTTCCATTAGTTATCCCATTATTACTCAGTTAAGTTGTTTAGGTACCTTATCCATCAGACACTCACATACCCTACACATGCTGTTCTACGACTCGCATGGCTCAAACAACTCCTGTAGTAATGGCTCATGGGATGGAGGAACAAGCTTCGGTGGGGTTTAAAAGTAAAGGCTATGCAGTACTTGGGATTCAGTTTAATGCAATCGCGACTCAATGATGCAAGAATAAGATAGAGGCAATAGGTACTATATATATGCAAGCATGTGGTAGTGCTTGCCTGGCAGCTCAGTTGAAGCGAGAGAAGGATCTGGGTAGTGCTCCTGGTTTTCTTGGTAAATCCCTTGCTCAGCGTCTATTCGAAGAAGAACCAAACAAACAAGGGCCAACATAAATAAAGTGCACAAGCATATGAATAAAATGCGACAAGCAAACAATCATGCCATGATGAATGATGCACAATTTGCATGGCATTAAGTAGCATGGCATGGGTGAGGTGTGGAATACGAGAATAAAGCCTTTTATTGAGTTTTAATCACATTTTATACTCGAATAGGTTGCTGTATACTTTATATTTATATGATGCATGCTGCAATTCAGAACATGGAATGCATAAACAGAAAGGTCTCGTCGCGCTGATCATTTTAGACATATTATTTGTCAAATTTGGAGTTATAAAACCAAAGTTATTAATTAATTAAGGAAAAGGGCAATTTATTGTAATTTTAATCAACTCGAAAATTTAAAGTGTTCAAACATTATTTTGAAGGGCATATTTGAATTCCTCACATTTTTATGTTTTCAAATCATATATTAATTGTATTATTTGGAGTAATATTTGAAAAGTTATTTAAAAACAGATTTGAATTTGAATTTAAAACAAATGAAAAGATTTAAATTAAAACAGAAAAGAACAGAAACTTTTGTTACTCAGCCCAGACCTAACATGATCATTGACAAGTGGGGCAGGGTGGTTTGGAGCATTGAAACCCTTTGAAACCCTTTGTCTCGCCCTAATAGCTTGAGGCTGGGTGGGCCATCTGGCGCAGGCCCACGTGACAGCGGCGAGGGAGGTAGGGAATGACAGTGGGCTGCACTGGAGGCGAGATTCTGACTGAAAACAGAGGACCTCCTCTGCAAAAAGCTAGTCTGGTGACAGGTGGGGCTAGCGAGTACCATGAGTTGAGCGAGAAAAACGGAGGGCTAGCTGCAAAACAGCCAGCATCTGTTCTTCTCCACGCTCGATGGAAAACCGCAGCGTTGCAGGCGGGGGTGGGATCGAGCAGCGGGTTGCGCCATCGGCTGATGGGGCTAGCCAGTGCGGCTGGCTCGGGGAGGAGGTTGCTAGGAGGGATGGGCGGCTATGAGGTTCTTGAGACGCGACAGCGCTAAAGGACGACGCGCACGCGACGACGCAGGCGCTCGACGGTTGGTCCAGCGAGAACAGGGAGTCACAGCGAGGATGGAGGTGTCAGGGAGAAGGAGGAGCTCACCGGGAGGTTGTTGGTGCGGTCGGATCAGGCGGGAGCAGCGAACAGCAGCAGTCTGCGGTCCGCGATCTAGGATTTGGCGGTGATGGTCCTGGTGGCTCTGGTCCTCCTCCTCCTTGCTGCACGTACATGTGAAGCAGGGGAGGGTCCTCGGTCTTCCTCGACGCCCAGAGCACCTCGCCACCGGCTGCAAGAGAGGGGAACGATGGAGGCCGACGGATCGCCGGCGATGGGGTAGATGGTGGCGGTGGAGAAGAGAGGGGAGAGGTCAAGGTCCTGGGGCGGATCTGGGAGGGCAGAGGAGAGCCGTGAGGTGGTGGTAGATAGCAGAGGGAGAGGGGAGGGTGCCGTGGGGAAAGGTGGAGGAAAAAGGTGGTCTCGGCCACCTTTTGCTTCTCCCTCTCACGTGCTCGGCAGGGACTGGGCTGGTCCACTCAGGCGGCAGCTGTAGGCTTGGGAGGAGGGGAGGTAGGTCAGGTTCGGGTGGGGCACGCAAGGCAGAGAGAGAGCTAGAGAGGGAGAGGAGGGTGGCATGGAGCTAGGGTTGGAGTAGGAGTAGTGGCTCGGGTTAGGGCTTGGGGTGGATGGTAGCTAGGTGGGGCCAGGGTGGCCAGGTGGGGCCTGCAAGGTAGAGAGAGGAGAGAGGCCGAGAGAGAGGGTATGTGGGTAGCTAGGGTTAGCTAGAGAGGGCATCGGGTTAGGGTTTGGTTTAGGGTTGGGGTAGATCATGGTGGTAGGGTTTAGAGATAGAAAAAGAGAGAGGGGTAGAAGGAGATTAGGGTTTAGAAGAACTAGGCTAGGAGAGAAAAGAGAGAAAGAAAAGAATAAGCCTCATATGATCATGCCTAAGAGTTTTAATTAAATAAAAAGATATGGGTGAGATAATGGGGTGATGGGATGGATGGAGATGGGTGTAGGGTTTTAGCATGACCCAAACAAGATCAAGCATGAAGAGGGGTAGAGAGAGATGGGGGATGATCCACTCAAAGATTCAAATAAAATCCAAAAGACTAGAATGTGGTGGTTCTTGCATGGCCCATGCAAAATAATTAATGCCATGTTTATTCTTGTGAAAACAATAATATTAAGATGGCATTATTCTTATGCATTCCCAAAAGTGGAATAAAGCCAAGCAAAGGAATTTGTGGAAGTAGATCCATCCTATCTCCCATGAGCTAGATTAAATACCAAAAGAAAATAAAATAAAAGCTCATGGATAAAGGGATGGTGGAATTATAAAGTGGTGAAAGAAAGGGTGGTGGAGTGGAATAAAAGATATGCCCCTAACTCAACTTGGGCATTAAACAATATATCAATAACCAAATACAATATCAAGAGGCAAATACAATTTACAATACCTAAGAGAGAAGAACCAAAACAAAAAGGGTTTTATATGATGCTCAAATGCAAGGTGGCATGATGACATGAGCATGATATAATTATGATGCAACAATTATATATAGGAAGTAGCCATATATTACTAGACCAAGTAGCATTACAATTGTTAGACAATTGGGATGCTACAACTCTCCCCCACTAAACAGGAATCTCGCCCCGAGATTCTAGGAAGAAGAAGAAGACTCAAAGAGGGTAGGATACTTGGCACGGAGCTCCTCTTCACGTTCCCAAGTGGCTTCATCAACAGAATGGTGCGACCACTGCACCTTGCAGAACATGATGGACTTGTTGCGAGTCCTTCTTTCTGCGACTTCAAGGATTTTTGTGGGGTGTTCTTGATAAGACAGGTCTTCTTGGAGATTGATAAGCTCGTGGTCCACGGTCCTGCCGGGATCCTTGAAGCACTTCTTGAGTTGAGAGATGTGGAAAACATCATGGACCTTGAGTTTTTCCGGGAGCTCAAGAGCATAAGCAACTTCTCCTCTTCTTCCACGAATTTTGAATGGACCGATGTATCTAGGAGCCAGCTTTACTTTGATACCAAAACGGTGTGTGCCTCTCATGGGAGTGACACGAAGGTAAACGAGATCACCAGGGACATACTCCATGTCCGTGTGCTTTCTGTCATAATTGCTCTTCTGGCGACTTTGAGCAATCTTCAGATTTTCAAGAATGATGTGAACCTTCTCCTCCGCTTGAGTTACAATGTCAGGGCCAAACAATATTCTTTCACCTGCACCCGACCAACCAATCGGAGTTCTGCATTTTGACAGAGAGAGCCTCAAATGGTGCCATCTTTAGACTTTTCTGGAAGCTATTGTTGTAAGAGAATTCAGCATAAGGAAGACATTCTTCCCACTTCATGCCAAAAGAGATGACGCAAGCACGGAGCATATCCTCCAGAATCTGATTGATCCTTTCAACTTGTCCTTGCGACTGAGGGTGGTAAGCTATGCTGAAGTTCAATTTTGTCCCCAAAGCATTTTCGAAACTTTCCCAGAACTTGGAAGTGAAGATGCTTCCACGGTCTGAACTGATCTCAAGCGGAACCCCATACAGAGAGACAATTCTGTTGATATAGAGCTCAGCCAACTGAATTGCAGAAATTGTTTCCTTGACGGGAAAGAAGTGAGCCACTTTAGAAAGCCTGTCAATGACAACAAAGATTGCATTGTTGCCCTTCTGCGACCTTGGAAAACCAGTGATGAAGTCCATCTCTACTTTCTCCCATTTCCATTCCGGGGGTTTCAAGGGCTGTAGAAGACCGGAAGGTTTTGATGGATAGCTTTAACTCTGCGGCAAACATCACACTCCGAGACATACTTGGCACAATATCGTTTCAATCCCGACCACCAATATTGTGTTTTCAAGTCCATGTACATCTTTGTGCTGTCAGGGTGGATAGAAAGAACAGAATCATGCGCCTCCTTGAGAACTTGCTCTCTCAAACCCGGGTAGTTCGGAACAAACATCCGGTGTTCAAAGAAAAGCGTGCCTTGATCATCTACGTGGAAGGACTCATACTTCGGAAGCTGAAGGTTGGAGATGACCTTTTTGGTGTACGGATCACCAAGCTAAAAGGAGCGAACCTTTTCTTCCAAGAGAGGGGTTGCCAGAAGGTTGAGAAGATACCCTTGTTCCACAATTTCAAGGTTGAGCTGACGGAATTCCTCACACAAGAGAGGTTGTTGTTCTTCCAGCATGAGGTTGCTGACATAAGCTTTGCGGCTGAGCGCATCGGCCATGACATTAGCTTTGCCTGGAGTGTAGTTGATGGTCAAATCAAAGTCATTGATTGCTTCAATCCACCTCCTTTGCCGAAGGTTGAGATCAGGCTGAGTGAAGATATACTTCAGACTCTTGTGATCAGAAAAGATTTCACAACGGTTGCCCAGCAAGTAATGCCTCCATACTTTCAAAGCAAAGACAACTGCTGCGAGCTCGAGGTCATGTGTAGGATAGTTGATCTCATGCGTCTTCAACTGTCGAGAGGCATAAGCAACAACTTGCTTTTCTTGCATGAGGACCGCACCCAATCCATGCAAAGAGGCGTCACAGAAGATCTAGAACGGCTTGGATGTATCCGGAGGAACCAAGACCGGTGTGGAAGTGAGCTTCTCTTTGAGTGTCTCAAAGCTTGCTTGACATGCAGGAGTCCAAAGGTATTTCTTGCCTTTCTTGAGGATATCGGTAAGAGGCTTCGCTATCTTCGAAAAGTTACGAACGGCGGCAATAACTAGCCAAACCAAGGAAGCTCCGCACTTCTTTGACATTAACAGGAGGAAGCCATTCAACAATTGTCTTTACAGTTTCCGGGTTGACGGCAATGCCCTTGGCAGAGATGACGTGACCAAGATAGGTAACTTGAGGCAGCCAAAACTCACACTTTGAGAACTTTGCATACAAGCGGTTCTCACGAAGCTTGTTTAGGACACACCGAAGGTGTTCTTCATGTTCTTCCTTTGACTTAGAATAGACTAGGATGTCATCCAGGTAGACCACAACGAACTTATCAAGATACTCCATGAAAACCGAGTTCATAAGCCTCGAGAAGGTGGCAGGTGCGTTGGTGAGACCGAAAGACATGACCGTGTACTCATACAGGCCATAGCGGGTGGTGAAAGCTGTTTTAGGAACATCTTCCTTGCAAATCTTGATTTGGTGATAACCATTTCTCAAGTCAAGCTTAGAGAATACCACAGCTCCAGCTAGCTGATCAAAGAGATCATTAATCCGCGGAAGGGGATATTTATTCTTGATGGTTTTAGCATTGAGAGCCCGATAGTCAACACAAAGTCTATCAGTCTTGTCTCGCTTCTTCACAAAGATTGTTGGGCTACCCCAAGAAGAAGTACTGTGTTGAATGAAACCCAACTTCTCTTGTTCATCAAGCTGACGTTTGAGTTCAGCCAACTCAGCAGGACCCATTTTATAAGGCCACTTGGAGATAGGAGCCGTTCCAGGTTCAAGCTCAATTACAAACTCAACCTCACGATCCGGAGGCATACCGCAACTCTTCAGAAAGACATCCAGGAACTCACACCACCGAACACTCTGAATAGCTTCCATAGCATCCTCATTCAGAGCCGCCAAAGAGAAAAGCTGAATAGCAGGAGTCTGACTTGGAGAATAGACTATATGGCCTTCAGGAATTTTCAGAGAAACCGAGCGTTCAACACAATCAATCACAGCTGCATTTGCTGTCAACCAATCCATGCCCAAGATGACATCAATGTCAGAGTTGCCCAGAACAATTAAGGACGCCGAGAACGAAGAGCCACCAATCTCAATTTGATTGCCATGGCTGATATGAGCAGCCCTCATGTTTGAACCAGGAGATTGTACCACCAGACGATGTGATAAGGGAACCATATCCAGATCATGCTCATGCGCAAACTTAAGCGAAACAAAAGAATGCGAAGCACCAGAATCAAACAAAACTCATGCAGGGACTGAGTTAACAGGAAGCATACCCATCACAACTCCAGGTGCATGCTCAGCTTGAGCGGCGTTGACACAGTTGGCACGAGCAACAGTAGACCCGGGCTTGGTGTTGATGTTGAGAGCCCGAGGTGGTGGTGCACGAACCAAAGGAGAGCTTGCCGCAGGTCTTGGCGGTGGTGGAGGAAGAGCTTTGTTGTTCATCGGACACTTCCAGTTTTGATGCCCAGTGTTTCCACAAGTGTAACAAGCACCAGGTGGACGTGGAGCAACGTAGCCAGGGACTCCACCAGGCGCTCCAGGGTAGTGGTGGTTGTAGCCCCTAGGAGCAGCAGTGAGGAAGTTTGGTGGCCTTGCCGCGTAGCTTGAAGGTCTTGGTGGAGCCGGGAGCGACGGTGGGGGGTTAGGAACACAGACACGACGCTTAGAAGGAGTTGACATAGCTGAAGAGCTTGCTGCATCGCGGTTGTGTTTCTTTGACTCCTCAAACACTTGCCTACTTGCTTCTTCCTGCAGAGCTGTATGCTGAAGTTCCAGAAAAGACGTCGGCCTTGCATGTGTGATTGCATATTTAATCGATGCATTGAGCCCTTGCCGGAACCTCTTTTGCTTCTTCTTGTCATCAGAGATCTCATCGCCACCATAACGAGAAAGGTTCATGAAGTTTCTGATGTAGGTATTGACATTGTCATTGCCCTGCTTGAGGTTGAGAAACACTTCCTTCATCCTCTCCATGAAAATTTCTGACAGATACTGCTCTTTGAAAGCTCCAGTGAACTGTCCCCAAGTAGGCTGAAAACCAGTGCAGTTTGCCTTTAGGTAATTCTCCCACCACAGAGCTGCATCTCCCTTCAGAAGGTGAGTGGCACATTTTACCCATTCTTGCTCAGGAACATCAGCAGTCACCAGTAACCTTGACATCTCACGCAACCAATCATCAGCATCAAGCGGTTGATCGGACACATCAAATTGGCGTGGGTTGAACTTCAGGAAGCTTTTGATGTCTCCTCGCTTGGGAGGTGGAGGTAGCCGAACAAACTCATTCATCCTGACACTTTCTTCAAAACGCTGCTGGTTCTGTTGCATTGCTGCCAAGGCATTGGCGATGCTTGACAACGCGGCCCCCAGTTCAGGTTGTATGTCCTACACAGAACGGCGTGGTGGTGCCATCCTGTGATTGATATAAAACACAAGTTAGTACTATAATGGAGAATAATAATAATCCAAAATAGTACCAAGATGGAATTAACCAAGATTAAAGGATACAATTTACTAAGATGATATTAAAATATCAACAAAGTTCAAAGCACCTAGAAGATATTAAGCATATCGCACATGACTGAAAAGGAGTGTGGTTCACAATTATCAAAGAAAATTTTTCCGCAAATTTCGGCATTAAAATACCAATAGATGCGCAAAATCACTTAACGAATCAAGATTAGTGACTCTACCAATTCAATATACAAGAGCGAATGATAAAAGTAGTGGTATGGTCGCGACTCCATCCCGCACTCAAATCATTACTCCGCACATGAATAAGTAGAACCCATATCCCAACACCTTCTTCTCAAGATGAACCTAAAGATTAGTAAAAACGGAAACGAACACCCCAAACAAGATAACGTCGGTTAACAAAGAGTAAGACAGATCGCGGCGGTAAACAACAAATCAGATAGATCGCGTCGGTTGGCAAAAGCCTGTCGGTATGGAATGTACCAACAGTTGATAACCAAAGGCAGATTGTGATAACAAGTTGGATGCAACAGATAGACAAGGAATTACACACACACACACACAACCTATGGTACTACGGAACCCAGAACACGTGAATCCTAGTTTGAATTTTAAGAAGTGGATTGAAAACGTTACACTTCCTTTCTCGATAAGGGTGGTTGTGTGGGTAATAAGAAAAGTGGAAGCAGTCCTACTCTAGCGTTTTGTTTTCCCTAGTATACATAGCTACCAAAATATTTGCTAGGACAACGACCATTTGGCTGAGACCACGAAGGCGGGATGGCTCGATACCAATTGTAACTACCTCGGTCAATTACGCTCCTAGTTACAAGCCTGGATGGCGGAAATGGTTAAAATAATGCAATTGGGGCCCAAATGCCACTCACAGGTAGACCTTTCGGCCGTCCTAACCATTTCCAAACATCGGGACAAGAACGGCGGCGTGTCGGCGGTGAAGGATCAACTACATACACAAATGAGTATGTATGCAAGCCACCATACAACAGTCCTCGAGCCATTCCATCTACAAGAAATAGAAATATTACAGCGCCATACGGCAAGATCCAAATATCCTAGATAGATATAATAGTTTAGGATATCTCCTCCTGCATCAAACATCGAGTATCGGTGAGCGGAAAACAAGATCCGAGTGCGGATAAGAAGCAAATCGGCATAAGATGCCCCATAAATAAACACATCCATACAGATCTCACGGATCCCCATTCCGGAATCTCTACACGAATGATCGTTGCCAACATCGTCGTCTCCTCCACCCAGATCCATCTTGTGAGAGTACTGTTCATCTGAATCAAATAATTTATCGTGTGAGACCCTAGGGGTAATTTTCGGCAAGTCTTTATGCCTCTAAAGGGACACAACCTAGGGTGACAATTGCAGCAAAAGATAATACCTAATAATTCTAGAGATACTGCTAACCATCCGCCTAACCAAAGATAGCGGATGTCGTGAATTAATAACAACAGTTATAACAGTAATATTAACAGATCCATCCTCCTCCTCATAAACTACCCAAGCGGACGAACAACCCCCATCCGTTGGCAGTTTTATTATCCATTCCATGAGTGTTGCACTATTTACAAGTCGTACTTAGTCAAATTAAAAGCGGTACTTTAGTTATACTTGTCTATGATCGAAACGTGCTCCAAGTCGTCCATAACCGCGGACACGGCTTTGAGAAAGTTTTACCCTGCGAGGTGCACAAATAACACACACTCGATCAACCTCGGAAAAACCAAATCAAAACCCAACGAGGCATCCACGACAAAGCGATCACAGGATTCAGAAATATTTCAGGGGCCACCCATTAAGCTACCAAGCAACGGTTGGCCGACTCAGACCGACTCAAGGTTTGTGGACGGTCAGTAACGATGGAACCCGAAAGTGTGACTGGGCTTGTCGATACAGCGAAAACATGTCATGGACCTAAACAGTACAGGTGCTCCACGAACAATCTTAAATAAAGCAGTAAAGCATGGCATAAGTACAGGATAGTAATAAAGCCCCAAACTAATTGTCGCCCCAAGAAATAAGAATGAATCAAGCTCTGGCTCAGGAGGGTCCATAGGCCTCCCGGATGTGGATAGAGCGAATATTCAAGGAACAGGAATCAAGTACTGGGTCCTTACGGACACAAGTGAGCATGAAAAACCAAATAGCGAGATATTGCACACCGGTGCCACTTTCATGAGGTATCCCATTACTCCTCAGGTTAAGTGGTTTCGGTACCTCGTTCTCCATCCGACACTCACATACCCTACACATGCTGTTCTCCGACTCGCATGGCTCAAACAACTCCGGTAGTAATGGCTCATGGGATGGAGGAACAAGCTTGATGGGGTTTAAAAGTAAAGGCTATGCGATTACTTGGGATTCAGTTTAATGCAATGACTCAATGATGCAAGAATAAGATAGAGGCAATAGGTACTATATATATGCAAGCATGTGGTAGTTCTTGCCTGGCAGCTCGATTGAAGCGAGAGAAGGATCAGGTAGTGCTCTGGGTTTTCTTGGTAAATCCCCTGCTCAGCGTCTATTCGAAGAAGAACCAAACAAACAAGGGCCAACATAAATAAAGTGCACAAGCATATGAATAAAATGCGACAAGCAAACAATCATGCCATGATGAATGATGCACAATTTGCATGGCATTAAGTAGCATGGCATGCGTGAGGTGTGGAATACGAGAATAAAGCCTTTTATTGAGTTTTAATCACATTTTATACTCGAATAAGTTGCTGTATACTTTATATTTATATGATGCATGCTGCAATTCAGAACATGGAATGCATAAACAGAAAGGTCTCGTCGCGCTGATCATTTTAGACATATTATTTGTCAAATTTGGAGTTATAAAACCAAAGTTATTAATTAATTAAGGAAAAGGGCATTTTATAGTAATTTTAATCAACTCGAAAATTTAAAGTGTTCAAACATTATTTTGAAGGGCATATTTGAATTCCTCACATTTTTCTGTTTTCAAATCATATATTAATTGTATTATTTGGAGTAATATTTGAAAAGTTATTTAAAAACAGATTTGAATTTGAATTTAAAACAAATTGAAAAGATTTAAATTAAAACAGAAAAGAACAGAAACTTTTGTTACTCAGCCCAGACCTAACCGCAGTCATTGACAAGTGGGGCCAGGGATGACTGGGACACAACGCGCGGAAAACCCTTTGTCACCACGGGCTCGCCTAGCCACTGAGGCTACGGGGTGGGCCATCTGGCGGAGGCCCACGTGACAGCGGCGAGGGAGGCAGGGAATGACAGGTGGGGCTGCGGCTGGAGCGCGGGTTACGGCCTGAGAAAACAGAGGTACCTCTCTGCAAAAAGCTAGTGCGGCTGACAGGTGGGGCTAGCGAGTACCGCGGGTTGAAGGAGAGAAAAACGGAGGGGCTAGCTGCAAAAAGCGCCATGCAGATCGTTCTTCGTCTCCACGTTATGACGGAAAACCGCGCGCGGTGCAGAGCGGGGGGGATCGAACACGGGTCGCGGCCGTCCGCACTGATGGGGCTAGCTAGTGCGGCTGGCTCGGGGAGGTTGCTAGGAGGGGGATGGGCGGCTAGATGAGGTTCTTCGAGACACAACGACGTAGAGGACGTGCCGCGCTGCCTTGACCGAGAGCGCCTTCGGTTGGTCCGCGAGAACAGGAGTCCTGGCGAGGACGGAGGTGTCGGAGAAGGAGGAGCTCACCGGGAGGTTGTTGGTGCGGTCGGATCAGGATCAGGAAGGAGCAGCGGCAGCCGAAGGCTGGCCCGGTCCGCGATCTAGGGTTTTGGGCAGCGGTGATGGTCTGGTGGCTCGTCCTCCTCCTCCCTCGCATGGGATGAAGCAGGGAGGTCCTCGGTCTTCCTCGGCCAGAGCACCTCGCCACCGGCTGCAAGAGAGGAATGGAGCACGGATTGCAGCGATGGGGTAGATGGTGGCGGTGGAGAAGAGAGGGGAGGGCAAGGCCACAGGCGGATCTGGGAGGGCAGAGGAGAGCCGTGAGGTGGTGGTAGATAGCAGAGGGAGAGGGGAGGGTGCCGTGGGGAAAGGTGGAGGAAAAAGGTGGTCTCGGCCACCTTTTGCTTCTCCCTCTCCTCACGTGCTCGGCAGGGCTCGGCCTGGGGCTGGTCCAGGGCAGGGCAGGCCAGGTAGGCTCGAGAGGAGGGGAGGTAGGTCAGGTTCGGGTGGGGCATGCAAGGCAGAGAGAGAGCTAGAGAGGGAGAGGAGGTTGGCATGGAGCTAGGGTTGGAGTAGGAGTAGTGGCTCGGGTTAGGGCTTGGGGTGGATGGTAGCTAGGTGGGGCCAGGGTGGCCAGGTGGGGCCTGCAAGGTAGAGAGAGGAGAGAGGCCGAGAGAGAGGGTATGTGGGTAGCTAGGGTTAGCTAGAGAGGGCATCGGGTTAGGGTTTGGTTTAGGGTTGGGGTTGATCATGGTGGTAGGGTTTAGAGATAGAAAAAGAGAGAGGGGTAGAAGGAGATTAGGGTTTAGAAGAACTAGGCTAGGAGAGAAAAGAGAGAAAGAAAAGAATAAGCCTCATATGATCATGCCTAAGAGTTTTAATTAAAGAAAAAGATATGGGTGAGATAATGGGGTGATGGGATGGATGGAGATGGGTGTAGGGTTTTAGCATGACCCAAACAAGATCAAGCATGAAGAGGGGTAGAGAGAGATGGGGGATGATCCACTCAAAGATTCAAATAAAATCCAAAAGACTAGAATGTGGTGGTTCTTGCATGGCCCATGCAAAATAATTAATGCCATGTTTATTCTTGTGAAAACAATAATATTAACATGGCATTATTCTTATGCATTCCCAAAAGTGGAATAAAGCCAAGCAAAGGAATTTGTGGAAGTAGATCCATCCTATCTCCCATGAGCTAGATTAAATACCAAAAGAAAATAAAATAAAAGCTCATGGATAAAGGGATGGTGGAATTATAAAGTGGTGAAAGAAAGGGTGGTGGAGTGGAATAAAAGATATGCCCCCAAATCAACTTGGGCATTAAACAATATATCAATAACCAAATACAATATCAAGAGGCAAATACAATTTACAATGCCTAAGAGAGAAGAACCAAAACAAAAAGGGTTTTATATGATGCTCAAATGCAAGGTGGCATGATGACATGAGCATGATATAATTATGATGCAACAATTATATATAGGAAGTAGCCATATATTACTAGACCAAGTAGCATTATAATTGTTAGACAATTGGGATGCTACAATCTTCTATCAGGTCAGAGAATAGTGATATTTTAAGAGAAGGAGCGCCTTTTTTGCTTGCAGTGGGGTACATGTCCCTTAACAAACCAGAAAGGTCCTCATCCTCGATCTGATGAGCTCCAGGCGGATCAGCATCAGCTAAAGGATCAAAACCATGTTGATCATATGGTTCACCATGTTTAGTCCACCTAATATATGTGCGTTGCATCCCATTAACGAAAGTATGGTCTACAACTATGCTCTGACTCAGCTTTTTATAATTAAGGCATTGTCGGCATGGGTAAAACACATCCAAGTCGCTGTTATGCTGTCTAACAAACTTCATGATTTCATTAACACCTTCCAAATATGAAGGTGTTGCTTTTTTTCCATTTAGTATCCAATATCTGTCCATCTGTTGAGGATAGAGATGGTCAGAAGCTTTCAAGATATTTCACCGAACAGGTTGATTACAGATCAAGTTAAGCCAAGATATCTGAGCAACCTGATTGAATATAGAACTATAAATGCCACATAATTTTAGCTTATTTCAGAAATTGAGTGCAGAACTATGTTACATATTTGAGAGAACAGATCGACCGAGCACAAAATGACAACCAGTTTGAACAAATAGATCAAGTGCAGAACAATGTCAAATGATCAGATCGAGTACGAAACTACTTCTCAGGAATGATTGAGCGAACTAAGGATATTATAAGCGTACAGTGGGGATCGACTAGCTTACCGCCGGCCTATGTGCGTCTCGAAAAGAACGGCGCCACCAGCAATGGCGTCAAGCCGCCTCGGTTGATAGACGGAGTGTGAATGTTTTGGTGTGTGGCTTGTGGTTTTGACCGTCTACGCGTCTCTAGAAGAATGGTGCAAAGAGACAGTAGCTGGCTGTTGGACTGAAGGCGCGAGTTGGAAGGCGCGAGTGGGAAAGTTTTGGCGCACGCGGGGTATGTGTCCTATTTGTCAACAGTTTTCACGCGAAAAATATCGGCCAAAATTTTCTCCCTCATTTTTCCTTCCTTGTTGAGGTCTAGAATTTTTATTACTTAGCCCATGAAATTAGTCTATCAGGCCCAGTCATAGCCCAAAACCTTCAATCTGGCGTTTTCATTGTCTTGTGGCCGCCGACTATAGTGCATTCAGTTTAGGAGTGAGCCCATGAAGAATAGGGCATCCGCTCCTAGTTATCCCAGAATCTTTTTAATTCGGCCTTTATGGTCATCCCCTTCCCCATCCCCCCTAGAAAAAGCTCCGCCTATCTATGTTGTTTTGTTGAAACTACTGCATTACTAGTAAGTTCCACGTACCCTTCACGTGAGAACCAGATAATAGACATATGACATATCATCACTATATAAAATTATAATAGATAATTTTCAAACAAAAATTGATCGACATCTAAATAGTATGTGTGTATATTTGGTCCTTTACTTTGTACAATGTATATTTAGACCTAGCAACGGACCGATGTCAAAACAGCGGACGAGGATGAAAAAAAGTCCATCATGCGCACGTTTCATTTATAGAGAGGCTGATACATGGGACCCAGCAGTGCGGCCTTATAGAGATGCTGGATCGAGCAACATTGCCAAGTTCGTAATAGGGAGGCGCGAGCGAGAAAAAAGTCCATCTCCACCTCTTAAAAAAACTCCATCTCCACCTCTTAAAAAAACTCTGCTATATTTTTAAGAGACTAGTCCATTATACATGTGGCATTTTATAAATTGAAATGCCAGGAGGCTGCCCTTTTATTTTAAAAAATATAAACACGGACACATGACATCTTTTAAAAAATATTAAAACATAACTTGAAGGTACTAAGAAATGTTTAATAATATATTTTCTATAAATATCTTTGGCTAGATGTCCAAAACAGAAGACGCGGCCAAAAAAGTTTGTCATACATACACACATTCATTTAAAGATAGACCAACATGTGGGTCCCACCAGCGCGGTCTTATACAGGTGCTGTATCGAGCAATGTTGCCAAGTTCGAAACAGGGAAGCGCGAGCTGAAAAAAGTCCATCATGCACACCTTTGTTCTAATGAGAGGCTGACATGGGGGGACCCAGCAGCCTAAAAAAACGGCTGATGCAACAAGCAACGTTATAAAGTTCGAAACACGGAGCGCGAGCAGAGAAAAAAGTCAATCATACAACCGATCCTTCTAATGAGAGGCTGTCATGTGGGACCCAGCTGCGTGACCAACTAGCAGATTCGTCAAGCAACTCTATCTAGTTAGGAACAGGGTGGTGCTAGAGTAGAAAAAAGTCCATCATACCCATGATTCTTCTAATGCAAGACTGACATAAGGAACCCACCAGCACGGCTGATGCAGTGAGCAACGCTATCAAGTTCGGAACACGGAGGCGCGACCGAGGGAAACAATTCTATTATACACACGTTTCTTCTAATAAGAGGATGACATGTGGGGTCTAGGAGTTTGATTAAACGGCTGATGCAGCGAGCAACGCTATCAAGTTCGAAACACGAAGGCGCGACAGAGGGTAAAAAATCCATCATACACGCGTTTCTTCTAATTAGAGGATGACATGTGGGGCCCAGCATCGTGATTAAACGGTAGATGCATCGAACAACGCTATCAAGTTCGGAACAGGGTAGCACGAGCCAAGGAAAAAAATCCATCATACGCGCGTTTCTTCTAATGAGAGGATGACATGTGGGGCTCAGGAGGTTGGTTAAACGGTAAAATCGGCGAGCAACACTATCAACTCGGAACGGGGTAGCGCCAGCGAAGGAAAAAATTCCATCATACACACGTTTCTTCTAATAAAAGGATGACATGTGGGTCCCAGGAGGTTGATTAGATGGTAGATGCATCGAGCAGCGCTATCAACTTCGGAACAGGATAGCGTGAGCGAAGGAAAAAAATTCCATCATACACATGATCCTTCTAATGAGAGGCTGACATGTGGGACCTAGCAGCCTGACTAAATGGCAGACGCCGCTACGTTGTCGAGTTCAAATCTGGGAGGCGCGACCGAAAAGTATAGTCCGCTAGAGACACTGACGTCTGGGACCCACACGCCTCAAAAGACTTCGGCGAGTCAACGTCGCGCGAGGAAACAAAAATCTTGCTTCTGCGACGCTCCAACCAAGCTTCCCCCAAGTTTTTAGCAGATCCATCATAGTAGAGGGCCGCGAAACCGGAAAAAAAGTTTTCCGTCAGCCACGGTCGAGCTAAGAATTTCGTCGTGGAAGACGCGCCTTCTACGATGACCATTGGGCCAATTCGTTGCAGAAGAAAACTTTTCTTTAGTGATGGTTACAAATTGCTTAAAGCTTTAGTACCTCTCCGTTGGCTCCTCCCAGCCTTTATATAATAGGCTGGTCCCGAAGTCGTATAAGGATAGGTTACAAGTTATAATTACAACACTGGTATTACGTCGGTTTGTACTTATTTCTTGATTGCTAAGACACATTTTTTTCCGTCAGATGCTTCCTGGACTTCTTTTATTCTTTAGGGGCTTCATGGTTCGTAGGCCTTTGTATGCCTAGGATAGTTAATCATGGGGACGCGATATTTCATACCCATGTCAGCAACCCACGATACTCCATCTGAATCATAGATTTGGGTTGAGTCTCAAAGACAATTTCAACTGTAAGTCTAGGATTCCTATAGGCAAATAGTTTAATATTTCATGTATTCATTATCGTAGGGATTTGGTATAATGGGCCTGATGCATCCGACGGATCAGGAATCAGTTAAAATTGCTCTTGGACAAAAAACTTCATGAACCTACACCAAATTAAAGTACCCGGGCTCGAACTTGTTATATGTTCGCGTAATTCAGATCAAGCCGTGGAGGTCTTATCGAATGCTGGATTATAGTGTTTTATTTTAGGTACCCAACGCATCCATCAGGATTTTTCATCGTATCATAGATACGGATAAGATACTATCATAGTGCATTTGTGTGCGGTTACCAGGCCTCACAGGACGGATCCTGGGGTCTTATCTTCATGTCGTGGACACGTCATTCAGATATGTTATCGCGGCGGACACGGTCTGAGAATTTTGAATTTTCATCGACTGCCTTGTTTAGCTACTAGAATTGTTAAAGTTTTCAGCTTCTTTTCATCGAGTGTGATATGAATGCTCCCGATGGTAGTAACCGTATGAGGATATAGTTATGTAATGCTCATATATTTTTTACTTTTTTCAACTCTGTTGGAGGATTATGCTATTTTTTATTGGGTGCACATTCAATGTTCCCGATGGGAGTAGGCCCCGTGGCTACACTCAAATGCATGCATCCGAGTTTAGGCTCAAAATTTCCACTCACGTCTTCTTTTTATGTCGACTCTGCCGGAGGATTTTTCTAACAAGTGCATGACCAGTGGTGCCGATGGGAGTATCCCCCGAGGCTATGTTCAGGTGCTTGCACCAAAACATAGGATCATAGCAATCTTCATCCAAGGAGGTATTCAACTCAGGCCTTGACTAATTCAACCTTTAAAATTTTATCGGGTGCGCGGTCAGTGCTCCTGATGGTAGTAGCACCCGAGGCTATGTTCAAGTGCTTGCACCAAAGCATAGGCTCAGAGTTAAGTCTCAACAAATGTAGGTCAAGGTTCATTATTGTATTCATCCAAATATTTCTTCATCTTTGGCTACGCATGAGATTAGTGCTGACAAAGATGGCGTCTCATAGTTGCCGAAAAACAAGATCCGATGGGACGTTGCAGTGGTGGGCCCTTGTTGCAGTAATGATGACATGTAAGAGGCATGTCGGTGGCGATTGTTTGACCGCATGACCCCACTCCTGTGCAGAAATCGAGGCGTGATACGTTGCTAACGTATCTATAATTTTTGATGTTCCAATCTTGGTTTATACCCACTTTCATATGTTTTGTCCACACTTTGGAGTACTTTTCATACACTTTCTTGGACTAACCTATTAACAAGATGCCACACTGCCAGCTGCCTGTTTTCTGCTATTTTTGGTTCCAGGAAAGTCAGAAAATGAATATTCTTGGAATTGGACGGGACAAAAGACAAAGTCAATATTTCACCGAGGGGGACACAGAGCCAGAATACGAGACGGAGAGGGGCCAGGGGCCACCCACACCACCTGGCCACGACCAGGCCTGGCCCGTGCCAGGGGGTGGTGTGGCCGCCTAGGGCACCCCCTTGGCCTCCCCTTTTGCCTATAAGATGCCTCTGATACAGAAACCCTAAGTACCCGATCAAAATTTCATGAAAGACATGAAAGACTCTGTAGCCGCCATCATCTCCATCCCTAGATCAAGAGGGATCTGAAGCTCTTCCCGGCACCATGCTGGAGGGGAGAATTCACCCTGGAGGCCTTCTTCATCACCATGCAAGCCTCCGGTGTGATGCGTGAGTAGTTCATCCTTGGACTACGGGTCCATGTAGTAGTTAGATGGTTGGTTCTTATCCTTTGTGCTATCATGTTTAGATCTTGTGAGCTCCATTCATGATCAAGATCATCTATTTGTAATCACACATGTTGTGTTTACGGGGATCCGATGGATATTGAGATGCTATTTTAGATTGATTATTGATTCTATCATGTCTTTGTTATTTGTGATCTTACATGCTCTCCGTTGTTAGTAGATATCTTGGCCGAGTAGATGCTAGCAACTCCAAGAGGGAGTATTTATGCTCGATAGTTGGTTCATGCCTCTAGTAATCTAGGGAAGTGACAGAAATATCTATGGTACTAGATGTGCTGTTGCTACTGGGGAGAAAATAGCAATCCGTTGTTCATAGAACAATCGTATTGTTTACTTTACACGCAATGCGTAATGCAATTATCTGTTGCTTGAAACTTAATACTAGAGGGGGTTCGGATGATAACCTGAAGGTGCATTATTAGTCATAGATGCAGTTGGATTACGGTCTATATATAATGTTGTAATGCCCAATCAAATGTCATAGGAGTCAAGATGATTAGTATATGCATGTATGCTTTCTTGATGTTTGTCAATTGCCCTGCTGTAATTTGTTCACCCAATATGTCATATCTCTTAAGGAGAACCACCACTAGTGAACTATGGACCCCGGTCTTTTCTTTTACCATCAATCTACAACTGTTTACTATTTTCTGTTTACTTTCTGCAAGCTATTACTTTCTTCCACACAATACGTTTAATCCTTTGTTTTCAGCAAAACCGGTGAGATTGACGACCTCACTGTAAGTTGGGGACAAAGTTCTGTGGTTGTGTTGTGCAGGAATTCCAAGTTGGAAACAATACCTTGGAGGTGTTTCCTTGCACCTACTGGTTCAATAACCTTGGTTTCATAACTGAGGGAAACTTGCTGTTGTGCTCATCATACCTTCCTCTTAGGGTTCCCCAACGAGCTCGAGCCATCTTGAGCCATCAAGGCGCCATGCAGATATTCTCCATGTTTGGCGTGGTAATTACTGCCCATGATTTTTATTCCTTCGGTGAATCTTGCCACGTGTCGTTATCCTCTATGCCTTGTCATTTCGCCGTCCGCATCGGATAGTTAATACTTTCACTACTTTTCTTTATAAGCTAAGGGTAATTTTTTTACTCCTCACTATTCCCCTTCGTTGTGCACTTCTTCTTTCTCCTTGCACCACATATGTTCTCCATTGCTTCCTGTTCTTCATTTCTCCTGTCTGTACTTGTGCTTCGCCTCCGAGCCACCATGGGAAAGAACAAGGGTTGCTCCTCCACTTCTGCTGCCATGGAGAAAAATAAAAGGGACATTGGATAGGCTCCCTCTAGGTGCACCGTGTGGGAGATACGCGAGGCGCATAAGGCTAGTCTCATGGAGGATGGGTCCTTCAAGGCTCCTAGGGATGAAGCTATTCCGGTACCTGAAGCAGTATGGCGGGTAATGTTTCACTCTTTGCTTTACTGTGGCCTCTCTCGTTTGTCCCACGAGTTTCTTCGTGGCCTCTTTTTGTTTACGGTTGATACATTGCAAATGTATCTATAATTTTTGATGTTCCATGCTAGGTTTTATCTACTTTCTTGTGTTTTGTCCATGCTTTGGAGTACTTTTCATATGATTTCTTGGACTAACCTATTCACAAGAGCCACAGTGCCAGTTGACTGTTTTCTGCTGTTTTTGGTTCCAGGAAAGTCAGAAAATGAATATTCTCGGAATTGGACGGGACAAAATCCAAAGTGCCTATTTTTTCGGAAGACATCTAAAGCCAGAATATGAGACGGAGAAGAGCTGGGGGCCGGCCACACCACCTGGCCGCGCGGCCAGGCCTGGCCCGCGCCAGGGGGTGGTCTGGCCGACCCCAACACCCTCTCGGCCTGATTTTCGCCTATATATTGCCCTCAGGACCAAAACACTAAGTACCCGATCAAAAATACATGAAGGAGTCTGTAGCCGCCGTCATCTCCATCCCTAGATCGGGAGGGATCTGAAGCTCTTCTCGGCACCCTGCCGGAGAGGGGAATTCACCCTGGAGGCCTTCTTCATCATCATGCAAGCCTCCGATGTGATGCGTGAGTAGTTCATCTCTGGACTACGAGTCCATGTAGTAGCTAGATGGCTGGTTCTCCTCCTTTGTGCTTTAATGTCTAGATCTTGTGAGCTCCGTTCATGATCAAGATCATCTATTTGTAATTCTGCATGTTGTGTTTGCGGGGATCCGATGGATATTGTGATGCTATTTCAGATTGACTATTGATTCTATCATGTCTTTGTTATTTGTGATCTTGCATGCTTTCTGTTGTTAGTAGCTATCTTGGCCAAGTAGATGCTAGCAACTCCAAGAGTTAGTATTTATGCTCGATAGTGGGTTCATGCCTCTGGTAATTTGGGTAAGTGACAGAAATCGCTAAGGTACTAGATGTGCTGTTGCTACTAGGGAGAAAACAACAATCCTTTGTTCATAGAACAATCATATTGTTTACTTTACACGCAATTCGTAAACCAATAATCTGTTGCTTGTAACTTAATTCTGGAGGGGGTTCGGTGATAACCTAAAGGTGGATTATTAGTCATAGATGCACTTGGATGGAGGTCTATGTATAATGTTGTAATGCCCAATCAAGTTCCAAAGGAGTCAAGATGATTAGTTATGCATGTATTGCTTTCTGGAAGTGTGTCAATTGCCCTGCTATAATTTGTTCACCCAGCATGTTATCTATCTTAAGGAGAGCCACCTCTAGTGAACTATGGACCCCGGTCCTTTATTTTACAATACAATCTACAAACTGTTTACTGCTTTGTGTTTACTTTCTACAAACTATTACTTCCTTCCATTCGATACATTTAATCCTTTGTTTTCAGCAAAACCGGTGAGATTGACAACCTCATCGCCAGTTGGGGGCAGAGTTCTTTCGTTGTGTTGTGCAGGTCTCCACGTTGCTACTAGCACCGGTAGTGCGCCCTACCAAGGTTCAGCTAGCAACACCTTTGGGGTGTTTCCTTGCTCCTACTGGTTCGATTAAACCTTGGTTTCATAACTGAGGGAAACTTACTGATGTGCTCATCATACCTTCCTCTTTGGGTTCCCCAATGAGCTCCACATCAACACCGAGCCATCAAGTATTTTTCTGGCGCCGTTGCCGGGGAGACAAGGACATCTTCACAAGGGGATTCCCTCATAACCAATCTCTTTACTTTGTTATTTTTGTTTTGCTTAGTTTCTTTTTGCTTTGTTTGCTTGTTTCTTTATCAAAAACACAAAAAAATTAGTTTTACTAGTTTGCTTTCTTTATTCAAAAACACAAAAAAAATAAGTCTCCTTTATTTGTTGCCCCTTCCTTAGCTCACCATGTTGATCCCTAAATTCACCTGAAAAATCTTTCAATTGGTAGTGGTTCTATAATTGGGAAAGATAATATTGAAGAATTCTTTAATCATGTTAGTAAGCATGAAGATACTGAGGATAGATCCCTTGCAGAACTTGCTCCAAACTATGAGATTGCCGCAGCTTCTTTAATTCACATGTTAGAAGCTAGGTTTGTTAACCTCAACCCCTTAATGCAAGTAATGTTTCTTAAGCTTAAAGAAATTGAGGACCCTGAAAAGAGGGATTTTATTCTAGAAACCTTGTTTAAGGAATTCTATGATGTTTCCAAAGAAGCTAGAAAAGTCTTTGAATGTTTCAATATGCTAGGCTCATGTGTAGATGTTGTTGGTACTCGAGAAAAGATGAACAAAACTGAACCTAATGGGGAGGAAACTAAGATACCAATCCCCTTTAAATTGGTAGCAATACATGAAGCCATAGAAAAGAATCTTGATTGGATTGTTCCTCAAAACCCTTTTGATGAAGATAGTGAACCTAAGAGCATTGAGAGAGGATCCTCTAGAACTTATTTGGATGATATACCTTGCCTTGTTGAAGATATTTCTGGTATTAATCTTAATGCTTCTTCATTTGAGAACACTTGATTCTTTTTCTTGCTTCTTATGCCTAACTTAAAGGCGTTAAAGAAAAGTAGTTATTGGGAGATAACCCAAAAGTTTTATATGAGTCTTGGAAGTTATTAGTAATAACCGCTCCCTGTCCTTTTTATTTGCTTTTTATGCCAAGAGTAACCTCTAATGAGAGAGAAGTAATGATCGGGAAAGTTACTGTCCCAAAACAGATTGGGAAAGTTACTGTCCCGAAAGTTACTGTCCTTTTGAGGCGTGAATTTTTGTGCTTCTTCCCCAGGTTGTTATCTAACTTTCGTTAGTTCAACACTTTTTGATTTGAGCAACAGAAGGTCTTCGAAAAAATTCGTCTTTACCTTCTAGTCTGTTTCGACAAATTTCTGCCATTTTTCTGCATTTGCTTCTTGTTGGTTCCTTTTTGAGTTCTTTTGGGGAATTGATATTTTTGAGGGAAGTGCTACAGTAGCTAGTGTTTTAATGGAAGTTTATTTGGTGTTAGAACTGAACCTTAAGACCTATTATCTTGAGTGCACTAATGTTGGTAATAAAGATTGTGTGAAGTTTTGTATGAAGGAAAAATTTCAGGTGTATCGAAGGAATGAGTAATGAGATGAAGGATGGACTAAAGCTCAATCTTGGGGATGCCACCCCGTGTCACCCCAAGAAATATCCAAGAAGTACAAGCGTTAAAGCTTGGGGATTCCCAAGGCATCCCCCTCTTCATGAATAAAATTCCAGGTTTCTCCCAAACGCTTCATTTTTATTGTTTCATGCACAGTTGTGTTGTTCTTGGATCGTCTTCTTTTTTGTTTTCATTTTGATTTTTTGTTTGCTTGGTTTTCTTAGTTTGCTGAATAAATTGGTTGGACCCCCTCTTTCATACATTGGTTTTCAAACAGTTTGGTTTGGTTTGGAAAAGAGTAGGAAAGCTCATGCTTAAGTGGTAAAAAGAGATTGTTTTTTACTATGGCCTATGCTTTGTCATGCCATGCTTGATATTGTTTTGGCTTTATGCTTAGTATTCTTTGCTGTAGCATGAATTTTTATAAACAATTGAGATTGCTTAATGTGCCTTGGATGAATCATGCGTTGTTCTAGCATATTAAAGCATAGTATAGTGGTATTCTCCTTTGATGCTTTATTTGGGTTGACTTGGCGCATGCTCACACCATGTTATACTGTAATATCCCAATTTTAGAAACCCTGATTAGCTGTCCAGAATGGAAAAATCAGGGGGAACAAAAACTTTTTCTTGTTAAATGTTGTAGTGTTTGCTTGTTGATTGTCTGTGCTTATGCTTCTGATTGTATAGCTTATGATATACTCCTTACCTCAACATCAGTTGTCAAAAAGCTATTTAACAAAACTATCCTGGCTCATTTTACATACTCTCAAATGTTCTGGCATTTCAAAACATGAGCCAAGATGCTTATGTAACCAAAACTATTTTAATAGCTTCTAATGACAAAACTACCGAGAGATATATAATATAATCTCCTTATGTTTTCAAGACAGAACCTTCAACCACTCCTACCTCTAGGATTCTCAAAACCTGGTATAAAACTTTTGAATTCTTCTCTTTGTAGGGATACCAAGGACTCTTACCTTACTCAAACTCCAACCTTTCAAAATTGCCCATCCTTATCTCAATCTAAGCTTGATGGTAACCCTAGTAGTAGCTGATTTGTTTGTAAGATGAGTTGCCTTGATCTGTTGTTCGACTTGATTGCTTAGAAGTAGAATGAGCTACTCTAGTATATCATCCAATAGGATGAAGATACATTAAAATCACCAAACCCTAAGCAATAATACGTTCTAGATCTAATCTCTAGCCACCAGGAGATCATCTAAAACCCTTAACCAGATCAATTCTGCAGTGATCCATTCTAGAAGTTTCCAAGTCAATGAAGACCAATATCAAGCATGGATCCCTTCTAATGAATCTACTCTTCCACATCATCCACTTGATGATGCCCTGGTACCTTGCAACCCATCAAAATCATCACCACCCACATTCTAGTCAAAAACCCTAAATCTGCCAAATTTGGCTAAGTCTGAAATCTGTTTCAACATCACCTTTTTGGATGTCTCCCTTTCTCAACCCTTGTGCATTATTGGTAATGCACTTGAACCATATTGTTAAACATCCTAAGGACTACCAAGGACCACTCTTTTCCTTGGTTAGATCATCCTCCAACCCACTTGTTCTTGATGGTTTTGCAGGCAAGAAAATAACTATTCGTGCAAATCTAGTCATCATGCCTACTTTGATAGAAGCTCACACCACCATCCCACCTTCTTTGTACCAAATCTTTGCATGGTTGTGTTATACTCATATAGGTCTATCAACATATACTTCACCTGCTCCAAGTGGATCTTTGTGCTTCTTAAACCCACATGGTTTATAAGGCATCATGACTCATCTGGTATGGTAGCCTTATTTGAACATAGTTCCCATCACTTCCAGGCCACCTAAAATGTAAATAATCCAAACTCCTTTTGCCATGATCATCTATATGACTTGGTCTACCTATCCATCTATCCCTTGCATCAAGGTGAGCTCTAAGCTTCAAGATCCAACAAGGTTTTGGTGGTATAAAAATAACATCACCCTAGATCCACAACTCCTTGTTTTTCATCTAATTCAAGTTGGTTTTCCAATTCCCCAGGTTGAAAATGCTTGCTACACCTTGTCTACATCATCTACCTTGATCATCAAGATTTATCCAATATTATCCATAATTATTATGGAACCAAATCTATTAATTTTCCTTAATAGACAAAATCTCCAAACCTCCTTTCCCAATAGAAAGTTTGGTTTTTGTCAAAGCACTTCCCCAAATTTTGGCTCAATTGAGATCCATATATCATAACCTACCATGCCATCTCAAAAATAAATATTTTTGAATAACTTTATTATTTCTTTTTGCCTATTTTCTTAAATGGCAGAAATGGAATAATAATAGTTTAAAATACATTTAATCCTCAATAAATCTCGGGAAAATTCTCCAAAGTGTGACATCATATTTGGGACCTTATCACATCAGAAATCAAGCTGGTCCAATGTAAAAATATCAAACGAACTTCAAGAAACTACTTCTGCACTTTTTGAATAAATGGTCTTAAGTGGACTTTAAATCCTTAGAAAAATCTCAAATAATCCCTAGAGAGGTATCTTGACCTCATCTATCTACCAGTACACTTGTCTCATCTCATCCATGTCAAATTAATTGATTCTCTTCATGAGCATCCCCATGATCAAAGATGACATTAATCAAATCCATGAGCTAAATCAAATCAAAACCTCATCAAAATATCTCCATCAACTTCCACCAGCACACCCCTCTGGTCGATTTTCACTATAGCATCACCCTGTAGCAGTTTGTCCTCTAGTGCTTGGACACTAGAGCTTAACCTCATGTGGGTGTCTTGCCTTGCAAACTTCTTTACTCCCCTTGCAGCTGCTGCACTCTGCCCCTATGCCCATAGGCACGACCAGAGCACCATCCCCTCTCACCCCACCGCCCTCCACGCCCAATGGATGGCCAGCCCCCTCCCCTTGTCCTCCCATGGACCTAGACCACCATACACCTCCCCCTCTTGTTTATTTGGACCAGAGGACACTACCGAACCCCTCTGCCGCACCATTTGTTTCCCCCACCTCCACCTACCTATCCCCGAGCTCCACAGCCCTTCTCTGGCCCTGCAAGCTCCCAGAGGAGGAGTAGAGCCTCTCCTCGGCCTCCTTCAATAGTTGGAGTGCATGGTCAAGCTCGCTCTTCCCCAACACCGTAGTTCGCCTCCACAGCCCTCCTCCACCTCCCCTGCAAACCCTCATCCAGCCTCTCTCTCTGCATGTGCGTGAAGATGGAGATGAAGCTCTCTCGGGGGTTGGATAAAAACTTCAACTCGTCTTCGATTTGGTTCTCTTCTACAACCCATCCTTGCGTGCATGTGCTACCTTCTCCAGGATCTACCTCACCTGCATCTATTTATGACTCAGGAACACCGGCAACCCTCTCCACGAACGAGCTCCGGCGAGATCCATCGGACGTTGTCATGCGAGACATCCTTCGGCACGAAAACCACCTCTCCCGCACCTCGCTGGAGTCGGCGGAGAGCACCGCATCTTCCTGTGGCATCTCCATGGCGGGAAGCAGTCCCCAGGTAAGCCCCTACACCCGCCAGCGTCGTCCCCTAGGGTTTCACTCCCGCGCTACCGCGGGAGGTTGAAGACACGCGTGCTTTGTCGATCAGAACTTGATCGAACGGCTCACCCTCGCCCTTACCCCTACCGCTGGGGCCCACCTGGCAGGCCTTCAAATTCCCCACCCGCCCCAGATCGCCAGCGAGTGGGCCGGTCGGTGCTGTTCCGGCCCATTTGTCCTTGATGCCAGCCCACAGAACCCCCCCTAATCCTTTTCTTTTGTCCACAGGGCTGCTAAATAGCTGAGTAGGATTAAATCTTAATATAAATGAAAAATAACTAGAAATTCCGAGATATAATTTTCTCCGGGTGCTCATGTGTTTTCTTAAACATGCAACACCAAAATTAGTCCCGTTCAGCGGTTGTATCTTCTCTGTAAAATACATTACCGAGACAGGCCCTTGTAACAAAATAAATCCTCCATAGAGTTTAGTAACTCTTTTTGAATTGAAACCTTTTTGTACTGCAAGGTATATCTGGGGCCTTGCATGCCACTTTGGCCTCACCATAATTTGCTTCTTAGTTTGCCCCTGGTAAAAATAACAAAAACAAGAAAATTCTATTTTTAGAAAATTCTCTAGGCCAATATATGATATGTATTGACCTAATTCCAACTCCTTGTGATGTGGTACACTAAGGTCTATAAAAATCCAGGAGATGAAATTTTATGGAGGCTCTGTGTAATTTTGGTGAATTATTCATCTCTGCCTAGGGTAGTCTCAGTAGAAAAATCACTAAGGGAGTTTGGCAACTCCAAAAAGAATGAATCCAATTCCTACAGAAAGGTACTCAATATACCTACCATGTGGAATTGTTTTCCTATCAAAATATATTGTAGATTATATCTGGTGAAAAAGAGAAGTTGTCTATAAAACTGCATTTGGGAATTTCCTGAGGACATTCTGGTAAATATTTTGACATGATTCCAACTCTCAGTGAACAAGTACATCAATCCCTACCTAAACGCCTGAGGAAATAATTTTTGGACATACAGAACATTTCTGGTGAATTATTTCCTAAAACTAGATTTTTTCTCACTAGAAAATTCATTATAAATCAATGGAAATTGATAATTTGGTGAAACCACTTTTGTGGGTTTCATATTATCACTACCTATCTGATGGTATCATGTCTACACAAAGGTACCCTACAGAACTTGGACCTTATAACTAAACCCCTTAATTAAGTTGTTTTGGCACCCAAATCATTAAAGAAAACCCACAAAGGCATTTCAAGTAATTCCACTTGTGTAGACGCTAACCACTTAAAACCTACTGAATTATAAACATGTATTGTCCATTGCTTGCTGTATGTATTGTTGCTTGTATGCCTTGTGTTGATTGCGCTTTTGCTTGTTTACATGTGTGCTCTCTGACGACGATAGATGCGATTATCTCGGTGATTAGAAGAAAAGGGATATTATTGTATATTATTGGGTTTTCCAAGAAGAAGTCCAGGGACAATTATGTCATATTGCTGATTCTAAGGCAAGCCACCTTATTGCTCATAATCCTTGTCCTACTGTTTTACTTATGTATGTTTTATCTTCTGTTTATTTAAAACTCCATTGTTTTAATATATGATGTTGTATATCCGGTAGTGGTTTGGCTCCTCCAAACCATTACTCAATGGTACTACTAAGTATAACCCTCTCGATGATACCTACTTGTCCCTAGTATGGTAGATGGTGTAATACACCATACCCCTTTGGAGACCCCGATTTAGCCGAAGAAAAGCTATAGGATGGGAAGACCCCGGAAAAGTTTTACAAATGTTTTATGATAAAACCTTGGTGAGGTGGGACCTCCCAAGAGTTGTGGAGAAAGAAAAAGGTTTTGTTTTACAAAATGCTAGAGGAAAACCGGAGGAAAAAGGTTTATGAAAACGCACCCGGTTATTGTCCAGCCACAAAAAATACCCCTTTGCTTTTTCCTAGGTATACTATTATGTGAGAAGGAAGAAACTTAATGCCTATAGGCTCCAATGAATGCTTTGATGGAGTCTTCTCAAGGTGCGAGTAGTGATTTTTGGACTCACCACCATCGTTCCTATACACTGTCCCTTCTCCAGGATCGGGTGTCCGAGGTGGAGGAATTTGTTGAGTGTTGTTGTCACTGACTATTGTATACAATGCCATGTTTCCTAGAGATCCTCAACCTCATGGTCTTGCCACATTGATGATGAAGTTTTAGCATGGCGAGAGGATTTATCACTTTGTGAAGCTATAGCTTATTGCATGTGTGAAACTTGCGCTTGCTTGGGTGCATGTGCATCATCCTATGCTAGATTTGGACGTCATGTCACGAGGATTGACTTGTTCTTAATGGAGGTGGGATGATCAAAATGGAGCCTCATTATGCGGCTGCTTGTAAGCCTACAATTAGAGTCATCCTTAGATGCCTCGAAGAAGATGAATATTTTTTCCTTAATTTCACAGTGTAACTAACAGTGTTCCCCTGCAAAATAACATGTGAACTATGTGAAATTTTGTTTCATACTTGATAGCAAACGTTTCATGTCTATGTGTTTTGTTTATGACAATGGCAGATGCGAAGTTGTCTTATGCGAGACCCTTTATTCCCGACGCCCTGGGGCCGAGTCAGCTATTCAGTTCAAAGCTGAAGGTTTTAGTGCGCTCTGTTGGCAAAGCCCCTAGGCATTAGGGTGTATGTTCTTGTTCGGATGAGAGTTTAATGAGCCCCCAAGTATCGGGTGAGAAAAATAAGAAAAAGGAGATTGAGGCTGGGTTTCAGGCACTTAGATTTATGTATCGTCGAATATAGAGGTACATGTTTTGCCTTAATCTCCTAGCCATTGGCATTATTTCAAGTAAAGTACGAAGTCTTTGGCTAAGAAGCCTGGTCGTAGAACTTATTGAATGTTAATTGCAGAAAGTAAAGTACTAAGCGTAGAAACATCATAGCTGCACAACGTTCCACGAGTTGGGGTACTTGACTCTGGTCTTATTGGCTTGGAGCCGATATGCCCCACCATGGATTACCTATGAGACGATGTAGGGTCCTTCCCATGGCGACTCCAGCTTGCGATGGCCATCTTGTTTGAGGTGAAGGACCAGGTCCCCTACGGCAAGGGACCTAGGACGCAGTCGACGACTATGATAGTTGTGCAGGTTCTGCTGGTATACTGTCGCTCTTTGTTGATTGCATCGATGTCATCTTCATTGCTTGACTGGAGGCTTCATTGTCGTACTTGATGACCCTAGGGGATTCATGAGTTATTTTGACTAAAAGGACTGCTTCAACGCAGTGGACCCGAAAGAAGGGTGTTTCTTGCGTGGCATTGTTTAGGATGGTACGTAGGCTCCATAGGACGGAGGGTAACTCATCTACCCAAGCGCCTTTTGCTATATCAAGTGGTACTAGCAACCTTTTCTTGATTCAATTGGTCACAAGACCATTGCCTTTTTCCACCTAGTCGTTGGTCTATGGGCGGGCAACCGAAGCGTAGCTCACCTTTATGCCCATCTCCTTGCAGTAGTCTTTGAACTCATTGGAGGTGAAGTTAGTTCCATTGTCGGTGATGATGCTATGTGCTACTCTAAAACAGAACACTATTGATTTGATGAAGTTCATAGACGAACTTGTGTCTTGGCTGGTAATGGGCGCTGCTTCAATCCACTTTGTAAATTTGTCGACTGCAACTAGCATAAAGATGTGTCCTCTAGTTGATGATTTGTGGAGTTTGTCCACCATGTCGAGTCCCCACTAGGCGAATGGCCAGGCCAGAGGTATGGGGGCCAGTTCTTCCGCGGGTGCATTGGGTTTTATCAAGAAATGTTGGCACGCCTCACATGTTCGCACGATATCCTTTTTGTCCTAGACCTCCACGAGGCAGTGAAATCCTTCCCAAAAGGCTTTGGTCGCGATTGCTAGGCTGCTGGCATGATGGCCGCACATTCCTTCATGTATATCCTCGAGGAAGATCCTTCCCTCTTCAGGTCTAACGCATCACTGCAGTACACCTGAGATGCTTCTCTTGTAGAGTTCTCCCTTGACAATTCTGAAGGCTTTGGACCGGTAGGTGATCCATTGTGCTTTGACTGTATGTTCAGGAAGTTCTCCTCTCATCATGTATGCTACATATTGTTACATCCATGTGGGCTCTATCATCATGAATTATTCGGGATGTAGTTCTTGATCGAGGGCGTATGCTTTGCTCCCTGTTGTGGTCACAGCCCTCGAGTCTCCTTTCGGGTTGACCTTCTTGCGCACCTTGGGTGTTGTGACTTCGTGAGCCTTTTTAACTTTGATGGAGCGCTCCATTATTTCTTCCCAAAAAACTCTGGGTGGAATGGGCAGACAAAGGGATCTGATGTTTTCCAGATTGTCGGCTTCCTCGTTGCTTGCCCTGTTGGGAATATACTTTCCGGGTATCCTCACAGTTCCTCACTGACCAGGGTGGCCCACTTTGGGTTAGAGCTTTGCTTCACGGGCGGCCCAGTCAGGGAGAAAGACGGAGTCCGATCCGTCTAGGGGAAGGCCCAGAAGACTTACCGACTTAGGCCCATAGTGTTACTTGTAGTTCAAGATGTACTCTGTAACCGACTCTTAGTCGTAGCCGGATAGATCTCTTTTGTAAACCCTAGGACGGATATCTATATAAGCCGTCCTAGGGAGAGCCTTTAGGGCACCCTCAATAGTCTACAATCTCAACTCGCACAGGCGAAACCCTTGTAACCCATATTCCGGCTCTGCCGTATTACTAGATTGCTAGCAGGAGTAGGATCCGTCCAAAGCCGGCGGATTCGAACCTGGGTAAACTTGTGTGCTCACCGTCCCAGAACACCGTACGCCTCACACCCCTGTCTTCCGCACGCCTCGAGTACCCCCTCATGGCGTACTTGTCATCAATCCGACGACAGTTGGCGCCCACCATGGGGCAAGTGAGCTTCGGATCTGCTTTCCGAGAGGAATCTGCAAGGATCGGAATCGGCGAGACTATCGTCGTCGGTCACATCCTCTATGCCAGCAACGTCCCTCTCATCGTTCTCGATGAGACTTGGATTCCGGCTAGGGAGGCTGTGACTGCCTACACAATCATGTCCTTTGGCGAGATCGATGTTTACATCGGTTTCGCTGAACCTGCCCCACCCACCCTAGCTGTGACGATAGAGGCAGAAGAATCTTTTGGGTCCCCTTTGTCCGTGGAGGTGGCAGAGTTCCGGATCTTAGAAAACCCTAATCCCACCCAGCCCACACCAGCTGCGGAGATAGTGGAGAAATCTGAGCCTGAGGAAGACCCCACGGTTCAAGCCGAATCTGGAGTGGATCTCCTCAGAGAGACCATATCCTAGATCGACCCACCCGCGGAAGTTGAAATCCAGGAGGAGCATATCAACGACACTGATTTTGGCTCTGATGATGCCGGGACAGACAGACCTTTCCTAAGGTACACACTACGACGTATGATAATGCAAGATGCAAGCGCAGATGCAATTCTCGAGACCATCAAAAGTTTCGACATGGCTGATCGCGAAAGCCGCAGGTACCTCAGGAAGCACGCGTCGCACTTCGTCGGGTATGTGGGATCCGGATCCGGCTCTGCCGATGCTAGAGAAAACACCGACTCTATGCTGGAGGCAATTGGAACAAACGCCGATGTACCCGCATCCTCGGATGAATCGATGAAGTCAGCAGATTGCCGAAAGTTCTCCGCGGAATATGAAGAGGAGTATAACTCCGTGGAATATGAAGAGGAATATGAAGGAGAAGCCATGGATGAGGGATCCGGGGAACACTCTCCCAAAGCGCGGGATGACATGGACGTCGGAGATAATCCCGAGGTCCAGATGTTCGAAAGTACCGATCAGAGCTTGACTCCGGGAAACGGACCCAAAGCCGTCTTTGCTACCGGCGCTGCCAAGAAGGCAAAGAAGAAGAACAAGAAAAACAAGACCCCGGCAAAAGACCCTCTGATAGAGGAGGTGATTGCCGAAGAATATGAATAAGACTCGGATGGAGCACTTATCCCAGAAGATCCGAAAAAAGAAGAATCGGTGGATGGACATGTGATCACTGAAGGTGCGCGTAAACTCATCGATGCTGCCTTAACCACACCTATCCCTATAGCTGCGGAACTTACTGCTGAAGAGCTGGACGAAAGGGCCCAAGCCCTAGAAGCGCGTCATCAACAACTCCTGGATGAAGCCAAAAACATCGAGGAGGAGAAGAAACGCATGGCAACTAAGGATTATATGTCGCGGTTGCATCAGAAGACACGGAAGCGTCACACCAATAAGGACCAATTCCCACATATCCGTGCCATCCTTTTCGGAGATGAGATGGGGAAGCCACAAAAAGATAGCAAAGGAGATTAGGTATATCCAACCCCAGTACAGAATACCGTGGCGGCCCGAGAAATTCTATCGGCTAATCTAGGACCAGAGGAGATCCGTTTGGGTATCAAACTACTCAACAAGGGACTAGAGCAGCAAAAGGTCGCCCTGTCCGAAAGTCAAAAACTGGTCTCGAATTCCGACCAATGCCGCACAGATCCGGCATGGGCTAACATAAGACCCCATCGCGTTCCGGAGCAGCATTATCCCCCCGAACGACGAGAGGACAATTATTCGAGAACCTGATCGTCATGACAGCTTTGCAGGACTACGCGTGACTGGAGCACCGTCACCCCAGCGGCTGAGAAAGAGGCCATTGCTGCACTGAATGCGAGGAATCCTCCCCAACGAGAGTCCAACGATCGAAGGGGAGAAGATAAAGAGAAACGTCGGGAGGAGAATCGTCAAAAAATGCCACCTCCTAGACATACAAGCCGTCCGGCTGAGCCTCACCATGGTGGGAACGACGAACGAAGAAACGACGGAAACCATGTCGGGACAAGCCGGCAGGGGGCTCGTCGTAGTCAAGACCCTCCCCAGAACCGGAATAATGACGTTCCGGACGGAGGCCGGCGATCAGCCGGAAACTATCCAGCTGCCCCACCCTCTCCACCAAACAGTCATCACAACGGCTCCCAAGGAGGGCAAGGAGGACGACGTGGCGGAGGAGGTGGTGGCAGAAGCCGAAGTCCGGCTCCAAGGCACCGCAGCCACAGCCGACATTCGGGACAATCTTTATCCCTAAACGACACAAGGCACAGGATCAACTCTAACATAGAGGCGCGACGCTATGAAAATGATGATATCTATGTGGGCCCAAAGTGCTTCGGACCACGCATGAGAGCTACAAAATTCCTGGAAGGATTTGCTATCTCAAGACACATGCAAGCCTACGACGGCATTGCTAGGCCAGATACCTGGCTACAGGATTTCTTCCAAGCTTGCTGCATTGCTAAAGGCGGAAACAGCCTGGTCGCAACCCGATATCTCCCACTTATGTTGCGGAAGACGACACGATCATGGCTCAATGAACTTCCAGAGAACACCATCCATAACTGGTATGACATGCAAAGTGTGTTCTTTCGGAATTTTGAAGGCACGTATCGAAGGCCCTGTACGGTCGGAGACCTACAGCGTTGCACCTAGAAAGCCGGAGAAACTTGCCGGGATTACCTCGGATGATGGATCGACACCAAGAATTCCTGTGAAGGAGTAAATGATCAAACTGTGATTGGAGCTTTCATTGCAGGTCTCCCAATTGGTCTACTGCGCCATCGCTTGAAGTGTGACAAGGTCACTGATTTGGGAGAGATGATAGAAACAGCGAGCAAGTATGCAGATGTTGATGACGATGCAGAGGGATTGCTCAATGCCCTAGCTGTGCCTAAGTCGGCAAAACAACCAAAGCAACAAGCTCAGAAGCACAAACCTACATCGGAGGAAAAACCCAACACGGAAACGCAATGGTCACTGCTACTTTCGGGTCTGGAGGACGCGGCGGAGGCCGCGGGCGTGGGTGTGGAACTTCAAGAGTCCAGGGTAGAGGAGACCAACAACCAGGCAAAACCTACTCTTGGGCTGACATTGCCAATAACCCATGTGTGCATCACCTAGACGCCAATGGGGGCTCATCCCACACCAACGCCGAATGTCGTTTCAATGACGACATCAAAAGAGATGACACCGCAGGCTACAAAGCTAAGCGGAAGAAGGGAAAGAAGAATACCGAAAAATAAAAAGAGACCAAGGAAGATTCAGACATGGAGGAAGCTGATGCTTCAAATCCCAAGCCGGAAGGGAAGAAAACTTTCCCAACCAAAAAGGACACTTATGTCTATTTCCTCGGATCTCAACCAGCAAAGGTCAAGAAAGCAGTTCTACACGAGCTCAATGCAACAGTTCCAGCTGTCCCCTAGTATCTGGACTGGTCGGAAGTGGCAATCACATTTGACCACGACGATCATCCGCCTAAGTTACACAGGCGAGGAAAATACGCATTAATCGTAAATCCACTGATTGACGGTTATGGTTTCTCCAAGACTCTCATGGACGGTGGTAGCAGTATCAATATTCTCTATGTCGAAACGCTACGCCGAATGAAGATCTCGGAAACACAGCTGAACCATAGCTCTGTGATCTTTCACGGAGTTGTCCCAGGAAGACAAGCCAATTCCCTGGGAGAGATCACTTTGGATGTTACCTTTGGAACTCCAAAGAACTATCGGATGGAGGCACTTTCCTTTGAAGTGGTCCCATTCAAGAGCGCGTACCACGCTATATTCGGACATCCGGCTTACTGGGATTTTATGGCTCGTCCGTGTTACATTTACAGTATGATGAAAACTCCAGGTCCCAACAGCGTGATCACCATCAAGGGAGACCCGAAGAAAGCACGAGAATGCGAGGATGGAAATGCCGCCTTTGCCGAAGCCGTGCTGCACGCCTAGGAGTACCAGGAAATCAAGAAGAACATATATCTGTCCGAGATGCCCGCAACGAAGAAGGAGGTGACAAAGCCAAATCCGGAGTTCAAGGCATCAAAAGAGACGAAGAAGACGCCGTTGAAGGATGATGACCCCTCCAAGGTGACCCAGATAGGCGTAGGCCTAGGTAGCGCATAGGAAAGCATGCTCGTTAAGTTCCTCCAAGCAAATCAAGATATCTTCGCATGGCAGCCATCTGACATGACCGGAGTACCTAGGGAACTTGCCGAGCACTCTCTAAATGTAAACCCGTCCAACAGTCCTTACGATGTTTCGGCGATGAAAAGCATAAGGCAATAGCCAAAGAACTAGCACGGCTCGAGTTAGCCGGATTCATAGAAGAGGTCATCCACACTGAGTGGTTGGCCAATCCTGTAATGGTCCCTAAAAAGGAAACCACTGATTTAAGGATGTGTGTTGATTATACTGCCTTGAACAAGGCTTGTCCAAAAGATCCTCTCGCTCTAACTAGAATTGATCAAGTTATCGATTCTACGGCAGGCTCGGAACTCCTCTATTTTCTCGAGGCATATTCCGGTTATCACCAAATCCAGATGAAGGAATCTGACAAAGTCAAAACTTCATTCGTAACCCCCTTCGAAACCTTCTGTTTTGTTACGATGCCCTTTGGGCTGAAGAACGCAGGAGCTACGTACCAGCGCACGATGCAGTGTTGCCTCCATGACCAACTCAGACGCAATGTACATGCATACGTGGATGATATTGTAGTAATGTCCAAAAATAAGGAAACGTTGATTTCCGACTTGGAGGAAACATTTGCCAACCTACGAAAATACAACATCATGCTTAACCCGAAGAAATGCTTCTTTGGAATACCAGCCAAAAAATTGTTAGGTTTCATCGTGTCTTAGAGAGGCATAGAGGTGATCCGGGACAAAATCAAGGCTATGCTCAATATTTCCAGGCCAACTCGCCTGAAGGACATACAAAGACTAACTGGTTGCATTGTTGCGATCGCCGGTTTGTAAGCTGCTTGGTGAAGAGCGCACCATTATACAAACTCCTGAAAAATACCAAATATTTTGTTTGGACTGATGAAGCTGAAGTTGCACTACAAGACCTGAAGAAAGTACTCTCATCTGCTCCTATCCTTGCAGTGCCAGAACCACAAGAACCGATGTTGCTTTATCTTGTTGCGACAAATAAGGTCGTTAGTATCATCATGGTGGTGGATGATACGTCCATTTTGCATCACTATTCTATGTCTTAATTCACTATTTTTCATTGATATATTTCGTATTGAGAGGTGATACTTATGTTATTTCATCTATTTTTGCATGGTTGATGACAGATTTCTGCCGGGGGAATTCCTTCCCGAAGAGGGGAGATCGTCGCCATCAACACCACCATCAAGCTAGACTTCATCGGGATCATCATCATCATCACCACCACCATCATCACCATCAGCACCCTCATCATCATCTCCATATTGCTGTAACAATTGCGTTGAATCTTGCATAGTTCATAGGGGAAACTTTCCCGGTGTTGTTTACTCTTTGTAGTTGATACTATTGAGTGAACCATTGAATTATTGTTTATGTTCAGATTGTTATACATCATTATTCCATCTCTGATCATGATCCATATGATGTCTTGTGAGTAGTTCGTTTTGTTCTTGAGGACATGGGAGAAGTCTTGTTGTTAGTAGTGGAGTTGCGTTGAGAAAGATTCAATAGATTGTTATTTAAGTTGTGGTGTACTTCTTCTAGTGGTGTCATGTGAACGTCGACTACATGACACTTCACCTATATGGGCCTAGGGGAATGCATTGTGTATTTGGCTACTAATCGTAAGGGTTGCCGGAGTGACAGAAACCTGAACCCCCGTTAGGAAACCATTGCACAAGGGACGTAAGGGTCTTAGAGTTTTAAGCCGTGGTTAGGTTTTAACTTAATTACTTTCTTGTACTTACGAATGTTTGCAAGGGGTATAATCACAAGTATGTATTAGTCTTGGATGGGGCGGTACATTAGCACAGGTTCACCCACACAACACTTAGCAAGCTAGAGAAGATTAATTGACTATATGAAGCGAAAGCACTTGACAGTCTTCCCATGTGTCCTCGAGAACGTTTGGTCAGCTATAGAAATACAACCGGCTTGTCCTTTGCTGCATAAAGGATTGGGACACTTGCTGCATTTATTCCTACTGTCTTTTATTTACTCGTACTTTGTTTACTTGCTTTATCGAAAACCCCTAAAAATCTGTTTGCTAAGTATTTGTAGAGAATTCCTGATCCATACCACTAGCTAGCACCTTCTGCTCCTCGTTGGGTTCGACACTCTTACTTATCGAAAATACTGTGATACACCCCCTATACTTGTGGATCATCAAGACTATTTTCTAGCGCCATTGCCAGGGAGTGAAGCGCTATTGGAGAGTGGAATTAGTAAAGGAAACTTCTCCTGTGAGTATTGTTTACTTCTGCTAGTTGCTTTATTTTCGCTATGGATAATTCGCTGAGTTTCTTATTTGGTAATACTACTACCACTGCAAAGGTAGTAGATAAGCCACCACCTGCTGAGAAAGATGTTTTCAAAATACCTACAAGAATTATTGATCTTGTTATGGATAACTACTATGTTGGGTATGGAACTGTCCATCCCGGTGATCATTTACTCTTTATACACGAATTATGCGGGTTGTTCAAGTGTGCAGGTATTACTACAGATCAAGTTAAGAAGAAGTTATTCTCATTGTTTCTGAAAGGAAGAGCTGAGGAATGGTATAAGCTGCTCAAGAATGGTCAAGCTCTGGAATGGGAGGAAATAGTGCCTCTCTTTTATTCAAAGTTTTATCCTCCTAGTGAGATTCATAAAGATCGGAATCAAATATACAACTTTTGGCCTCTTGATGGAGAGAGTACAACTCAAGCTTGGGGGATATTGAAGTTACTAATGCTGAAAAGTCCCATTCATGAGCTCCCCAACAATATTATTATCAATAACTTTTATGCAAGGCTCCCTCTACATGACAAAGATTTATTGGATGCTTCTTGTGCTGGATCATTCACTCGTATGGAAAAAGAAGCTAAATGGGACCTTCTAGATCGTATTCAAGACAATGCTGAAGCTTGGGAGAATGACAAAGGTAGAAAGTCATGTATAAATTATGATTATGAATGCATTGAATCTTTTATGGGAACTGATGACTTTCAAAATATTAAAAATTCTTATGGTCTAGACTCTCAAGCTATTGCTTCTTATTTTAAGGCTTTTGCTTCCTATATTGAAGTGCCTAAAAAGAATTGGAATAAGTATCATGAACCTTATAAAGATGTTGCTAAGAGTGTTCCTGCAAGATATACTGAAGTTTATACTACTAATCATGTTTTACCTGAACCTTATATTGAGAAAATGCCTTTTCCAGTTAAGGTAAAGGAACATTCCATGATGGCTAGTATGGTAGATGAAAGTATGAGTAAAACCATTGAACCTGATAAACAAATGGTTGATGAACCTATAATAGAAAGTGTGAAAGACTTTGTCACCAAGTATGAAAAAGAGGGACACCCTATCCTTTGTAAGGATACCTCCAATATTGTTTCGCAAAGTAGTGTTATGAGAGCTAGTATTCCGGTGTTTTCTGTTAGAATAAGTGATCATTGCTACGACGGTCCTTGTGATAGCTATATTGTTAAGTTTATGCATGATACTGAAAGTTACTATGAGAGAGGGAAAAGTGTTCTATGTATCTCAATAATATCAAGTTTCCTCGCTTTATGCTGAAAGTTTTTATGCTGCACTTCTTTTGCCTTCTTATGCAAGTTTCCTATGGTTTCAACAACTTGTTTGTTTACAAAATTCACTTGCATAGGAAGTGGGTTAGACTTAAATGTGTGTGTGTTTTTGCTTCTTAATGCTCTCTTTCACTTCAATTCATGTCCTTGTGAGAGCTTCTTCAAAATTATCATGCACATCTTAAAGGCTATAAAGAAAGAGCTTTATGTGAGACAACCCAATTTGTTTTTGCTTTCAGTTTTTCTTTGTTTCTTTGAGTCTTGGAAGTTATTACTTCAGTAATAACCGCTCCTTATCTGTTTTGTTTGGTTTTTGTGTCAAGATCAACCTCCAATGAGAGAGAAGTAAGATTTGGGAAAGTTGCTGTCCTGAAACAGATTTTTGTGCTTCACCGTAAAAATTCGTGAGAGATCTCTGTATGTCGGATTGAGTTATAATTTTTTGTGCTTCTGCCCCAGGTTGTTATTTAACTTTCGTTAGTTATGCACTTTTTGATTTCAGCAACATAAGATTTTCCAAAAAATTGATCTTTACCTGCTGGTCTGTTTTGACAGATTTAGCCAATCTCGCATTTGCTTCTTTATTCGATTTCCTTTTTGAATTCTTTTTGGATTTTTGGAAGGAGTTGCTATAGTAGCTTTTGTTTTGATAGTTTTCAGTTGAAGTTGGACTCAAAAAGTTTTATCACTTCACTTATACTAATGTTGCTAATGAGAACTGTGTGAAGTTTTGTGTGAAAGAAATTTCCAGGAAGTGGAGATAATGATGTAATAAGGAAGAGAAGGGTTTTATGACTCAAGTAATAACTGTATGAAGATGAAGATATCGATGATATTCAAGTGATGACTCCACAAGAATCCACTAAATACCAAATTCTACGTAACAATTCTGGTAAGAAAGTTCCGCGAAAATACAATCCAACTATATTTTTGCAGTTTTCAGTCGATAAGGAAAGCTACGAAGTGAAAAAGGGACGGAAACGGAGCCAGGGTGGCCCACACCACCCCATGGTGCGGGCCCACCCCTGGCCGCGCCACCAGGTGGTGAGGCCACCCAGGACTCCGCCTCTGACTCATTTTCTCCCAGTACCTTCCTTTCGATATGAAACTTCGTAATATATAACCCCTCGGATCCCCCGAGGATCATATATCGTGTTTTTGTTGTGTTTTGTCTCGATCTGTTTCTGCCAGGACATACTCTTCGAAGGCTTAGAAGCACAATGGTGTCCGCCAAGGATAAAGGAAAGGAGCCTATGGAGGAAGACCTCCAAGACCCCAAGCAAGGGCTGGTACCTTCAGTCACTTGCCCTACATCAACGGAAGCCCTATGAATCACTAAAGAATTCTGTGATGAGTACCGAGACTTGAATAGGAAGGTGGACATGCTTCAATGGGAGAATGATAAGCTTCATAAGATGCTAGAATCTTTCCTCACGTCAACTGAGGATACCACCACCACCACCAAAGGAGTGATTCGTCATCAGGTTTGGGGGAGTGCCGCTGTATCATATCACTATCTTCTATCTTTTTACCTTATTAGTAGAGTCATATCATGGATAGAGGAGTTTTTATGTAGTATGGTTTGCATTATGGAAGTGTCCCCTCTCTTGTTAGATTTGTATCCCTTGGTGTGAGTTTCTGTTATGGAATATTAATGAGAAGTTCTATCCTTCACCCTTTTGCATAGCTTATATTAGTTTTCAATTCGTGGTTATATGATTGATCTTGTTGTTAGTATTGGTATCACTTTGGGATCATTGAGTTAATTTAGTTGGTTTTGGCAAACCTAGCTCAGTTAGTAGCAACACTATTTTTGAGAGTTGAAAGAAAAAGATAGAAGTACTCTAGAGAAAAAATAATTTCATCATCTTTCTTTCTTGATTTGCTCATAAGTGTAGTATTCTCTAGTTAAGATCTTTTGTGCTTCCAAGGAAGATTGCATGTTTGTCTTTATCACTTATATGTTTGTTTGTTTCCTTCAACTCTTATACTTTCTACCCAGCCTTGCTAGCCAAAAACCTGTACTGAGAGGATATTCTTCTCGTGCATCCACCTCCTTTAAACCAAAACCCATGCCATTTGTGTCCACCATACCTACTTAGTAGCATTATTGCTATTCCAAGTAAATTATTGTTTTATCTACCTCCCAAATTAAACTTGTTATGTGAAAATTAGTGATTAAAGCTCTCACGAACTTGATGGCACACTTTACTTTCTTGCATTTAATAAACTTGAAGCATTGGGTCCTTCTTTGTTGCGTATATGCTTGCGCTTTATGAGTTGAAGTTAGCCGAACCATGTATAATGGGGACCGCTTTCAACACTTCATTTGTACTTGTACCTAGTTGATATCATGTTCTTTTGCTTCTGCTTCTGGATCCCGGCGGTGTGAAATAAAAGTGGAACTTGTAAGATCATGGAGTTTATATGTGTGTTAGAGAAACGTCTGGGCCGCTAGCCTAAGCCATGCCTAATCATGGTGGAAACTTGCAGCATAACTATAGTGAGCATTCTATGAAGCATCCTCAATAAAAACCTATGCAAATAGCAAATAAAAAGATCGCAGAGATGCTCACTATCTGTTTGCCTTGTCATTTTGATTATGGGATAGCTCCTGTGTCATGTGTAAGGGGTACCTCATTGGCGGTTCTCAATGATACGCATGTATTTACAATGACAAGAGCTTGCTCGTGACTGAAGTTGAGTAGCATGAGGATCGGTACTCATAAGTAAGGGGCATGAGATTTCAACTTATAACTTGTCAAGCATATTCTCTTAGTTGTGTCACTTTTACCTTAATCACCTAAAGATACCTATGATAGGGGCAATGAGAGCTGAAAGCTAGTAAGTATCATAATTTTTGGGAGCTATTTATGAGACTTGCAATCCCTGCTTCCCTCTTTGAAGGGCCTTTCTTTTACTTCATAGTTGAGTCAGTAAACCTACTCCCTTCTATGTCAGCAAGTATTTTGAGTTGTTGTGTTTCATTCATTCATATGATGATTTATGCGATCATGTTTCTTATGTTCCTTGTTTTGCACATTGCTCTTATCTTGATGTTTACTACTTTGAAAGCTTTCATTGAAAACCAGCTATTTGTGAACTCTAGCAAATTATCAACTATTCTTCGACCAAGAGCTAAGTTTGCCATTACCAATTATGATTCACTTTATGTATCTTTATTGTGTTTCCTTTACTCATTACAAGTTGAGTTATATAATATTGAGTTGTTTTCTATTATGATCTATGTATTAGATGAATGCGATGCTTCTTGTCCGTATTCTTTTATCGACTCTTCACTCCATAAACTTGAGGTCATGTTTATTGAGCTCAGTTTCGCTTGGGGACAAGCGAAGTCTAAGCTTGGGGGGAGTTGATACGTCCATTTTGCATCACTATTATATGTCTTAATTCACTATTATTCATTGATATATTTTGTATTGAGAGGTGATACTTATGTTATTTCATCTATTTTTGCATGGTTGATGACTTTTTGAGCATGGACCGCTGCAGTCAGGATTCTGATGGAAAAGGTGCTGTTTGGAGGCAAAATTCGTGAAGATCAGAAAATCTGGAAAAATATATGGAAAATTCTATTTTTCCAGAAGACTCAGCATGCCAGAAGATGGATTGGAGGTGGGCCACAGGGGGCCCACACCACCCCATGGCGCAGGCAGGCCTAGGTCGCGCCAGGGAGTGGTGTGGCCGCCCTGGCCCACTCCAGCCTCTCCCCTCTGGCGTATATCAACCTCCCGAAACCCTAAGACAAGGGGAGCGACCATAGAAAGATTCCGCCGCCTCTGCGGGGCGGAAAACATTGAGAGAGAAAGATCTCTCCGGCAGACAGATTTCTGCCGAGGGAATTCCTTCCCGGAGAGGGGAGATCGTCGCCATCAACACCACCATCAAGCTGGACTTCATCGGGATCATCATCATCATCATCATCACCACCATCATCACCATCAGCACCCTCATCATCATCTCCATATTGCTGTAACAATTGCGTTGAATCTTGCATAGTTCATAGGGGAAACTTTCCCGGTGTTGATTACTCCTTGTAGTTGATGCTATTGAGTGAACCATTGAATTATTGTTTATGTTAAGATTGTTATACATCATTATTCCATCTCTGATCATGATCCATATGATGTCTTGTGAGTAGTTTGTTTTGTTCTTGAGGACATGGGAGAAGTCTTGTTGTTAGTAGCGGAGTTGCGTTGAGAAAGATTCAATAGATTATTATTTAAGTTGTGGTGTACTTATTCTAGTGGTGTCATGTGAACGTCGACTACATGACACTTCACCTTTATGGGCCTAGGGGAATGCATTGTGTATTTGGCTACTAATCGTAGGGGTTTCCGGAGTGACAGAAACCTAAACCCCCGTTAGGAAACCATTGCACAAGGGATGTAAGGGTCTTAGAGTTTAAACCTGTGGTTAGGTTTTACCTTAATTACTTTCTTGTACTTACGGATGTTTGCAAGGGGTATAATCACAAGTATGTATTAGTCTTGGATGGAGCGGTACATTAGCACAGGTTCACTCACACAACACTTAGCAAGCTAGAGAAGATTAATCGACTATATGAAGCGAAAGCACTTGACAGTCTTCCCATGTGTCCTCGAGAACGTTTGGTCAGCTGTAGAAATACAACCGGCTTGTCCTTTGCTGCATAAAGGATTGGGACACTTGCTGCATTTATTCCTACTATCTTTTATTTACTCGTACTTTGTTTACTTGCTTTATCGAAAACCCCTAAAAATCCGTTTGCTAACTATTTGCAGAGAATTCCTGATCCATACCACTAGCCAGCACCTTCTGCTCCTCGTTGGGTTCGACACTCTTACTTATCAAAAATACTGCGATACACCCCCTATACTTGTGGGTCATCAGTGGAGAGACCGGAGGAAAATCAGGAGCACCTGGTGCAGCGTCCGACTTACTTTGTCAGTGAAGTCCTAACAGAGTCGAAACAGCGGTATCCGCATTATCAAAAGTTGGCTTACGGTGTTTTTCTAGCATCTCGTAAGTTATGACACTACTTTCAGGAGCATCCAATTACCATGGTGAGCACAGCTCCCTTGAGAGATATAATCAACAACAGTGACGCCACAGGACGCGTCGCCAAATGGGGCATAGAGCTTTCAGCTTTTGACATTGAGTATAAACCTCGGACAACAATCAAATCCAAGATCATTGCTGACTTTGTTGCTGATTGGATAGAGACGAAGGAGAACATGATCTTCCCTGAGTCGGAATATTTAACCCTCTTCTTCGATGGGTCTAAGGCTCACGGGGGCTCGGGGGCTAGCGTGGTGCTCAAATCACCCCAAGGAGATAAACTTTTATACGTGTTGCAGATCCACTTCACAGCAACAAACAATATTGCCGAGTATGAAGCACTGCTGTATGGAATCCGGATTGCTAAGGATATTGGCATCCGACGTTTGATGTGTTACGGAGATTCAGATCTTGTTGCTCAACAAGTGTCGGATATTTGTAATGCAAATAAGCACATGGCAGCATATAAAGCTATCGTGGATGATCTATCTAAATCGTTCGAAGGGTTTGAAGTTCAACATATCCCTCGAGAAGAAAATGAGGAAGCAGACGCACTATCTCGGATAGGTTCTGCATGGAAAGAGGTCCCGGATGGCGCTTTTTTAGAGCACCTCAAAGTTCTCTCAATAAAGGGAGTAGATGAGGAATATCCGACCAAATCCGACTCACCTTTGAAGCAGTTCTGGCTATGATTCCCAGCTGGACTCAACCCTACCTCGATTATTTGGTAGATGGAAAATTACCCGAAGACGATGTGTTGAGCCGGAGGATTATCCGACGAGCAAAAGCCTATACTATTGTTAAAGGTGAGATCTATAAGAGGAGTGTTTCTAGGGGTTTTCAGTGCTGTGTATCTCCGGAAGAAGGAGTGGAAATCTTAAGGAAAATTCACGAAGGCGAGTGTGGTCACCACGCTGCAGCTAAATCTTTAGTGGCAAAAGCTTTTAGACATGGATTTTTCTGGCTTACAGCTCAGGCAGATGCTGAATGGTTAGTCAAGACATGCAAAGGCTGCCAAAACTACGCCAAACAAGCTCACGTTCCGGCTGATTAGCTGCGAACAATACCTATAACATGGCCTTTTGCGGTCTGGGGGCTTGATATGGTAGGACCTTTTAAACGAGCTCCAAGTGGATTTACTCACCTCTTAGTGATGGTGGATAAATTCACCAAATGGATTGAGGCTAAACCTGTCACTAGTTGTGATGGAGCAACAGCCAAAAGATTTGTCGAGGATGTTATAATCCGGTATGGTTATCCACATAGCATTATCACGAACAACGGGAGTAACTTCTCTATGGGAGAATTGGATGAATTCTGCAATGACCAAAATATCCGGCTTGACATTGCGTCAGTCGCACATCCAAAGGCTAACGGACAAGTCGAAAGAGCAAATGGTTTAATCCTACAAGGCCTAAAACCGAGACTCGAAGCACCACTACGGTTGGCTGCGGGGGCTTGGGAAGAGGAATTACCCTCTATAATATGGAGTTTACAAACGACTCCAAACAGGTCACCCGGATACACACCTTTCTTCTTGGTCTATGGTGCAGAAGCAGCTCTTCCTAGTTATTTGATTCACACCTCTCCTAGAGTGGCCGCATATATTGAAGAGGATGCCAAGATTTCTCGAAAAAATGATCTCGACATAGTGGAAGAAGTTCGCGTCGTCGTTGAAATGAGATCTACAGCCTATCAACAGAAGTTACGCAAGTATCATAGCTAGAGAGTCAGAAACAGATCTTTCAACAAAGGTGATTTGGTTCTCCATCTTGTGCAACAAAGAAGCACAAACTTTCCCCAGTATGGGAAGGGCCCTTTTTAGTTAGTCGAGTATTGCACAATGGATCGTACTACTTAACTGACATGAGGCCAGTCAAAGAAAGACCTGCTACTAAGAAGAGAAAGAGAGCTGGAGGTAGTACAAATCCGGATGAGTTAGACAGACCGTGGAATATTTCTCAGCTACGTCCCTTTTATTCTTAGTTTATCCTTCTTTGTAAACATATCTATGTACATATTCTGTGAGAAATAAAAGTTTTGGTTGCCTCAATTATTTCTGAGAAGTTTTTACCATCTTATTTGCGAATGATCATGTCATAGTCGAAAATCCCAGAATGCTTGAAAGTACTTTATGCTCATGTTCGTTCTGGTTTAGATTTCCGATTCTAAAACTGCTACCCTCGGGTATAACTCTAAAGTTTCTAGTCTTTACTTTGGTTATTTGTCTGATTGCTAGATGCGGGTATTTTCCGAGTAGTGAATTGTTGGTACTGGAAGCCGGATTTGTTTCCGAGTTTAAACTGGTTTAGCGATTGAGCTCCGTTGCTCGGCAAAGTTTTCGGCAGAAGGTTTAGCCGGCTCATGAAAGGGACAAGGCGGAATGCCAGACAAACGATAAGTATAGACGAAAAAATACAAGTGCTTATGTAAACATTTTAGGCACACAAAAAATGTAAAGCCAAAAGTGCTGAATAGATCAAAAGCTTAGCACTAGAAAAATAATAGTACTACATATTTACAGGCCCATCATGTTTTTCAGAATAACACAAGTATTTCTACTAATCTATGATGCAGGAGAGGAAGGAGCCGCCGGCTCGCGGGATACGCCGCCTTGGTATCGTTCCGAGATGTCCGCATCCGAGATGGTGCGTTCATCGTTGGAAACTTCTACTGATTCTTCTGGAGGAGGAGGCAGAGTAGCCACGCAGGTGAAGAAAGGGGTCTCGTAGCTGGTCAAGTCAGCCACGTGACACCCATATCTAGCGCAGGAGTGCATGATGGCTCGAAGGTCCTGCTCCTAGCCGTCTTCGTCTACTTTGCAGTACCCTCTGGTCACTTGCCATATTTCCATGTTTCCATGGTGTCTCATGACCATGGTGAGAGCGTTCAGCGCCGCAGTCCGCGTGTAGGACATATTCCAATCCTGAACAAGCTGCGGCATCTCCTTTGCCTTGTCCCGCACCTGAAAATCTGACATGTTGTGCATGTCCGGAATCTTGAGAGCTTTGCAGATGTCCTCAAGAGATTGGCGGAAGTCATGAAGCAGGTCACCGACTTGGGTAAGTCGGTGGGTGCGGGGCTCGGTGGAGGAAGAGTCCGTCAAGTTCAGAGGACCTATACACAAAATTAGTCAAGAAAAATCCGACATTGATAGAAGTCGAAGAAAGTGGAAAAGTCAGACAGATGGAACGTACCGAAAATGACATCATCGATTTTGGTCTTCTCTTTCCGAAGACTCTGGAGTTCAGCCTGGAGCGCATCGGAAAGGTCCTTCTCTCTGCTAAGCTCATTTTTGAGGTCCAAGATTTTTTTATCTTGAGCAGCGATCTTGCGATCACACTCATCAGTAGCCATGGAGGAGGACTCAAGGATTTGAGCAATGCTCTTTTCATGATCCGCCTTGAGCTTATCCAGCTCTTGGCGAAGCTCCTTGTTCTCCACCACCAAGGTCTTGAGGTTCTCGGCCTCATCAATCCTGGCGCAGGATTGTGTTACCAGCGCTGTAAGACAAAAAAGAACAACAGTTCAGGAAAAGTTCAACTATGAAAACATGAAAGACAAGGCTTGAGTCTCGAAATGTTTACCTTCATCCTTTTCCTTGGAGACTTTAAGTTCAACATTTTTAAGTCGAAGAGCCTTGATCTCTCCCCGCTTATCACAGACATTCTTCAATAAATCCTGGTTATAGGAACATACTTTCTGTAAGTCAGAATACCCAAAGTCAAAAAGCTACTAAAGACTCGAGCTAATATTTTTTCTAATATCATCACGAGCCTTGGGGGCTACACTAGTTCATTCTTTGGCATCCTAATGAAGCATAAACTCGGATTGTATATCCTACTTCATGCTTGGGGGCTAGAGGATATGATATGAAATAAAGGGAAAAAGGAGTTGGAATTCTGACTTACATATTGTTCGCGAGTGAGTTTATCCAAACTCGTGTTCACTTCAACGCCACCTTCTCGGTGAGAGTCAGAGGAATCACTGGTGCTGTTGGAAGCTCACCAGTCCTTATTCTCTCACCGCGAAGGCACACCTGGGCAAGAAGGTCGTACAACTTGACGAACTCTGCCTCTTGTGCTTCTTCTTTGGCAGATAAGTTTCTTTTCTCCAGGCATTGCCTGGCGAGCCCCTGGATTTCTTCAGCAGATTTCCGGGACAGGCCAAACTTGGCAAGTCTCGGATTGCTGGTAAGGTTTTTGGTGAAGGTTTCTGTCGAGGGATCATTACCCAAAGAGGGTTCACCCTTATCTAAAGCTGACTCACCCATGGTGAAGTTAGTTTGCGACTCAAGGTTCGCAGGCTCCGTTGAAGGAGCCGAATCTTCTGCGGCATCCGGAGAGATCACCGGCATTGCGGAAGGTTGAGGGGCAGGAGTCGGAGGAGCCACGGCAGGAGAAGCTATGGTAAGCTTCGTCTGATGCAAGGGCTTCGAAGAAGTTCCCTTACCCTTACCCTTGATGAGCGGTTTTGCTCTGAGAATGTAGTAAAGTCGGAAACATTACATCTCGGAAGGAAATTCGAGTAAAGTGCAAAGGCGGAAGTTGTGATTGAAAGTTACCTCTTCACAACAGGCATCTCCTTTGTGCCAACAGCCACTGTCGGAGCTTTGCGCTTCTTGAGCGCAAGGTCCGGCAATGGAACCACCTCTGTCTCCTGAGAGAACTCCGGAGGATATCCTTCGAGCGGAGCAAATTCCGACTCGGGGGGGTCAACAAGCTGAAAAGAAGAAAACATATCAGTATTGCAATAGAATTCGAAGATCGAAACACATAAAAAGGTGTACTAATAGAAGCTTACCGGCACTACGGGGTTATCCATCATATGCATACCCAGAGAAACCTCCAGGATCCTCCTCTCGATCCGCTCCCTGATCAGCCACTTGATTTGGCTTATGTAGCCTTGAGTGGTGTAGGCTTTGGGGCTGATGCGGAGGGAGTCTTTCCTTGACAACGTGATGGAGTGCATCAGTCGGGTTCCGTGGTACTAAAGGGGCTGGATCCGGCGTGAGACCCAGCATTGGACCAAGTCGGATCCCTTCAGACCCTTGTGTTTGATCAAATATTCGATCCGCCTCTTAGCAAGGATCATATCGTCAGTGAGTGCGGGAGGAGCCTCGTCCTAGGACGGTTGGGCCGTGGCAGCTCCGTCGACAAAATCCGGCAAAGCAGTAGCTTTGTCGGGAGCCGGAATATCCTTATGGTAAAAGAATGTGGCTGGCCATTGTTTGACCGAGTCACTGGCTAGAATTTGGGATATGCACGCTCCCGTCTAAGTGAAAAACTAATAGTACCGGTGATGTAAGGAACACCGACAGTGATAGAGTTTTTCCGGACATGAAAATAGTACCGGAATAGAGTCAAACTTGGCCTAATGCCGAGAAAGCCCTCACACAAAGAAGCGTAAGTGCTCATCTCTAAGAGAGAGTTGGGAGGAAGATGATGGAGTTGAACTCCGTAATGATCAATCACCTCGGAGAAGAACTCCGAGGGAGGAAACGACAAACCTCTGTCGAGGTGGGTGCCGAAGTGGACCCGCTCGCTGGCGCGCGGGTTGGGGACGGTTTCCTCGAAGCCGCTCCGCCAGTCACCGGCGTGGAGGAGCCCTTCATTCTCCACATTCTGGAGCTTCCCGTCATCGAGCACGCAGGGGATCCAGAGCCCGCGGAAGCTCTCCTTCTCCGCCAGCTCTTTCGTCGCCGCCGTCGCCGCCGCTGCCGCCAGTCCAGAAGAGGAAGAAGAGGCCATTTCTCCAGTGGGCAGATGACCTAGGATGGGCGGCACTGGGAGTTTTTTGGGGAGGAACAGGGGAGCTGTGTGCATGCAGAGCGATTGGGAGGAAAGGAAAAGGCAATGGACAGGTGAAAGGAGAAGGAGAAAATCCTAACCCCTTATATCCACCTAACTGCGCCAAGATTTGTGCAAATGTTACAGTGTAACCGCCACGTGTTGTGGAAAGAACTGGGAAGGTCCCATGCAATGATTACGTCGCCTCGATCTCCACGCACGCATTTAAACGGCGCCTCGGTTCCGCGAACCGCGGACCCACCAACGGTCGTGCTGACGGAATGCCTGTCAGATGATGTGACTTGACCATGACTAGTGTCAGGTGGCGTTTGAGATCAAGTTCTGGCTTAGTTTGAAATCAAGCTGGAAAATCCGAGTAACCTGTTGATAGGTCTGACTTATTTTTTAAGACCCGAATCATATTTTTTGTTGGGAAGTTTCAGGAACCCTTCAAGATTCTGCAAGCCGAAGATTAAGCTACACGATGATAAATCCGACTTTGGATCTTGGAGGCCTCCGAGGCTGCTCTTGGGAATATACTTTCTGGGTATCCTCACAGTTCCTCACTGACTAGGGTGTCCCACTTCGGGTTAGAGCTTTGCTTCACGGGCGGCCCAGTCAGGGAGAAAGACGGAGTCCAATCCGGCTACGGGAAGGCCCAGAAGACTTACCGACTTAGGCCCATAGCGTTACTTGTAGTTCAAGATGTACTCTGTAACCGACTCTTAGTCGTAGCCGGATAGATCTCTTTTGTAAACCCTAGGACGCATATCTATATAAGTCGTCCTAGGGAGAGCCTTTAGGGCACCCTCAATAGTGTACAATCTCAACTCGCACAGGCGAAACCCTTGTAACCCATATTCCGCTCGCCAGACATCGATTGCTAGCAGGAGTAGGATCCATCCAAAGCCGGCGGATTCGAACCTGGGTAAACTTGTGTGCTCACCATCCCGGAACACCGTACGCCTCACACCCCTCTCATGGCGTACTTGTCATCAATCCGACGACATGCCCTGCCTATGTGGGCCTCCATAATATTGTACATGTCCCGATATGCTTCCTCGTTGCTTGCCCTGCCTATGTGGTTCCACGAAGAACTGCGCATGAGATATTCCACACCACCGACACTCCTTTGCGGTGCTGGATCCTGGTTCCTAAGGGTCTACTTCCACATCCCGGCTGGATCAGGGAGAACGAGAATCATCATCAGAACGGGAATCATTAGCTAGGTTGTCATGCAAGTACCGATAGGATACGAGCGAGGAGCTTCGTGACCTTGAGGTCGGGAGAGTACGACTACTTCATCCACATTTCCCATAGGACGTTAACCGTATTTTGATCTACAAGGGTATGTATTCAAAACCTCATCCCGTTACTGCATTAACTAGTAGATAGATCTTGGGCTTATGGTGCATTCTAGTTAGGAAAAAATTGTGTTTTCCATTATGAACCCCTTCACAAGGCCTTTTATGGACAATTCAAGGTTCACGATTGGATAAGAGATAAGGGCTTGGTCGGCCAAGGAGGGAAGTTACTTGATTGGGTACGACTAGTACTAGGCTTTGTAGGGAAGATGGGTAGAGAAAATAGGAGAAAAAAATAAAAAAGGTTCATTGACATGTGTCTCCTGCTTCATGTTGGAGCCAATTTTGCGGTAGCAACTTTTGTGGTAGTCTCTAGTGTTCCACCTATGTAGGACACGTCCTTTTGTGCCCATAATTTGAAGCAGTTTTTCTTATTTTTTGCTGCAACTATCTTGAGTTTCAAGAACTGATTGGAACTCAACTTCTTGGCAGAATTACACAATGGCACACTCTGTGTTTCGAGTTAACAAGAACTACGTTAGTGGTACAGAGTATCTTCAAGGAGAATATCATTTTGCGGCCCGAAAGTTGGGGCGCCCAGGCAACGCAGTACCCAAGTTCCCTGAAATCATCTGTGATGACTACAGTTGGTGTGCCAAATACTCATAGGGTCTTTTTCGGCATGAATTCTACTTTACGTTTCAATAAATAATATTAGGCTAGGCCGTCAAGTTGGCCCCCTATCAGTTCTCACCGTTATGTCGCTCCCGTCGCTTAGGTGTCAATTAGGCTTGCAACGTTGGCGCCTGCATCCATTACACGTCTTCTTCTTCCCCAGAGCGGCAATATGTGGAGCGTTGCAGCCATGGCGTGGAGCTGGGACATGGACGAACCTGCTCGGCCTAGCTCTCCTCCCTGTAGGCTTGCAGAGTTGGCGCATGCATCCATTACGTGTCTTCTCCCCAGAGCGGCAATCTGTGGTCGCGGCCATGGTGCAGAGCTGGGACATGACGAACCTGCTCGACCCTGCTCTCCTCCCCATCCCGAGTTGGAGCTCACCCTCACCAAGGACGCACCCATGGCACGGTGCGGGGACGAGAATTGGTTCCCGGTGAGATCTGTCACCGTGCCGACCATGCTCGGTTCTATTTTCGTCCTCTAGAATCCGAGCTTGCCGTCGCCGTGGTTGCACCCGCACCAATTCTGCCACCTCTGCCGAGGTCTCTGTGGTAGCTCAAGTTCTGCCATGTTGGACCTGTAAGCGAATTCGGAGCTGGGCGGCAGCAACCCGTTGTTGAACATGTAAGGAATTTGCTAAAGACTGCGTGCCGCTCCAAGGACTTCGGCTAATGCCTTCGGCTTCTGCCAACGTCCACCGCCGATGTGAGATCATTTAGTTACTTCAATATAAAATTTCGACCAATTTAACTTGTTGATGTATTCCTTGACAATTATAATATAATTAAGCACTAGAAATATTTTGTAGTGTGCATGAGCATGATCAGTAATATAATTGAACACTAGAAATTTTAAGGCACTCCATATAAAGGAGTAGATTAATATAGAAGGTTCACCAGAGACACCACAGATATATTGTCGTACATCCCACACACAGGTAATAATTAACTAAAATAAAATAAAAGCAGGGGCGACAGAAGGAGGCCGGGACAAAGAGACGCCTAGCAGGGCAGGGGCATATCAGCAGGAGGCAGGGACAACCTAGTCGATGAGATACAGGCCAGTCCTTACGTACTCCCGGAGGAATTTGCCGAAGGCTGCGTTCCGCGCCAAGGTAATCGGCCTATGGCTTCTGCCTCTGCCTCTGGCAACGCCCACCGCGTGTTGGATCATGCTGTCAAGGTCCACGTTGATTGCTCTGCCACAGAATGGGCAAAACAGTCTCCCCCTACGGTGGAAACGGATTAGCCCACACCGTAACTGCCTCAGCATGTAGCGGCTCTTGTTGTCCCTGGATGCCTTGCTATCGTCCACTTCATCATTATCATCCTGTTGATTTTTAAGAACATAACTTAGAACTCATGCATATGATTGAATTGTATTACAACTCAAGAATTGACAACATGTATATGTAAGACAATATATCCGTGGATATCAAAGATAAAGCATCTCAACAATAGTTTTATCGGTTCATATATCATTTCATCTCAACACAATGACAAATAATTGCATCGGAGTGTATGTAGAATAAAGATTGCGGCCTCATAAGTTTCTTCAGGGACGGCGTGAGTGAACCAAGTAACATTTGCACAACCTATATTATTCTTGTACATCGCCCCAGGTTCACTAACTCATCCTTGAAAAATTCTAACACCAATGTGTCTGCCTCTCTTTTGGGACAAATTTGAATCATTGGCCACAAGAAGAAATTGAAATGTAATCGTACAAAACAATATTCAGGGATATACATAGTCAAGTACAAAAACAATCCTAAATATTGTAATGATAAATAAAAAACCAAACAATTAATCTTCAGGTACATGTTAAAAATACTTATGATCAAAACCATTCATATACATATGCATCATACCAGTCATTAAAAGATCAGAAACAAATCAAGGATCATATATGTAGTTCCATATGAAAATAAATCAAGGGCCTCATAATTTGTTTCAGAGATGGAGTTGGAGAACCAAAGTACCAACATCACAACCTATATTGCTTGTGTGCATTGCTGCCTCAGGTTCACCAACCCATCCCTAAAACATGACACCATCATACGTGTCTCCCCTTGAACTCTTTTGGGGCAAATTTCAATCATCGGACTCGGTGACAAACTAAAATGTAATTCTTATACACTATGAATGCATGGAATAGATAATTCAAATATCATAGTTCTATGAATGTAGAATAAAGATTGCGGCATCATAAGTTTCTACAGGGATGGCGTATGCAAACCAAGTAACAATTGCACAGCTTATATTGATCTTGTACATGGCCCCAGGTTCGCTAACTCATCCCTGAAAAATCTGACACCAATGTGTCTGCCTTTCTTTGGGGCAAATTTGAATCATTGGCCACAATAAGAAATTGAAATGTAATCGTACAAAACAATATTCAGGGATATACATGTGCATCATACAACGCATTCATAGATCATAAACAATACAAAGATTATATATAGGTTCCATATGAGAAAAAAATAGGGCCTCATTTTTTGCAGCGATGGAGTCGGAGAACCAAAATACCAACATCACAACCTATATTGTTTATGTGCATTGCTGCCTCAGATTCACTAACCATCCCTCATAAAACGACACCATCAGATGCCCTTGCACTATTTTGGGGCAAAAATGAATCATTGGGCTCAGTAAGGAATATAAATGTAATGTTATAGGCATGCCGTGTATCGAAATCAACACTCAACTAGCAAACTCAACTAGATGGCAGATGAGCATATTAGGGTTTTGTGACTATAAAGATTGGGGTTTTGTGACTAGATGGCAGATGCATCAATCGACCGATCAAACCATATATATACTACTCTACTTCAAGAGCAAAAGAATCTGTACACGATTGAGCAAATCCTATGTATGAATAGTGAAATCTGCGGTTGCAACTAGAGAAGCTAGCAATGTAGTACCTCAGACTCCTCATCAGGGACCTCATCCTCGAACTCGTCATTCTCCGCGATTGCATCGAAGATTTCTAGTACGATGATGGGGTCGTTGATGTAGAGCATCGGATTGCCTCCGCCTGCCACCTGCCCCGATCTAGATCTGCAGCTGGCACCACGACATTGTCGGCCACCTGCTTCTTGGTGGCGACGGCTACTGGCTGGACGGATGAGCTCGCACCCTCGACGGCACGGCGACAAGCGACGTTCGTGATTGGAGAAGACGCCTCCGCCTGCTTGGTGACGACCGAGCCATCTGCTGCTGCGCCTTCAACTTGCTTCACCTCCGGCTCGTCTCCACACGTACGCTTCATGGGGCACCAAGGCAAGGAGGTAGTGCAAGCGAGGGAGCTTCCACGTGCGCGGTAGCTGCAGATTGGGGTCTTGGGACTAGACAGACTGGGGGAAAATGACACGAGCACATGGAAGAAGAAGGTTGGGCGGGTTTATAAACCCCGGACCGTTCGTAGTCCTCGAGTGGACACGTGTGGTGGGCGGGAGGCTACCATGATCTCCACCTTTTTTTGAAACAACCACGATCTGCACTTTAGAGCTGCATTGAAAACATGCTCATTGCAGACCTCGATTCCACTGCATGCAAGTGGCCCGGAACCAATTTCTAGCAACGTTAGATCTACTCGAGGGGGGGCCTTGACTCATGGAAGTTACTTGCGGTAGGGCCTAGTTGGAAGTGAGATTGAGAGCGCTGCGTCCCATCGACAATCGTGCACTCGATGACCCCGTTGCCCTTTGCATGTGTTGTAGTAGCAGTAGTAGGCTTTGAAGACTAGATTAAACGTGACATAACCACTCGACGACTTTTTCCATGGACGGCATCACGTTCCTTCTTGTAGAGGGAGACGTTCGTGTTGTCTTGCGCTGTACTATGAAGGGCATGACGTGTGCAACAATCATCGTTGGATCACAAAGGATCAATGGTTGGTGCACACGATCTGCGTGACAACTGTGACAACCAATCAGGGCGTAGCAGACAGAGTGAGCACATGTTTGGGCTTCTACGAAAGAGAGAGGGGGAACCAAGGGAAAAACTAAGTAGTATCAAAAACCAAGGGCAAAACTCAGTAGTATCAAAAAACCAAGGGCAAAACTGAGTAGTATAGAAATCGTAAGTGAGTGTCTTGTACAATGAAATACATCATGGCATACATGAAATTATGCCAAGATAGATCCACTAGAGTTTATTGCATGTGTGTTCTTCTCATAAACCACATATGGATCACCTAGAGTCATTGCATGTCTGTTCTTCTCACAAACCACACATGGATCCACCAGTATCATTGCATGTGTTTTCTTTTCATGAACCACACCCAGTGTCATTGCATGTGTGTTCTTCCTACAAACCACACATGGATCCACTAGTGTCACTGGATGTGTTTTCTTTCCATGAAACACACCTAGAGTCATTGCATGTTTGTTCTTTTCAGACACCACATAAGGATCCACCAGTATCATTGGATGTGTTTTCTTTTCATGAACCACACCTAGTGTCACTGGATGTGTGTTCTTTTCATGAACCACAACTAGAGTCATTGGATGTGTGTTCTTGTCATGAACCATAGCTAGAGTCATTGGATGTGTGTTCTTTTCATGAAAAACATATGGATGCATGTTCTTTTCATGAACCACACCCAGTGTCATTGGATGTGTGTTCTTTTCACAAACCACACATGGATCCACTAGTTTCATTGCATGTCTGTTCTTTTCACAAACCACAACTAGAGTCATTGCATGTCTATTCTATCCACAAACCACATATGGATCCACTAGTGTGACTGGATGTGTGTTCTTTTTACAAACCACAGCTAGAGTCATTGCATGTGTATTCTTCTCACAAACCACATAAGGATACAATAGTGTCATTGCATGTCTGTTCTTTTCATGAAACACACCCAGTGTCATTGCATGTATGTTCCTCTCATAAACCACACATGGATCCACCAGGGTCGTCGGATGTGTGTTCTTCTCATGAACCACATCTAGAGTCATTGCATGTCTGTTCTTCCCACAAACCACATAAGTATCCACCAATGTCATTGGATGTGTGTTATTTTCATGAACCACACCCAGTGTCATTGCTTGTGTGTTCTTCTCACAAACCACACATGGATCCACCCAGTGTGATTGCATGTCTGTTCTTTTCACAAACCACACATGAACCACACCAAATGTCATTGCATGTCTGCTCTTTTCATGAACCACAGCCAGTGTCATTGCATGTGTGTTCTTCTCATAAACCACATATCACCAGTGTCATTGCATGTCTGCTCTTCTCATAAACCACATGTGGATCCACCATTATCATTGCATGTCCGCTCTTTTCATGAACCACATATCACCAGTGTCATTCATGTGTGTTCTTCTCATAAACCACATATGTATCCACCCAGTGTGATTGGATGTGTGTTCTTCTCACAAACCACACGTGGATCCACCAGTATCATTGCATGTCTGTTCTTTTAATGAAGCACAGCCATTATCATTGCATGTGTGTTCTTGTCACAAACCACACATGGATCCACCGGTGTCATTGCATGTCTGCTCTTTTCACAAACCACACATGGATCCACCTAGTGTGATTGCATGTATGTTCTTTTCACAAACCACATATGGATCCAACAGTGTCATTGCATGTCTGTTCTTTTCATGAACCACACCCAGTGTCATTGCATGTCTGTTCCTCTCATAAACCACACATGGATCCACCGGTGTCAGTGCATGTGTGTTCTTTTCATGAACCACATCTAGAGTCATTGCCTGTGTGCTCATTTCATGAACCACACCCAGTGTCATTGCATTTGTGTTCTTCTCACAGACCACACATGGATCTACCAGTGTTATTGCATGTGTGTTCTTCTCATGAACCACATCTAGAGTCATTGCATGTCTGTTCTTCTCACAAACAACATAAGGATCCACCAGTGTCATTGGATGTGTGTTCTTTTCATGAACCACACCCAGTGTCATTGCATGCGTGTTCTTCTCACAAACCACACATGGATCCACCAGTATCATTGCACGTCTATTCTTTTCATGAACCACACCCAATGTCATTGCATTTCTGTTCCTCTCACAAACCACACATGGATCCACCGGTGTCATTGCATGTGTGTTCTTCTCATGAACCACACCCAGTGTAATTGCATGTGTGTTCTTCTCACAAACCACATATCACCAGTGTCATTGCATGTGTGTTCTTCTCATAAACCACATATGGATCCACCCAGTGTGATTGGATGTGTGTTCTTCTCACAAACCACATAAGGATCCACCAGTGTCATTGGATGTGTGTTATTTTCATGAACCACACCTAGTGTCATTGGATGTGTGTTCTTCTCACAAACCACACATGGATCCACTAGTGTCATTGCATGTCTGCTCTTTTCACAAACCACACATGGATCCACCCAGTGTGATTGCATGTCTATTATTTTCACAAACCACATATGGATCCACCTATTGTGATTGCATGTCTGCTCTTTTCATTAACCACAGTTAGAGTCATTGCATATGTGTTCTTTTCACAAACCACATATCACTAGTGTCATTGCATGTGTGTTATTCTCATAAACCACATATGGATCAACCCAATGTGATTGCATGTGTGTTCTAATCACAAACCACACATGGATCCACAAGTATCATTGCATGTCTGTTCTTTTCATGAAGCACAGCCAGTGTCATTGCATGTGTGTTCTTCGCACAAACCACACATGGATCCACCGGTGTCATTGCATGTCTGCTCTTTTCACAAACCACACATGGATCCACCTAGAGTGATTGCATGTCTGTTCTTTTGACAAACCACATATGGATCCACCAGTGTCATTGCATGTCTGTTCTTTTCATGAACCACACCCAGTGTTATTGCATGTCTGTTCCTCTCATAAACCACACATGGATCCACCGTTGTCATTGCATGTGTGTTGTTCTCATGAACCACATCTAGAGTCATTCCATGTCTATTCTTCTCACAAACCACATAAGGATCCACCAGTGTCATTGGATGTGTGTTCTTCTCGCAAACCACACATGGATCCACCAGTGTCATTGCATATCTCCTCTTTTCATTAACCACAGTTAGAGTCATTGCATGTGTGTTCTTTTCACAAACCAGATATCACCAGTGTCATTGCATGTGTGTTCTTATCATAAACCACATATGGATCCACCTCGTGTGATTGCATGTGTGTTCTTCTCACAAACCACACATGGATCCACCAGTGTCATTGCATGTCATCTCTTTTCATGAACCACAGCCAGTGTCATTTCATGTGTGTTCTTCTCACAAACCACACATGGATCCACCTAGTGTGATTGCATGTATGTTCATTTCACAAACCACATATGGATCCACCAGTGTCATTGCATGTCTGTTCTTTTCATGAACCACACCCAATGCCATTGCATGTATGTTCCTCTCATAAACCACACATGGATCCACTGGTGTCATTGCATGTGTGTTCTTCTCATGAACCACATCTAGAGTCATTGCATGTCCGTTCTTCTCACAAACCACACAAGGATCCACCGGTGTTATTGGATGTGTGTTCTTTTCATGACCCACACCTGTGTCATTGCATGTGTGTTCTTCTCATAGACCACACGTGGATCCACCAGTGTCATTGCATGTGTGTTCTTCTTATGAACCACATCTGGAGTCATTGCATGTATGTTCTTCTCCCAAACCATATAAGGATCCACCAGTGTCATTGGATTTGTGTTCTTTTCATGAACCACACCCAGTGTCATTGCATGTGTGTTCTTCTCACAAACCACACATGGATCCACCATTATCATTGCATGTCTGTTCTTTTCATGAACAACAGCCAGTGTTATTTCATGTGTGTTCTTCTCACAAACCACACATGGATCCACTAGTGTCATTGCATGTCTGCTCTTTTGATTAACCTTAGTTAGAGTCATTGCACGTGTGTTCTTTTCACAAACCACATATCACCAGTGTCCTTGCATGTGTGTTCTTCTCATAAACCACATATGGATTCACCTAGTGTGATTGCATGTGTGTTCTTCTCATAAACCACATAAGGATCAACTAGTGTCATTGGATGTGTGTTCTTTTCAAGAACCACACCCAGTGTGATTGGATGTGTGTTCTTCTCACAAACCACACACGGATCCACCAGTGTCATTGCATGGCTGCTCTTTTCACAAACCACACATGGATCCACCATGTGTCATTGCATGTGTGTTCATCTCACAGACCACACATGTGTCCACCAGTGTCATTGCATGTATATTTTTTTCATGAACCACAACCAGTGTTATTGCATGTGTGTTCCTCTCATAAACCACACTTGGATCCATCGGTGTCATTGCATGTGTGTTCTTCTCATGAACCACATCTAGAGTCATTGCATGTCTGTTCTTGTCACAAACCACATAAGGATCCACCAGTGTCATTGGATGCGTGTTCTTTTCATGAAACAGACCCAGTGTCATTGCATGTGTGTTCTTCTCACAAACCACACATGGATCCATCAGTGTCATTGGATGTGTGTTCTTCTTATGAACCACACCCAGTGTCATTGCATGTCTGTTCTTTTCATGAACCACATAAGGATCCACCAGTGTCATTGGAGGTGTGTTCTTTTCATGAACCACACCCAGTGTCATTGCATGTGTGTTCTTCTCACAAGCCACACATGGATCCACCAGTATCATTGCATGTCTGTTCTTTTCATGAACCACAGCCAGTGTCATTGCATGTGTGTTCTTCTCACAAACCACACATGGATCCACCGATGTCATTGCATGTCTGCTCTTTTTCACAAACCACACATGGATCCACCGACAGTGATTGCATGTCTGTTCTTCTCACAAACCACATGTGGAACCACCAGTGTCGTTGCATGTCTGTTCTTCTCATGAACCACACACAGTGTCACTTCATGTCTATTCCTCTCATAAACCACACATGTTTCCACCGGTGTCGTTGCATGTGTGTTCTTCTCATGAACCACATCTAGAGTCATTGCATGTATGTTCTTCGCACAAACCACATAAGGATCCACCAGTGTCATTGGATGTGTGTTCTTCTCACAAACCACACATGGATCCACCTAGTGTGATTGCATGTGTGTTCTTTTCACAAACCACATATGGATCCAACAGTATCATTGCATGTCTGTTCTTTTCATGAACCATAGCCAGTGTCATTGCATGTGTGTTCTTCTCACAAACTACACATGGATCCACCAGTGTCATTGCATGTCTACTTGTTTCATTAACCACAGTTAGAGTCATTGCATGTGTGTTCTTTTCACAAACCACATATCACCAGTGTCATTGCATGTGTGTTCTTCTCATAAACCACATATGGATCCACTTAGTGTGATTACATGTGTGTTCTTATCATAAACCACATAAGGATAAACTAGTGTCATTGGATGTGTGTTCTTTTCATGAACCACACCCAGTGTCATTGGATGTGTGTTCTTCTCACAAACCACACATGGATCAACCAGTGTCATTTCATGTCTGCTCTTTTCACAAACCACACATGGATCCACCTAGTGTGATTGCATGTATGTTCATTTCACAAACCACATATGGATCCACCAGTGTCATTGCACGTCTGTTGTGGCATCCCGCTAAAACCACTACTAGAAAATCGCTGTGTTTTTGTGCATTGCATCATCATGACCGCATGCTCATGTCATCATGCCACAATGCATTTGAGCATCGTCATGTCCTCATGCATATTTTTGCCTAAACCTATTTTCGAAAAGCCTATCTTTGTTTTCTAAATATCCCCTGTCTTTATTCAAATCAAAACCCCGGCCTCTTCTAGATATTTTGTTTGGTCTACAAGATATTTGCAAAAGTCTAATTCGGACAAAATAAAAAAAATAAAAACTATTTTTTTCCTGGGGGAGGCCGCCACCGTCCAGGCCCAAAGGACCAGCTGGCGGAAGCATACTACCCCAGATAAAAATCTAGACCAAACCTTAATCTGTCCTAACCCAAACCCTACCCCTAGACCATACCCATCCCACCTAATCCCTCTACCTACCCTAGCCGCACCCAGCTCCCTCCTGCCGCCGCCAGCGGCAGCACACGTGATGCAGCATGCACACCCTATCCCCACACCAACACGCCTCACCTTCCCTACCCCTGGCCCACCCCGCGGCCCCACGCTCTCATCTCTCCCGATGCGGTTGCCACCCACCAACCCCTTTGTCCCGCTCGATCTCCCGACCCCACCCCGTTCTCCCGCAGACGCCACCTACCCTGCAATCCCCGCTCGCACCCATCTCTCTCTCCCTTATCTCTGTCGGTCTCCTTCCCCGCCGCCGGCCCTCCACCTCGTCGCCGCAGTAGCCGAGGCCTACCTCGAGCTCGCCTGTCCCTGCCACGCTGCCTTGCGCTGCCCTCCGTCGTCTTGCCCGGTTCCCCAGGCCCGCGTCGCCGAGCCGCCCACCGTCGAGCAGGCCTAGCGCCATCCTCCGGCGGACTCTCCCTCGGCCAGGATCGCATCCTCCGCTCGACCCGCGCGCGTGCCCCGGCCTCGCCTTATCCGGCCTCACCTCGCTCGCCTCCCCACCGCTTGCGGCGCCGCTTCCCCGCCTCCAAAGAAGCAACTGCGCCGCTTTCTTCTTCTCCGTCGCTGCCAGCCGAGCCTCAGAACCGCCGGGCCTCTTCGCTTCCACCCCGAGCCTGCTGCCGCCACTGTGCCTCACAAGCGCTGCTCGCCGAGCTTCCCAAGGGCCGCCTCACATCGAGCCCTGCGCCATGACTCGCCCTCGCCCTCTTCCGCGACCCTGCCGCCTTCCCCCCCCCGGTCGGTGAGCCTCATCAATGAAGGCCCGTCGAGCTCCTGTTCCCGGCGACTCCCGCGATGAGCCTGCCATCTGGAAGCTCGGCGAACCTGGTGGCGTCCGTCCGTTGTTGCCGTTTCTGGTTGAGCCCTGGCGTTTGAGTTTGGAGTGTGCGGTGATGTAAGGGGTTTCATGAGCTGTGGGCATGGAGATGTTTGTGATGTTGATCAGGACTTTGATGTGAGCAAGTACCAGATGGTCAATGTTATCCTGATGTTCCGATGCCCCCCTCGACTACTTCTGCTAGGGGAATCGAAGATATGCATTAAGTGCCTCGTCGCTAAGAACCTTTGATATCCAGACCATCGACGCCACACCCGAGTCCGGCACCGACACCCGAGAACTCCAATAAATGACGCCAAGCTCTACATCTCGGATCCGCCGGGCGAGACCTCGAAGGCCATCAGTCAAGTTCGCCACCGACAAAGGACGGACCGACGAGGTCTTCTACATGGACACCGAGTACTTCTTCCCGGCTCCGAGCAAAGTTCGCCATCGACAATTGAAGCCGGCACCCTCCAAGATCTTCTCCCCGATACGGCAAGCTCTCCATCCTGGTTACGCCAAGTTCGTCGAGAACCCGGACGCCAAGGTCGCCGATGCGAATACGACAAGTACTTCATCCCGAACGCCATGACCGTCGACATGACCCGAAAACCGCGGATGCGACAAGATCTGCCTCTTGTTTTCTGAAGATCGATTCCTCCAAGTCCAAACTCGATCCCTGTCAAACCCCGACCCCTGGAACCCCAAGATCCGCCAAACCCAGATGTGTGACCCTAAGCCTCTATTTTTTATAATATGACATTTATCAACTGTCACATATTAATTGTTCATCTCGCATGCATATCATGTGGGTTGGGGGGCATTATGTCGACTCACCTCATAATTAAATATGGAGTCTATATGCGGGATATCTTTGCCTTATTCCGGACTCCATTTAAATTGGTGTAGCGAACCGATGCCATGCTTTGCCCTGTTAATACAACATTTAAATTGCGGGGTATCTAAATCACTTGAACCGTCTAATTAAATGTCGGGACCCCGGTTCCGCTTAATACTGCATAAATACACCGCATCTGCATCATCTCATAATCATGCCGGATCTTCTGCCGTAGTATTAAATATTGCATCTGGTGTTTCTTCTAGTGTTTGATTCTTTGCGGATTAGGCCGATGAGTTGATGCGAGTATCGAAAAGTTCTCCGGATATGATCCGTCGGCAGTGTTTTCCCAGGCGAGCATCTCTTCCCCTTCTACCTATTTTGCATTTATAGTCTTTATTTTCCTCCTGTTGATCTATTGCTATCTATGTCGTGATGCTTTAGTATCCGTGCACCAGTTATATCCCGTGCAGCCTCTATATTGCCTTGGACACCTCCTATTACCTGTGTTTGGTAGATAGCTGGCCTTGCGAGTCGTAGTTGCATGCTCAGGTGCGATCTCGCGTGGACAAGTGCCACAGTTGTTGGAATGCTGGAAGATGGTTATTGGTGGAGATGATCATGACTTAAATACAACTATTAAAATGCTAGATATAACTAATGCAGAGGCATCGGTGGGAAATAGATGTTATTTGGTTCTTCCACGCTCACTTGTGTCCCGTAGGACCCCGAGTCATTGATACATGTTCCTTGACTATTCGCACTATCCACATCCGGGAGGCCTTATGGACCCCCCTGAGCCAGAGCTTGATTCATTCCTATCTTGGGGCCACAAAGTAGTTTGGGGCTTTATTACTATCCTGTACTTATGCCATGCTTTACTGCTTTATTTAAGATTGTGCGTGGAGCACCTGTACTGTTTTGGATCGTGACACGTTTTCGCTGTATCGACAAGCCCAGTCACACTTTCGGGTTCCCAGTCGTTTACAGCCGTCCACACAAACCCTGGGTCCGTTCCGGAGGCGGCCAACTTCGTTGCGGGTAGCTTAGTGGGGTGGCCCCCTGAAATATTTCTGAATCCTGTGATCGCTTTGTCGTGAATGCCTTGTTGGGTTTTGATTTGGTTTTTCCAAGGTTGATCGAGTGTGTGTTGCTATTTGTGCACCCCTGCAGGGTAAAACTTTCTGAAAGCCGTGTCCGCGGTTATGGATGACTTGGAGCACAGTATCTCGATCATAGACAAGCATAACTAAAGTAGTGCTATAAATTTGACTTAATATATGACTAGTAATCAGCTCAATTATAACGGAATGGACATTAAAAATGCCAACACTGGTGGATCTGGGTTGTTTGTTATATATGCCTAGTAAGTATTGCAACTCCAATGGAATGTGATAAAAGTGTCAACAACTGTTGGGTTTTGGGATTCCTTAGGACTATTATATCTGACTAGTAAATGTTCCCACTACAACGGAATGGTGATTAAAACCGCCCACTACTTATGCTTCAAGATGACTCATGCTATCTATATCTGATTAGTAAGTGCTGCAGCTATAACGGAATGCGTAAAATTGCCAACTGTGTGAGTTCCTTGGTCCGACTTCCTCGTTTTGTCTCGAGGGGGAACCACCAGGATGGGTTTGTTTGGTGTTAGCTTCAGGTTGGATCCGAATAGGTCTTTCTTATCCCTCTCTAATAACCGCCAGTTGTATCGAGTCTCTATAGGTTGTTTAGTGCCGCTGCGCCGCCGCTTCAGCCCACCATACCTATGTAGGCGAGAGCCGCCGAATTCTAGCCTCGCCAGGTGCTGGCCTCAGTACTAACGCTCCTCTTTTTCCTTTGCCCTTTGTCGGCACCCCTTTTGTTTTAGCAGGTTTGAGATCAACGTCGTTAGCAGGGTTACCCTTCCGGCTAGGCCTGGGCAGGGTTATGGATGCCATTGGTTATTCTTCAGGGCTCTTAGCCCCATTTGCATCTTGTCCGTAGTCGGACGCTCTATCGTTTTCAAGGTGATTTGGATCTTTGTACTGTATATCTGTATTCTTGACTCATGAAGTCCTATTGTATAAATATATCTGTTCTGTGGATCCCATCGAGGATTGTTGTGTAATGGTATTACTTCGTTTTCCACCCGCACGAAAGTGCCTGGTGGGCGTCCTTGAATCGTTTCTATGCGGGTTGGGCGGAAAGGGCTAAAACTTGCATAGGGCCGATTCGAGGGTGTTACAGAGTGGTATCAGAGCACAGCAGTTGCGATACCCCACAAGTCCAGCCTGGAGGATAACCTAGCTAACGGCCGAAGTAGAGTGTCAAAACTATTTTGGAAAAATCGATTGGATAGATCTGATTAGGTCTGATTTTACTCCTTACCCCTCTGCTGTCCGCCTCTTACATCCGCGTGTTTTGAATCTGCTCTCTTACCTTTTTCTAGTCCAGGATTTCTCGTGGTTGGGTTCCGTCATACCTTTAAGGTTTCGCTTCCTCCTTTGGCAACGGTGTTTCTACCTCCGGACTTCATGCTACCTAAGTGATCCCTTATCTGTGGTACCATTCTCCGTTCCTTGTTTGTGCCTTCCGGTATTTTTTCGACGCGACGACATCATCTATGCCAGATCCGATGCAGAGCCTGCATCACTCTTTTATTTCCGAACCTCGCTTGTCGAGATCTTCAGTCTGATTCCGAGAATGGTTGCACGCTTTTCTACTGATTGTGCAGAGTAATAGTTTGGGTGCGTGATGGATTGGCCCCCATGCCGACTACTCACTCTATTTTCTCGTGTACATTGAAGTAGATGAGAATGCATCGGTTCTCTCTTTCTACCGAAGTTAGAGGTGGCTTATTTTGTCGATACCTTTACCTTCGTCCTTTGTTCTCGGAGTGCTCTCTCGACGATCACGGACAACGACCTCTTGTTAGTGGTGTCACGAGGATCTACACGAAGCGAGAAGATGCAGATCGCCGACCTTCTTTCTAGTACCATGAGGCAGATCTCGAGGGCGAGATCCATTGTTAGTGGTGTCGAATTGTGGCATCCCGCTAAAACCACTACTAGAAAATCGCTGTGTTTTTGTGCATTGCATCATCATGACCGCATGCTCATGTCATCATGCCACAGTGCATTTGAGCATCGTCATGTCCTCATGCATATTTTTGCCTAAACCTATTTTCGAAAAGCCTATCTTTGTTTTCTAAATATCCCCTGTCTTTATTCAAATCAAAACCCCGGACTCTTCTGGATATTTTGTTTGGTCTACAAGATATTTGCAAAAGTCTAATTCGGACAAAATAAAAAAAAATAAAAACTATTTTTTTCCTGGGGGAGGCCGCCACCGTCCAGGCCCAAAGGACTAGCTGGCGGCAGCCTACTACCCCAGATAAAAATCTAGACCAAACCCTAATCTGTCCTAACCCAAACCCTATCCCTAGACCAGACCCATCCCACCTAATCCCTCTACCTACCCCAGCCGCACCCAACTCCCTCCTGCCGCCGCCAGCGGCAGCACACGTGATGCAGCATGCACACCCTATCCCCACACCAACACGCCTCACCTTCCCTACCCCTGGCCCACCCCATGGCCCCACGCTCTCATCTCTCCTGATGCGGTCAGCACCCACCAACCCCTCTGTCCTGCTCGATCTCCCCACCCCACCCCGTTCTCCCGCAGATGCCACCTACCCCGCAATCCCGGCTCGCACCCATCTCTCTCTCCCTTATCTCTGTCGGTCTCCTTCCCCGCCGCCGGCCCTCCACCTCATCGCCGCAGCAGCCGAGGCCTACCTCGAGCTCGCTTGTCCCTGCCTCGGTGCCTTGCGCCGCCCTCCGTCGTCTCACCTGCTTCCCCAGGCCCGCGTCGCCGAGCTGCCCGCTGTCGAGCAGGCCTAGCGCCATCCTCTGGCGGACTCTCCTCCGGCCAGGCTCGCCTCCTCTGCTCGACCCGCGCGCGTGCCCCGGCCTCATCTTCTCCGGCCTCACCTCGCTCGCCTCCCCACCGCTTGCGGCGCCGCTTCCCCGCCTCCAGCAGCAACCGCTGCGTCGCTCTCTTCTCTCCGGGACGCTGCCGCCAGCGAGCCCCACAACCGCTCGGCCTCGCTGCTCTCCATCCCGAGCCTCGTCGCCGGCCACGCTGTGCCTCACAGCGCTGCTCTGCGCCGAGCTCCCCGTAGCGTCGCCTCTGTCGTCGGAGCCCTGCGCCACGACTCGCCCTCGCCCTCTTCCGCGACCCTACCGCCTTCCCTCCCTGGTCGGTGAGCCTCATCAATGAAGGCCCGTCGAGCTCCTGTTCCCGGCGACTCCCGCGACGAGCCTGCCATCTGGAAGCTCGGCGAACCCGGTGGCGTCCGTCCGTTGTTGCCGTTTCTGGTTGAGCCCTGGCGTTTGAGTTTGGAGTGTGCGGTGATGTAATGGGTTTCATGAGCTGTGGGCATGGAGATGTTTGTGATGTCGATCAGGACATTGATGTGAGCAAGTACCAGATGGTCAATGTTATCCTGATGTTCCGATGCCCCCCTCGACTACTTATGCTAGGGGAATCGAAGATATGCGTTAAGTGCCTCGTCGCTAAGAACCTTTGATATCCAGACCATGGACGCCACACCCGAGTCCGGCACCGACACCCGAGAACTCCAATAAATGACGCCAAGCTCTACATCTTGGATCCGCCGGCGAGACCTCGAAGGCCATCGGTCAAGTTCGCCACCGACAAAGGACGGACCGACGAGGTCTTCTACATGGACACCGAGTACTTCTTCCCGGCTCCGAGCAAAGTTCGCCATCGGCAATTGAAGCCGGCACCCTCCAAGATCTTCTCCCCGATACATCAAGCTCTCCATCCTGGTTACGCCAAGTTCGTCGAGAACCCGGACGCCAAGGTCGCCGATGCGAATACGACAAGTACTTCATCCTGAACGCCATGACCGTCGACATGACCCGAAGACCACGGATGCGACAAGATCTACCTCTCGTTTTCTGAAGATCGATTCCACCAAGTCCAAACTTGATCCCTGTCAAACCCCGACCCCCGGAACCCCAAGATCTGCCGAACCCAGATGTGTGACCCTAAGCCTCTATTTTTTATAATATGACATTTATCAACTGTCGCATATTAATTGTTCATCTCACATGCATATCATGTGGGTTGGGGGGCATTATGCCGACTCACCTCATAATTAAATATGGAGTCTATATGCGGGATATCTTTGCCTTATTCCGGACTCCATTTAAATTGGTGTACCGAACCGATGCCATGCTTCGCCCTGTTAATACAACATTTAAATTGCGGGGTATCGAAATCACTTGAACCGTCTAATTAAATGTCGGGACCCCGGTTCCGCTTAATACTGCATAAATACACCACATCTGCATCATCTCATAATTATGCCGGATCTTCTGCCGTAGTATTAAATATTGCATCCGGTGTTTCTTCTAGTGTTTGCTTCTTCGCGGATTAGGCCGATGAGTTGATGCGAGTATTGACAAGTTCTCCAGATATGATCCGTCGGCAGTGTTTTCCCAGGCGAGCATCTCTTCCCCTTCTACCTATTTTGCATTTATAGTCTTTATTTTCCTCCTGTTGATCTATTGCTATCCGTGTCGTGATGCTTTAGTATCCGTGCACCAGTTATATCCCGTGCAACCTCTATATTGCCTTGGACACCTCCTATTACCTGTGTTTGGTAGATAGCTGGCCTTGCGAGTCGTAGTTGCATGCTCAGGTGCGATCTCGCGTGGACAAGTGCCATAGTTGTTGGAATGCTGGAAGATGGTTATTGGTGGAGATGATCATGACTTAAATACAACTATTAAAATGCTAGATATAACTAATGCAGAGGCATCGGTGGGAAATAGATGTTATTTGGTTATTCCACGCTCACTTGTGTCCCGTAGGACCCCGAGTCATTGATACCTGTTCCTTGACTATTCGCAATATCCACATCCGGGAGGCCTTATGGACCCCCCTGAGCCAGAGCTTGATTCATTCCTATTTCTTGGGGCCACAAAGTAGTTTGGGGCTTTATTACTATCCTGTACTTATGCCATGCTTTACTGCTTTATTTAAGATTGTGCGTGGAGCACCTGTACTGTTTTGGATCTTGACACGTTTTCGCTGTATCGACAAGCCCAGTCACACTTTCGGGTTCCTAGTCATTTACAGCCGTCCACACAAACCCTGGGTCCGTTCCGGAGCCAGCCAACTTCGTTGCGGGTAGCTTAGTGGGGTGGCCCCCTGAAATATTTCTGAATCCTGTGATCGCTTTGTCGTGAATGCCTCGTTGGGTTTTGATTTGGTTTTTCCGAGGTTGATCGAGTGTGTGTTGCTATTTGTGCACCCCTGCAGGGTAAAACTTTCTGAAAACCGTGGCCGCGGTTATGGACGACTTGGAGCACAGTATCTCGATCATAGACAAGCATAACTAAAGTAGTGCTATAAATTTGACTTAATATATGACTAGTAATCAGCTCAATTATAACGGAATGGACATTAAAAATGACAACACTGGTGGATCTGGGTTGTTTGTTATATATGCCTAGTAAGTATTGCAACTCCAATGGAATGTGATAAAAGTGTCAACAACTGTTGGGTTTTGGGATTCCTTAGGACTATTATATCTGACTAGTAAATGTTCCCACTACAACGGAATGGTGATTAAAACCGCCCACTACTTATGCTTCAGGATGACTCATGCTATCTATATCTGATTAGTAAGTGCTGCAACTATAACACAATGAGTAAAATTGCCAACTGTGTGAGTTCCTCGGTCCGACTTCCTCGTTTGGTCTCGAGGGGGAACCACCCGGATGGGTTTGTTTGGTGTTAGCTTCAGGTTGGATCCAAATAGGTCTTTCTTATCCCTCTCTGATAACCGCCAGTTGTATCGAGTCTCTATAGGTTGTTTAGTGCCGCTGTGCCGCCGCTTCAGCCCACCATACCTATGTAGGCGAGAGTCGCCGAATTCTAGCCTCGCCAGGTACTGGCCTCAGTACTGACGCTCCTCTTTTTTCCTTTGCCCTTTGTCGGCACCCCTTTTGTTTTAGTAGGTTTGAGATTGACATCATTAGCAGGGTTACCCTTCCGGCTTGGCCTGGGCAGGGTTATGGATGCCATTGGTTATTCTTCAGGGCTCTTAGCCCCATTTGCATCTTGTCCGTAGTCGGACGCTCTATCGTTTTCAAGGTGATTTGGATCTTTGTACTGTATATCTGTATTCTTGACTCATGAAGTCCTGTTGTATATATATATCTGTTCTATGGATCCTATCGAGGAATGTTGTGTAATGGTATTACTTCGTTTTCCACCCGCACGAAAGTGCCTGGTGGGCGTCCTTGAATCGTTTCTATGCGGGTTTGGCGGAAAGGGCTAAAACTTGCATATGGCCGATTCGAGGGTGTTACATCTGTTCTTTTCATGAACCACACCCAATGTCATTGCATGTCTATTCCTCTCATAAACCACACATGGATCCACTAGTGTCATTGCATGTGTGTTCTTCTCATGAACCACATCTAGAGTCATTGCATGTCCGTTCTTCTCACAAACCACACAAGGATCCAACAGTGTCATTGGATGTGTGTTCTTTTCATGAACCACACCTAGTGTCATTGCATGTGTGTTCTTCTCATAGACCACACATGGATCCACCAGTGTCATTGCATGTGTGTTCTTCTTATGAACCACATCTGGAGTCATTGCATGTCTGTTCTTCTCCCAAACCATATAAGGATCCACCAGTGTCATTGGATTTGTGTTCTTTTCATGAACCACACCCAGTGCAATTGCATGTGTGTTCTTCTCACAAACCACACATGGATCCACTAGTATCATTGCATGTCTTTATTTTCATGAACAACAGCCAGTGTCATTTCATATGTGTTCTTCTCACAAACCACACATGGATCCACCAGTGTCATTGCATGTCTGCTCTTTTCATTAACCATAGTTAGAGTCATTGCATGTGTGTTCTTTTCACAAACCATATATCACCAATGTCATTGCATGTGTGTTCTTCTCATAAACCACATATGGATCCACCCAGTGTGATTGCATGTGTGTTCTTCTCACAAACCTCATAAGGATCCACCAGTGTCATTGGATGTGTGTTCTTTTCATGAACAATAGCCAGTGTCATTGGATGTGTGTTCTTCTCATAAACCACACACGGATCCACTAGTGTCATTGCATGTCTGCTCTTTTCACAAACCACACATGGATCCACCTAGTGTCATTCCATGTGTGTTCATCTCACAGACCACACATGTGTCCACCAGTGTCATTGCATGTCTGTTCTTTTCATGAACCACAACCAGTGTCATTGCATGTGTGTTCCTCTCATAAACCACACTTGGATCCACCGGTGTCATTGCATGTGCGTTCTTCTCATGAACAACATCTAGAGTCATTGCATGTCTGTTCTTGTCACGAACCACATAAGGATCCACCAGTGTCATTGGATGTGTGTTCTTTTCATGAACCACACCCAGTGTCATTGCATGTGTGTTCTTCTCACAAACCACACATGGATCCACCAGTGCCATTGTATGTGTGTTCTTCTTATGAACCACACCCAGTGTCATTGCATGTCTGTTCTTTTCATGAACCACATAAGGATCCACCAGTTTCATTGGAGGTGTGTTCTTTTCATGAACCACACCAGTGTCATTGCATGTGTGTTCTTCTCACAAGCCACACATGGATCCACCAGTATCATTCCATCTCTGTTCTTTTCATGAACCACAGCCATTGTCATTGCATGTGTGTTCTTCTCACAAACCACACATCGATCCACCGATGTCATTGCATGTCTGCTCTTTTTCACAAACCACACATGGATCCACCTACAGTGATTGCATGTCTATTCTTCTCACAAACCACATATGGAACCACCAGTGTCGTTGCATGTCTGTTCTTCTCATGGACCACACCCAGTGTCACTTCATGTCTATTCCTCTCATAAACCACACATGGATCCACCAGTGTCATTGGATGTGTGTTCTTTTCATGAACCACACCCAGTGTCATTACATGTGTGTTCTTCTCATAGACCACACATGGATCCACCAGTGTCATTGCATCTGTGTTCTTCTCATGAAACACATCTAGACTCATTGCATGTCTGTTCTTCTAACAAACCACATAAGGATCCACCAGTGTCATTGGATGTCTGTTCTTTTCACAAACCACACCCAGTGTCATTGCATGTGTGTTCTTCTCACAAACCACACATGGATCCACCGGTGTCATTGCATTTGTGTTCTCATGAACCACATCTAGAGTCATTGCATGTCTGTTCTTCTCATGAACCACATAAGGATCCACCAGTGTCATTGGATGTGTATTCTTCTCATGAACCACAGCCAGTGTCATTGAATGTCTGTTCTTCTCACAAACCACATAAGAATCCTCTAGTGTCATTGGATGTGTGTTCTTTTCATGAACCACACCTAGTGTCATTGCATGTGTGTTCTTGTCACAAACCACACATGGATCCACTAGTGTCATTGGATGTGTGTTCTTCTTAGGAACCACATCCAATGTCATTGCATGTCTGTTCTTTTCATGAACCACATAAGGATCCACAAGTGTCATTGGATGTGTGTTCTTTTCATGAACCACACCCAGTGTCATTGCATGTGTGTTATTCTCACAAACCACACATGGATCAACCAGTATCATTGCATGTCTGTTCTTTTCATGAACCATAGCCAGTGTCATTGCATGTGTGTTCTTCTCACAAACCACACATGGATCCACCGGTGTCATTGCATGTCTACTCTTTTCACAAACCACACATGGATCTACCTAGAGTGATTGCATGTATGTTCTTTTCACAAACCACATATGGATCCACCAGTGTCATTGCATATCTGTTCTTTTCATGAACCACACCTAGTGTCATTGCATGTCTGTTCCTCTCATAAAACACACATGGATCCACCGGTGTGATTGCATGTGTGTTCTTCTCATGAACCACACATCTAGAGTTATTGCATGTCTGTTGTTCTCACAAACTACATAAGGATCCACCAGTGTCATTGGATGTGTGTTCTTTTCATGAATCACACCCAGTGTCATTGCATGTGTGTTCTTCTCCCAGACCACGCATGGATCCACCAGTGTCATTGCATGTGTGTTCTTATCATGAACCACATCTAGAGTCATTGCATACCTATTCTTCTCACAAACCACATAAGCATCCACCAGTGTCATTGGATGTGTGTTCTTTTCTTGAACCACGCCTAGTGTCATTGCATGTGTGTTCTTCTCACAGACCACACATGGATCCACCGGTGTCATTGCATGTGTGTTCTTCTAATGAACCACATCTATAGTCATTGCATGTCTGTTCTTCTCACAAACCACATAAGGATCCACCAGTGTCATTGGATGTGTGTTCTTTTCATGAACCACACTTAGTGTCATTGGATGTGTGTTCTTCTCACAAACCACACATGGATCCACCAGTATCATTGTATGTCTGTTCTTTTCATGAACCACAGCCAATGTCATTGCATGTGTGTTCTTCTCACAAACCACACATGGATCCACCAGTATCATTGCATGCCTGTTCTTTTCATGAACCACAGCCAGTGTCATTGCATGTGTGTTCTTCTCACAAACCACACATGGATCCACCGGCGTCATTGCATTTGTGTTCTTCTCATGAACCACATCTAGAGTCATTGCATGTCTGTTCTCCTCATGAACCACATAAGGATCCACCAGTGTCATTGGATGTGTATTCTTCTCATGAACCACAGTCAGTGTCTTTGCAAATCTCTTCTTCTCACAAACCACATAAGGATCCTCCAGTGTCATTGGATGTGTGTTCTTTTCATGAACCCCACCCAGTTTCATTGCATGTGTGTTCTTGTCACAAACCACACATGGATCCACCAGTGTCATTGGATGTGTGTTCTTCTTAGGAACCACATCCAATGTCATTGCATGTCTGTTCTTTTCATGAACCACATAAGGATCCACCAGTGTCATTAGTTGTGTGTTCTTTTCATGAACCACACCCAGTGTCATTGGATGTGTGTTCTTCTCACAAACCACACATGGATCCACCATCATCATTGCATGTCTGTTGTTTTCATGAGCCACAACCAGTGTCATTGCATGCGTGTTCTTCTCACAAACCACACATGGATCCACTAGTGTCATTGCATGTCTACTCTTTTCACAAACCACACATGGATCCACCTGGAGTGATTGCATGTATGTTCTTTTCACAAACCACATATGGATCCACCAGTATCATTGCATATATGTTCTTTTCATGAACCACACCTAGTGTCATTGCATGTCTGTTCATCTCATAAACCACACATGGATCCACTGGTGTCATTGCATGTTTGTCTTCTCATGAACCACATCTACAGTCATTGCATGTCTGTTGTTCTAACAAACCACATAAGGATCCACCAGTCTCATTGGATGTGTGTTCTTTTCACAAACCACACCCAGTGTCATTGCATGTGTGTTCTTCTCACAAACCACACATGGATCCACCGGTGTCATTGCATTTGTGTTATTCTCATGAACCACATCTAGAGTTATTGCATGTCTGTTCTTCTCAAGAACCACATAAGGATCCACCAGTGTCATTGGATGTGTATTCTTCTCATGAACCACAGCCAGTGTCATTGGATGTCTGTTCTTCTCACAAACCACATAAGAATCCTCTAGTGTCATTGGATGTGTGTTCTTTTCATGAACCACACCCAGTGTCATTGCATGTGTGTTCTTGTCACAAACCACACATGGATCCACTAGTGTCATTGGATGTGTGTTCTTCTTAGGAACCACACCCAATGTCAGTGCATGTCTGTTCTTTTCATGAACCACATAAGGATCCACAAGTGTCATTGGATGTGTGTTCTTTTCATGAACCACACCCAGTGTCATTGCATGTGTGTTATTCTCACAAACCACACATGGATCAACCAGTATCATTGCATGTCTGTACTTTTCATGAACCATAGCCAGTGTCATTGCATGTGCGTTCTTCTCACAAACCACACATGGATCCATCGGTGTCATTGCATGTTTGCTCTTTTCACAAACCACACATGGATCCACCTAGAGTAATTGCATGTATGTTCTTTTCACAAACCACATATGGATCCACCAGTGTCATTGCATGTCTGTTCTTTTGATGAACCACACCTAGTGTCATTGCATGTCTGTTCCTCTCATAAACCACACATGGATCCACCGGTGTCATTGCATGTGTGTTCTTCTCATGAACCACATCTAGAGTTATTGCATGTCTGTTGTTCTCACAAACTACATAAGGATCCACCAGTGTCATTGGATGTGTGTTCTTTTCATGAATCACACTCAGTGTCATTGCATGTGTGTTCTTCTCCCAGACCACGCATGGATCCACCAGTGTCATTGCATGTGTGTTCTTATCATGAACCACATCTAGAGTCATTGCATACCTATTCTTCTCACAAACCACATAAGGATCCACCAGTGTCATTGGATGTGTGTTCTTTTCTTGAACCACGCCTAGTGTCATTACATGTGTGTTCTTCTCACAGACCACACATGGATCCACCGGTGTCATTGCATGTGTGTTCTTCTTATGAACCACATCTAGAGTCATTGCATGTCTGTTCTTCTCACAAACCACATAAGGATCCACCAGTGTCATTGGATGTGTGTTCTTTTCATGAACCACACTTAGTGTCATTGCATGTGTGTTCTTCTCACAACCCACACATGGATCCACCAGTATCATTGTATGTCTGTTCTTTTCATGAACCACAGCCAATGTCATTGCATGTGTGTTCTTCTCACAAACCACACATGGATCCACCAATATCATTGCATGCCTGTTCTTTTCATGAACCACAGCCAGTGTCATTGCATGTGTGTTCTTCTCACAAAGCACACATGGATCCACCGATGTCATTGCATGTCTGCTCTTTTTCACAAACCACACATGGATCCACCTAGAGTGATTGCATGTCCGTTCTTCTCACAAACCACATATGGAACCACCAGTGTCATTGCATGTCTGTTCTTCTCATGAACCACACCCAGTGTCACTTCATGTCTATTGCTATCATAAACCACACATGGATACACCGGTGTCATTGCATGTGTGTTCTTCTCATGAACCACATCTAGAGTCATTGCATGTCTGTTCTTCTCACAAACCACATAAGGATCCACCAGTGTCATTGGATCTGTGTTCTTTTCATGAACCACACGCAGTGTCATTGCATGTGTGTTCTTCTCACAAACCACACATGGATCCACCGGTGTCATTGCATGTGTGTTCTTCTCATGAACCACATCTAGAGTCATTGCATGTCTGTTATTCTCACAAACCACATAAGGATCCACCAGTGTCATTGGATGTGTGTTCTTTTCACAAACCACACCCAGTGTCATTGCATGTGTGTTCTTCTCACAAACCACACATGGATCCACCGGTGTCATTGCATTTGTGTTCTTCTCATGAACCACATCTAGAGTCATTGCATGTCTGTTCTTCTCATGATCCACATAAGAATCCACCAGTGTCACTGGATGTGTATTCTTCTCATGAACCACAGCCAGTGTCATTGCATGTCTGTTCCTCTCACAAACCACATAAGGATCCTCCAGTGTCATTGGATGTGTGTTCTTTTCATGATCCCCACCCAGTTTCATTGCATGTGTGTTCTTGTCACGAACCACACATGGATCCACCAGTGTCATTGGATGTGTGTTCTTCTTACGAACCACATCCAATGTCATTGCATGTTTGTTCTTTTCATGAACCACATAAGGATCCACCAGTGTCATTGGTTGTGTTTTCTTTTCATGAACCACACCCAGTGTCATTGCATGTGTGTTCTTCTCACAAACCACACATGGATCCACCATCATCATTGCATGTCTGTTCTTTTCATGAACCACAGCCAGTGTCATTGCATGTGTGTTCTTCTCACAAACCACACATGGATCCACTAGTGTCATTGCATGTCTACTCTTTTCACAAACCACACATGGATCCACCTGGAGTGATTGCATGTATGTTCTTTTCACAAACCACATATGGATCCACCAGTGTCATTGCATGTGTGTTCTTATCATGAACCACATCTAGAGTCATTGCATGCCTATTCTTCTCACAAACCACATAAGGATCCACCAGTGTCATTGGATGTGTGTTCTTTTCTTGAACCACACCCAGTGTCATTGCATGTGTGTTCTTCTCACAGACCACACATGGATCCACCTGTGTCATTGCATGTGTGTTCTTCTTATGAACCACATCTAGGGTCATTGCATGTCTGTTCTTCTCACAAACCACATAAGGATCCACAAGTGTCATTGGATGTGTGTTCTTTTCATGAACCACACCCAGTGTCATTGCATGTGTGTTCTTCTCACAAACCACACATGGATCCACCAGTATCATTTCATGTCTGTTCTTTTCATGAACCACAACCAGTATCATTGCATGTGTGTTCTTCTCACAAACCACACATGGATCCACCAGTGTCATTGCATGTTTGCTCTTTTCATTAACCATAGTTATAGTCATTGCATGTGTGCTCTTTTCACAAACCACATATCACCAGTGTCATTGCGTGTGTGTTCTTCTCATAAACCACATATTGATCCACCCAGTGTGATTGCATGTGTGTTCTTCTCACAAACCACATAAGGACCCACAAGTGTCATTGGATATGTGTTCTTTTCATGAACCACACTAGTGTCATTGGATGTGTGTTCTTCTCACAAACCACACATGGATCCACCAGTGTCATTGCATGTCTGCTCTTTTCATAAACCACACATGGATCCACCCAGTGTGATTGCATGTCTGTTCTTTTCACAAAGCACATATGGATCCACCAGTACCATTGCATGTTTGTTCTTTTCATGAACCATACCCAGTGTCATTGCATGTGTGTTCTTCTCAGAAACCACACATGGATCCACAAGTGTCATTGGATGTGTGTTCTTCTTATGAACCACATCCAGTGTCATTGCATGTCTGTTCTTTTTATGAACCACATAAGGATCCACCAGTGTCATTGGGTGTGTGTTCTTTTCATGAACCACACCCAGTGTCATTGCATGTGTGTTCTTCTCACAGACCACGCATGGATCCACCAGTGTCATTGCATGTGTGTTCTTATCATGAACCACATCTAGAGTCATTGCATGCCTATTCTTCTCACAAACCACATAAGGATCCACCAGTGTCATTGGATGTGTGTTCTTTTCTTGAACCACACCTAGTGTCATTGCATGTATGTTCTTCTCATATACCACACATGGATCCACCGGTGTCATTGCATGTGTGTTCTTCTTATGAACCACACCTAGAGTCATTTCATATCTGTTCTTCTCACAAACCACATAAGGATCCACCAGTGTCATTGGATGTGTGTTCTTTTCATGAACCACACTTAGTGTCATTGCATGTGTGTTCTTCTCACAAACCACACATGGATCCACCAGCATCATTGCATGCCTGTTCCTTTCATGAACCACAGCCAGTGTCATTGCATGTGTGTTCTTCTCACAAACCACACATGGATCCACCAGTATCATTGCATGCCTATTCTTTTCATAAACCACAGCCAGTGTCATTGCATGTGTGTTCTTATCACAAACCACATATGGATCCACCGATGTCATTGCATGTCTGCTCTTTTTCAAAAACCACACATGGATCCACCTAGAGTGATTGCATGTCTGTTCTTCTCACAAACCACATATGGAACCACCAGTGTCGTTGCATGTCCGTTCTTCTCATGAACCACACCCAGTGTCACTTCATGTCTATTCCTATCATAAACCACACATGGATCCACCGGTGTCATTTCATGTGTGTTCTTCTCATGAACCACATATAGAGTCATTGCATGTCTGTTCTTCTCACAAACCACATAAGGATCCACCAGTGTCATTGGATGTGTGTTATTTTCATGAACCACACCAAGTGTCACTTCATGTGTGTTCTTCTCACAAACCACACATGGATCCACCGGTGTCATTGCATGTGTGTCCTTCTCATGAACCACATCTAGAGTCATTGCATGTCTGTTCTTGTCACAAAGCACATAAGGATCCACCTGTGTCATTGGATGTGTGTTCTTTTCACAAACCACACCCAGTGTGATTGCATGTGTGTTCTTCTTACAAACCACACATGGATCCACCGGTGTCATTGGATGTGTATTCTTCTCATGAACCACAGCCAGTGTCATGGCATGTCTGTTCTTGCCACAAACCACATAAGGATCCTCCAGTGTCATTGGATGTGTGTTCTTTTCATGAAGCACACCCAGTTTCATTGCATGTGTGTTCTTGTCACAAACCACACACAGATCCACCAGTGTCATTGGATGTGTGTTCTTCTTAGGAACCACACCCAATGTCATTGAATGTCTGTTCTTTTCATGAACCACATAAGGTTCCACCAGTGTCATTGGTTGTGTGTTCTTTTCATGAACCACACCCAGTGTCATTGCATGTGTGTTCTTCTCACAAACCACACATGGATCCACCACCATCATTGCATGTCTGTTCTTTTCATGAACCACAGCCAGTGTCATTGCATGTGTGTTCTTCTCACAAACCACACATGGATCCACTAGTGTCATTGCATGTCTACTCTTTTCACAAATCACACATGGATCCACCTAGAGTGATTGCATGTATGTTCTTTTCACAAACCACATATGGATCCATCAGTGTCATTGCATATCTGTTCTTTTCATGAACCACACCTAGTGTCATTGCATGTCTGTTCCTCTCATAAACCACACATGGATCCACCGGTGTCATTGCATGTGAGATCTTCTCATGAACTACATCTAGAGTCATTGCATGTCTATTCTTCTCACAAACTACATAAGGATCCACCAGTGTCATTGGATGTGTGTTCTTTTCATGAACCACACATACTGTCATTGCATGTGTGTTCTTCTCTCAAACCACACATGGATCCACCAGTGTCATTACATGTGTGTTCTTATCATGAACCACATCTAGAGTCATTGCATGCCTATTCTTCTCACAAACCACATAAGGATCCACTAGTGTCATTGGATGTGTGTTCTTTTATTGAACCACACCCAGTGTCATTGCATGTGTGTTCTTCTCACAGACCACACATGGATCCACCGGTGTCATTGCATGTGTGTTCTTCTTATGAACCACATCTAGAGTCATTGCATGTCTGTTCTTCTCACAAACAACATAAGGATCCACCAGTGTCATTGGATGTGTGTTCTTTTCATGAACCACACCCAGTGTCATTGTATGTGTGTTCCTTCTCACAAACTACACATGGATCCACCAGTATTATTGCATGTCTGTTCTTTTCATGAACCACAGCCAGTGTCATTGCATGTGTGTTCTTCTCACAAACCACACATGGATCCACCAGTGTCATTGCATGTCTGCTCTTTTCATTAACCACAGTTAGAGTCATTGCATGTGTGCTCTTTTCAAAAACCACATATCACCAGTGTCATTGCATGTGTGTTCTTCTCATAAACCACATATTGATCCACCAGTGTGATTGCATGTGTGTTCTTCTCACAAACCACATAAGGATCCACCAGTGTCATTGGATGTGTGTTCTTTTCATGAACCACACCAGTGTCATTGGATGTGTGTTCTTCTCACAAACCACACATGGATCCACCAGTGTCATTGCATGTCTGCTCTTTTCACAAACCACACATGGATCCACCCAGTCTGATTGCATGTCTGTTCTTTTCACAAACCACATATGGATCCACCAGTATCATTGCATGTTTGTTCTTTTCATGAACCACAACCAGTGTCATTGCATGTGTGTTCTTCTCACAAACCACGCATGGATCCACCTGTGTCATTGGATTTGTGTTCCTCTTATGAACCACATCGAGTGTCATTGCATGTATGTTCTTTTTATGAACCACACAAGGATCCACCAGTGTCATTGGGTGTGTGTTCTTTTCATGAACCACACCCAGTGTCATTGCATGTGTGTTCTTGTCACAAACCACACCCAGTTTCATTGCATGTGTGTTCTTGTCACAAACCACACACAGATCCACCAGTGTCATTGGATGTGTGTTCTTCTTAGGAACCACACCCAATGTCATTGAATGTCTGTTCTTTTCATGAACCACATAAGGTTCCACCAGTGTCATTGGTTGTGTGTTCTTTTCATGAACCACACCCAGTGTCATTGCATGTGTGTTCTTCTCACAAACCACACATGGATCCACCACCATCATTGCATGTCTGTTCTTTTCATGAACCACAGCCAGTGTCATTGCATGTGTGTTCTTCTCACAAACCACACATGGATCCACTAGTGTCATTGCATGTCTACTCTTTTCACAAATCACACATGGATCCACCTAGAGTGATTGCATGTATGTTCTTTTCACAAACCACATATGGATCCATCAGTGTCATTGCATATCTGTTCTTTTCATGAACCACACCTAGTGTCATTGCATGTCTGTTCCTCTCATAAACCACACATGGATCCACCGGTGCCATTGCATGTGAGATCTTCTCATGAACTACATCTAGAGTCATTGCATGTCTATTCTTCTCACAAACTACATAAGGATCCACCAGTGTCATTGGATGTGTGTTCTTTTCATGAACCACACATACTGTCATTGCATGTGTGTTCTTCTCTCAAACCACACATGGATCCACCAGTGTCATTACATGTGTGTTCTTATCATGAACCACATCTAGAGTCATTGCATGCCTATTCTTCTCACAAACCACATAAGGATCCACTAGTGTCATTGGATGTGTGTTCTTTTATTGAACCACACCCAGTGTCATTGCATGTGTGTTCTTCTCACAGACCACACATGGATCCACCGGTGTCATTGCATGTGTGTTCTTCTTATGAACCACATCTAGAGTCATTGCATGTCTGTTCTTCTCACAAACAACATAAGGATCCACCAGTGTCATTGGATGTGTGTTCTTTTCATGAACCACACCCAGTGTCATTGTATGTGTGTTCCTTCTCACAAACTACACATGGATCCACCAGTATTATTGCATGTCTGTTCTTTTCATGAACCACAGCCAGTGTCATTGCATGTGTGTTCTTCTCACAAACCACACATGGATCCACCAGTGTCATTGCATGTCTGCTCTTTTCATTAACCACAGTTAGAGTCATTGCATGTGTGCTCTTTTCAAAAACCACATATCACCAGTGTCATTGCATGTGTGTTCTTCTCATAAACCACATATTGATCCACCAGTGTGATTGCATGTGTGTTCTTCTCACAAACCACATAAGGATCCACCAGTGTCATTGGATGTGTGTTCTTTTCATGAACCACACCAGTGTCATTGGATGTGTGTTCTTCTCACAAACCACACATGGATCCACCAGTGTCATTGCATGTCTGCTCTTTTCACAAACCACACATGGATCCACCCAGTCTGATTGCATGTCTGTTCTTTTCACAAACCACATATGGATCCACCAGTATCATTGCATGTTTGTTCTTTTCATGAACCACAACCAGTGTCATTGCATGTGTGTTCTTCTCACAAACCACGCATGGATCCACCAGTGTCATTGGATTTGTGTTCCTCTTATGAACCACATCGAGTGTCATTGCATGTATGTTCTTTTTATGAACCACACAAGGATCCATCAGTGTCATTGGGTGTGTGTTCTTTTCATGAACCACACCCAGTGTCATTGCATGTGTGTTCTTCTCACAACCACACATGGATCCACCAGTATCATTGCATGTCTGTTCTTTTCATGAACCACAACCAGTTTTATTGTGTGGCGCCCCGCTAAAATCACTACTAGAAAATCGTTGTGTTTTCGTGCATTGCATCATCATGACCGCATGCTCATGTCATCATGCCACATTGCATTTGAGAATCGTCATCATCATGCATCTGTTTGTCTGAAACTATTTTCGAAAAGCCTAGTTTTGGTTTTCTAAATACCCCGCCTTTATTTCAAACTAAAAACCCGGGTCTCCGGAATATTTTGGTTTGTCTAAAAACGGTTTGCAAAAGCCCCATTTTAAATAAATAAAAGTTTAAGTTGTTTTTTTGGAGGCAGACGCCGAGGCCCCGAGTGCGCCAACAAGGATCCGAAGCTCGGACGCCAAGACCTTCGATCCCGAAGTCCGAAGATCGAACCATGAAACCACGCCGGACCCCTCGGCGCGCCAAGGTCTCTCCCGGAATAGCCAAGACCACCGACGACAAGACCTCCTTCCTGGAACCACCAAGTACTTCCTCTCAGACGCCAAGACCCGGATCCGAATACGTCGAGATCCCCGGATGCCAAGGCCGCCGACACGGAACGCCAAGTCCTTCTTCCCGGAACGCCAAGCTCTCCTTCCGTTGTCCGAGAACGATCCCGTCGAACCGAACCCCTTCCGCTCCCGTCACCCGAGGACTAAGACAAGATCATCCCAACCCGCCAAGTTCGCCTACCCGGACACCGTGCGACAAGATCTACTTCACGGATCCGAAGACCCCGGAACCGAAGATCTTCTGAACCCAGATGTGTGCCCCTAAGCCCCTATTTTTATAATATGACATTATCAACTAACGCATATTAATTGTTCATCTCGCATGCATATCATGTGGGTTAGGGGCATTATGCCGATTCACCTCATAATTAAATATGGAGTCCATCTGCGGGATATCTTTATCTTATTCCGGACTCCATTTAAATTGGTGTACCGAACTGATGTCGTGTTTTGTCTTGTCAATACAACATTTAATTTGCGGGGTAGATAAATAACTTGAACCAAATAATTATTTGTCGGGACCCTGGTTCTGCTTAATACTGCCTAATTGCACCACATCTTCGCCATGCCATGCATCATATCACAATCATGCTGGATCTTCTGCCGTAGTACTAAATATTGCATCCGGTGTTTCTTCTAGTGTTTGCTTCTTCGCGGATTAGGCTGATGAGTGTATGCGAGTATCGACAAGTTCTCCGGTTATGTACCTTCGGCTCTGTTCCTAGGCGAGCATTCTCCCTCTTTCTACCTATTTTGCATTAATAGTCTTTATTTCCTCTTGTTGATCTATTGCTATCCGTGTCGCGATGCTTTAGTGTTCCGTACCAGATATATTCCTTGCAGCCGTTATATTGCCTTGGACACCTCCTATTGCCTGTTGCTTGATAGACAGTTGGCCCTGCGAGTCGTAGTTGCTTGCTCAGGTGTTACCTCATGTCGTCGATGTTCCACAGGTGTTGGGAGGTTGGCACATGTTTAATGATGGCGTTGATCTTGATTCTAATTATAGTTTATTAAATAATGTTGATGGTAGATATAATGCAGAGGCACCGGTGGGTAATAGTAAATATTTGGTTCTTAACCTCTCACTGGTGTCCCCTAGGACCCGAGTTTTGACACCTGTTCCGAGATCGAGCGCGCTTAGCACAGGTGGGGTGTGTGGGCACCCCCATCGGTTACTACCTGATTTCAAAGTATTGTACCGGGGGCAACAAGTAGTTTGGGGCTTTATTCCTATTCTGTACTTATGCCATGCTTTACTGCTTTATTTAAGATTGTGCGTGGAGCACCTGTACTGTTTAGGATGTGGAATGTTTTCGCGGTATCGACAAGCCCAGTCACACTTTCAGGTTCCCAGTTGTTACAGCCATTGGCACAAACCCTGGGTCCGCCTCGGAGCCGGCCGACTTCATTGCGGGTAGCTTAGTAGGGTGGCCCCCCATGTACTTGCTTTGGGTCTGGGAATCTTCATGACTTAGGCCCCACCGACATACGGATGGGTGTATGTTAATTGATCTGGCAAAAAGGGTCGAAGTGCGTGTGGATACTTTGGTACACCCCTGCAGGGTTAAATCTTTTCGAAAATCCATGTCCGCGGTTATGGACGACTTGGAGCACAGTTTCTCGATCATAGACAACTATAACTAAAGTTTACTGTTATAATTTGACTTACATCTGAGATGACTAGTAAGTTGGATAAAACTGTCAACCGTGTGAGTTTCCTCGGCTTGACTTCCTCGTTTGGTCTCGAGGGGGGATACAAGGATGGGTATGTTTGGTGTTAGTGTCAGGTTGGACCCGAATAGGTCTCTCTTATCTCTCTCTGATAGCCGCCAGTATTACAGAGTCTCTATAGGTTGTTTAGTGTTGCTGCGCTGCCTCTTCAGTCCAGCATACCTGTGTAGGCGAGGACTGCCGAATTCTAGCCTCACCATGTACTGGCCTCAGTACTGACGCTCCTCTTTTTTCTTTGCCCTTTGTTGGCCCCCCTTTTGTTTTAGCAGGTTTGAGATCGACTTTGTTAGCAGGGTTACCCTCCTGGCTTGGCCTGGGCAGGGTTATGGACACTATTGGTTATTCTTCAGGGCTCTTAGCCCCATTTGCATCTTGTCCATACTCGGACGCTGTAACATTTTCAAGGTGATTTGGATCTTTGTATTGTATATCTGTATTCTTGACTCGTTGAGTCGCTGTTGTATATATATTCGTTCAGGTCCCATCGAGGACTGTTGTGTAATGGTATTATTGCTTTCCACCCGCATTTAAAGTGCCTGGTATGCCCTGAATCGCTTCTATGCGGGTTTGGCGGAAAGGGCTAAAACTTGCATAGGGCGATTCGAGGCGTGCTATGTAGTGGTATCGAGCTCAGCCATGATACCCCACTGGTCCAGCCTGTAGGATAACCTAGCTAACGGACGAGCTAGAGTGTCAAAACTATTTTGCAAAATCGGTTGGATAGATCTGATTAGGTTTGATTTTACTCCTTACCCCTATACTATTCTCCTCTTACCTCTACGTGTTTCGAGTCTGATCTCTTATCTTTTCTTCGAGTCCAGGAATTCTCGTGGTTGGGTTTCCGTCGTACCTTCAGGGTTTCGCTTCCTCCTTTGGTAACGGTTCTTCTAGATCCGGTCTTCGTGCTATCTAAGGAATCCTTCATCTGTTGGACTTCTATCTGTTCCTTGTTGTGCCTTCTGGTGTTTTCTGACGCGACGACATCATCTACGCCATATCCGATGCAGAGTCTGCATCACTCCTTTGTTTCTGAACCTCGCTTGTCAAGATCTCCAGTCTGATTTCAAGAATGGTTGCACGCTTTTCAACTGATTGTGCGGAGTAATGGTTTGGGTGCGTGATGGATTGGCCCCCATGCCGACTACTCACTCTATTCTCTCTTGTACATTGCAGTGGATTAGAATGCATCGTCTCTCTCCTTCTATCAAAGTTAGAGGTGGCTTTATTTGTTGATACCTCTACCTTCGCCCTTTGTTCCCGGAGTGTTCTCTCGATGATCATGGACAACAACCTCTTGTTAGTGGTGTCGCGAGCATCTACACAAAGCGAGAAGATTCAGATCGCCGACCTTCTTCCCGGTACCACGAGGCGGATCTCGAGAGCGAGATCCCTTGTTAGTGGTTTCGAATTGTGGCGCCCCGCTAAAATCACTACTAGAAAATCGTTGTGTTTTCGTGCATTGCATCATCATGACCGCATGCTCATGTCATGATGCCACATTACATTTGAGCATAGTCATCATCATGCATCTGTTTGTCTGAAACTATTTTCGAAAAGCCTAGTTTTGGTTTTCTAAATACCCCGCCTTTATTTCAAACTAAAAACCCGGGTCTTCGGAATATTTTGGTTTGTCTAAAAACGGTTTGCAAAAGCCCCGTTTTAAATAAATAAAAGTTTAAGTTGTTTTTATTTAGACGCAGACGCCGAGGCCCCGAGTGCGCCAACAATGATCCGAAGCCCGGACGCCAAGACCTTTGATCCCGAAGTCCGAAGATCGAACCATGAAACCACGCCGAACCCCTCGGCGCGCCAAGGTTTCCCCCGGAATCGCCAAGACCACCGACGACAAGACCTCCTTCCCGGAACCACCAAGTACTTCCTCTCAGATGCCAAGACCCGGATCTGAATATGTTGTGATCCCCGGACGCCAAGGCCGCCGACACGGAACGCCAAGTACTTCTTAGCGGAACGCCAAGCTCTCCTTCCGTTGTCCGAGAATGATCCCGTCTAACCGAACTCCTCCCGCTCCCGTCACCCGAGGACTACGACAAGATCATCCCAACCGGCCAAGTTTGCCTACCCGGACACCGTGCGACAAGATCTACTTCACGGATCCGAAGACCCCCGGAACCCAAGATCTTCCAAACCCAGATGTGTGCCCCTAAGCCCCTATTTTTATAATATGACATTATCAACTGACGCATATTAATTGTTCATCTCACATGCATATCATGTGGGTTGGGGGCATTATGCCGATTCACGTCATAATTAAATATGGAGTCCATCTACGGGATATCTTTAGCTTATTCTGGACTCCATTTAAATTGGTGTAGCGAACTGATGCCATGTTTTGTCTTGTCAATACAACATTTCATTTGCGGGGTAGATAAATAATTTGAACCATATAATTATTTTTTGGGACCCCGGTTCTGCTTAATACTGCCTAATTACACCGCATCTTCGCCATGCCATGCATCATATCACAATCATGCCGGATCTTCTGCCGTAGTACTAAATATTGCATCCGGTGTTTCTTCGAGTGTTTGCTTCTTCGCTGATTAGGCCGATGAGTGTATGCAAGTATCGATAAGTTCTCTGGCTATGTACCTTCGGCTCTGTTCCCAAGCGAGCATTCTCCCTCTTTCTACCTATTTTGCATTTATAGTCTTTATTTCCTCCTGTTGATCTATTGCTATCCGTGTCGCGATGCTTTAGTGTTCCGTACTAGATATATTCCTTGCAGCCGTTATATTGCCTTGGACACCTCCCATTGCCTGTTGCTTGATAGAAAGTTGGCCCTGCGAGTCATAGTTGCTTGCTCAGGTGTTACCTCGCGTCGTTGATGTTCCATAGTTGTTGGGAGGTTGGCACATGTTTAATGATGGCATTGATCATGATTCTAATTATAGTTTATTAATTAATGTTGATGGTAGATATAATGTAGAGGCACCGGTGGGTAATAGTAAATATTTGGTTCTTAACCGCTCACTGGTGTCCCCTAGGACCCGAGTTCTTGACACATGTTCCGAGAACGAGCGCGCTAACCACAGGTGGGGTGTGTGGGCACCCCCATCGGCTTACTACCTGATTTCAAAGTATTGTACGAGGGGCCACAAGTAGTTTGGGGCTTTATTACTATTTTGTACTTATGCCTTGCTTTACTGCTTTATTTAAGATTGTGCGTGGAGCACCTGTACTGTTTAGGATGTGGAATGTTTTCACGATATCGACAAGCCCAGTCACACTTTCGGGTTCCCAGTCATACACCATTGGCACAAACCCAGGTCCCCGCCTCGGCCGACTTCGTTCTATGGAAGCTTAGTGGGGTGGCCCCCATGTACTTGCTTTGGTCCGAAACGTCATGACTTAGGCCCCGCCGACATTCCGATGGGTGTATGTTAATTGATCTGGCAAAAAGGGTCGAAGTGCGTGTGGATACTTTGGTGCACCCCTGTAGGGTTAAATCTTTTTGTAAAGCCGTGTCCGCGGTTATGGACGACTTGGAGCACAGTTTATCGATCATAGACAACTATAACTAAAGTTTACTGTTATAATTTGACTTACATCTGAGATGACTAGTAAGTTGGATAACTACCATGGAAAGATTAAATAAAACTGCCAACCATGTGAGTTTCCTCGGCTTGATTTTCTCGTTTGGTCTCGAGGGGGAATACCAGGATGGGTATGTTTGGTGTTAGTGTCAGGTTGGACCCGAATAGGTCTATCTTATCTCTCTCTAATAGCCGCCAGTATTATAGAGTCTCTATAGGTTGTTTAGTGTCGCTACGCTCCCGCTTCAGTCCACCATACCTATGTAGGCGAGGACCGCCGAATTCTAGCCTCACCATGTACTGACCTCAGTACTGACGCTCCTCTTTTTCCTTTGCCCTTTGTTGGCACCCCTTTTGTTTTAGCAGGTTTGAGATTGACGTCGTTAGCAGGGTTACCCTTCCAGCTTGGCCTGGGCAGGGTTATGGATGCCATTGGTTATTCTTCAGGGCTCTTAGCCCCATTTGCATCTTGTCCGTACTCGGACAATGTAACATTTTCAAGGTGATTTTGATCTTTGTATTGTATATCTGTATTCTTGACTCGTTGAGTCGCTGTCGTATATATATCTGTTTTGTGGGTCCCATCGAGGACTGTTGTGTAATGGTATTACTTCGTTTTCCACCCGCACCACAGTTAGAGTCATTGCATGTTTGCTCTTTTCACAAACCACATATCACCAGTGTGATTGCATGTGTGTTCTTCTCGTAAACCACATATGGATCCACCAAGTGTGATTGCATGTGTGTTCTTCTCACAGACCACATAAGGATCCACCAGTGTTATTGGATGTGTGTTCTTCTCGTAAACCACATATGGATCCACCCAGTGTGATTGCATGTGTGTTCTTCTCACAAACCAAATAAGGATCCACCAGTGTCATTGGATGTGTGTTCTTTTCATGAACCACACCCCGTGTCATTGGATGTGTGTTCTTCTCACAAACCACACATGGATCCACCAGTGTCATTGCATGTCTGCTCTTTTCACAAACCACACATGGATCCACCCAGTGTGATTGCATGTTCGTTCTTTTCACAAAACACATATGGATCCACCAGTATCATTGCATATCTGTTCTTTTCATGAACCACAGCCAGTGTCATTGCATGTGTGTTCTTCTCACCAACCACATATGGATCCACTAGTGTCATTGCATGTCTGCTCTTTTCATTAACCACATTTAGAGTCATTGCATGTGTGTTCTTTTCACAAACCACATATGGATCCACCAGTGTCATTGAATGTGTGTTGTTCTCATAAACCACTTAACGATCAACAAGTGTCATTGGATGTGTGTTCTTTTCATGAGACACACCATGTGTCATTGGATGTGTGTTCTTCTTACAAACCACACATGGATCCACCAGTGTCATTGCATGTCTGCTCTTTTCACAAACCACACATGGATCCACCTAGTGTCATTTCATGTCTGTTATTCTCACAAACCACATATGGATCCACCGGTGTCATTGCATGTCTAGTCTTTTCATGAACCACACATATCGTCATTGCATGTCTGTTCGTCTCATAAACCATACATGGATCCACTGGTGTCATCGCATGTCTGTTCCTCTCATAAACCACACATGGATCCACTTGTGTCATTGCATGTGTGTTCTTCTCATGAAACACATCTAGAGTCATTGCATGTCTGTTCTTCTCACAAACCACATAAGGATCCACTAGGGTCATTGGATGTGTGTTCTTTTCATGAACCACACCCAGTTTCATTGCATGTGTGTTCTTCTCACAGACCACACATGGATCCACCAGTGTCATTGCATGTGTGTTCTTCTTATGAACCACATCTAGGGTCATTGCATGTTTGTTCTTCTCACAAACCACATAAGGATCCACCAGTGTCATTGGATGTGTGTTCTTTTCATGAACCACATCCAGTGTCATTGCATCTGTGTTCTTCTCACAAACTACACATGGATCCACCAGTATCGTTGCATGTATATTCTTTTCATGAACCACAGCCAGTGTCATTTAATGTGTGTTATTCGCACAAACAACACATGGATCCACCAGTGTCATTGCATGTCTGCTATTTTCATTAACCATAGTTAGAGTCATTGCATATGTATTCTTTTCACAAACCACATATCACTAGTGTCATTGCATGTGTGTTCTTCTCATAAACAACATATGGATCCACCCAGTGTGATTGCATGTGTGTTCTTCTCACAAACCAGTGTCATTGGATGTGTGTTCTTTTCATGAACCACACCAAGTGTCATTGGATGTGTGTTCTTCTCACAAACCACACATGGATCCACCAGTGTCATTGCATGTCTTCTCTTTTCACAAACCACCCATGGATCCACCCAGTGTGATTGCATGCCTGTTCTTTTCACAAAGCACATATGGATCCACTAGTGTCATTGCATGTCTGTTCTTTTCATGAACCACACCTAGTGTCATTGCATGTATGTCCCTCTCATAAACCACACATGGATACACCAGTGTCATTGCATGTGTGTTATTCTCATGAAACACATCTAGAGTCATTGCATGTCTATTCTTCTCACAAACCGCATAAGGGTCCACCAGTGTCATTGAATGTGTGTTGTTTTCATGAACCACACCCAGTGTCATTGCATGTGTGTTCTTCTCACAGACCACACATGATCCACCAGTGTCATTGCATGTGTGTTCTTCTCATGAACCAGATCTAGAGTCATTGCATGTCTGTTCTTCTCACAAACCACATAAGGATCCACCAGTGTCATTGGATGTGTGTTCTTTTCACAAACCACACATGGATCCACCAGTGTCATTGCATGTGTGTTATTCTCAGAAACCACATATGGATCCTAACCTTAGTAGAGCTCTAACTTTAGCCCCCCAATGGGTGGTCGTTAGACCGAGTCTTCTAGAAGGGCACGCCCTAACACAGTTGTTCTGCTTGACGATTGTTACATGTCGTTCGATCCGGGCGCTTGGACGATTGGGATGGTCTTCGTGAGAGCGATCCGCGAGTAGGATGTTCTGCGGCATGATTGGCCATGCTTGCTCTGGACAAACTGGCAACACCGGGCGCCTGCTATGCAGTGTCACGACTCACGAGTTCAGTGGGCCATATCCCAGTGTCACGTCCCCATTACTTCTCTTCCTCCCCATACTTCTCTTCCTTCCCCTCGAAGCCACTTTCCCCCCTTCACTCCCATCCTGCCATAGCCACAAGCCGACGACGCCTCCATCCCAATCCCCTCTCCGACAACCACCCCCCTCTCGCCATGGGTTCAAGGGGAGACGGCGAGGAAACGCGTTGTGACGACAGGGACGGTGATTTCGATGTGAGTCGTCTCATCTCTATCTCTATCATCTGTGGCCAGTTATCTATGAGCTAGATCTACTCTGTTTACTCATGCATGTATGATGTGTTAGGCCAACCAGCCGATGTATGACTCCGACTATCACGGTTTAGCGGATGAAGACAGTCCTCTGCTATTTAAACATGGATATGTGCCCGCTAAATTTGTAGCATTCGAAGGACGAAACGCAGACAGGAGGTTTCTACGGTGTCAAGGATATCGTGCAATGATGCAAGGCGGAAGTTGCAGTGTTGTCAAATGGGTAGATCCAGAGTGGCCCAAATCGATGCAGAAAACACTGGACAAATTATGGGAAATGACTGTTGAGTTGAAAGAATCTGTATTTAGCTCACTTCTTGACAGTGTTGAGATGAAGCTATGGGAACCAGTTGACACGACCAAGCATAATAGAGATCTCAGGTGGGTGCAAGACAAGGTTAGCAAAGTCGAGAAGGAGAGGGACGCGACGTTGGCCCTGAAGGCTAAAGCAGAGCAAGAACTGAATCAAGCAAGGAATGATCTTCACCAGGCCAAAGTCCTGTAGTTCACAACTACGAGTATTGAGAAGTGCATGAGGAAAATGCAGAGAAACAATTGAAGTTGTGCAAGGAAGAAGCAGACGATTCGATCCTTGCTCTCGCAGGAAGATGCGCATCAGGCTAAGATTAGGAAGATCAAGGAGATGTGTGATAACTAGTTCTAATTAGCTTGAGCTCCGTGCCATTTTAAGTTGTAATAGTTGTACTTGTTGACGTAGCGGTCTGAACTAGTGGTCCCGGAGTCCTGGGAGGAAAAAAATTGGTCGCCCGTTAATCTGTCTTAACCCTGCATTACTTCCTTTTGTCTGATCATGGTGATATTCTGACATTGGTGGTTTGTTTAAACATAATCTACGGGGATTGTGCCGCATGCAAATGGCACAACCACAATTTATAAAGTGGAAACACGTACACCCGGTTACTGGAGATCCGGGAGCTTTGCCAGATGCAGGGGATGCAGGAGCAGAGAGGCGGTGAGATAGACGGGCTCGAGATTAGGCCAGAGAGTGGTACCGATTTCCTCCTCATATGGGCATTATCGGTTGCCATTGCTGTTTATGTTGCCATGTCGTTGTGTGTAGCAGCTGAAATAAGTTACTGCTTCGTGGACTGTAACAGCTTAAATAATTTATTTCTTTGCCACTTACATTCCGTCGTATTTGGAGACCTCCTGCCCTTCAGAAATCATGGAACCAGTGCTGCGTGTTTTCAGATAGTAGTGGCACAATCACAATTTCAGATTCAACTACTGACTCGGGCGTTTCCAAACCCTAAGTCACGGTACATTTTACTCAGAGAACATCGGTAGATTATTTCGCCCAGCAAAGTTCCACACACAGAGCTCCAGAATTTAACCGAATTACATATATAGGTTCAAGTTCAACACACTACTATGCATCTTCATTGCCAGCAGCCTTCTTCCCCAGCCTAGGTACCAAGCCTTCACATCCACTGGTTTCTTCATTTCCTGCCTCCTTCCTCTTCCTCGGTGCTAATTTTCTTAGCTTCATGCACTCTGCATTGCCGGGACAATGGGCACCAGAATCGTGTCCAACATCATCTTTCTACTCGTTTTTAATTTCTTCGGGCAGCAAAATGACTGACTCGGTAGTCATGTTTCTAACCTTGCGGCGCTTCCTGTCAAAGAAACAAGACTGTTGCATAACTGCCCAATATCTACAGAGTAAATAAAACAAAAATTACAATTCAACACAAACATATGAACCCCAAGAGAATTTTGCTTACCAGGAGCTAATTGGGTTCGAACAACCACCCTGTCCAAGAATAGAAGGGTGACTCCCAGTTGCAGTAGCTTCCACATCCAATATAGTCACAATTCAGCTCAAACATGCAAGCTGAAGCATAGCTTTTCATCAACCCAAATAGATGACTGTCACACGTTAGAGGAACCATGATGCCACGTTCATCCATGAAGCTGAACTTTGCAGTCTGCTTCGGTCATAATTCATCATGATTACGCAGAGCATCAACCATACCAGATGTAGTGCAGATCAGCGCAAGCGCTTCTTCCATCATGATACAATGGTGTCCATACCACTTACCCTTAGAGTCGTACCTGAAGAGGACTACCGTAACTAGGTAAGGGTGGTCCGTGGAGATCCCACTTGACAGAAAAGTATGGACACAATATGTTTATCAACGTTGGGCTAACAAACAATTTTAGGTTCAGTAGCTAGCTAGTAGTTATAATTAGTGCGAATAGCAAAGAGAAGGGTAGCTCACCTGCTTGTAGCCAGAACTTCTTCTTCCTTGGTAGTAGGATCTGCCATCCTCTGAGCTTCTCAACTCGTCGTCGGCGGAGGCGGGCTAGAGCCCCGCAACGGCGTCTACGGCATGTGCCATTGGAGCTCGAGATCAGCGACTGGGCGCAACAACTTGGTGCCGGAAGTCAAATGTCCGAAGGGATCGTCCTGCCTGGAGGGTGGATTCCGACGCCGCCGGTGCTAGGGGAAAGGTGGGAATGGATTTGTGAAATTGGTCAACGCATCCAATCCACTTAGTTACTCGATTTTCCTAAGAGGTTGCCGTGTTGGCGCTCACGTCATGGACAGATGACCGACATGAGGGTCCCGACAGTCTACTTCACGGGGCAGTTTCATGAAATGTTTGAATTTGGCAGGGGCCAGACGAGTTTGCATCAAAACGGCCCCTCTTGGTAGTTGGCAGCCCAACATTTCGAAACGTGGCAATTTCAGGCAACTTAGGTACCGCCATGCGCTGGCCCTGGAACTTTGGTACCGCAGACGAACAACCCCATCTCGAAGACACTATAAAATCCGTCGAACTATGTCTCACTAATTGAGATGACTAAATAAAGCTATGCACTATGATAAAATAGATTGTGGATTGAATTGTTGAATATCATACATGATGATTTTAATTCAACAAGTAGTGGATATCATTATTTCATCAATCTTCATTTTGGATTTAAGTGAATATGCGTATTTTCTAAATGAAACATGAGTTTGAAACTATTTGACATGTTCAAAATAATTAGAATGAAGATGGTTATTAAATTAATAATAAAATAAAGTCTCTATGATTTGATCAAAGTGATGAATATTTGAGTAATGTTTTTTGGCATGAAGACTTGAGAAAGATTTTCACAAATTATGATGTTTGGATGCCTCGATGTGTTGATATGTATGAAGCATTATAACCATACTCTATCGAATATTTTATGGTCTAAATATTATCTCTTACCGAGTTACTATTATTAGTTAGAGTTGTCAGTTGAATAGCAAACACTCACTTTAATATTAGGAACCATCTAAGTTCGTGGAAACCACACCATATGAGGTGTGGCATGATGTAGTTTATGGTACTTTGAGTTGTGTGATAATTTAAAATTTCAATGAATGAATAAATCTTTGTAGCATATTCTTAGGAAACTATGAATACATATTCCAAAACTAAAACCAAAAGGCAAACCTTATGTAGACTAGAATGGTGCTTTCTCGAGAAAGAGATCTCTCGATGAAGGTGTTGGTGGAATAAAGTAAACGCTCAAACAAAGGTAATAACCTTGCCTCCGAATATCAAGTAGCGCAATTGAGCAGATACTCGATACTTGGTATACCCTACAGATACTCGAGCTTGGTATATACGGTCCAAATACGAACAGGCCCACGGTGTTGCCAAGGCCCAGATGAAAGGACTTGAGTAACCTGCGGACTCTCAATTTCTTGAAGGACAAGAAGAAGCTAAAGATATAAAGTTTGAAGGGGAAAACCCTAACTTGTAACCGACTCGACCTGCTACCCGAGACCTAGCCTATCTATATAAAGGCTAGGAGGAGGCGGAGAGGAGAAGACACACAACCCTAGTTTCCACAACCCTCTCCAGATTGCATCTATGCACCATTGTAACTTTCGACTCCCTCGATAATTCCACGAGTAGACAAGCAGGAGTAGGGACCTCTACGAGGCCTGAACCTGGGTAAATCCTTTGTCCCCTGTGTGCTTGTTTGCTAGCCGATAGATGTCTCCAGTGCTCCCTCCTTCTCCAAAACCCAAGTCCATAACAATGGGCCTTGACGAGTTAAACCCTCGTCAATTGGCGCCGTCTGTGGGAATTGGGAGTGCTGATGTTGCAGCCTCTTCGGCCCCATCAACCGCGATCTACAACTCCGCAACAGCGGATATTCGTCAGCTCTTCGGTGCCTTTGACTTCACCGTCCACACGCCGGCCACCCACCCGGCCTTCGAGTCCGTGGGCGACGGAATCAGCCTGGCGATTGGGAGCTTCCACTTCCAAGTTGGTCAGATGGGCACGCTTCGCATGCCTGATCAGCCGACAACACCGGTGATTGCCCCAGCATCATGGTTCCCTCCATCGATCGACACCCTCAGCGAGCTCAACGCTCCGATGGCAGTCGAGAACACAGTCAGCGACAGCAGTCGCGACTCCGATCTAAGCGATCTGGCCACTAAAGATGGAACCTATGGTTCCGGATTTGAAAGTGGTGGAAGCAAAATCTTCCCCAATCACTTCATGTGCGCCGTCATCAACACAGGCGACACCTCCGCCAATCGCGGTAATGGTGGTAACATCGACAATGGCACCGATCCACCCAATCGAGGCAATGGTGGTAACACCGGCAACGACACCGATCCGCCCAACGCTGGTAATGGTGGCAACGGTGGTAACAGTGGCAACAGAGGAGCAGTTGAACCTCCCAGCATGATCAATGAGCAAACTGGCGAACGCGTCGTGATCAGGCTCAACAAGCAAGAGTGGGATCGCTGTCGCGAAGCCCTACGGGGTGCACCTCTACCCTTTGGCTCCCCGCAAGAACTGCTGATGGGCTATCATTGGCTTCTAAAAGAAGAATTCAAGCGCCAAAAACAGGCAATCACGCAACTTGAGGCGCGTAAGAAGGCAGCGGACGAATCAAGCCTTCGTCGTGTTGGGCTCTACTCCTACGAAGGATCCTCCTCAAGAGGCAACGAGTACCTCGCCAAGAAGCGGCAGTCGCGGATGGCTCACCTCACCGAACAAGAGTGCATAGAAGCCGCGAAAGTCCTCGACTTCGGCTCTATGACAGTCGACACGAGAGGCAACGTGGTTCCCAGGACACCACAGGCCGCGGTGACAGCAGCCACCATGTACCTCCTCAATAACCAGCCGCCAGCTGGAGATCCCCGAACTACCATGCACCGATCTACGATTGGGGGGTTGGGGTTAATTGAGGACGCCCTCGACAAGGAGCTAGTACCAGACCCAAAAAAGGGCAAAGCGCTACTCCTCGCCCTCATCCAGCGATGACAGTCACGACCTGTCTCGACGACGCCGCTCACGGCGACACGACCGCGACTACGATGCACGCGACGACCTCACACAAGGCAAGATCGACAAGTCAAGGGCACGACGTGCTCGGTCGACTGACTCGGAAGAGGAAGATGGGGAGCTCTGTGGCGCCAGATGCTTCCGCAGATCCATTAGGCAGAAGCGAATGCCTAAAGGGTTTAAACTCCCATCGGAGAACCCGAAATTTGACGGTCTACAGGACCCTAAGATCTAGCTGGAGGACCACATCTCCTCCGTCAGGCTACACGGAGGCAGTCGGCATCGCCATGCAATTCTTGCGTACCATACCGCAGGCGCGCCGGCCATGGCTCAATAACCTCCCGAGCAGATCCATTCGCAGTTGGGATGAGCTGGTCTATAGCTTCGTGCGCAACTTTAAGGGCACGTACAAACGGCCTACCTCAATCGAAGAACTGAGATGCTGCCAGCAAAGATCTGGCGAATCGCTGCGCTCCTACATCCAAAGGTGGTGCATCATCAATAACTCCGTGGAGAACATCTCGGAAGACCGCGTGATTGATGCATTCAACGGTGGTGTCCGCCGCATGGAACTCAGGGAGGAGCTAGGACGCTCAAAGCCCCAGACCATCGACCACCTGATGGAGATCGTGAATCGGTGGGCCGATGGAGAAGATTCGGTGAAGAATCGCGCTCACTCCGATGAGGAGGCAGAACTCGAACACAGACGCGACCGCCGGGGCAAGCGTCACATGCACATCTACGACGATCGCGATGACGTTAACATGGTCGCAGCCGGCTACGCCGATAGACGTGATGATAACTGCAACAGCGGATACCGCGACTCCGGGAAAACCACGCAAGTGTGGCAACGCCGCACTCACGATGAGCCACCCGCGACCTCCATTGAGGACAAACTGTCCGGGCCATGCACGGTACACTTCTACATCGACAAGCATGATGGCAAGAGAATGTCCAGCCACCTCCTCAAGCAGGGGCGAAGGACCTCTTTGGGCAAGGTATGGCAGCTGCCCTACCTTAATTTCTGCAAATAAATCGCATATATATATATATATTTCTATTCGACATACATACAATTCCCTGCAAAGTATGATGGATTCTGAAAAAAAATACTCCCTCGGATCCATATTACTTAACTTGGATTTGTCTAGATTTGGATGTATCTAGACATGTTTTAATGCTAGATACATCCGAATCTAGAAAAATTTGAGTCAACTAATATGGGTCGGAGGGAGTATTAGAAAATGGCTACGTAAGAGACGATTCAGCCGTACTAGGCCTTTTTGGGCAAGACTAAGCAGCAGTAGCCCCCTAATCTGTGTGTGCGCGTGTGACTGGTGCCCCTTCGTGTCTTGGCCCCTGTGGAGTATCCGAAGCCAACGAGTCCAGGACTTGAGCAACGAGTAGGCAGGTGTGCCGCCGTCTTCTACTGATCTACTCCCCGCCAGGAAACCTGCCCGCTGATCCGGTCGCGCCCTCCCTGGTCCTCCTCCAACCTTCTCATTTTCTCAAATTCTCAATTTTCAGTCTCATGGTGACACAGTTTTACCCAGTCAGGGCTTCTTCTCATCTCAATTATAATTTCTGATCCTCCTTCAAAATATAGGTTACGCTCTTTCCCATTAATGGCCTCTAGGCTCCACGTATTTGTGGTAGAGATGGACAAGAAGGGGAAGAAACCTGCAGCTTCAAAGGGGACATGTATAATTTGTGATTTTATGGTCAATTGAACTATTGAATCAAATTTGAATCTGTGGTCAATTGATTATTCTATTACCATTGTAAAATCGATATAATTTTGATTTTTTGCATCAATTTTTTTCATGTTTTAGAGTTTGCCCGACCTTAATTTTTTTTCGTCCTTCGCCACTGTCCTCAAGGACTGCCGCGAGTTCCTCAAGCTACACGAGGGACTGGTTCAGATGAACCGCAATGCAGTCGAAAGAGGCTACGAAGTCGCTCCAGGTGCCGTGGCACATGGCGCACCACCACCACCACCTGGGCCACCCCCGAACGGAGCTTCACTGGACCAGCACCATGGAGGCGAACCGTACCCACGGGCCATGGGTACCATGATGATCCAAAAGGGGCGCCCCTCCAACAGGGTGCAGAAGGCCTCCACGCACTCGCCACCATCCACCACTGAGTACCTCAGTGGTAGCGAGTCGTGCATTACCTTCGACAAACGCGACCACCCGCCACAAGTACCTCGTCCAGGTCATTGCCCCCTCGTACTCGAGGCACAAATTGGAGGCTTCGACATGATTCGTGTCTTCATGGATGGCGGAAGCGGCATCAACCTCATATTCGCGAGTACCTTGCGAGCAATGAGGATCCCTCTAACTTGCTTGGAGGCATCGGACACAACGTTCCACGACATCGTTCCAGGGAAAGGCATATACTCCTAGGCAAAATCAACCTCGACATCATCTTTGGCACGCCGAAGAACTTCCGGCGCGAGCGCATTGACTTTGAGGTCGTCGACTGGCCCTCACAATACCATTGCATCCTTGGGCGCGTCGCATTTGCCAGGTTCATGGTAGTATCCCACTAGGCCTACCTGCAGATGAAAATGCCAGGTCCCAACACCGTCATAACGATCAACGGGAACTTTGAGCGATCTGACGTTTGCGACAGGGAATTCAACAGAATCTCCCAGTCCTTCGGCATGTAGGAGGAACTCGCAAGACTGAAAGAGACGACAGACAACAGTCTGCCTCCCTTGAGTAGGCCAAGCTCACCTGATCTCTCCTTCGACTCATCTGTGCATACAAAGAAGGTGCAGGTCCATCCATCGGATCCCGCCAAGACGGCCCTCATCGCTAACAACTTGAGTCCCGCATAGGAACTCGCGCTCGTCGAATTCCTCCGTGAGCACTGGGAATTTTTTGCCTAGTGTCCTGCGGACATGCCAGGAGTTCCCAGGGAATTTGCCGAGCATGCACTCAACGTCAACCCCGACGCAAGGCGAGTTAAGCAAACAATCATGCGACTGTCTGATCCACGACCGCAGGCAGTCGGAATGGAGATCAATAGACTCCTTGAGGCCAAGTTCATAGGCGAGATCAAAGAAAGCACTTGGCTCGCCAATACGGTGCTGGTACCAAAAAAGGACACGGATATCCTACGGATGTGCGTGGACTTCACTTCTTTAAACAAGCACTGCCCAAAAGATCACTTCCCGCTGCCACGGATTGACCAGATCATCGACTCCACCGCTAGATGTGAGCGCCTCTGCTTCCTCGACGCCTACTCAGGCTATAACCAAATTCGAATGAAGGAGGAAGACTAGGAGAAGACAGCGTTTACAACGCCCTTTGGTGTGTTATGCTACAACACGATGCCCTTCGGACTAAAAAACACGGGAGCCACCTACCAGCGGTGCATGCAGGCTTGCCTCAAGGAGTAACTGGGTCGCAACATCCAAGTCTATGTCGACGACATAGTAATCAAGAGCAAGGAGGAAGCCTCCCTAATCAACGATTTTCGCGAAACCTTCGCCAATCTCGATCGTTACCGGATCAAGCTCAATCCGGACAAATGCGCCTTCGGCGTACCATCTAGGCAGCTACTCGGGTATCTCATCTCCGCGAGGGGGATCAAGGCAAACCCGAAAAAGATAAAAGCCATACTAGCCATGGATAAGCCAAAGAACTTAAGAGGTGTCCAGCAACTAGCTGGACTGATCGCGGCACTCAGTCGATTTATCAGTCGGATGGGTGAAAAGGCACTGCCCTTCTATCAGCTCCTCCGCAAAGCTGACAAATTCGAGTGGACCAATGAAGCGCAAGAAGCATTCGAAGATCTCAAGCGCCTACTATCCACCTCGCCAGTACTGGTGACTCCACGAGAAAGGGAACCACTGTTGCTGTACATCTCTGCTAGCAACCAGGTGGTCAGCACAGTGCTCGTCGTCGAACGAGCCGAGGAAAACAAAGTCCATGGCATACAACGCCCGGTATACTACCTCAGCGAGGTCCTCACGCGAATAAAACAGCGGTACCCGCACTACCAGAAGCTAGCGTACGGCGGACCGCCCGGCGACTGCGCCACTACTTCCAGGAACACCCAATCGTGGTAGTCAACGACGCCCCGGTGGGGCATATCCTCAATAACCCCGATGCCATGGGGTGAGTCGCGCTTTGGGGAATAGAGCTGTCTCCACGAGACATCACATACGAAAAACGCGACGCCATCAAGTCACAAGTGCTCCCTGTCTTTCTCGTGCACTGGATGGAGAACCAACTCCCGGACAAGCCAGATATGTCCTACCTCTGGAAAATGCACTTTGATGGGTCCAAACGGAAAGACGGAGCAGGCGCAGGTGTCATATTGACATCACCTCAAGGGGAGAAGCTCAAATATATCCTGCGAATGCAGTTCACAGCCTCAAACAACGAGGCTGAATACGAGGCCCTGTTGCATGTGATGAGGATGGCAAAAGCCTGTGGTGCCAAAAGGCTCATCATATATGGCGACTCCAAGTTGGTCGTCAACCAAACAATGCACGAAAAGCGACCTTTGAACGACAACATGATCGCGTACCGCGACCTCTATGATACACTCGAAGGAGACTTTGATGGTTGCGAGTTGCGACACATAGGTCGCGAAAGCAACGAGGAGGCGGACACACTCGCCAACATAGGCTCTACCTGCGCCCCCATACCACCTGGGGTATTTCTCGAGCGCATATGCGAACGCTCCATCAAGCCAAAGGCCGCAGAGAAGAAAACAAGCGCAGCAACGGACTCGGGGGCTACGCCATCCAATGAGCCAATGGCACTAGATGACTTGGAGCTGGACACAGGACTCGAGGGACCAATGAGCGTCATGATGATCGAGCAATCTTGGACGCAGTCGTACATCACGTACCTCCTCAGCAAGAGACTACCGGACAATCTGACAGATGCACGGCACATCGCGCGGCGCTCCAAGGCATTCGCCGTTCTCAACGGAGAATTGTATAAACGCAGCATCACAGGAGTGCTACAACGATGCGTCTCCATGGTTGACGGAAGAACAATTCTCCTCGACATCCATGAAGGGACCTGCGGGCACCACGCGGCAGACCGCTACTGCCGCCAAAGCTCTACAAGCTGGATTTTACTGGCCCACGGCCATGCGCGACGCCAAGGACATAGTCCAAAAATGCAATACTTGCCAGCAATTCACGGACAAGCCACACGCACCAGGCGCAGAGCTACGGCCTATTCCATTGGCCTGGCCCTTCGCACAATGGGGGCTCGATATGGTTGGCAAGCTGCCAAGATCCTCACGCGGAGGCTACGTCTACCTCTTGGTTGCAGTCGACAAATTCACCAAGTGGATTGAGGCCATGCCAATGACCAACCAATCAGGGCACAGCGCAGTCAAGTTCTTCGATTCCATCGTCTACCGCTTCGGCGTGCTGCACAACATCATTACTGACAATGGTACAAACTTCACATCCAAGGAGTCCAAGAATTCTGCGAGAACCTGGGGATCAACATCAGCTACGCCTCAGTAGCGCATCCACATACCAACGGTCAGGTGGAAAAAGCAAACGGGCTCGTCTGCAGCGGCATCAAGAAGCAACTCCTGCGACCACTTAAACAAGCGGCGGATTGCTGGCCAGATGAGCTGCAATCCGTACTCTGGAGTCTACGTACAACTCCAAACAGTACCACGGGCTACACGCCATTCTTTATGGTGCACGGAGCGTACTAAGATTAACGCCGAGGTACAAATGGCGTGGTCGCCTACAGCGAACAAGAGTCATCCCTTGCACTCGAAGACTCCGTCGACCTCCTCGACGAAGCAAGAGAAATCGCCACAGAAAGATCTACGATCTACCAGCAGAACCTGCGTAACTACCATAGTAGAAGGCTTCGTCCCAGATCCTTCGTCGAAGGTGACCTGGTCCTGTGACTGAAGCAGCAAGGACATCTCAAGCTCGAGTCCCCAAGGAAGGACCGTACGTGATTACAGAAGTAATCCCAGGTGGCGCCTATCGCCTTCAAGATTTAGAGACAGGAGTCGCATACTCCAACCCTTGGAACGTCGCACAACTGCGACGCTTCTACCCTTAGTCGTTTTCTTTACTTTTACATCGCAAATAAGGCTACTTAGCCAAGGCTACTCAGCCACACATTGTACCTCGCATTGGTCTCCGAATAAATAAAAGCTAAGTGCCCCAAAACTCTGCGTTTTCTCCTTTACTTTGTCAATTTTATACTCGGGGGTTGTGCCACCCTACTTGCATATGTTCTTCGAACCCAAAAACGCGATATCCTGAGTAGCTGGCACATCAATTGAACCCTTAAAACACAAACTCAACCCAGCTGCAGCGCACCTGACAGGTTGACAAGGGACTAATATAAAAGATGGCCAGGCTAACGAAAAGGACTCGCATAAGTGCAATGCACCTCAAGCTCACAAAGCTCCTTATACACATTTCGACAACAAATTATCTACAACATCTCTACGAACTTTACAACACAAGTACACTTATGTGCAGGATACAAATTTGGCTACTCTTGCAACAGACGAACTTTGGTTTGCTCCTCGAAGAAGTCGACAATCTCCTCTGCTGGACGGTCCACCGCCTGATAATGTGGCACCATATTCCAGGCAGATCCTGCTGGTGGCGCTGGCGGGCCAGAAGCAATGGCGGCAACATCCACATCAGGCCTGTGCAATCGCACAATTGAGAGAGCATCCTTGGCACCAGCCACCAACTGCTGCCTCACGCACTCGCGAACCGCGGACATATCCTGAAATTTGGCAAGGAGAGCCAGCAGGCTTGACGGAGCGTCATCCAACGGGAACATTGCCCGATAAATGTTCTTTAAGCATGACTGCGACTTCTTCAGGAAGAGCAGCACTCGCGATGCGTGATCCTACAGGGTCGCCAACGCAGTCGCATGGTCATGATCTACCCGGAAGTATCTGCTCTCCTGAAGTTGCTCCTGGGTGAGATCATGAAGGCAAATGGCAATTCTATCCTTCTCCTCCTGTGGACGGCGCGTGCTAACAACTACACGAAGCAGCATCAATAGCATGAGTACAACATACTGTTGCGGGTAACTACAAAGGAAAAGATGAGAATAAGCAAACTAACACTTAACTGGTCGCCCAGCTGCGTCACCACCCCAAGTAGATACTGCTCGCGGGCGACGGCCTTTTTAGCCTTTGACTTCCACACGTCCGCGCTACCGCGGATCACGGGAAACTCACGCTCAAGCTGCTTAACGCGATCACGAAGTCGCGAAAGCAAGGACAGCTCCTCTACCCTGGAGCGCGGTGGTGCCACTGTATCTTCAAGAGATGGCGAGTCCTGGGTTCCCCCACAAGATCACTTGATGTACCCTACCACAAAGTCAAGACAGAGGCAAATAAGGCGACCAACTTAACACAAAGGCAAAAAGTAACAGATGCATTCAAGATCAGCATAAAGTATTCACAAACACACTCGCCAGCAGGCATGTTCTCAGATCAAAAGGACAATTCATTAACTATTACAAAAAACTAACTACGGAGCAGTCGGCTTCTTCGACTTCGACGGCTTCGGGGGCTTCATCAAGTCTATGGCAGTATCAGACGCCACTGATTTTCCGTCGGCCCCTGAGGCCGAAGCTTTCGCAGCCTTCTTAGCACGTTGGAGCTCCTCCAAATACTTGGCAACGGTATTTATCAAGGAATGGCCATATTTGGCACAGGAAGTCGCGAAAGGAGCGAAGACTACCTGCTGACCGTCTGCGCCAACAGGCATCGCCTTCGACACCGCAGACGGATCTATCTCGACTCTGTGGGCTTGCACCATGGCGAGTGACATGGTCACGCCGGCCGTGCGGAGGGAGTTCTTGTAGGTTGCAGGCACACCCCCGGCGAGTGACTCCACCAGCTCGTCCACATTATCGACCAGCTCCGCCTTCGGCATTAACTCCTCCCGGAGGTGACTAAGGGTGACCTTGGCCTTGGACAATGTATTTCGGACAGTGGCGCTATGGTCCTCGACTGCAGACACCGCGCCTACCAGAGCGTCATCACGACGAAGGGCCTGCGGGTCAAAGCTCAAATCGCCAGCATCTGCACAGAAAACCCACACATGGATGAAATCTCTAGCACCACCGGCAAAACTCCAGATGCACAGAAGGACAACAATAAAATATCTACCAGCAAAGGTACCTGAGAGGGCCTTGGCGACTGAGAACAGTTGCTCTTCGAACAACTTTTCCCTAGCCGCAAAGGAGGCACGCAGATCCTCTTCGCGCTTCTGTGCATCATCACGAGACGCGATTGCCTCGTCGCGCCCCTTCACAGCCGCGGCTAATGTCTTTTCCAAGGTGGCGATGTTGCACAGTAAAGCGTTATGCTCAGCTACATGGCAACCAAAAGTTGACTATCAGTCGACTATACCAAAAAAAGGAGGAGACGAAAAAGAATAAGTGTAGAACACTCACTTTCGACCACGCGGTGACGCGTTTCCAGCATTGCATGCTGGCGACCCATCGCCATCACCTGCTCCGCCACTTGCGCGGTTGCCTTTACAAGGAGCTGTCGCACAAACAAGGAATTAGAGAGGGCAACAGAGAACGTTGACTGCCATACTAAAAAGAAGGAAAGATATATTTACATGGTCCTCCAACGACTCTGAAGAAGTTTGCTGAACGGTCATCCGAGCAACCATTTGATGTTCCCCTACGCGAGGAGAGCTCGAAGAATTGTGCCTGGAGTGGGCCGCCGCCGGAGGGGAAGGAGCACGCTCGACCTCTACCTTGTCCCTTGAAGTTGCGACTCCCGATTCCTTCAAAAACTCAACATCGCCAGAAGATGACGACGCCTCTTGACTACAAGACCAAATCCACATTGAGAAATGGCAAACTCCAGGGCAAAGTCAACAAGAAGAAAACAGAAAAGAATGAATGACCTACCAAACTTACCAGTCAAACTTGTCAAGATCAAATGTGGCCGCCGCCGACTCTGACGAAGACGGTGCCACAGCCCTCACAGGAACGGCTGGAATTGGCGACTCCGCGCCAATAGCCATGCCTCCTGGAGTCGAAGGAGTCGACGCGTCGGAGTCTTCGCTACGCGAACGCTTGCGAGTATCCGGGCTCTCGGACTCAGGGGCTTCCTCTTCCACATCAGAAGGGACAGTCGACTCAGACTCGTCCTCTTCCAAAGCTTTGCGAGGAATAATCCCCTCAGGGAGAGGAGGCATACAGGGCGACACCACCCAATCCTACATACAGACAGGGAAGATCAGCAAACAGAACAAGTAAGCAAACAGAAAAGCAATCGTGAAAATAAGCTACTGCGTAGCACAACTATACCTTAGGAGTAGGATTCGAAGCATCAAAAGGAGGAACAACTGGTTCACTTGGAAGCACATCCTTGACAGTGTACTTCGTGACCAGTCGAATCCTCTTATCCACCTCACTCGCGGACATGCCATCGACAGACACGTGAGTGGCATCATCAGAGCAACTCCATTGAAACATGGGATGGACTCTGGCTTGGAGAGGCTGGACGCGACGGTGCAACCAAGTTCTCATAAGAGCGCAACCTCCCTCTTCTGCGCCTATGCGACTTTCGAGGTCGCAGACGCGCTGATACAGCGCGTCCGTGTCCGCGATTTCGCCAGGCATAACTACGTTCTTCCAAGAACGCATCTTCTTGCAGGGAGTCGCTGGATCGAAGGGCGCGAGTCCAAAGTGCTCATCTTTGGCCTTCTGATCACGGACATAGAACCATTTGTCCCTCCATCCCTGGACGGACTTGGTAAGCTTGATGTCGAAGTAGGTGGCGGATGGGTCGACGTGGATTCCGCAACCACCTACGTCATAAACTAGAGATCCAGATGTGGACTGACGCTTCAATTTAAACAAGCGCTTGAAAAGACCAAAGTGTGGCTCGATTCTGAGCGAGCACTCGCAAAGGTGATGAAGCAGGTGATGTGGAGAATCGAATTTGGGGACAGCTGATGGAGCTGGAGCCCGTAGAAGCAAAGAATACCCCTAAGAAAGGGGTGGGGAGGCAAGGAGAGACCGCGAATGACGAATGCGAGAAACATCACTCGAAAACCAGCGAGAGGAGCAGGAATGGTCTCACTACCGGGGACGCGCGCATCGGCGACTGCCGCAGAAATAACTACATCCTGGCGAAGAAGACAGAGATCCGACGCCTTGATGATGGAGGGGAACCATGCACCATTTGTCACGCGGGTGCCCGCGACCTTCTTCTTCCCGCCGGCGGCAGCGCTGGTGCCCGCAGCAGTAGAGCCACCCTTTTTCTTCGTCGCGGCAACGGTGGCCGATTCAGCGGCAGCGCCTCCTTTCTTCTTTCCCACTGCGCGGCGGCGATGAGAGCGCAGAAAGTAGCTTGGAAACGAACGGAGGTGGTCTAGCGTTGTGGAGGAAACGAGCGCAGGAAAGCAGAAGAACAGCAGCAATGGCAGCGAGGACAAAAGAGCGCAGATGGAAAATTACCGCCGCAGCGCCGCTACTTAACCCCTAGGAGATGCAATCCAATGGCTGACAAAAACCCTATTGGACGCGTGACACGCATCGCGTTAGACACGTGGAGAAGAGGAAGTGCGAATCGTCCCCCACTTCTACCATTATGCGCGGAAATCGAGGAGGCGCAGTTAAAAATAAGATTACGCATGCCCAGTCAAATCAAAGTCAGAAATTGGGACCCACCGCTCGTCACATCCTCAAACTTTCACGCTGGCAATCGAGGTCATACAAGGCCAAGACTGACGTCATCAAAGCTACACAGCGGAAAACTTCGACTACTTTAGTCCTTGCTGGAGTCTTCAACTCCACCAAGCACTCAGGGGCTACTCCCATAGGGAGCGCTGGCCGCACACCCTATGACTTTTTCTTTTCTTATTGCAGGAATGTGGGCAATCACAATCAAACTCAATCACTCGAAACACGGTTCGATTATGGACATGGGTTACTCCCATAGGGAGCGCCGAAAACAATTTCGACTGAAACAAGTAAGCAAAAGATGACAGCAGTCGCAAAAATGTTTTAGTCCTTGCCTAAGTCTTCGACTGAAACAAACGAGCAAAAGACGACAGTAGTCGCAAAGGTTCTTTAGTCCCTGCCTGAGTCTTCGCCTCAACCAGGCACTCGGGGGCTACTCCCATAGGGAGCGCTGGTCGCGCACCCTATGATTATTTGCATAAAAACTATGTGTTGATAACATCCGCACTCACAGCTCATGGTGACACCGCCTCATAATTTTCCCTACAAAGAGACTACGTCTCCTGGGTCGCCCGAATCGTCTCTACAATGATAAAATTCGGATGCTGCGCTTACAGCGTGAAGGTAAGACCTGAATAAGGCCTGGCAACGCATTTAACTGCGCACTACCAGAAATATATCGGTTCCTACAGGCACGATGAACATGCCATGACGGACGCGTCGAGTGCTCACACCCATATAACTGGAATTCGACTCCTGTAAGACCTCGCGGCCTGAGTCGAATTACGCCAGCACTTTTCCGAATTCGAGTCCGGGGACTCGAGTTCGAGTAGATTGTGTTGTTTCACCCTAAGGTGGTTAACTGATACCGATACTTCGGCTATATCAGGCACGTATATCAACAATCCATATGACGCAAATAAAAGCAGTCGAAAATGTACTCGTTCAGGCACTCGAAGACTTCAAAAAGTCCCCAGCTGAATCTGCGATTCCACTGGACACTCGGGGGGCTACTGACATGGGTATACCCTACAGGTACTCGAGCTTGATATATACGGTCCAAATACAAACAGGCCCACGGTGTCGCCAAGGCCCAGATGAAAGGACTCGAGTAACCTGCGGACTCTCAATTTCTTGAAGGACAAGAAGAAGCTAAAGATATAAAGTTTGAAGGGGAAAACCCTAACTTGTAACCGACTCGACCTGCTACCCGAGACCTAGCCTATCTATATAAAGGCTAGGAGGAGGCGGAGAGGAGAAGACACACAGCCCTAGTTTCCACAACCCTCGCCAAATTGCATCTGCGCACCATTGTAACTTTCGACTCCCTCGATAATTCCACGAGCAGACAAGCAGGAGTAGGGAACTCTACGAGGCCTGAACCTGGGTAAATCCTTTGTCCCCTGTGTGCTTGTTTGCCAGCCGATAGATGTCTCCAGCGCTCCCTCCTTCTCCAAAACCCAAGTCCATAACAATGGGCATTGACGAGTTAAACCCTCGTCAGCAATAGAACATGTTCCAGAACCAAGCTTTACAAATAGAGAGAAACTAATGATAATGATCACAACGTTTCAATTGAGCACTTTTACTAAAGAAAGTAGGATTCTAGAATATATTCTACCTCTTTGTAGAATTGAATTCATGACTCACTTGTCATGTTAATGGAGAAGATATACCTACAAACTACAAAGAAGCGATGATGGATCTAAGTATAGGAAATGACTAATAGTCATGAAATCCGACATTGAGTTATAGTTAAGATTACAAAGTAAATGATAATAGATATTATTAAGTAAGATGTTACTTGATCTTCCCAAACAACTGCAAACTTAGAAGGAAGAAATGAAACATTAAGAAAAATGCTCGATTTGCCACAAAGAATGTTTTGACAAATTCAAAGGTTCACTATGACTTGTATAGATGCTTGAGTAAATTGAATTTTCACCAGCAATTACTACAATTATGATAATTGATAGAAGGTTGTCAAAAATGAATCTCCTTCAATATCTAGATTGAAGAAAGTTTTAATTGGTACAAAAAGAAGGTTTGTTGCCAATCATATGGATGCTAGTGTCTCATAGCTAGAATTCTTGATTTGGTAGGTGATCAAAGAATCTTTGGAACCACCAAGATTATTGAGAAGAACTGCATTTACAAGAATTTGAGTGGGAGATAAATAGTTTTCCTAACCTTAATATGTAGATGACATATTTTTAGTGGGAGCTGAGTGAGTCTCCTAGACTTATATGTGAATAACATATTTAAGTGGGAGCTTAACGAAATCTGATATGTGGATGAGATATTGTGAATGGTATAGTTGATATTAATGAGTATTAATGATTACTTAAGTTATTAAATATTCTATAGGTGAAGTTGAAAAAGTATTAAACATTGAAGTATATTGATTATAGGTCAATACGTTTAATGAACATTAGGGTCAAAATGTTTCCTAAATTAGTTTCGAAAGAAGTTTAGAATGCCCTAGATTAGATTCTAAAAAAGTTTAGAATGGACCAAGCAAAGAAAGTAGTTCTTACTTGTATAAACTAGGTGAAGCATTGAGTTTATCTCGGTATAAACAATGCTAGTTAAAAGATAGAAATGGGAAGTGTCACGGCTCCTATGCCTTAGTCATAGGTTCTATCGTATATAACTATGTTGTATGCTTGACGTAATGTTATCTGAGTTCTTAGATAGAAGAACATGATTCGAAGTGATTCTAAGGAAATTACTGAACATGCTTTAAGCATATCCTTTAGTGTCTAGAAAGAACCAAGGATCCACATTGATATAGAAGTATGTGTCTTCTTTAGAAGTGACAAGTATAATAGTTTTTGCTTAGAAAGTTTGACCTTCAAACTGAGTGTGTTTCTAGTATACATGACGATGTGAAAGTCTGCTTGTCTAAACTATTTTTACTATAGGAAAAGGGAAACAAAGTCTCACTCTATCGCCAAATATATACTTCGACATATTATGTGATAATAAAATAAATGTCAAACAAGGTGACGTTAATGATTTGCAAAGAACACACGGATCTGAAAGATATAGACCGTGAAGGTGAGTTTCTCCATGATCAAGCATGATAAAACACAGACTATGTACTACTATGTTTATGATTAGTAACAAATGAAACTAATTCATTGTACTCTAGTACAAGTGGGAGACTGTTGGAGATATGCCCTAGGGTGTTTATTATCATATCTCAATTAGTTCATAATAGTTTTATACCATGCTATAATTGTATCAATTGGAAACATTGGTACATGTGTGGTATGTAAACAAACCGAGTCCCTAGTAGCCTCTATACAACTAGTTCATTAGTCAACTGATGACCATGGGCATTTATGCTAATCGATAATGAGGTCATATAATTAGTGAATGATGTGATAGACATTACCCAATATAAGTATTGATGCACGATCATGTCAGAAAGTTCATCATTGCATTAATTAGGAAACAAGGTATTCAACTCCTTAGACCGTGAAATCTTATCTAATCACTATCACCCGAGGCTACCTTTACTGCATCAACCGTCACACTGTAACAGGGTAATCATAAGGGTGTTCATCAGGTATTCAAAGGGATAGGTTGAGGCGTATGTATCAAGATTTGGATTTTTTTCTCCCACGTGACGGGAATATACACTAGACCCACTCGGTGAGATTACATCCAAGAAGTTGTAGCGTATGACTAGGTCATGAGGATGAAATATAGAACACATTAAGTAGTACTTGTCGGAAACGAGATTGAACTAGGTATGTTGATACCAACGACAAATCTCAGACAGGTCATGATTGTAGTAAAAAAGGGAATTGGACTCTACGATTATGGTTCAAACACCATTTATATCCTGTAATGCACAATGTGAAGGGGTTTCGTGGTAGAAAAACAAAAAATTCCTACAGGAGGACACACTTAGCCAGGATCTATCTAGGAGTAATGTGTAATACCCAGTCCACTAGGCCCCGGTGGTGTCACTCCTGGCAGCTTAATAGGATATCTAAACTTGCCCCAAAGACCAACACTAGTCTTTTCTATGCACTTTTTCCTCACTCGTGCGCACCCGGTACCCACTTTTCGGTCGATCACCCATCCTAGAATTTCTCTAGGCCAAGCTTTGTCAAGTCTCATAATCGTATTACGATCCTTTTTATTCGGCTACTTAACCATAGAGTTATTTTCGAATGAGCTTCTAGAAAAGAAGTTGGAACTTGTTAATATGGTTATCCTATAAATCCTATTAAGCCATGCACCAGGGTCTCACATAATGCTATAACGGAGAAGGTTTCAGTGACATACCCTTGTAGACTGAAAGTGTTTAACGTTCCTAGGGGAATGTGGGTGAACTAGTCGATACCGTAGCTGAACTCAAAGTCGTGAAGCTCCTGCAAGTCACCCTTGGTCCTTGCATGACAACCAAGGTGCGACTAGTGGAAGCACCCCCGAGGTTTCGCACACATGCGGTATATGATGACGAATTCTGGCTCTCTGATCCCTGCTGAAAGTGCTGAAGTAGATCTCTGGATGGAATCTATGTAGCACCTCGACGTGCCGCATCCAAGTAGTCCCTTTGTGCGCACAACCCTAACACGGAACCGTAGTTGCAAGAGAGAAAGAGAGAGAGGGAGAGAGAAAAATTCTCTAAGGAAAATACCTCAGAGAATATCCCAATTTATTTTGTGTTGTGTAATTTCCCACCCCTATGTTCCTTCTCATTAAGAAATAGTAAAACTCACCTAGTTAGGACCCCTCACAACATTTTGGTGCATTGGACCATTAGATTTGATCATTCAAAGATCTAGATCACCCAATGAACCGAAGCATTACCTATGCTCATTTTAACGTCGTTTAGTCACGTTGAATGGGCCAGCGAACCATTATCGAGCTGCTACTCTGGAGATGGACCTAGATGTCCCCTGGTGAATCGAATCGAGACTGTATAAGCCGCATGACCCAGACATTTCTTAGGCCCTTCTATGAGCATGTCCTATGCTCTGATCTATGCGGCACACAGGCCCAGTGCGGTTCAATCCCTCTCATTTCTCCTACCATTTGGTGAGCACTGTCATTGAGTTCGGTAGTGTGGGTCATGGGGGCGTTGTAGGAGACGATCTTTGCATTCATGGCTGAGGAGGTGCGCTGCCCTGTTGTTTCCTTCTCCTTTAATTCGTGGGTGGTGGATGTATGGTACTGCCTGCTCACATCCCTCTCGTTTATTTCCTGTGAGTCTACTTATCCTCCCCCCATTGTTAATTTTGCATGCTTCCTTCTCTACTAGATTTGTCGCCGATTCCTTCCCAGTGATTCCACTCTTCTTCTTTCTATTACCTCTTGGTTGTTGACTAATCTGAAGCTCGACTCATGTGCATGTTGAGGGTGTAGCCACCGCAGTACCGGCTGAACCGGCACTGCCATGTGCCGGGGAGGAAAAGGACGCGACTCTTGGGCGCCCTGTCCTGACAGAAGTGGATACGCCCATTCGTCTGCATCAACGATATTCAGGAGCTTGACGTCTAATACCAAGCCCCTGGTGCAAGTATGGACGTGCGAACTATAGGGACGAGGTGATAGGTTGCCATTAATTTTTTGTGTTATATACGCCATTAACTTTGAAACAGTTCATCCTATTTTTACAAATCTAAAGAGTACTAATCAAAGTATATGCTCTTCATGCTTTCTGCATCTGCTAGCCTTTTCGTATCTACATCTCATTGCACTAAAACTTTGCACCGTAGATACTACAATTGGTGGTGTAAGTGTAGCTTGATATTCAAAGTGATGCTGCATCTCCATAGACGAATAGAGAAAATATTTATATAATTCGAGAGATTCCACCAAACAAGTATACTCTAAGGTCATTAGGAGTGATGTGTTACCTAAAAATACCATACAACCGTGCAATTCTCCTATCTTGTTCAACTTTCATATATGGAGATACGCATAAGATATCTTTTTTCCGTCCACTGCTGATCATATCCACTTATATTTAGAGCTGAAAACATCTGGCAAGGTGGCTTTCCTTGTCCGATTTTTACACAGGTCTTGTTCATGCTTTCTTCACTGATGCTTCAATAATCGAAGGTTACTAACCTAGGTGACATAGCTATGCCTAACAGGCACCCGACTACAGCCTACTTGGTATGGCTCAACGGAATGTCCACTCGACGACTTACCAAGGTCCATGACGTCCATAATGGTTCGGCTGATATGAATCCCATATGGACACGGACTCCTAGCGTATAAGACAAGGAAAGCTGAAGACTAGATTTTGAATCCAACTTGTAACCAACTGTATTGGTACTTGAGACTTAGTCTTCCTCATATATAAAGGCTAGGAAGGTCCAACAAGAAGGGAACCTCCCACAATAGACAACAGATCTACACAAGCTACAGGACATAACACAACACCCATAGCATACGCCAGATCCAATCTACGTACCATCGCCATCAACTCACCCATTAACCATAGATTCATCGATAATCAAGAGCAGACAAGTAAGAGTAGGGTTTTTCCTCTGGGGGCCTGAACCTGCGTAAACACCGTGTCCCCATGTTGCCTGTTTGTTAGCCGACAAAGTTTCCAGCGCGCCGCTCTTTCTCAAAACCTAAGTCCATAAACGATAGACATTAATATGATCACCCCACGTCAATTGGCGCCAATCATGAGGACTCCGCATGCTGATGTTGCGACTTCGGTGGCCTCATCACTGGCGATCTACGATTCATCAGGATTGGAGGGGCGGATCTTCTTCATCTCCTTCGACTTCACCATCCACTCGCTGGATACGTGCCTAGCCTTCAAGTCCATCAGCAATGGAGCCAACCTGACTCGGCAAACTCGGCAGTGATATTCAATACAAGTCGGTTGACGAACAGTTGACAGATTTGCTGGCAGCATCTTCTATCAATATTCTAGGCTGATCTAGCGGAATCAATGACATCAATTCTACTAAAGAGTCACCAAGAAAATCTGGCCAAACAACCCGAAGGATAGACACCGTCATGTCCCTCGCCTATGCAGCCAACTAAACACGAGATATTTGGCGGACAAGCGGACAACGGAAGAGCTCAAGGAAAAGAATACATGAAAATTAAATCGGAAGAGTACATCGAATCATTCCATCGGTTGAAGCTACATATAGATAGAAACCATGGTCCTCGTACGAATCACGAGAAGATGTGTCCGGTACAAAGTCAATCAGAAACATGTGCTTGTACGAGTCCTTGTCCCATGCATGGAAAGGATAGTTTCGGATCGGATATGAAAAAAACCATGCAGGAGAGCTCACGTCTTCCTGACTTGTGTGGGCCAGGAAAAAAATCAATCTGCTGGATCAGTTCGCAAGGAGTCAACTTGCATTACGTGACCATAAAAGCATGAATAGCCGGCTAGTAATCCATTTTTTTTTCGATTGGACGGAATTGAAGCCATGTTCCCATGTATATGCTTTCTTTTGTTTCGAGTCTCCAAGATAGTTCAGCTGAAATATGGCTACGCGTTGTCCTTTGCCTGTGGCCGGTTTCGTTTATTTCAGAACAATCGTGACGACCTCTACTGCGTTGACTACTCGACCATCGCGTCAACTATGCTCTCACATCCGTCGTGTCGACTCATGTCCACCGTGTTGATTCTATGTCCTGGGGCTGCTCTGACTCTGCCGCGTGATCCACTACGGTCATCGGTTCTGCGTGATCCGCTATAGTCTTCGGTTACGGAAACCCAGTACCGCTATCAGTTTCGATGACCCGCTATAGTCTTCCGCTATCGCAACCCGTTATCTTCATTAGCTTCAGCGACCTGCTGCAGTCTTCGGCTGCTACCACCCGCTGCGGTGGCCCGTTGCAATCTTTGAATGCGAAAACTTGCTACCGCCATTGACCTCGGTAACCCACTGGCGCGTCGACTTCGGTTTGCCACATCAGCTCTCAAACGTCACCTCGACTACATCGACCACATCAACTCTACACTTGGGGGCTCCGTCGACTACGCCACGAGACTTGCTACCGCGTCGACTATGTCCACGACAATACCAATAAAGCTAAGTTTTCCTCTACTTAGAGCCGATTATTTTTTAAACTCGCACTTGAAATACTCGAGGCTACGTCCTCTTTGAGTAACCTAATGTACTATCGACTACACGCACTTGAGCACCTCATACGCCACAACCCGAGTAGCTGATTCTACCTGATCATTGAATTCATAAACTTCAAGTACCTCGGCAAGGTACTGACACTAAGGGTAATCAGACTAACAAAAAGACCTAGCATACAGTGCAAAAGTGTCGAATCGATTGACACCATAATTTTAACTTACAAGCCAATAGAAAAATATTCTTTACAAGATACATGTACTTCACAATTTTTATGTTTTCTATAGCCTACAGGAACGTCGACTACATCGAGCTATTCTATCAGGTCTTCCCCCAGGAGTCGACAAAACAACCCGGTTGCACCATAAACTCAAGACCCAAGTCGAGTTCCTACTCGGATGGTTGCATCGCTTGATGCTATGAAGACGCGACGCTGGACACGCACCTGACAGGAGCAACACTGGTAGCACACCCGACATAAGCGACTGCGTCGACTCCATCCGCAACGTTGAGTCCTTCCGGCTAAACGCCGCACAACTCTACCGCGTCGACTCCATCTACAACGTCGACTCTTGGCTACACGTGGGACGCTGACTCAACGCACTTCCGGGTCAGTGGTTTCTTCTCGTATGACACAAGACCTGAGTCTCTGCTCGAGTCTATGACTCAGTCAAACACTCAGGGGCTACTCCAATCTAGAGTGTTGTTCGCACACCCGACGTACTTCTAGGTCTAGTACAGCCCATTAATCAATCGCAAGCCATCGAGTGGCACACTCTGAATCCTCAATCAAATAACGATTCAACTAAGGACCTAGGGGATACTACCATAGGGAGCGCTGGTCGCGCATACCAAAAAGCGTTGGCATTTATGGCATTTGTAAGATCATCTGAAGCACTTTCGGATCGTTGTGTCTACGCAACCAATGGCTACAAACCTCTCCTCGAGTCTTGAGCAGACACTCGGGGGTTACTTCCATAGGGAGCGCTGATCGCGCACCCTATAAAAAAAGATTCACAACATAGTCCATTGTGTCGACTGCATCCATAATGTCGACTCGCTTACAACAACCAAACACATTGTCGACTCTTCCTGCTTACATTCCAATGTCAAGTTGAGAGACAATGTCTCCTTGGCCACCAGAAACACCTCCATGGTGATAAATCTTGGGATGCTATGTCTACAACATAAAGATAAGAACTATAGATACAATTTGATGGTCTGGCAATCGCACCTGCTATGCTCTACCAGTTAAAACCCGCACCAATAGGTGTGATGAAAATACTGACGGACGCGCTGGGTATATATGCATTAAAACTAGAGTTCATCTTAGTAAGGCCTCCACGGCATGAGTCGAACTACGCCAGCAATTTCCGAATTCGAGTCCAGAGACTCGAGTTTGAGTAGTTAACATTGTTTTTTTCCCTAGAAAAAATTAACTAGCCCCGGTCGAAGATTACTAACCTAGGTGACATAGGTATGTCCAATGGGCACCCGACTACATCCTACCTAGTGCGGCTCAACAGAATGCCCATTCGACGACCTGCCAAGGTCCGTGACGCCTATGACGGCTCGAATGATATGAAGCCCATATAGACACGGACTCCCAGCGTACAAGATAAGGAAAGCTCAAGACTAGATTTCTAACCCAACTTGTAACCAACTCGTATTGGTAACTGAAACTTATCTTCCCTCGTATATAAAGGCTAGGACGATCCAACGAGGAGGGCACCTCCCACAATAGACAATAGATCTACAAAACCTACACAACAGAACACAACACCTGTAGCATACGCTAGATCCAATTTGCGCACCATCGCTATCAAGGCACCCCCTGTAACCTTTGGTTCATCGATAATCAAGAGCACACAAGAAGGAGTAGGGTTTTCCCTCTAGGGGCCTGAACCTGGGTAAACACCGTGTCCCCTATGTTGCTTGTTTGTTAGCCGACGAAGTCTCTAGCGTGTCGCTCTTCCTCAAAACCCAAGTCCATAAACTATGGTCATTGACGTGATCAACCCACGTCACTAGGAATTTCACTTTGTAAGATGAGTCCTGCCATTGATGGGGTACAAAAAGGGGATCTCGATTTTCTATGTTTTTATGTTATATGTAACTTAAAATACCCCAAGATACAGGGTTGTGATATATTATGGTATGCTCCAAGTCATATAGCGAATGTCAAAAGTAGAGATGGTTAGAATGAAAGCAGCATATGCTTATCTAATATGTTGTTGTTATTATGCTAGTGGACAAAGATGAATCTGTGGGTTCTCAATGCAACAACAGGTTCGTTCCTAGATACAGGTACCGTTAGTGTTTTCTGTCTTCTGTTTGTTTGTTCTATTGTATCTTGGAAAATATCGAAATAGTTTGGATGCAACAATAGGTCCGTGTTCCTGGATGCAGGTATCATTAGTTTTTTCTGTCATCTCTTTGATTGTTCTATTTTCTCTTGGAAAATATCATAATAGTCTAGATTAAGAGCTATATTTTGGTAATATCTATAAACTAATCACTCTGTTCTTCAAGAGTGACAGAAAATTAATCCATTAGGTATGCTTTTTGTCGCTATTAGTATATTAGAAATCACTGTATCTGTAACATACATATTCACATCATCGTGGTATCAGATTCATCGTGGATCCTAGCATATTTTGAAGGAGATTTTGGAGGGATTTAATTATTTGTGTAAGGTGTCTTTATGCTTTGCTCTTATATTCCAAGCAAGTTACTTTTAATTTTAACTACCATTGTCTCAAGAGACACTATATCTGCACAAATAATTTTTTTATTGGACGGGCGCGCGAACGCGAGCCAATATGGTCTAATATAGGAAAAAGGGGGAGAACCCTTTCTCCCCAAGTCCCGAGATGGGACTGAAGGAGGGAAGGAGGTGGCGCATAGAGGGGAGGCGGTGGCTGGCTGATGGCTCTGAAATATAGGCATCTACGTCCACATTTAAACTGGATATTACTCATATTCTTGATGAAATATCTCTCTAAACCCTTCCACTAATGCTAATATTCAGAGGGGTATACAATCCTTTCTTTTATATATTTCCTGCGCAGATAATGTCATTTAAAGGAGGGAATCACTACATTAAAGTCAGAGATAAGGGATTTCCAACAAGCAGAAGAAACCAAGAGCCGTAAGACATAGGCAGACGCTTTAACGACCAACTATATGAATGGAGCAAAAATTCCGGCTGTATAGCTCCGGTCATATAGTTGGCGCCGGCACCGTTAGGTCAAACAAAACAACTTTCGTAAAGGACCCCTATATAAGGAAGCCTCGGGCGATGAGAAAACAAGCCACACCTCGCCAAAAAGTCTCTGCCATAGATCATAAGTCGCCTCTAGATCTCCAAACTCTTCTCCATCTCCATGGCCATATTCCACCACTTGTACTAGTAGATCTCTTCTCCGATTGGCGGCATTATAAGACTATTGCTATCAATCTTATGATTTTCATTACAATGTTTGTGATTGTTGATCTCATCTCTATGTGTGAGTAATTCTCCTTGGGCTAAGGGCTTTGGCCTAGCCATGTAGAAATTGTGCATGTTATTTATCATAGATGGGATTGTGTCTTAGTTTGTATGACATGATGATTATTGTATCCTCTCTTGCCTCAATCCAAGGACATGTCAGGTACCGAAGACCCCGAGGGTTGAGCCAGGTATAGGAAGTATGAGTAATGACTGATCTGCAGGTTGGGAACCCTAGTGACAGAAGGATAGTACGGATGTATGTGAGGGATTTGCTTGGGATTAACGGTGACATCACTATGCATATCATTAGTTCTCTTTCCTCTATGGATGAGAATAGTAGGTTATTGCTATAAGAGGTTGTGGAGGCAATAGCAATTATAGATGCACTGCCCATATATAATTTATCTTGCTCTAACAAGTACACGCATACTTTATTTCTATCTTTTATTGCCATCAGATGTTTTGAACAGCTACAGGTGAAATCAAACCCCCTAGGCCATCTCTCTCCATCATCGATAACAACAAAAGGACGCAAACTATTGGTCCGGTAAAAACACAAAAGGAATTCTAAAACTCCCGAAGGTCCGTTAAAGTAACTTCACTACGCCTTCGCTTCGCGAGGATTTGATAACTTAGGTCTACTAGGGAAAAAGAAGCTATACTACATACGTAATCCGGATCGAATGTATCAACCCTTTTTCTGGCGCCGTTGCTGGGGAAGCAATAGCTACCCTGGTGAGATTATTAGGAACCTTGCTAGTTTCAATTCTTGTTTTTAATTTTGTTAGTTTTCTTTCAGTCTTTATTTGATAAAGCAAAAAAATTAGCTAGCCTTTAAATTCTTGCTTTTACTATTACAATTCTTTGTTCAAGAAAACCTGAAAACAGAGGAAATATGGCAGAAAAGAAGCTTGGGGAGTTTGCTACTCCCAAGGCTGATTATTTGCGTACTCCTATTATCCAGCCGGCAATTGATGCTAATGACTGTGAAATTAAGCCCCATTACTTAAGTTTGGTTCAACAGAATCAAGTTGGAGGCTCTACTGTTGAAGACGCAGGTATGCACTTGAATACTTTGACTGAAATATGTGATATGATGCATATAAAAGACGTTGACCCTGATGCGGTCAAATTACGTTTATTTACTTTCTCTCTAAGAGGGAGATCAAACGAATGGTTGCTATCTTTGCCTAGAAATACTATTACATCATGGGTGAGATGTACTTCTTTATTTATGACTAAATTTTTCCTACCTACAAAGACTATGCAACTCAGATCTAACATTACTGGCTTTAGACAGGAAGAGCGTGAGCCACTAGCGCTTGCATGGGAGAGGATGAAAGAATGCTTAAGAAATTGTCCTAGTCATGGGATGGAAGATTGGTTAATCCTACATTTATTTTATAATGCTCTTAATCCCGTGTCTAAGTCTATGCTTGATAATGCAGCTAGATGAACATTTATGGGTAAACATATTACCGAAGCAAAGCAGCTGCTAAACAATATGCAAGACAACCATGCCCAATGGCATGTGGAAAGATCAAACATGAAGAAGGTGAATTCTATTTCACCACAAGAAAACAAAGAATTCAATGCCAAGTTTGATGAGCTCATACTAGTCGTAAAAGGTAAGGAAACCCAGGTAAGAGCCACCCCTGAAACAAATATTGAAGAAATAGACTTCATAGCTCGTAATGATTATAACCCTGCTTGGAAGAAGAGTTACAATCCTATCTTTCAGAAACATTATTCTAGTCTTGCAGGTAACTCTAATAATAATATGGGAGCTAGTAATGGTAGTCTCCAAGAAACACTTAAGTCTTTTATAGACTCACAAAATGAACAAAACAATATTCTTGTTAAAATAACGGAGAACCATGATGCCATGCTTAGTAAATTATCTAACCAAGCTGTTAGTTTGAGAAATGATTTGCAGGCCCTCCAAGAAAGAACGAGGATCGTTGAGGCACATCTAGGTAAGATAACTGAGAGTCAAACTCTCATTCTAGCTAAATTTGCAGGTAAAGTTGAGCCCAATCCTATTGAAGAACTCAAAATGATGAGGATCCAAAGGAAAGAGCCTAAAGAACTTGACTATAGTAATGCTCCTTCACCAAGCTACACCATTGAAGATCTGGTAAAAAGGATAAACGTCAAGATTCTGGTAAGTGAAGGTAGTGATGAAGCTATGTACCAACACTTTGTCAATCAAGTAGCAATAAAGGTACGTGAGCTTGAGAAAGAATACAAGCAAATTGCTAAAAAATTATCTGTTAAACTAGATGACATATTTGAGCCTACTATTAAGATTAAAATTGGAACCAATGAGATAGCTGCACTTTGTGATCTAGGTGCAAGCGTCTCAACAATTCCAAAGAGTCTTTTTAACAAGTTAAATCTTGAATCCTTCGAAATCACTGAATTAAAATTGCATCTAGCAGATTTTACCTACAAACAAGCTATAGGAATTAAGGAGAATACTTTATTATACATTAAAGGCTGTCCTGCTCTCATTTATTTTGTTATTGTTGACATGGCTGAAGATGCTACTGCTCCTATTATTTTAGGTCGTCCTTTTTTAAGAACTATTAAGGCTTTGATTAATCTACATGAAGGGAACGTGAAGCTGCAATTGCCTTAGCGGGATCCTTTTGTTATTCATTTCCCCAGGAAGAAGAAAGCAAAGCATGATGAAAAGGAGGCCATCACTTTGAAGGCCAATTACTTGGAGTGGGTGTTCCACTCATCTGGCCCAAGTGAGTATCGTCAAGGTCAAGCTATTGATCATAAAAGAGTGCTCCATGGGAGGCAACCCATGTTAAGTAAAGGTTTGAGTTAAGTTTTTAGTTTTAATTGAAGTTTATGTTTGATAAAGAGTGCTAGAAAACTCCACTTGACGAGATGAAGTTCGATAGTACTTGAAATTCTGCTTTATTCATGCTATTGTTGGTTGACAATATTTACTATCAATTTTCTGTCAAAAACAAGGTCTATCACTAAGTTACACGAAAAGAAATAGTTTTCGAAGAAACAGATTTTTTTTTGATGCACACAGAGAGTTTAACGACCAACTATACGGCGGGTATAAAAATTCTAGCCATATAGTTCAGTCCGTATAGATATCTTTTCCATCGACAATTTTATTTTCATACGCACAGAGAGTTTAACGACCAACTATATGATGGGAATAAAAATTCCGGCTGTATAGTTCCAGTCGTATAGATATCTTTGCCATCAGAAATTTTTCTGTAATATATACTGAGAGTTTAACGACCAACTATACGGCGGGAATAAAAATTTCAGCTGTGTAGCTCCGGTCGTATAGATATCAGTGCCTCCGTACAATTTCTTTTCCAATGTACTAAGAGTTTAACGACCAACTATACGGCAGGAATAAAAATTCTGGCCATATAGTTCCATTCGTATAGATATCGATGCCTTTGTATATTTTCTTTCGCAGGGGCAGACAGTTTAATGACCAACTATACGGCTGGAAAATTTTGTTCCGGCCGTATAGTTGCGTCCGTATAGCTGCACCGCGAGGAGGAATCCCTAATATTTTGACAGAAGGTCAACTATATGTTTGGAACACATTGTTCCGACCGTATAATTGCGTCCGACCACAAAATTGCATGGGGATGTACCTCCAACTCCAAAACTTCAATCCTTTTTCTTTTTTTATCTCCAAACTCTCTCAAAACCTCAAGAGATCTTCATCTCTACTCAATTTCGTTCGATTTCCTCGCACACGAGTGATCTACGGTATGTTTCTCCTCCGATCCTCCAATTACGTTTTTCAAATTCATCTTCGATCTATTATCATTATCAATCTAGGGTGGGACCTACTATGAACCAATTGCCATGATTTTTCTTGCCTAGATTACTATCTTGAGGAGATTCTTTAGTGTGCTATGATGAGGAATATGATTGACTTACTATTGCTGGATCAAAAAGTTTTATCGCCTTTCTTCAATGTTTTAGATGATGAACACAAGGAGCCAAACTCGTGCTCGTGCCACCGCTAGCACTTCTAGGTCTACCGCTTAGGAACGCATGGGGATACGGTTCAGGGATGAGGCCCATCATGATCGCTTCAACAGGATCAAGAACCGTGAAGTGAAGGCCACCAAGTGGGCTTGCCCCATTATATTGAACCAACTCGGTATTTCTGATGACTTTAATTTACTTTGCAATAGATCTGGCCTACAAAACTTTGTGTACAATGATGTGCCTACTTATCACCGCTTAACCATTGAATTTATAAGTTATTGCAAAGCACCGTTTAACAATGGCAAGGAGAGGACACCATTTCTTTCTGTGTGATGAACAACAACTACACCTTAACATTAGATGAATGGTGCGCATGTTTTAATTTGCCAAACAATGATATTCATGCCTTACGCACATCCTTTACTGGCTTAGAACCGACCCCTGAACAATACTATAATGGAATGAGTTTCACTAGTAGAGTGAACAAGGGGAAGAATATTCAACATCCTGCAATTCGCTATTTGTTCTATGTTATTGCTAACACCTTGTAGGCACGTAATGAGTTCACAAGACTCAATGAGGAAGACATCCTAGTCCTCACAAAGGATGCTTACATCAAATGCGGCTTGTCACTCAACTTGGGCACCATCCTTGTGCGCTACTTGGAGCACCAAGCCTCCCAAAGCCGAGGACCGATTACAGGTGGAGGCGTCATCACCGTGCTTGCCACTGCCCTAGGCCTCAACCTAGGTGAGTTGCAACCCATACTAGGGGAGACACGTGTTGGTTTCTCCAATTTGAGAGCCTGTGGAATGCTCACTAGGAGAGGTGGTGTTTATTATCTGCATATTGCTGGAGCTAGGCGTCTCTACCCTGCTCCTATGCCTAATGGTCTTTTCTCTATCGAGGAAGGATGTTTGCTATATGATTTGCAGGTTGAGCAACACCAAACCGAGGAAGAGATTCCGGAGGAGGATGAGGACCAAGAGGAGGAGCAAGAAGTTCCTTATCAAGAGGAGCACCCAGAAACCTGGTTCGCCACATACGAAAATTTTCAAGGACTTGGAGGGATTGTGGAGAGGATGCATAGCCTCTCTTTGGACCTCCGAGAATTAACTAGTAACCTCTCAACTCAATTCTCGAACTAGAGTAACGACTTTTTCCCGCCACCACAATGATTTAAAGGGCTTGCAAAAGCCTAAGCTTGGGGAAGTTTCCTCATGTATCTTTATTTGGTGTTTATTTTCTTTTATTTATTTATAGGTTGTGTTTTTATTTGAGTTTATAAGCACTCGTGTTGGTTTCCCCAACACCTTATTTTTAGTTCTATCTATTTTTTCTTTCAAAATTTTCTAGCCGAGCTTTGCCACCAATTTTCTATTCTTTAAAGTCCCTCTCTTAAAAATCACAAAAAGATTTCTCCATTTTTCCTTAGTTTCCTTGTTTCTTTCTTTCCACCTCGAGGTCTTCATATATTTGCAAGAGAGTCATCGACTTCGAGTTTCCAAGAAACAAATAAAAAGGAAGAGAGAAGTGGAACCAAACACGAGAGGTATGCCTTATGACTCCCAACTTTTGAAGTTTGAGAAACCCATGCTAGTTAGTAGTAAATGATGAGATATTATATTGGTGGAGTGAGTCTTTGTATTGTAGTAAGATTTCCTTTTGCATGGGTATTTAATTGGGTATGTTTTGTTCTAGCTCTCATAATTAACCAAGTCTTGCCTAAAAATTGCTAAACAATTGTAATAAGAAAAAGACTCACAGTTGAAGGCTTGGGTGTTGTAGTTCTTAGTCTTGAAGGTTTATTTCTAGAGGCACTCAACACCACTGAAAATGTTGATTGACTTAATAGCTCTCTTTGAAAGGATTTGTTTGATTGAATTAATGTTTAGTGGTTTTTGTGAGCATGCCAAAGTTTGACTTATTAATCATCAAAATGATATAGCTTTATGCGTGTCAAACTTCATGGGATACCAACAACTCCGCTAGCCTACAAACGATCTTCATGGAAGAAACTCCTAGATTTTGGATATGAGTTGATTAAACACTTGTAGAAGAAATGCTATAGTGGGTAAGATTCTTGGCACTCCCGGGTAGCTGTAATCATGATGGAATCACTCGTCTGGCTGTTAGAAATCATTATGCAAAAGGACCAAAACCTTAGTGAAGCCACGAGTGTCCATCACAACCCAATAAACTATATTTTTTTTGGCATGCTCTCAATTACTTAAAAACTGAAATTCTTGAAGGACAATGAATGGAGAAGTATTCCTTGCAAAGTCTTGATTCATTGATGTGGAAGAATTGAGGTACTCTAGTGTATATGCTTTTCATGACAACTCTCACACTCTTAATTTACATGATTATACTTTACTGTTCAAAGGCAAGCCTATGAGTTGATGACTTGACATGGAATAAAGTTTACTCATTTGAATCATCCATGTTTACAATAATTTTGCTACACTATAAGGATGCATGAAACCCGTATGATATGCTTGCCATTACTCTATCTATGCTGAAGTTTTTCAGCTTTATGAAGTGGAGGAAACATGAGACTACTAATCATGAGTAAGATCACCATCTCGTTATTTCAGTTTAAATGCTGAGTTCATTTTTGATTTTGGTTTTCTTGCTCGGGGACGATCAAGTTTAAGCTTGGGGAGGTTGATGGCTCTAAAATATAGCCATCTACGTTCACATTTAAACTGGATATTACTCATATTCTTGATGAAATATCTCTCTAAACCCTGCCACTAATGCTAATATTCAGAGGGGTATGCAATCCTTTCTTTTATATTTTTCCTACACAGATAATGTCATTTAAAGGAGGGGATCACTACATTAAAGTCAAAGTATGAGATTTCCAACAACCAGAAGAAACCAGGAGCCGTAAGACGGAGGCAGATGCTTTAACGACCAACTATACGACTAGAGCAAAAATTCTGGCCATATAGCTCCAGTCATATAGTTGGCATCGCCACCGTTAGGTCAAACAGAACAACTTTTGTGAAGGGACCCCAATAAAGAAGCCTCAGGCAACGAGAAAACAAGCCAGACCTTGCCAAAAAGTATCTTCCACAGATCACTAGCCACCTCCAGATCTCACCCCCATTCTCCATCTCCATTGCCATATTCCACCACTTGTAATAGTAGATCTCTTCTCCGATTGACGACAGTGTAAGACTATTGCTATCAACCTTATGATTTTCATTACAATGTTTGTGATTGTTGATCTCATCTCTATGTGTGAGTAATTCTCCTTGGGCTAAGGGCTTCGGCCTAGCCATGTAGCAATTGTGCATGTTATTTATCATAAATGAGATTATGTATTAGTTTTTATGACATGATGATTATTGTATCCTCTCTTGCCTCAATCCAAGGAGTTTTTAGGTACCCAAGACCCCGAGGGTTGAGCCAGGCATAGGGAGTATGAGTAATGACTGATCTTCAGGTTGGGAACCCCAAAGGATGTATAGTACTACAGTGCAAAGTGGATTTGCTTGGGATTAACGGTGACATCACTATGCATATCATTAGTTCTCTTTCTTCTATGGATGAGACTAGTAGGTTATTTCTATAAGTGGTTGCAGAGGCAATAGCAATTATGGATGCACTTCCCACATATAATTTATCTTGCTCTAACAAGTACACGCATACTTTATTTCTATCTTGTATTCCCATCAGATGTTTTACACAGCTATAGGTGTAACCAAACGCCCTAGGCCCTCTCTCTCCATCATCGACAACAACAAAAAGACCCAAGCTATTGGTCCGGTAAATACACAAAAGGAATTCTAAAACTCCCAAGGTCCATTAAAGTAACTACAGTACGCATTCGCTTCTCGAGGATTCGATAACCTAGGTCTACTAGGGAAAAATAAGCTATACTACATCTGTAATCCGGACCGAAGGTATCACTGGCTAGGTGGGCCACCTAGTTGCGCACGTGGCCCGAGGTGGTGCGGCGGCCGAGTGGTCCGCACCCGTGCGACGACCCATGGGCGGCGGTGGTGGTGGTTACTGTTGGAATTATGCCCTAGAGGCAATAATAAAGATGTTATTATTATAATTCTTGTTCATGATAAAGTTTATATTCCATGCTAGAATTGTATTAAGCGGAAACTTTAATACTTGTGTGGTTTGGGAACAACACCGTGTCCCTAGTACGCCTCTATGGACTAGCTCATTGATCAATGATGGTTAAGGTTTCCTAACCATAGACATGAGTTGTCAATTGATAATGAGATCATATCATTGGGAGAATGATATGGTGGACAGACCCAAACTAAGCAAAGCTATTAGATCGTTTCATCGTGTTCGTCTTTGCGAAGCTTTTCTCATGTCAAATATTGTATTCCTTAGACCATGAGATAATACAACTCCCTGGTATCGGAAGAAAGCTTTGAGGTCATCAAACGTCATCCTATGAGAGGGTGATCATAAAGGTGTCTCTCAGGTGATCGGAAAGTATCTGTTGGGTTGTATGTATCGAGATGGAATTTGTCCCTCCCAAGTCGGAGAGATATACTTCGGGCCCACTCGGTAATCGATATCAACACCGCTTGCAAGCATGTGGTTAAGGAGTTAATCACAAAGTGATATCGGATTACGGAGCGAGTAAAGTACTTTTGTGAACGAGATTGAACTAGGTATGACGATACCGACGATCGAATCTCGGCAAGTAAAATATCGCGAGACGAAGGGAATATATATATGGGATTGATTGAATGGCATCGTGGTTCATCCGATATGATCATCGATGAATGTGGAGTCAATATGGGTGCCTAGACCCATTGTTGATTATTGATAGAAGATCATGTCTCATATTCTCGAACCGCAGGTCACACACTTAACGTGTCTCGATGCTAGGATAGATTGGATAATTGGTTTATGAATTTTTGTTCAGAGTCTCGGATGGGATCCGGATATCACGAGAGGTTCGAATGGTCCGGAGAATAAGATTCATATAAGGCGATGCAGTTTTTGGAGTTCGAATAGTTCCGGTTAATCGGTATTGTCTAAGCTTCTAGAACCTTCGGAAGGGGCCAACGTGGTCCCACCTTCCGGGGGGCATGGGCCTATGAGGGAGTGTCCTGGCCGCATTGGGACAGGGCACAAGCCCCATAGGGCCCAGCCGATCCTAGATAAGTTTAAACTCGTTTAAACTAGAGATAGATTTCTAGATAAGGGAGAGTTTAAATTGTTTAAACTAGAGATAGGCTTGGAGGATGGGCAAGGGCCGCACCCCCTCTATATATAGAGGGCTGGCGCCTCCCCCATCACACACCTTTCTCCAAACCCTAGTTGCCTCACGCCTCCTCTCTCCTCTCGATCGTTTGTAGGCGAAGCCTGCTGCAGAAATTCTCCACCATATACACCACGTCGCGTTGTAGATCCAATCTATCTCTCCACCCTACTTGCTGGTCCGAGGAAGGAGGAGGCGTCGAGGTGCTGCGTGTGCATCTCACGGAGGCACCGCCACTTGTGGTGCTAGATCGGATCGGATCGCGAGGAGGAGAAGCGTACGACTACATCACCCACGCTCCGATTTAACGCTCATCAGCGAATCTTCAAGGGTATGAAGATCTAATCCAATCTCTCGTTGTTTGCATCTCCTAGATTAGATCTTGGCTTTCCTTACATTTGCTTCCGTAGAAAATTTTGATTTACTATGCTGCGAAACCCTTCAAAGGGTATCGAGCTAGATCCATGCGTAGATGTGATTCACGAGTAGAACGCAACATGGTTGTTGCGGGCGTTGATGTTTTCTGTTGCAAGCCTCTTGTTTGTGTTCTTCTTATGACGCGGGATAGTGAGATTGAGGCGGTCCAGGCCAACCTTACGCGACGTCGTTCGCGAGACCGGCTCCGCACTTGACGTGTGGCTTGTACCACACATGCGGTTGGTGGATGTCAGTTTCTCTCACTATAGTTGTCATGGGATTAACACCGGAGTTTGGCAACCATAATATCACCGTTGTGGCTTTCCGTAGGTAAGAATCGTTCTTAGCATCTACTCCCATAAGCCACGTAAAACATGCAACAACAAAGTAGAGGCGTCTAACTTGTTTTTGCAGGAAGTGTTTTCTGTGATATGGTATGGCCCAAGATGTGATGTGTATATTGTATGCGATGATCATGTTTTGTAATGTTTCACGACTTGCATGTCGATGAGTACACAACCGGAAGGAGCCATATGGTTGTCTTTATAATTGTGTATGACCTGGGAGTCAACTTCTTATACGCCATGTAATAGCTTTACTTTATCGCTAAGTAGTTAGCAATAGTTGTAGTTGCTATTCGTGGTGGAGGCAATCATGGTGAAGTGATGGAGATCATGCTTAACGCACAAGATGGAGATCATTGCGAAGATTGGCTATACCATGTGACATAAAGTTATATGCATGTGATGTTTATCCTTTTATGTATCTTATTATGCTTAGATCGCGACGGTAGCATTATAAGATGATTCCTCATAAAGATCAAGATAAAACTGTGTTCTCCCCAAGTATGCACCGCGAAAGTTCGTCATGTCCAAGCATCACGTGATGATCGGGTGCTATAGACTCTACGCTCACATACAACGGGTGCAAGCCAGTTTTGCACACGCGGAAATACTTGGGTCTAACTTGACGAGCCTAGCATGTACAGACATGGCCTCGGAACACAAGAACCGAAAGGTTAAGCATGAGTCATATGAATGATATGATCGACACTTCGTTGTCCACCATTGAAACCACATCTCTTCTCGTGATGATCGGATTAGGTGTGGTGAATTTGGATCATGTTCACTAAACAACTTGAGGGATGTTGAATTTAGTGGGAGTTCATCTAGTAATTTGATTAAAAGTTGAACTAGTTATCATGAACATAGTCTAAATAGTACTTGCAAATACTGTAGATCACATGGCCAAGTCCAACTTCAACTTCAACGTTTTTGCTGAGATAGAAAAGCTTAGAAACAATGGGTCTAACTTCACCAAATGGTTCCGCATTCTGAGAATCATTCTCGCTGGCGGACAAAAGGACTATGTCCTTGAGAAAGCGCTAGGTGACGCCCCTGCTGTAGATGCGCCGGCTGATGAAAAAGCTGTTTATCAGCCGCGCAAGGATGATTATGATTTGATAAAGATCGCCATGTTGTATGCTATGGAATCGGATCTTCAAAATCGTTTTGAGGAGTTCACCGGGCCCTTTGAGATTCTCGAGGAGCTAAAAAACATGTTTTAGACTCAAGCCCGTTCTGAGAGATATGAGATCTCTAAGAAATTCTTTAACTACAAGATGGAGGAAGGGAGTTCCGTTAGTGAGCACGCCATTAAGATGTCGGGCTACACTCAACGCCTTGAGCAACTGGACTGCAAGATTCCAGAGGAGCTCAAGATTGACACTCCTAGCTGCAAAAGTTTTGTAGTTGATCACAATCAGATTGGTTCCACTGATATGATCACTGAGCTCTTTGCTAAGATGAAAGTAGCGGAGGTGAACATCAAAAAGAATAATCATGTGTTGATGGTCAACAAGCCCCCCACCTTTAAGAAAGGTAAGGGTGCAAGGCAGCCCTTCAAGAAAGGCGGCGGCAAGCGCGTTGCCCCTGCTGAGAGGCAGCTCAGGTCTGGTCCTAAGCCGGACACTGAGTGCTTCTATTGCAAGGACAAGGGTCACTGGAAGCGCAACTGTCCGAAGTACTTAGCGGACAAGAAGGCTGGCACCATCAAAGGTATATTTGATATACATGTTATTGATATTTTCCTTACTAGCCCTCGTTGTAGTGCCTGGGTATTTGATACCGGTTCAGTTGCTAATATTTGTAACTCGAAACAGGAGCTACGGAATAGACGGCGACTTGCGAGGGATGAGGTGACGATGCGCGTTGGCAACGGATCAAGAGTTGATGTGATGGCCGTCGGCACGCTCTCCTTAGTTTTACCTTCGGGATTAGTTTTAAACCTTAATAAATGTTATTATGTCCTGCGTTGAGCATGAACATTATTTCTGGATCGTGTTTATTGCAAGACGGTTATTCATTTAAATCGGAGAATAATGGTTGTTCTATTTATATGAGTAACATATTTTGTGGTCATGCACCCCTTGTGAATGGTTTATTTCTTCTAAATCTCGAAAGGGATGAAACACACATCCATAACATTGAGGCTAAGAGATGCAAAGTAGATAGTGATAATAATACTTATTTGTGGCACTATCGTCTAGGTCATATTGGTGTAAAGCGCATGAAGAAACTCCATTCTGATGGACTTTTGGAGTCTCTTGATTTTGAATCATTTGACACATGCGAACCATGCCTCATGGGCAAGATGATCAAAACCCCGTTCTCCGGTATGATGGAGCGAGCAACGGACTTGTTGGAAATCATACATACCGATGTATGCGGACCGATGAGTGTTTCGACGCGCGGTGGATATCGCTATTTTCTCACTTTTACCGATGACTTAAGTAGATATGGGTATATCTATTTAATGAAACATAAATCTGAAACGTTTGAAAAGTTCAAAGAATTTCAGAATGAAGTGGAGAACCATCGTAACAGAAAGATTAAGTTTCTACGATCCGATCGTGGAAGTAATATTTGAGTTATGATTTTCACGCATCTCAAAGCAAGTGGAATCGTTTCACAACTCACGCCACCCGGAACACCACAGCGCAATGGTGTGTCGAGCCGAATCGAACCCTATTAGATATGGTCCGATCGATGATGTCTCTTACTGATTTGCCGTTATCATTTTGGGGTTATGCATTAGAAACCGCTGCATTCACTTTAAATAGGGATCCATCTAAATCCGTTGAGACGACACCATATGAACTGTGGTTTGGTGCTAAACCTAAATTGTTGTTTCTTAAAGTTTGGGGATGCGAAGCTTACGTCAAGAAGTTGATGCCGGACAAGCTCGAACCCAAAGCGGAGAAATGCGTCTTCATAGGATACCCTAAGGAAAGTATTGGGTATACCTTCTATCATAGAACCGAAGGCAAAGTGTTTATCGCAAAGAACGGTTCCTTTCTTGAGAAGGAGTTTCTCTCGAAAGAAGTGAGTGGGAGGAAAGTAGAGCTAGAGGTTATTGACCCTTCTCTTGAATTGGAGAGTAGCGCAGCACCTGAAATTGTTCCAGTCGCTTTGCACCAACAATAGAGGAAGCTAATGACAAGGATCATGAAGCTTGGACGATCTTGCCATCGAACATCGCAGTCGACAAGGTCGCGTGCCCTCCCGAGTGGTACGGTAATTCTGTCTTGACTGTCTTGTTAGTAGAAGACAGTGAACCTACGAACTATGAGGAAGCGATGATGAGCCCAGACTCCGAGAAATGGCTAGAAGCCATGAAATCCGAATTGGGATCCATGAGCGAAAACCAAGTATGGACTTTGGTGGACCCTCCTAGCGACCGAAAGGCCGTTGAGTGCAAATGGATCTTCAAGAAGAAAACGGACGCGGATGGTAATGTTACCGTCTATAAAGCACGGCTTGTTGCGAAAGGTTTTCGACAAGTTCAAGGTGTTGACTACAATGAGACTTTCTCCCGTAGCGATGTTTAAGTCCATTCGGATTTTATTAGCAATTGCTGCGTTTCATGATTATGAAATATGGCAAATGGATGTCAAGATCGCTTTCCTCAATGGCAACATTGATGAAGAGTTGTATATGATGCAACCCGAAGGTTTTGTCGATCCTAAGGATGCTGATAAAGTATGCAAACTTCAGCGTTCCATTTATGGACTGAAGCAAGCGTCTCGGAGTTGGAACCTTCATTTTGATCAAGTGATCAAGAGCTTTGGATTTGTTCCAAATTGCTACGAAGCTTGCATCTACAAGAAAGTGAGTGGGAGCTCGGTGACGTTTCTGGTACTATATGTGGATGACATATTGATTATTGGAAATGACATCGACATGCTTAACGATGTGAAGAGTTATTTGAACAAGTGTTTTTCAATGAAAGACCTAGGTGAAGCTGCTTATATATTGGGCATCAAAATCTATAGAGATAGACAAAGACGCCTGATAGCTTTAAGCCAGAGTACATACCTAGACAAAGTTCGAAAAGGTTCAGAATGGATAAGGCATTGAAAGGTTCGGCCTATGTTGTCGGGTAAGATATTGAGCAAGGCTCAGTGTCCAGCTACGGTAAATGATAGGGAAGCTATGAGCAAAGTGCCTTATGCCTCGGCCATAGGTTCCATCATGTATGCCATGCTGTGTACTAGACCGGATGTGTCCAATGCTCTTAGTTTGACGAGTAGATATCTAAGTGATCCAGGAGTGGAACACTGGACAGCCGTGAAGAACATCCTAAGGTACCTAAATAGGACTAAAGAAATGTTCTTAGTCTATGGGGGTGATGAACAGCTCGTCATAAAAGGTTACGTCGATGCTAGTTTCGACACCGACAAGGATGATTCTAAATCTCAGACAGGATACGTGTATATTTTGAATGGAGGAGCTGTGAGCTGGAGAAGCTGCAAGCAAAGCGTGATCGCGGGATCTACAGTAGAAGCGGAATACATGGCTGCTGCAGAAGCGTCAAGTGAAGGAGTTTGGATCAGAAACTTCATCACTGAGCTTGGCATGGTTCCAAGTGCATTGGACCCACTGGAGATATTGTGTGACAACACTGGCGCCATAGCACTCGCTAAGGAACCAAGATATCATCCAAAGACCAAGCATATCAACCGCAAGTTTCATATAATCCGAGATTATATAGCAGATGGAGATCTGAAGATCAGCAAAGTACATACAGATCTGAATGTCGCAGATCCTTTGACTAAACCTCTTCCACGTGTAAAACATGATCAGCACCTCAGTGCCATGGGTGTGAGATTGTTGCCAAATGTAAACTAGATTATTGACTCTAGTGCAAGTGGGAGACTGTTGGAATTATGCCCTAGAGGCAATAATAAAGATGTTATTATTATAATTCTTGTTCATGATAAAGTTTATATTCCATGCTAGAATTGTATTAAGCGGAAACTTTAATACTTGTGTGGTTTGTGAACAACACCGTGTCCCTAGTACGCCTCTATGGACTAGCTCATTGATCAATGATGGTTAAGGTTTCCTAACCATAGACATGAGTTGTCAATTGATAATGAGATCATATCATTGGGAGAATGATATGGTGGACAGACCCAAACTAAGCAAAGCTATTAGATCGTTACATCGTGTTCGTCTTTGTGAAGCTTTTCTCATGTCAAATATTGTATTCCTTAGACCATGAGATAATACAACTCCCTGGTATCGGAAGAAAGCTTTGAGGTCATCAAACGTCATCCTATGAGAGGGTGATCATAAAGGTGTCTCGGTGATCGTAAAGTATCTCATTGGGTTGTATGTATCGAGATGGAATTTGTCCCTCCCAAGTCGGAGAGATATACTCCGGGCCCACTCGGTAATCGATATCAACACCGCTTGCAAGCATGTGGTTAAGGAGTTAATCACAAAGTGATATCGGATTACGGAACGAGTAAAGTACTTGCTGTGAACGAGATTGAACTAGGTATGATGATACCGACGATCGAATCTCGGGCAAGTAAAATATCGCGAGACGAAGGGAATATATATGGGATTGATTGAATCCTGGCATCGTGGTTCATCCGATATGATCATCGATGAATGTGTGGAGTCAATATGGGTGCCTGCACCCGCTGTTGATTATTGATAGAAGATCATGTCGCATATTCTCGAACCCGCAGAGGTCACACACTTAACGTGTCTGGCGCTAGGATAGATTGGATAATTGGTTTATGAATTTTTTTCGAGTCTCGATGGGATCCGGATATCACGAGAGGTTAATGGTCCGGAGAATAAGATTCATATAAAGGCGTGCAGTTTTTGGAGTTCGAATTGTTCCGAATTAATCGGTATTGTACCGGAAGCTTCTAGAACCTTCCGGAAGGGGGCCAACGTGGTCCCACCTTCCGGGAGGGGGCATGGGCCTATGAGGGAGTGTCCTGGACGCATTTGTCCAGGGGCACAAGGCCCCATAGGGCCCAGCCGATCCTAGATAAGTTTAAACTCGTTTAAACTAGAGATAGGATTTCTAGATAAGGGAGAGTTTAAATTGTTTAAACTAGAGATAGGCTTGGAGGATGGGCAAGGGCTGGCCGCACCCCCCCTCTATATCGAGAGGGCTGGCGCCTCCCCATCACACACCTTCCTCCAAACCCTAGTTGCCCTGCCGCCTCCTCTCCCTCCCGATCGTTGTAGGCGAAGCCCTGCTGCAGAAATTCTCCACCATATACACCACGCCGTCGCGTTGTAGATCCAATCTATCTCTCCACCCTACTTGCTGGTCCGAGGAAGGAGGAGACGTCGAGGTGCTGCACGTGTGCATCTCACGGAGGCACCGCCACTTGTGGTGCTAGATCGGATCGGATCGCGAGGAGGAGAAGCGAGTACGACTACATCACCCATCGCGTAAACGCGTTCATTGCGAATCTTCAAGGGTATGAAGATCTAATCCAATCTCTCTCGTTGTTTGCATCTCCTAGATTAGATCTTGGCTTTCCTTCTGTTCGCTTCCGTAGAAAATTTTGATTTACTATGCTGCGAAACCCTTCAGTTACTCCCTTGCTCAATCGGGTGGCCTTCTCTCTTGGGCCATTTCCCTTCAGGGTTTTGGCCCATTAGGGGAAGTTGCCCCAAAATTTAATAGTAAATATTTATATAATATTAATTATCATAATTAATATCTAAATACGTAGTACTAATTTCCTATTGTCATCAAACACCTTTTGATCACTCCGAAAGACTTCAGATCCACCTGGAACAATTCTTGTTCTCACTTCAAAACAATTCTGGCATTCTCTCTTTCATGTTTCGTTAATTCTGTTCAACAAAAATATATACGAAAATTATCATACCCTAAGTGTGTTACCACTATGGTTCAGGAACATCACGGACATGATCGAGACCCTTCTCGAATCAATGATCAATAGCGAAACCAGAATGCCCATAATGATCCCTATGCATTACACAATGTCTATTGTCGTTTGAAACATAAACATAGAGTCCGATTCCCTTTGTTACTTTGATACATGACTTGTCCGAGATCTGATCCTAGTTATCTTCATACCTTGTTCAATCTCATTCCTAGCAAGTGCAATTTTACTCATTCCATGATATTTCATCCCCGTGACCTAGTCACATCTTGTGCAACATTTATGGATGTAATCTCACCGAGTGGGTCTAGTGTATATTCCTATCACCTAGGTGAACAAATCCTGATCATGATGCATGGACCTCAACCTATACCTCCGGAATACCCAACATACACCGTTCTGATCACCCAATTATGGTCATGACATTTGATATAGTCAAAGCAGCCTCGAGTAATAGTGATTAAACATGATCTCATAGTCTAAGGACTAGGATACTTCTTTTCTAATTATTGCAACGATGAACATGTGACTTTGATCATGCTGCAATACTTATATTGGGTAATGTCCATCACATCATTAACTAATGATATGACTTCATTGTCAGTTGGCATAAATGCACCATGATCAGGAAACCTTGAACATCGGCTGCTCAATGAACTAGTTAAATAGAGGCTAGTAGGGACTCTGATTTGTTTACATATCACACATGTATCATTGTTTCCAATTGATACATTTATAGTATGATACAAAACTATTATGAAATTATTGATATATGATAATAAATAACCTTTATTATTTTCCTCTATGCCATATCTCCTTCAATCTCCCACTTGCACTAGAGTACAATTAATCTAGTTCAGCATTTGCTACTGATGGTTATGAAAATAGTCATCTTTCTCTGTGTTAAAACCGCTTTTTTAGTCAAACAATTGACCAAGAATCTCTCTGGCCTTGCTACTTATTACTTATTATTGCAAATATGTGCAATCCTCTGTCTTGAATTGTGTTGTGCAGGAAACCATAGTTTTAAGGCGAAATCAGGAGCATTTATTGAAGATTATGATGTTGCCTACTCAGCCAAGCTAACTAGGGTCAAAAATAAGCATTCTGCAAGCTTGACGAACTATAGTACGTCCAAGGTCTGCCTGTACGATCCACCCGTATCGTGTGGCAGCGGCTTTGTTAGGTCAAACGCAACAACTTTCATGAAGGCGCCTATATATTTATAGACTCCAGGCGCCGCGTAGAGAGCCACCATTCTCAGATTGCATCACAACACCACCGAAGGAGCTCCACCACCATATTTCAGCCTCCACCCTCCATCCACTCCATAGCCATAGCCATCATCTTGTACTTGAGATCTCCATGTGAATCGGCAACCATTGTAAGAATATTTGATTTCAATCTAAGTATTTTTCACACTATTTTTATCCTTGATCTTATTGTTATGAGTGAGTAGTCCTCACGGGCTGCGGGTTAAGGTGAAATCTCACAACAATTATGTGCATATAATACATGGGAGTATTGTGTGCTTATTGAATAAAGATTTGTATCTTTGTCTCTTGTCCCGGTCCATGGACTTGTAGGTACGCATGATCCCAAGGATTGGTAAAGACTCGAGGTGAGATGAGTGGTGAACGGTGACTTCACCTGAAACCTAGTGACATCAAGGGGAGTACGGTCTTCGCTTAGGGTTCCACTTGGGAGTAACATCAACATCACTTGTTAATGATTTGGTTTGTATTTTACTTAATAATTGTTATAGCCCAGTGTTTCATGGTGTAACGGTTGGATCAAAAGACTATTGCTATGCATGTGGCTCACAGGGGATTTAGTATATTAGTATGTGCTGCCCACAACCTTATATTTGTTAAATAATTTCACATGAGTGTGTGTATTATTATCTTTATCCCATATGATGTGCAGCTATAGGTGAATCTTCAACCCTGGTCTATTTCCATCCATTGCAACCACCAATGATTTAAAGTAGACTAGAAAGGTCTGGTAACATGATGTAACGCGAGAAAGCAAGTCTTGTAGATGTGCCTCATTTATTTTCTATTTAGTAGTGTTTCCAAAGGTTCAATTAAACCTAGGTCTACTAGGAAAAAAGCGACTATACCACATCCGTAAAACTTGATCGAAGGTATCAACCCTTTTCTGGCGCTGTTGCTGGCGAGGCAATTTTCTATCTTGGTGAGGTCACTAGAGACCTTGTTTTTAGTTTTATTTTGATTTTAGTTTATTTCTTGTTATTAGTTTACTTTTTGTTGTCTGTTGAAACCCAAAAAAATAGTTACTTACTTATTTGTTTCTCTTATTCCAAAAATAACAAAAAGAAAGAGCCATGGCTCAGAAGAAACTTGGGGAGTATGCTACTCTCAATGATGATTTTATTCGTTCACCTATTACTGAGCATGTTGTTGATATAGAAACTTATGAAATTAAGCCTAACTTGTTGAATTTGGTTCAACATAATCAATTTGGAGGCTCATATGCTAAAGACTCAGGTTTGCCCTAAACACATTTACTGAATTATGCGACATGATGCACATTAAAGATGTTGATCCCAATGCGGTGAAATTATGTTTATTACCCTTTTCTTTAAGAGGAAAGGATAAGGATTGGTTGCTAACTTTTCCTAAAGGCACTATTAAATCTTGGGAGGAATGTATTAACCTTTTTATGACTAAATTTTTCCCTCTAGATAGGACTACACATCTAAGATCCAACATAACAAGATTTAGACAAGAAGACTGCGAGCCACTAGTGCTTGCTTGGGAGAGAATGAAAGAAGCCATAATGAACTACCCTAGTCATGGGATGGAAGAATGACTTATATTACATTTATTTTATAATGTTCTTAACCCTATTTCTAAGTCTATGCTAGATACCACAGCAGGAGGAACCTCTATGGGAAAGTAAGTGAATGTTGCAAAACAACTACTTCATGATATGCAAAGAAACCATGTTGAATGGCATGTAGAGAGAACCTCCTCGAAAAGGATGAATTCAATCACTAAGGAGCATAATGAAGAGCATACAACAAAGGTGGATGAGTTACTTAATATTGTGAAGGGTAAGGAAGATACCCAAATTAGTATTATCACTACTGATGCTAATGAAGTAAATTTTATAGCTCGTAATCTGTATAACACTGCATGAGTCAAAACTATAGCATGAATTTTCAAAAACAATATTCTAATCTTGAAGGTGCTCCACATAATAATAATTATGATAATCATAGTGGAGCAAATCATGGCAATCTCCCTTTTGAAAATACTATTAGAACATTTATGCAAGCTCAAATTGATCAAAATAATACGCAATTAGAATCACAGAGAACCATGATAAGTATTGGTAAATTATATAATCAGGCCATTGTAATTAGAAATGATGTGCAGGCTCTATAGGAAAGAGAAAATATTGTGGAAGAACAATTGAGCAAGATAACCAAGATTCAAACTCTTATACTTGCAAGATTCGCTGGAAAGCCTAATCCAAACCCGGTGGAAGATATCAAGGGAAGAAGAAAAAGATGATAAGCTTGAAGAGCTAGACTATATCAATGCGCCATCACCAGATTATACCATGGATGATATTTTAAAGATGATCGCGATGAAATATCCTAGTATTGAACAAGGTAACGATGCCACATACCAACAATTTATAAAATAAGTAGCATCTAAAGTATGTGAGCTAGAGATGGAATATAAGAAACTAGCTAATAAACACCCAGCTAAGCTAGATGATATGAGCCCAATATTAAAATTAAAATAGGGGTTAATGAGATAGCTATACTTTGTGATCTTGGTGCAAGCGTTGCAACAATTTCTCAAAGTTTATTTGATAAACTAAATATTGGGCCATTTTCAACGACTGAAATGAGACTCCATCATGCTGATTCAACTTATAAACAAGTTGTTGGGATCAAAGAAAATATAGTTGTTGAAATTAAAGGATGTCCTTCTCTTATTGATCTTGTTATAGTAGACATCCCTAAAGATCCCATAGCACCTATAATTCTAGGTTGGCCATTTGTAAGAACTATTAGAGCTTTGATTAATTTAAATGAAGAGAATGTGAGAATAGGACTACCATCTAGAGATCCTTTTATAGTCAACTTCCCTAGGAAGAAAAAGGCCAAGACTAATGATGATGGTGTAATCACTTTAAAAGATAATTATTTTGGAGTGGGTGTTCCACTTCCAAAACCCAAATGATCACCGTCTGGGTCAAGATAATTGACCTTAAATAGAAGCGCTCCATGGGAGGAAACCCATGTGAAATAAAGTATTTACTTATGTTAGTTTTTTAATAAAGAGTGATCAAGAAGGTCCTTTGAAGAGATGCGAAGAAATAAGGGTAACCCTCACTCTATGATATTCACCAAGACATGGCCTTCAGGTACTGCAATTCTTATGAAGTATAGTTGTTGTCATTCTTTTGTTAAAGTAGATGTGCGAAGGCATGTGAAGTTACTCACTAAAAATTTCCAAGTTTTGCAGCTTACTACGCGCTTAACGACCAGCTGTACAACCGGAGCCGGCCGTACCATGCACTCGTACCACATATCAACACAAAAGAATGCATTCTATGATTTTTTCCACAGGATACAAAAGGTTTAATGACCTGTAGTACAACCGGGGGTGGCCGTACCGTACCCCGGAGCAAAATATCAAACACGAAGCAAAGATACTGGACGCTTAACGACCTGAAGTACGGGTGCGAGCGGCCGTACCACGTGCCCATACCGAGTGTATCACCTGAACGAGCCATCGAACCCAAGGTAGCAACACTTGGTACGGGCAGGCTCTATCAGTACTGCCCTCCCATACCACCTATTCGTCAGCGATTACAAGGAGACATACACGTGCGATGGTTGCGGAACAAGCTGCACCACGCCTTCATGAGCTAACCCCTGAGTCACTTGACATCAAGTTTGCTAAGGAGTACCATCTCACTCGTTTCAACCATCTCAAGAACTGCGAAATCAAGTCCACCAAATGAGTGTGCCCCTATATACTTAACCAATTGGGATTTGGCCATGATTTCAATTTACTTTGCAACAATGCTGGTTTGCTTCACTTTGTTTTTAAGGACACCACCACATATCGCTGCTTGACACTTGAGTTCCTCAGCACATTGACGCATACGGTGAGTCCGTACTACTGCTCCGAGGAAGATATCCCGAGAGTTGATCATATCACCTTTCGCCTAATGAACCGTGAGTACACCTTAACACTCGATCAATGGGCTCATCATTTTGGATTTGTTAACAACACCACCGACATATGCCACCAACTTTATTAATAATCCTACATACTTGGAGTACTTTAACTCTATGAGAATCTGTGGAAACACACCCAAGGGAAATAAAATAGATTGTCCTGTTGTTTGTTATTTGTTCTATGTTATTGCTAACACCTTGCAGACACGTGGTGAGTTTACTAGAGTCAATGAAGAGGAAATGATGATCCTCGCAAGAGCTGCAATTCGAAACTGTAACTTGACGCCAAACTTGGGTGCCCTTCTCATGTTTTATCTCAATCATCAAGCTCCTCAAGCCCGTGGTCCCAATATGCGGAGGAGGAGTTGTCACCGTTCTCGCTCGAGCACTCCTCATCAACCTAGGGAATATCCAACCGTTGGAAGGTGTTCACCGTCTCAGGTTCGCTACTCTCAAAGCTTGTGGTATGATTTCTAAAGCAAATGGTAGATACTTCCTTGATATAACTAGAACCGATCACTTGATCCCAGCTCCTTTTCCTAATGGTTTGTTCTCTATTGAGAATGGACGTTTGCGTTATGATGCGCAAGTTGAAGCAAGTTTACCCCAACAAGAAGTACCCATGGATGAAGAAGGAGAAGATGAACAAGTAGAAGAAGAAGGCCCCAAACAAGAGCAGCATGCACCAAACTACTACACCACCTATAAAGATATTTACTCTCACAAAGGAATCTTTGAGAACATGAGAAACCATTATGTAAACCTTCGAGACGCTACCACAAACCTCTCAACCCAGTTCAACAATTGCAGCAAGCAATTGAACTTAGGAGATTATCCACCACCACCACAATGAGCAACAATCTTGCAAAAGCATGAGCTTGGGGATGTGTTCCCTAAGCATTCATATTTGTGTAATAATGTGGTTGTACTCTAGCTCTGTGTGAGCTTTGAAACACTTGTGTTGGGATTATTCCAACACTTTTCTTTTTATTTTGCTTTTTCGTGTTCATTTTCCTTTCTTTCGTTTTTTTCTTAGTATCTTTCTTGGTTGCAAGTATTTTCTATTATTTATCCCCACCCTAAAAAATACAAAAAGATTTTTCCTTTTTTCCTTTTTTCATGAAAGTGCATTTTCCTATTTCATCTTTGCTTCAATGTTATTATGAGAATGATTTGATTTGAGTTTTGAAGGAACACATCCCCCCATAAGGAAGAGGATTATGAATTCACTCATAAGAGGTATGTCCTATGTCTCCCACTTTAGAAGTTTGAAAATGTTTATCCTAGTTAGTTGATTTGTTAAGATGCTATGCTAGTGGGAGTAATTCAAAATAGTTAGAGTAAAGATTTTTATTTGTTTGAGTAATTAGTTGTGGAAGATTTTTCTCTAGTTCTTGTAGTTGACCAAGTCTTGCATAATATTGCCAAACAAATACAACAAGAAAAGTCTCCAATTTATGACTTTTATATTGAGTGAATGTCTTAAGAATTTACCTTTGAAGATACTTAACCCCATATATATATATTGATTGACTTGATGGCACTCTTGAAAGGAGTTGTTTGATTGAAATGAAGTCTAGTGGTAATTGTGATTCATGCCAAAGCTAAAATGTTGTGGATCAAAATGTGATACTGTTTAATGTTCATTTATATATTTTTATGCATACATTTGGATGCCAACAACTCCGCTAGCCTACGAACAATCAATGGTACAATCCTTGATTTCGACTATGAGTTGACGACATGGGCAAACCTCTTACCGTAATTGGCAAAAGTACTAGTACTATTTAACATTGTGGAAACCATTATTAAAAAGATCACTCGATGATCCTTGTTGGTAACTATCTTTGAAATATAAAGATTCACACAAAGAATTCTTTGCCATGGTCTCGTTACTACTTTATGAGTTTTCTTGAAAGACAATGAATGGAACAGTAGTGTTTGATAGTGTTGATTTATTGATATGGGCATCAATAACACACTTCACTATTCTGCTACTTAGGAGATGATCTCTCATACTTAATTATGCTATTATTAAATATTCTAGTGTTCCTTGGCAAACTGAGAATTAACTAGAGGAATTGGAATGATTGTTACACTTCTAGTTGTTTATACTTATATCAAACTCTATTTTGATTGTTTTGACTTAACAAAGATTGTATAGTAATCTTGGCACTTCTCTAACTTTGATGCGCCTTTCAAATGGAAGAAGTGCTAGATGCATATGACTACCAACCGTAAGTGAATTTATCTTCTCATTATTTCAGTTTAAATGCCGAGTTCTTTGTGGTTTTGTTTGTTTCTTGCTCAAGGATGGTGAAGGTTTGAGCTTTGAGGAAGTTGATGGCTTTGAAAATAGCCATCGTTCTCCATGTTTAAATCACATTTTTGGTCAAACATTTGACCAAGAATCTCTCTAGCCTTGCTACTAATTACTAATTATTGCAAAAATGTGCAATCCTTTGTCTTCAATTGTGTTGTGCAGGAAATCACACTTTAACGTGAAATCAGGATCATTTATTGGAGATTATGATGTTGCCTGCTCAGCCAAGCTAACTAGGGTCAAGAATAAGCATTGTGCAAGCTTAACGACCTGCAGTACGGGCGAGGCCCGTCCATACAGTCTACCCATACCTTGTGGCAGCGGCTCTGTTAGGTCAAATGCATCAACTTTCGTGAAGGCGCCTATATATTTTGAGACCCCAAGCGCCGCACAGAGAGCCACCATTCTCAAATTTCATCACAACACCACCGAAGGATATCCACCACCATAGTTCATCCTCTCCACCCTCCATCTACTCCATAGCCATAGCTATCATCTTGTAGTTGAGATCTCCTTGTGAATTTACGACCATTGTAAGAATATTTGATTTCAATCTAAGTATTTTGCACAATGTTTTCTATCCTTGATCTCATTGTTATGAGTGAGTAGTCCGCATAGGCTGCGGGTTGAGCTGAAACCTCGCGGCAATTATGTGCATCTAATATATGGGAGTATTGTGTGGTGATTGAATAGAGATTTGTATCTTTGTCTTTTGTCTCGGTCCATGGACTTGTAGGTACGCAAGATCCCAAGGGTTGGTAAAGACTCGAGGTGAGATAAGTGGTGAACCGTGACTTCACTCGAAACCCAGTGACATCAAGGGGAGTATCGTCTTTGTTTAGGGATCCCCTTGGGAGTAATATGAACATCACTTGTTAAGGCTTTGGTCTGTATTTTACTTAATAATTGTTATAACCCGATGATTTGTGGTAAAACTACTTATCTCCCACTCAATTTTATCTAAATGTAGGAATTCTCAATATTTTCGCAACTTCCAAAATTCTTTTATCATTTATCAATTTGAGAGTTCCTACTACGAGACATTCAACAAGTACCTGACTTACAAAACTTACCGTTTTACCAGTTACAACTTTTCCTTCAATCTTAAGATTAAAGGAAACGTAGTTTCGACAATCTCACCACTAATTATTAGATTGGAGTAATTTCTTATGTAAATCCAACAGACTTAGGTATTGCTACTTAATGTAGTCAATCCCTTGAATTTGTCAAAATATGTTTGTAAAAAATCAATCCTTTAAAGTCTTCCTTGTAAGTTTCATTTCTCCTTATGACTTCATAGCCATTCAGAAGATCAAGTAAATAACCTTTACTTAATAAGATCAAGTAACACATTACTTTGCAATCTCAAATGTAACTTAATAAGGGATTTTATGATTCGTAATCGTTTCTCGTACTTAGGTCCATCATGTTTCTTTGTAGTCCGTAGGTATGTCATGTTCCATTAAATGTCAAATGAATCAACAATATAGTCCTACAAATGGCAGAATATATCTTGAATGCCACTTTCCTTAGTAAAAGTATCACTTGGAACTTTCACCTTGAATTATAGAGTATAGATTCCGGAACATATTCTGGTGCACTACTCTGATAATTGACGGTAAGGTCAAACACCTCTTTTGAACTTTCACTTTCTTCCTACTAATTTCCTTTGTGAGAAAACCTTTTCTTGAAAAAGTACCATGTCAGGCAATACAAATTTTGTCTTATTCTGGTATTAGTCTAGAAGATGTATTCATACTTTCCTAACAATACACTACAAAAACTTGTCTATTCTCCACGACTTCAATATTATAGAAGTCTCCACAAACTCGAACGTGTCATAACCTTTTATGGTGTTGTTTCTACAAATCTTCATATGTTCCCTATGAGTGTTTGCTATTTCTAATGCTAAATCTAAATGACACTCTAACTAGTAAGAGATTAGTTCTAGACCATATGTATCTAATACAATATGATTACGATGTTTTAGACATATCAATAGCTTTATTGTATCCAAACTTCATAATTTATGAAACATTTTCACAAGTCTTTATGCTGCAAATTCAACTTAAATACTAAGTCACTTTGATCAAACCTATAAGACATTGGCATTCTTGTTAATTTAATATCCAACTTCATTCTAAATTGATTTGAACATTTCAAACAGCGCTTGATTCATGTTTCTCCTTGCAAATATCTTATTTACTTGGATCCATCATAGTATCAACTATTTTGTTGAATTTCGATCATCATATGATACTCCACAATCCACGCATAACCGGTTTACTAGAACATGGAGTTTTACTCATTTTTCCTAATGAGGTAAGGTATCGCATGTGAGTCAAAAGATCAAGTATCTAATGACTATTCTTTTCATCATTATGAAAAATAAAATCAATACCAACATGAATCAAACAATAGTACTATTCATAAATGAGTTTATCATTAAACTTTGGATATCTTTTGGCATTTTATTTATAAATGATTTATATCATTACCATCATGACAAACAATAAGAATAATCCATTCATAATCAAGATGTGACCATAAAAAGATTTTATTCACAAGATCGTTACAACTGGCTTGTTACAAGCTTATTGAATAATCGTCTTGCTAAAAGCAAGACATACTAACAAGGTCTGAACACGCACTATGATTACTAACTTTATTCAAATCCATCAATCTAAATGATAAATGCAGAGGGAGCATGTTCATCGGTCATCAACTAGCTTGAATGTCTTCAACATGCATTTATCGCCTGTTTAGAAAGCTCTCAAGCAGATGTTCCTATTTTCATAAACAAAACAAGTATCAGTATACTTGGTAAATTACAATAAGGGTTTGCATGAAACATTTATAACTTTGTATATCAAATATACCTTCTTCTTCATCCATGGAATCATTATCGATGGATTCCACCAGAGTTCTTAACTCAGTCATGAAGTCATGAAATGTAAAGGCTTCTCCTATCTTGTTGTAGCCCGTGACGATGTTCTCGTAGCTGACAGGAAGAGAGTATAACACCCCACCTATCACAAAATCATCCGTCATCTGGTACTCCACATCGCTTGCAAATTATTCATGCAACCTATGCATGACCAATAGGTGACTCTACAAGCAACCATCCTCTCACATTTTACGTGAGAGAAACTTGTCCATCATGTCATACTTCATGAGCCTGACTTGCGGTGCGAAGAGCCTCTTAAACTCAATGATCATCTTATATGAGTTAGTGTTGAAGAAACGCAGTCATAGCTCATTTTCCATTAAGTTGAGCATGGCGCACTAGACAAGGATGGAGAGGTTATGTTGATCTTGATAATCCTTATTCTCTTGCTCCCTTACTGATCCAATGGGGCGTCTCCTAGTGGCTATTGTATAACATGGAGTAGGTCATTCATGCCAAGGGTGTAACTACCTCGGTGAATTACGCTCTTAGTTACAAGCCTGGATGAGCGGAAATGGTTAAAATAGTACGGTGGGGCCAAATGCCACTCACAGGTAGACCTTTCGGCCATCCTAACCATTTCCAAACATCGGACAAGAACGAGCGCGAATCGGCAGGCGAAGGGATCAACTACATACACAAATGAGTATGTATGCAAGCCACCATACAACAGTCCTCAGAGCCATTCCATCTAAAAGAAATAGAAATATTGCAACGCCATACGGCATGATCCAAATATCCTAGATAGATGTAATAGTTTAGGATATCTCCTCATACATCAAACATCAGAGTATCAGGCGGAAGCGGAAAACAAGATCCGAGTATGGATAAGAAGAAAATCGGCATAAGATGCCCCATAAATAAACACATCCCGCCCACAGATCTCACGGATCCCCGTTCCCGGAATCTCTACACCGAATGATCGTTGCCCACATCGTCCGTCTCCTCCACCCAGTATCCATCTTGCGAGTTTACCTGTTCATCTAAATCAAAAAATTTATCGTGTGAGGACACAACCTGGGGTGACGCAATTGCAGCAAAAGATAATACCTAACAATTCTATAGATACTCGCTAACCATCCGCCTAACCAAAGATAGCCGGATGTCCGTGAATTAATAACAACAGTTATAGCAGTAATATTAACAGATCCATCCTCCTCCTCGCTTACCAACGAGGAAGCGGACAAAACACCCCCCATCCGCTGGCGTTTTATTATCCATTCCACGAGTGTTGCACTATTTACTAGTCATGTACTTAGTCAAATTAAAAGCGGTACTTTAGTTATACTTGTCTATGATCGAGAAACTGTGCTCCAAGTCGTCCATAACCGCGGACACGGCTTTCAGAAGATTTACCTAGGGTGCACAAATAGCAACACACACTCGATCAACCTCGAAAACCAAATCAAAACCCAACGAGGCATTCACGAAAGCGATCACAGGATTCAGAAATATTTCAGGCCACCCCATTAAGCTACCCGAACGGTTGGCGGCTCAGACGGACTCAAGGTTTGTGGACGGTACACGACTGGGAACCCGAAAGTGTGACTGGGCTTGTCGATACAGCGACGTGTCACGATCCTAAGCATACAGTGCTCCTCGCAATCGTAAATAAAGCAGAAGCATGGCATAAGTACAGGATAGTAATAAAGCCCCAAACTACTTTGTGGCCCCAAGAAATAAGAATGAATCAAGCTCTGGCTCAGGGGGGTTCATAAGCCTCCCGGATGTGGATAGCGCGAATATTCAAGGAACAGGAATCAAGTACTGGGTCCCACGGACACAAGTGAGCATGAAAACCAAATAGCAGATATTGCTCACGGTGCCACTTTCATTAGTTATCCCATTACTACTGTGTTAAGTTGTATAGGTACCTCGTTATCCATCAGACACTCACATACCCTACGCATGCTGTTCTACGACCCGCATGGCTCAAACAACTCCTGTAGTAATGGCTCATGGGATGGAGGGACGAGCTTCGGTGGGGTTTAAAAATAAAGGCTATGCAATACTTGGGATTCAGTTTAATGCAATCGCGACTCAATGATGCAAGAATAAGATAGAGGCAATAGGTACTATATGTATGCAAGCATGTGGTAGTGCTTGCCTGGCAGCTCAGTTGAAGCGAGAGAAGGATCTGGGTAGTGCTCCTGGGTTTCTTGATATATCCCCGCCAGCCTATTCAAGAAGAACCAAACAAACAAGGGCCAACATAAATAAAGTGCACAAGCATATGAATAAAATGCGACAAGCAAACAATCATGCCATGATGAATGATGCACAATTTGCATGGCAATAAAGTAGCATGGCATGGGTGAGGTGTGGAATACAAGAATAAGGCATTCTATTGAGTTTTAGTCACATTTTATACTTGAATAAGTTTCTGTATACTTTATATTTATATGATGCATGCTGCAATTCAGAACATGGAATGCATAAACAGAAAGGTCTCGTCGCGCTGATCGATTTAGACATATTATTTGTTAAATTTGGAGTTATAAAACAAAAGTTATTAATTAATTAAGGAAAAGGGCATTTTATTGTAATTTTAATCAACTCGAAATTTAAAGTGTTCAAATAATATTTTGAATGGTAGATTTGAAATCCTCACATTTTTCTGATTTCAAAACATATATTACATGTTTAATTTGGAATTGTATTTTAAAAGTTATTTAAAAACAGATTTGAATTTGAATTTAAATAATTTCTGAAAAGGTTTATTTTAAAACAGAAAACAGAAACGTTTTGTTACTCAACCTAGACCTAGCCACAGTCATTGAAAAGTGGGGCCAGGGCTGACAACAGCGGATAAACCCTTTTTTTCACCGCTAAGGCATCGCGGGCCTTGCAGCCCACGTGACAATGTAGGGAGACAGGGAAAGACAGGTGGGGCTGAGGCTGGAGCGCGGGTTGTGAACGGGAAAAGCCGGGGGTTTTCTGTAAACGCGCTGGCGTGGCTGACTGGTGGGGCTAGCGAGGAGCGCGGGTTGAGCAGGTAAAAACTAGGGGGGGTAAGTGCAAAAGGGGCCGCGGGCACTGTTGTTCTTCTCTACGTGTTCTGATGAGAGATCGGTGTCAGCGATCGCGGATCTTGAGGTTTGACCGCTGCACGCAGTGCGCGACGAGGGCTGGAACCAGTGCGGCTGGTGAGGGGAGGTTGCTAGGAGGGGGATGGGCGGCTAGACGAGGCTCTTCGCGACTCGACGACGCAGAGGACGCACGCGCACACGACGCACCGAGAGCGCTCGACGGTTGTTCCGGCGAGAACAGGGAGCCACGGCGAGGACGGAGGTGTCAGGGAGGATCGTGGGCTCACCGCGGGGTTGTTGGTGCGGTCCGATCGGTCAGAGGAGTGGCCGATCGTCGACGACGCAGACGTTCCGGCGGGCTAGGGTTTGGCGGTGTGGCGGCGTGGCGTTCCAGCCCTTCTCCTCCTCGACGGCGTGTCCAGGGTGAAGCAGAGGGATGCCCTTGGTCTTCCAGTCCACCTCCTCGATGCGCTTGACGGCCGGAACGACGAAGACGACGACGTGCTGGCGGCGGCCGGCGAGAGAGGGTGGGCGTCGGTGGAGAGGGAGGAGAGGAGCGGCAGGGCTCTAGGCGGATCTGGGAGGGGCAGAGGAGTCGTGTGGATGAGGGCAAGCGAGAGAGAGGGAGGAGGTGGCGTGCGGGAGTGGGTAGAGGAAAAAGGTGGTCTCCGCCACCTTTTCTCCCCTCCTCTCACGTGGTTGTCGTGAGGCTAGGGGGCAGCGAATGGCTGCCAGGTGGGACCAGAGAGGCGTCAAGGAGGGGTAGGCTCGGGTGGGGATGCTGGCAGAGAGAAGGAGAGAGGGGAGGTAGGCTCGGGTGAGCTAGGGTTGGTGCTAGTGGGGGCTCGGGTTAGGGTTGTTAGGGTTGGGTTAGGTAGCTGGGGTTGGATGGAGGGGTAGATGTGGAGGGGTGGGGTATGGGTGTAAGCACACACGCATGGGTAAGGTTTAGGTGTAGATGCTTAGGTTTGATTCAAAACAAACAAAACCAAGGGAGGTTAAAAGAGAGAAAAGAATGAGAGGAAGCAAGTGTTCATGGCCCATGCATGTATGAACCTATGTTTGCTAGTTGTGAGAACAACTACAATATAACATTGGCCATGGTTCCAACCAACTCCCTAAATGGAGATAAAACCCAAAAGAGAGGTTTATGGAAGCTTTATCATCCACATGGTGTATTTTGGTTCATGAGCATACTTGAATAAAGGTGGCTCATGCTAGTGTGTATAACCCACTTTTATTTGACACATCCACTCTAAATTCAAATAAGCTCACAAATGCAAATAAGGCCATATGGAAGGTAAAATGAAGATTCTACTCACATGACATTCAAAGGTGACCATGAGGCTCCACATAATTAATATTGTGAAAACAACATACTTCATATATGGAACATGTAGACATAGAATGGATCCACTCCAACACATATGAGCTAGATTTAAATAGCAAAAGAAAAGCAATGGCTCATATATGACTAGGGTGGTGGAATTTAGATGAAGCCAAAGAAAGGTGGTGGAGTTGAAAGAGAAATGCCCCCAACTCAACTTGGGTATCAAGCATTTATCAAAAACCAAATACAATGTATCAAGAGGCAACTACAATTAATAATGCATATGAGATAAGAACCAAATCAAAAAAGGGTTTTATATGATGCTCAAATGCAAGGTGGCATGATGACATGAGCATGATATAATTATGATGCAACAATTATATGTAGGAAGTAGCATTATATAGACTAGGCTAGTAGCATTGCAATTGTTAGACAATTGGGATGCTACAACTCTCCACCACTAAACAAGAATCTCGCCCCGAGATTCCTAGGAAAAAGAAAACAACACAAGGAGAGGCGGGTGTTCGAACGAAGGTGACCCTCACGTTCCCAAGTTGATGAACAACGGAAAAACTTGCTAGACTTGCTGCGAGTCTTGCGTTTTGCTTGAGAGACAACGGTTAGAAGAGTTGAAGGATTGTCGTGAGACAAGAAGGATAGGATAGACATAGCTCCGGTTTTCTCAAGAAACATCATAAAAGAATAGAACCACTTGTGAAAGAAAGGATAAGATGATGTATCATGGATAAAGAAAGACACACCATTAAGATTAAAGATTTACTGATACGAGAGAGGATGAATCTTTGTCTCGCCGGAAGAAAGAGCTAGGTTGGAGAGGTTTGAACCACTATGACAATAGCATCGTATCTTCTCTCGGATTTGAGAAATGAAGTACGGAAACAATATTGCCTTCAAACAATAGAGTCCCTTGATATCAACAGAAAGATTTAGTTAGACATTGTTGGATTAGATTCTTCTTGCGCCGGTAAGAACCAAAGGATCACGCAATTGAGGTGCGCGGATATAACTTCCAGAGACGGATGTGAAGCCAGATCATGGTGGAATCCCGAGAAGCAAAGAATATGGAGGATCTGGAGTTTATTGTAGATATACTTATTGCTTTCTTTAGCCTTGAGGCTAACGCAATATATTTGCGGCTGATGGCATCAACCATAATTGGCTTTACCACAGAAAAAGAATGGATGAAACAAAGAGAGATAGTTTCCTTTCATCTTGTTTGGGGATGCCGAGCATCGATCGAATGACGAGGACAGAAAAGAGTTTGCGTTTGTTTCCGCCAGATAATTGAAGATTTTGCTCCATCTAGAATAGACAGACCACCAACAAGAGATTATTGATTACTTTCTTCGAGAGAGCACTCCGGAAAAACAAGGACGGAAGTAAAAGTATCGAGGGATAAAGGCCACTTCTAACTTCCGTGGAATGAGTGAAATCACATTAATTCACCAATTCAATGTACAAGAGCGAATGATAAGAGTAGTGGTATGGTAGCTACTCCATCCCGCACTCAAAGCATTACTCCGCACATGAATAAGAAAACCATGCAACCAACTACCGAAACAGACTGAAGGTATTGACAATAACTCATGGAACTTCGTTAGAAAACAAGGATAGCTGCAAAAGATTCGCCGGATTCATAGATAGATAAAGATGATGATGTTGTCGTCATGTCGGAAGTACCAAGACGCCGGAAAGATATGAAGGAAGATTACGGAGAACAACTGCAAGATTCAACAGCTACAGAAAAGATAGCACCAACTTGAACGGAAGGAATACAAGATCTAGAAGGTCTCCATGGCCTCCGGTGGATTGAGCATAGACGATAGAGCGAGAGGGTTTCAAGAGATTACTTGACAAGACTGAGGTGAAAGAACTCCATGTTCTTCTTGAAATGATTGAGAAAGATTTAGCGGTCTTGAAGAAATCTACGGCGGAACGACGATGATAACTCGCCAACAAGGAAAAACTCTAGGTTTGATTGAAGATGGAAGATGGAATTAACAATGGACTTGCTGATTCCAGAGTTGAAGTAATGTATTTAGCAGAAGGACGTGGCCGAGATAGGTGACTTCAAAAAGTCAGAATTCTCACTTTGAGACTTTGCACACAGGCATTGCTCACGAAGCTCGAGAGAAAGAGACACAGATGATCTTCCATGTCCTTCCATTGATATCGAATAGGCAAGCATATTATCAACATATACCACCATGGATTAACAGGATATTCCCAGAATATCAAGTTCAAGAGGCGGGAGAAACGAACAAATGCTCGAAACACTTTCTGAGCTCAACGCTCTTAGAAAGATCGATATTAAGATCACGGGTTCGTGTTGAAGAAGATGCACTAGAAGAATAGATTATCTGGTCCTTCGGAAGAAAAAGAGATGTCACCTGGTTCACATTGTCGATTGGATCACCGGTTACGAAGATAAAGAGATCTTGGATAAAGAAACGATGACAGCTCATACCTCAAGCAAAGCTATCAGAGACAAAAAAGATGCAATTCCCTCGTCTCAAAGAGAATTTTGCAGATATGGAGTTCAAAAAGATGTGCAGCATGATGGACAGATGATAGACCGCCGTAGTGCCTTGAGAAACTCCGGATTGCCAAAGATGCTTGAATATGCATAGATATGATCACGGTGTACTCAAAATCATAGGAGATAACCGTCACCATTTGGAGGATAGTGGTGATTGCATTTTCCATAGTCCACTCATGATAAGTGTCATATAGCTATGCCGAGAACCAAATTACAATCACCAGCATCGGATCGACACATGTTATGTAATTATCCCAAGAGAATTGGAGATGAAAAGAAACTCCAGAATTAAGCGCCGGTGACAAAAGAATGAGTTGGCATGGACATGCTGATAAAAGGAAGTTAGATAATGTTTCACACATGACTGAAAAGGAGTGTGGAAGCACAGATGTATCAAAGAAAATTTTTCCACATTTTTCGGCATTAAACTACCAATAGATGCGCAAAATCACTTATCAGGTAGAGATTAGCAACTCCACATTCTGTGAAAGCATGCTGGAAGGAAGAACACCCTTAAGAAGATGGCACCGGTTAACAAGGAGTCAGATAGATCACGCCGGTTTTCAAAAGCCTGTCAGCATGGAATGTACCAACAGTTGATAACCAAAGGCAGATTGTGATAACAAATTGGATGCAACAGATAGACAAGGAATCACACACACACACACTTTCTATGGTACTACGGAAACCCAGAACACGTGAATCCTAGTTTGAATTTTAAGAAGAGGATTGAAAATGTTACACTTCCTTACCAGAAAAGGGTGGGTGGTTGGGTAAGAAGAAAAATGGAAGCAGTCCTACTCTCACGTTTTGTTTTTCCCTAGTATACATAGCTACCAAAATATTTGCTAGACTGACAATGACCATTTGGCTGAGACCCTGAAGGGCGGGACCGCTCTGGTACCAATTGTAACTACCTCGGTGAATTACACTCTTAGTTACAAGCCTGGATGAGCGGAAATGGTTAAAATAGTATGGTGGGGCCAAATGCCACTCACAGGTAGACCTTTCGGCCGTCCTAACCATTTCCAAACATCGGGACAAGAACGAAGCGAATCGGCGAAGGGATCAACTACATACACAAATGAGTATGTATGCAAGCCACCATACAACAGTCCTCGAGCCATTCCATCTAAAAAGAAATAGAAATATTGCAACGCATACACGGCATGATCCAAATATCCTAGATAGATATAATAGTTTAGGATATCTCCTCATACATCAAACATCGAGTATCGTGAAGGAAAACAAGATCCGAGTACGGATAAGAAGCAAATCGGCATAAGATGCCCCATAAATAAACACATCCCGCCCACAAATCTCACGGATCCCCGTTCCTGGAATCTCTACACCGAATGATCGTTGCCCACATCGTCCGTCTCCTCCACCCAATATCCATCTTGCGAGTTTACCTGTTCATCTGAATCAAACAATTTATCGTGTGAGACCCTAGGGGTACTCAGCAAGTCTTTATGCCTCTAAAGGGGACACAACCTGGGGTGACGCAATTGCAGCAAAAGATAATACCTAACAATTCTATAGATACTCGCTAACCATCCGCCTAACCAAAGATAGACGGATGTCCGTGAATTAATAACAACAGTTATAACAGTAATATTAACAGATCCATCCTCCTCCTCGCTTACCAACGAGGAAGCGGACGAACAGCCCCCCATCCGTTGGCAGTTTTATTATCCATTCCATGAGTGTTGCACTATTTACTAGCCAGGTACTTAGTCAAATTAAAAGCGGTACTTTAGTTATACTTGTCTATGATCGAGAAACTGTGCTCCAAGTCGTCCATAACCGCGGACACGGCTTTCAGAAAGATTTACCTGTGGGTGCACAAATAGCAACACACACTCGATCAACCTCGGAAAAACCAAATCAAAACCCAACGAGGCATTCACGACAAAGCGATCACAGGATTCAGAAATGTTTCAGGGGGCCACCCCATTAAGCTACCCGCAACGAAGTTGGCCGGCTCCGAGACGGACTCAAGGTTTGTGTGGACGGCTGTAAACGACTGGGAACCCGAAAGTGTGACTGGGCTTGTCGATCTGAAACGTGTCACGATCCTAACAGCAGTCTGAGTGCTCCTCGCACAATCGTAAATAAAGCAGTAAAGCATGGCATAAGTACAGGATAGTAATAAAGCCCCAAACTACTTTGTGGCCCCAAGAAATAAGAATGAATCAAGCTCGCTCGGGGGTTCATAAGCCTCCGGATGTGGATAGCGCGAATATTCAAGGAACAGGAATCAAGTACTCGGGGTCCTACGGGACACAAGTGAGCATGAAAAACCAAATAGCAGATATGGCTCACCGGTGCCACTTTCATTAGTTATCCCATTACTACTCAGGTTAAGTTGTATATGTACCTCGTTATCCATCAGACACTCACATACCCTACGCATGCTGTTCTACGACCCGCATGGCTCAAACAACTCCTGTAGTAATGGCTCATGGGATGGAGGGACGAGCTTCGGTGGGGTTTAAAAATAAAGGCTATGCAATACTTGGGATTCAGTTTAATGCAATCGCGACTCAATGATGCAAGAATAAGATAGAGGCAATAGGTACTATATGTATGCAAGCATGTGGTAGTGCTTGCCTGGCAGCTCAGTTGAAGCGAGAGAAGGATCTGGGTAGTGCTCCTGGGTTTCTTGATATATCCCCTGCTCAGCGTCTATTCGAAGAAGAACCAAACAAACAAGGGCCAACATAAATAAAGTGCACAAGCATATGAATAAAATGCGACAAGCAAACAATCATGCCATGATGAATGATGCACAATTTGCATGGCAATAAAGTAGCATGGCATGGGTGAGGTGTGGAATACAAGAATAAGGCATTCTATTGAGTTTTAGTCACATTTTATACTTGAATAAGTTGCTGTATACTTTATATTTATATGATGCATGCTGCAATTCAGAACATGGAATGCATAAACAGAAAGGTCTCGTCACGCTGATCGATTTAGACATATTATTTGTTAAATTTGGAGTTATAAAACAAAAGTTATTAATTAATTAAGGAAAAGGGCATTTTATTGTAATTTTAATCAACTCGAAATTTAAAGTGTTCAAATAATATTTTGAATGGTAGATTTGAAATCCTCACATTTTTCTGATTTCAAAACATATATTACATGTTTAATTTGGAATTGTATTTTAAAAGTTATTTAAAAACAGATTTGAATTTGAATTTAAATAATTTCTGAAAAGGTTTATTTTAAAATGTAAAATGAACGTTTTGTTACTCAGCCCAGACCTAGCCACAGTCATTGAAAAGTGGGGTCAGGGCTGAGTGGGACACAGTGCGCGGATAAACCCTTTTTTTTTCATGCATAGCTTGAGGTGAGGGTGGGCTGGCTATGAGCCACAGTGTCACGGAAACAGGGAGAGGCAGGAGACAGGGAAATTTGAGGCTGGAGCGCTTGAACAGGAAAAGCCGGGGGGGTTTTTGTAAACGCGCTGGCGTGGCTGACTGGTGGGGCTAGCGAGGAGCGTGGGTTGAGCAGGTAAAAACTAGGGGGGGGTAAGTGCAAAAGGGGTCGCGGGCACTTTTGTTCTTCTCTGTGTGTTCTGACGAGAGATCAGTGTCAGCGATCGGCGCGCGGCGCGAGGGTTCGACCGCGCGACCTGCGGGGTGCGCGACGAGGGCTGGAACCAGTGCGGCTGGTGAGGGGAGGTTGCTAGGAGGGGGATGGGCGGCTAGATGAGGCTCTTCGCGACGCGACGACGCAGAGGACGCACGCGCACGCGACGCACCGAGAGCGCTCGACGGTTGTTCCGGCGAGAACAGGGAGCCACGGCGAGGACAGAGGTGTCAGGGAGGATCGAGGGCTCACCGCGGGGTTGTTGGTGCGGTCGGATCGGGCAGAGGAGTGGCCGATCGTCGACGACGCAGACGTTCCGGCGGGCTAGGGTTTGGCGACGGTGGCGGCGGTACCGGCGGTTCCAGCCCTTCTCCTCCTCGACGGCGTGTCCAGGGTGAAGCAGAGGGATGCCCTTGGTCTTCCAGTCCACCTCCTCGACGCGCTTGACGGCCGGAACGACGAAGACGACGACGTGCTGGCGGCGGCCGGCGAGAGAGGGTGGGCGTCGGTGGAGAGGGAGGAGAGGAGCGGCAGGGCTCTGGGCGGATCTGGGAGGGGCAGAGGAGTCGTGTGGATGAGGGCAAGCGAGAGAGAGGGAGGAGGTGGCGTGCGGGAGTGGGTAGAGGAAAAAGGTGGTCTCCGCCACCTTTTCTCCCCTCCTCTCACGTGCTTGTCGTGAGGCTAGGGCAGGGCAGGCGCATGGGGCTGCCAGGTGGGACCAGAGAGCGTCCAAGGAGGGGTAGGCTCGGGTGGGGATGCTGGCAGAGAGAAGGAGAGAGGGGAGGTAGGCTCGGGTGAGCTAGGGTTGGGGCTAGTGGGGGCTCGGATTAGGGTTGTTAGGGTTGGGTTAGGTAGCTGGGGTTGGATGGAGGGGTAGATGTGGAGGGGTGGGGTATGGGTGTAAGCACACACGCATGGGTAAGGTTTAGGTGTAGATGCTTAGGTTTGATTCAAAACAAACAAAACCAAGGGAGGTTAAAAGAGAGAAAAGAATGAGAGGAAGCAAGTGTTCATGGCCCATGCATGTATGAACCTATGTTTGCTAGTTGTGAGAACAACTACAATATAACATTGGCCATGGTTCCAACCAACTCCCTAAATGGAGATAAAACCCAAAAGAGAGGTTTATGGAAGCTTTATCATCCACATGGTGTATTTTGGTTCATGAGCATACTTGAATAAAGGTGGCTCATGCTAGTGTGTATAACCCACTTTTATTTGACACAGCCACTCTAAATTCAAATAAGCTCACAAATGCAAATAAGGCCATATGGAAGGTAAAAGGAAGATTCTACTCACATGACATTCAAAGGTGACCATGAGGCTCCACATAATTAATATTGTGAAAACAACATACTTCATATATGGAACATGTAGACATAGAATGGATCCACTCCAACACATATGAGCTAGATTTAAATAGCAAAAGAAAAGCAATGGCTCATATATGACTAGGGTGGTGGAATTTAGATGAAGCCAAAGAAAGGTGGTGGAGTTGAAAGAGAAATGCCCCCAACTCAACTTGGGTATCAAGCATTTATCAAAAACCAAATACAATGTATCAAGAGGCAACTACAATTAATAATGCATATGAGATAAGAACCAAATCAAAAAAGGGTTTTATATGATGCTCAAATGCAAGGTGGCATGATGACATGAGCATGATATAATTATGATGCAACAATTATATGTAGGAAGTAGCATTATATAGACTAGGCTAGTAGCATTGCAATTGTTAGACAATTGGGATGCTACAAAGGGTATCCCGGAGGCGCTCAAACCAGTCTATGAAATTTAACCCATCTACCTTAAGTTCCACATCATGTAGGAAGGACCCGTACTCAAAGAATCCGGACATGATCTACAAGGATATTTGCAAAGGACTTTAGACTAAGCTCATAATACGAGTTCAACTTTGCAATAAAATTAGCAGTTGAGCTCCCACTAAACATATCATCCCTAAGATGGTTTTAGTGATCACACTATTCCTTTACACTATATCATCTTCGATCACCACAGCCTTTGATATTGCTGTCAAGGTAGACTATACACTTTCAATCACAACATTCTTGAGACTCATGTTCGATCTTTTGATATCCTTGTGTTCCAAGGCCATGTCTGTACAAGCTTGGCTCGCCAACTTAAACTTAGTGTATTCGTAGTGCATACATGGCTTGCAGCCAACATATGCGAACGTCGATATGTCTAGGACCCGATCGTCATGGCTTGCTTCATAACGATGGTGTTTCTTGGCAATGCACACTAATGAGAGAATACTATGGTTGGTATTCATTATGGATCATCTTATTTAATGCTAATCTTAGTGCATCTAATACTAGCACACACCAAGATGTATAAGTTATCAATATCATATGAAGATATAGTGATATGATTTCAGGGGGCCACCCCACTAAGCTACCCGCAACGAAGTTGGCCGGCTCCGGAACAGAACCAGGGTTTGTGTGGACGGCGGTAAACGACTGGGTACCCGGAAGTGTGACTGGGCTTGTCGATACAGCAAAACCGTGTCACGATCCAGAACAGTACATGTGCTCCTCGCACAATCTTAAATAAAGCAGTAAAGCATGGCATAAGTACAGGATAGTAATAAAGCCCCAAACTACTTTGTGGTCCCAATAAATAAGAAATGAATCGAGCTCGCGCTAAGGGGATTCATGGTCCCATATGCGGATAGTGCGATAGTCAAGGAACAGGTATCAAGTACTTGGGGTCCTACGGGACACAAGTGGACATAAAAACCAAATAACAGATATTACCCACTGGTGCCTCTTTCATTAGTTATCCCATTACTACTCAGGTTAAGTTGTTTAGGTACCTCGTTATCAACCAGACACTCAAATACCCTACACATGCTGTTCTACGACTCGCATGGCTCAAACAACTCCTGTAGTAAGGGCTCATGGGATGGAGGAACAAGCTCGTTGGGTTTAAAGTAAAGGCTATGCAGTACTTGGGATTCAATTTAATGCAATCGCGACTCAATGATGCAAGATTAAGATAGAGGCAATAGGTACTATATGTATGCAAGCATGTGGTAGTGCTTTCCTGGCAGCTCATTTGAAGCGAGAGACGGATCTGGGTAGTACTCCTGGGATTCCTGGTATTTCCCCTGCTCGGCGTCTATTCGGAAGAAGAACCAAACAAACAAGGGCCAACATAAATAAAGTGCACAAGCATATAAATAAAATGCGACAAGCAAACAAGCATGCCATGATGAATGATGCACAAATTACATGGCAATAATGTAGCATGGCAAGGGTGAGGTGTGGGGACAAGAATAAATCATTTTATTAATTATTTGGTCAAGTTTTATTGCCATAAACAGTTCTGATTTTTAATAATGACATGATGCATGCTTCAATTCATAACATGGAGTGCATAAACAGAACGGGCTCATCGCGCTGATCGATTTAGACATATTATTTGTCAAATTTGGAGTTATAGAATTAAAGTTCTTAATTAATTAAGAAAAGGCATTTTTATTGCATTTTTAACAATTTCGAAAAATTAAATTAGTCAAACATTATTTTGAATGGCATATTTGAAATCCTCACATTTTTCTGATTCCAAAACATATATCACATGTTAGTTTTCGAATCGGCATTAAAAAGATATGAATTATATTGTAAAAAGTCATTTTATTAATTTCTTGGAAAAAGATTTAAAGCCCAAAAATGTTTTTCATACAGCTCCAGCTAGCCCCTGTCTCATATGCGTGGGACAGACGCTGACTGGGCATGCCGAGAGAATGACAGGTGGGCCGGCGCTATGTCTGAGATCTAAAACGAAAAAGGAGAAAAAAAAGAAAAAGGGGGGCGCCAAGACTCAAACTCACGACCCCGAGGATAGCAGCCCAAAGAACTAAGGTAGGAACCAGTGGGATGGGTCAAGTTTGTTGACAGATGTGGTTTTCTTTCTATTTTAATGGGGATGTTATCGCTGTTATCTCTGAAGGAACTGACGGACGCTGGACTGAATTCGATAGCAAAATAGCGCGGCGGCGCGATCTTGCGAGCTTCCTACAGGACGCATCTCCTCATGAAAATGAGCGTGGGGCAGCTCGTTTTAAAGAGGACACCTAAGGCCACACGATGATGCAGATAACATGCGCTGGGGTGAACTGTGGAGGATGCAAACTTGTGGAGAACAGAGGCACTCGCCTACTGACGACCGGTGAGATAAACCGACAGAAAACTGCGAGAAAGTGCCAGATTTCGGGGATGATTCCGGGCAGAACAGAGCACCAAAAAGGGCGTGTGGCCACTCGAATTGAAGAGGAGGAAAAGGGCTACTAAAGTCGTTCAGGAGGTATTGCCGAAGGAGGAATAGACTAGCAGGAAACATGCGAAGAACTAAGACCGGAACGAGTGCGGTGACTATCAAAACTGACCGAGGTCTGACAGCGAGTTCGTCTGCTATTGGGAGGAGGATTCCAGGAGACACTGAGATGCTAAGGAGGTGTTGTTGGATGTTTTGGAGAGCCGGTGGTGCCCTCTTTACAGCGGCGTGCTGGAAGACTCCAGAGATGAGCTGTAGCGGATGGGATCTTGACGGAAAAAGATGGCAGATGCATGTCTGTGCGCGCGCGTTGCTGCTGTTGTTGGGCATGTCTTTGCTCAGCTGACAGCGATGTAGAGAGGTGCGTCACGGCTGCATCTGGCGTCTTGAGGGAGATGGAGGGAGGCGGTGAGGCTCACCTAGCTGGTACAGATGCGACGGCGGAGCTCGTGGGCGTCGGAGGCAACCGGTTGAAGCACCACCGGTGGCGGTGACCATGGCGGGCACGGCGGTGGCAAGCATTTTTTTGGCGAGCTCCTGGATGGTGGCTAGTTCAAGAAGAAGGAGAGCAGCAGAAGATCAGGCTGGAGCACTTGGCCAGCCTTGGGGAGCTCTAGGTCGTCGAGGTGGAGAGGTTAGGCGAGCTAGGGTTTTTAGTGTAGGCATGGCTGCCATGGGAGAGGTGGAGCTCGCCTTGGAGAGGAAGGAGAAGTGCACAGCATCCAGATCTCGATCTGAGAGGTGGTCGAGATGGTGCTGGGCGCGTGGGTTGCCGGCTTGGAGGAGGGGAAAGGAGCACATGGGGCATGTGATTGCTTTTCAAAAGCTAGAGAGGGAGGTGGTGGGCATCGGGTAGCTAGGCTCTCTCTCCATCTGTTACTAGCTGGCCATCGAGAGGGGGAGGAAGCTGGGAGGGAGCCAGGGGAGTGTGGTGCTGCGTGGTGGTGGCTGATCAATGGAGATAGGGGAGGAGAGCATCACATGGGAGTTGTGGCTTGATTAAAGTAGCAAACAAGATAATATGGCCACATACATATATATGATAGAATTAGAATGATATCAAAAGAAAGTTGACATGACAAGTTGGTGCGTGGGAAAGAATTAGAGAGACATGCCCTCAACTCAAATTGGGCATACACAATATATCAAGAACCAACTACAATGTATCAAGAGGCAAATACAATTTAAGAAATGCGTATGAGATAAGAACCAAATGAAAAGGGTTTTATATGATGCTCAAATGCAAGGTGGCATGATGACATGAGCATGATATAATGATGATGCAACTAATTATATGTAGGAAGTAGCATTATATAGACTAGGCTAGTAGCATTGCAATTTTTAGACAATTGGGATGCTACAACTCTCCCCCACTAAACAAGAATCCCGCCTCGAGATTCCTAGGAAAAAGAAAACAACACAAGGAGAGGCGGGTGTTCGGAACGAAGGTGACCCTCACGTTCCCAAGTTGATGAACAACGGAATGGTGCGACCACTACACCTTGCAAACACTTGCTAGACTTGTTGCGAGTCTGTGTTTGCTTCAAGAAACAAATGGTTAGAAGAATTGAAGGATTGTCGTAAGACAAGAAGGATAGGATGAACATAGCTCCGGTTTCTCGGGAAACATGCTAAAATAATAGAACCACTTGTGAAAGAAATAGAAAGGACGATGTATTCGGGAGAAAGAAACGACACAACATTCAGATTAAAGATTTACAGATACAAGAGCAGATAAAACTTGTCTTGCCGTAAGAAAAAGGGCTTCTTTTGGAGAAGTTATGCACTACTATGAAAGTAGCATTGTACCTTCCCTCAGATTTAGGAAAAGAAGTTTGGAGAACAATATTTCCTTCAAACAATAGAGTTCCTTGAGTTCAATGGAAAGGTTTTGGGTTAGGAGTTCTCGGATTAGATCTTTCTTGCGCCGGTAAGAACCAAAGGATCACGCAATTGAGGTGCGCGGATATCACTTCAAGAGAAGGGGAAAGCTAGTTTATGGTAGAATCCCGAGAAGAAAAGAATATGGATGATATGGAGTTTATTGTAGAGATACTTATTGCTTTCTTTAACCCTGAGGCTAATGCAATAGATTTGTGACTGATGGCATCAACCATAATTGGCTTTACCAAGAGAAAGGGATTTGTCCAGTTGAAGACCGATATAGTTTCCTTCCATCTTGTTTGAGGATGTCGAGCACCGGTGGAATGAAGAGTACCCGAAAAGATAAATGCATCTGCTTCCACTAGATAATTGAAGATTTTGCTCCATGTAGAAAGGGCGAGATCACCAACAAGAGATTATTGATTACTTTCTTCGAGAGAGCACTCCGGATAGACAAGGACGAAAGTAAAAGTATCGAGGAATAAAGGCCACTTCTAACTTCCGTGGAATGAGTTAAATTACATTAATCCGCCAATCCAATGTACAAGAGTGAATGATAAGAGTAGTTGTATGGTAGCTACTCCATCCCGCACTCAAAGCATTACTCCGCACATGAAGAGGAAAACCATGCAACCCAACTACCGAAAACGACTGAAGATTATGACAAAAAGACTCATGGAACTCCGTAGGAAAACAAAGACATGATGCAAAAGATTCGTTGGATCCAGAGTAGATAAAGATGATGATGTTGTCGTCGTGTCGGAAGATCCCAAAACACCGGCAAGGATATGAAGAAAGATTATGGAGAACAACTGCAAGATTAGGTAGATAAGGAAACAATAGCAACAACTTGAACAGAAGGATTACAAAAGATCTAGAAATTCTTCATGGCATCCGTTGGATTGAGGATAGAAGATGGAAGGAGAGGATTTCAAAAGATTACTTGACGAGACATAGGTGAAAAGAACTCTATGTTCTTCTTGAAATGATTGAGAGAGATTTAGCAGTCTTGAGGAAATCTTCAGCGGAACGACGATGATAACTCGCCAACAAGGAAATACTTCGGGTTTGATTGAAGGTGGAGGATGGAATTGACAATGGACTTGCTGATTCCAGAATTGAAGCGATGTATTTAGCAGAAGGACGTGGTCGAGATAGGTAACTTCAAGAAGCCAGAATTCACACTTTGAGAACTTTGCACACAAGCGGTGTTCTCGCAGCTTGAGAGAAAGAGACACAGATGATCTTCCATGTTCTTCCACTGATATAGAATATGCCAGCATATCATCAAGATATACCACCACGGATGAACAAAATCTTCCAAGAATATCAAGATCAAGAGGCGGGAGAACGAACAATGCTCCAAACACTTTTTGAGCTCAACGCTCTTTGAAAGATCAACATTAAGAGTAAGGATTCGTGTTGAAAGAGATGCATTGGCAGAATAGATTATCTGGTCCTTCGGAAGAGAACAAGAAATGCCACTTGGTTCACATTGTCGATTGGATCGCCGGTTACAAAGATAAAGAGATCTTGGATAAAGGAACGATGATAACTCATACATTAAGTAAAGCTATCGGCTATGAACGGATGAGATTCTCAGTTGGGGGGATACCCCCGGGTAGGGTCACTCTAGGGTATAAGGGTCGAGTTAGCCAAGGTTCGACAAGGTCAAAGCGGATGCTGGCCGGGTCACCTCAAGGCAGGCCGGATCACGGAGTAACCCAGACCAGGGGGGTCGCCTAACATTGTCTCATCCGACTTAAGGAGTAAGTCAGAAGTGCTTGTCTAACTTATATGCAGGAACAGGTGTGGCCGGATCTACTATGATCCGGGTCCTCACTTAGCTTCTGGGAGAAGGAAGGAATCTCTCTGGTCAAAAAGAAGGTCCGGTACGCACTGCATGAGCGGAGAAAGCAAGGGAAGGACCACCGGGTCATGGCCGACAAGGGTGATGACACCCATGTCGGCTGACGCGGGCGCCGCAGAGGCTTATGTTGCTAAAGCATGTGTGACGCGGGGGAAAAGCACCCCGGTCAGGTTACCACTTTGGGAGGGGGCATATTCTTAGGAATATGCCTCCACGTATGCCCTAGGCAGGGACCGAACTTCCTCTATATAAGGGGGGCTAGGTTTCTGGTAGAGGGGGTTGGTTGAGCTCTAGTTGATTTGGTGATTCCATAGTCACTGGTTGTGTTCTTTGAGGCCTTAGTGCTAGTTGATCTAGGGTTCTAGGGAAAATTAGTAGGCAAGAGGAAGAGAGCTCCTTGTTCCTCCTCTCGCCAATACAGCTCAAGGAGCACTTGTAATCTTGAGGAAATCAATACAAACTTCTATGTGGAGAATCACTCCACTATCCCTCCCTGGATTCCCCTAGCGTGTATTAGTCCCCACCTTTAGCCTATCCATGGCATCTGCCATCACACCACCACGACAGTTGGCGTGCACCGTGGGGCTAGCGGCGCTAGCAGGGGTGAAGATCCAGACGAGAAACCTCATCGGCACCGGCGAACGCATCGTCTCTGGGCTCGTTCAGCGCTTTGGAGCGCTGGATTTCGTCAGCGACAACGCTGGCTGCTTCGACACGCGCCCACTTCCGCGCAACGGCCTCTTCGTCAAGCTCGGTGCGCACAAGGTCTACGTTGCGGTGGACGTATCATGCGTTCATCCGCGCCGTCGACGCTGGGAACCACCCTCATCGTAGCTCATGAGCGCGTGACGCTCGCGCCTCGGACCATGCAGAGGTGATGATGACTGCGCCAGGTGCAGGCGCAAGCAAGGATCCAGCACCGGACCCGGAGGTAATGCCTAAGGCACCGAGGAAAGGTAGAGGACCTCCACTAGAGAGGCCTGAGAACGTACTGAGAGAAGCTATGGATAGCTTGGCTAACCCGGTAGCAGCAGTGGTAGATCCGGCACAAGCACAGGCCAAGCTAGAGGAAACTAGGCAAAAGATACTAGAGGGTGCAAAGAAAATAGCCGCGGCTTAGTAGTCGCTGAACATCACGCTGCGTGAGTATGCAAAGGCAAACAAAGTTGATACGGTAAAAGTAAAGGGAGAAATCTCATAAGCGAGATGAACAGAGAAGGTGATGATGGAGCAGAAGGGTCGGAAAACTATCTGTCTGTGGGGTTACCGAAGTATAGTACCCCGGCAAAGAACCTCAGAGCAGCAGATGCGGCTGCATCCGAGTTAGAGGGTCTGACGGGTGAGGCCCGTCAGAGACAGCAAGATAGGGTTAACGAGCTGGTTTGGATCGCGAACAGACAGAACGAAGAGCTGCTGAGAGTTAACCCGGAGAGAGCTGGAGCTTCCAAAATCGTCCATTCGGTGATGGGTAACCCGGAGAAATCCGCTGGAGCCGCATCATCGCCTCATGGTGGTCCAAGGAGAGAAGAGGTAGTAACCTCGGCCAGACGAAACAAACAGATCGTCCCTTACGACCCGACGCATGCGGGAAAGGAAAAAGAAATGCGGAAAAATGATGATCGACGGAGTGTGAGCCAAGGTGAAGCTGGCCGAGGTAATCACGACCAAGGCAATGCCGGTCAAGGGAACGCTGCCAACGGCAATGCCGGACAGCGAAACTCCACAGGAGCAGGACAACCGCAGCAGCGGAATATACCAAGGCAAGAGCAAAGTGCCGGCCGAGGTATGCAACAGAAAGGTGCACAACGAGAGCAGAACCGATACAACGACGGTGATTCGGAGATGGTGAACGCAGGGTACCCCAGACTGGATTATCATGTGATAGGGTCAAGATTGGGAAGCAGGGATTTAATGCCGGATGACGCCAGGTTAAAACTGGATCGCCTGTATATGTCAGAACAAATCGAATGTCAAGGTCCCCTGGGTCCAGCATGCTTTGGACCCCGGATCATGAAGGAGCCACCGGTACCAAACTTCCAATTACCCAGAGGCATGAAGACGTATGACGGCAGTACCAAGCCGGAGGATTGGCTGATAAACTATGCTACGGCTGTGAAAATTGCCACAGGCAACTTGAGATGGGATGTACGATACGTACCCCAGATGTTGGAAGGTCCGGCCAGAGTATGGCTGAATAATTTACCACCCGGAAGCATCAACTGCTGGATAGATTTTGAAGAAATGTTTATCAGCAACTTCTCAAGTACATATCAGAGGCCGAATAGACCGCAGACCCTAGCAATGTGCAAGCAAAGACCTAACGAGACGGATCGTGAATTCTTGACCCGGTGGTGTACCGTGAGAAACTCGTGTGAGGGTGTCATAGAGTCACAGGCCATAGCGTGGTTTGCACAAGGGTGCAGATATGGCAGCGAGTTGTGGATGAAATTGCAAAGGAAAATGCCAATTAGGTTGGTAGAGATGATCCGGATTGCAGATTCATATGCTTTGGGCGATCCGACTCAACCTAGGCTCACGTCAAATGAGTCAAACGAGGAATACTATCAGAGGGATGGAGCTGGGTCATCCCGGAGGAACGATTAGAGAGGAAAAAGGAGAGATGATAGACCGGATCATCGCTACGATTCGCAACAAGTTGCAGCTATGAATCAAGATCAACCCGGAGCAGGGAGCAACCAACGCCAGAGAACGGGAGGGCAATGGACTCCAAGAAATGATGGTAAGAAAACATGGACTCCAGAGCAAAAGAAACAGTGGCAGGAAAAGAAAGACCGTCTGAGGTATACCTACGAGTCAATGTTGGACCAGCCGTGTAAGTTCCACACGCCAAATCCGAATAGCCCGGCGGGTCACACAACGAGGCAATGTGAGTGGATGCGTAAGATAGAACAAGGTGGTTCGGGGAATGCTCAGGCATCCCGGAATGATCAACCTCGGTAGGAGTTACCTCGACAGCAGTTGCTCTCCGGGGCGAACACGCAACAGCTAATGTTGCCTCCCCCTCCGCCGAGGTATGACAACAATGAGAGAAGGGATGCAGTGCATCAGGTGGAAAATCAGCAACAACCGGATCAGAGGTACCCCGGAAACGAGGGAAGGAATGAGTACATGGAACATCACCAGAGTTATTGTGTGTTCACGACTGAGGAAACAGATAGAAAGAGCTTGCAGCGCCGACATATGGAGGTCAATGCGGTCATGCAGACATGCCTTGGTCGGATCAGGAAATCACCTGGAACATCAAAGATCATCCTAAACTTATGCCGAGTCTAGGTTCGTATGCGCTAGTGCTAGATCCGACATTCATTGGACCGAACATCAATGTGAGGTTCTCCAAGGTACTAATTAATAATGGCAGTAGCATTAACATAATATATGCGGATACGATGCGCAAGTTGGGCATCTCGGAGAACATGCTCCAGGCTACGAGAACAACTTTCCATGGCATTGTACTAGGCATTTCTTATGAGCCCATAGGCAAAGTCCGGGTCGACGTGCTATTCGACACAAGGGATAACTGCCGAACTGAAAATCTGGAGTTTGAGGTGGTGAACTTGGAAAGTGCATATCACGCGTTACTCAGAAGACCAGCATTGAACAAGTTCATGGCAAGCTGCCACATCAGTTATCTGAAGATGAAGTTGCCCGGGCCAAATGGAGTGATTACCATTGCTGGAGATTTCCGACGTTCCATTGAGTGTGCTTCAGCCGGGTCTAACCTAGCCGAGTCACTCGTGATTGCGCAAGAGAAAAGAAAAATCCAAGAGGTGGCGGCATTAGTTCAGTCCGCGCAGCAATATATGCCGGCGTTAAGTAACCCGCATGGCAGCATTTCATTTCAAGCCGCAAAGGACACCAAGAAGGTTCCAGTTGATAACATGTTCCCGGAGCACACCGTAACAATTGGTGCCGGGTTAACTGACAAATAGGAAAGCGAGCTCGTCAACTTCCTCCGTGAGAATCGGGATATTTTTGCTTGGTCTACATAGGACTTGCATGGTGTTCCGAGGGAGTTGGCCGAGCACTCTTTGAATGTAAGACCGGGAGCAAGGCCAGTGAAGCAACCTCTCCGCCGCTTCGCCGAGGATAGGAGAAAAGTAATTGGAGACGAGATAGCTTGATTGCTAGCAGCAGGATTTATCATGGAGGTACTATATCCGGATTGGCTCTCTAATTCGGTGCTGGTAGGAAAGAAGAAGGACGATCCGAACGTGGCAGTGGTTTGGCATATGTGTATCGATTACACGAACCTGAACAAGGCGTGTCCAAAAGATCCATTTCCACTGCCGAGGATAGATCAGGTCATAGACTCGAACGCGGGATGTGAACTGTTGTCATTCATTGATGCATATTCTGGTTTCCACCAGATACCTCTGAACCCGGATGATCAAATAAAGACTGCATTTATTACCCCGTACGGGGCTTACTGCTATCGCACTATGTCGTTCGGTTTACGTAATGCAGGTGCAACATACCAAAGATGTATGCAAAAATGTTTGCACGACCAAATAGGTCAAAACGTACAAGTATACGTGGATGATGTGGTTATCAAGACCAAGGAAAGCACAACGCTCCTTGACGACATAAGGCAAACATTTGGGAACTTGAGAAGGTTCCGGATGAAGCTTAACCCGGAAAAATGTACCTTCGGTGTCCTGGCTAGAAAATTACTCGGATTTCTCGTCTCCAGCCGAGGTATCGAAGTTAATCCAACTAAGATCCGAGCCATCGAACGAATGGAGCTACCGAAGTGTCTTAACGATGTCCAGAAGTTCCTTTGGATGCACAGCATCGTTGAGTCGGTTGTATGTCGGTTGGGAGAAAAGCCGCCTCTCTACCAACTCATGAAAAATCGGATAAATTCGTTTGGGCCATACGGGCCGTTGAAGCCTTTGCCCACTTAAAAAGATGTTGGCCCTTTGCACGGTGTTAGCCTCTCCACTATCAAAGGAGCCAATGTTGCTCTACATAGCGCAACCAACCGAGTTGTAAGTGCGTGATTGTAGTGGAGCGACAAAGAGGTAAGTCGGTCTGAAGGTCGATATATTACTTGAGCGAGGTATTGTCTGCCTCAAAACAGAACTACCCGCACTTTCAAAAGGTGGCGTATGGTGTCTATATGGTGGTGAAGAAGTTAAAGCATTACTTTGAGGAGCACCCCATCAAAGTAATATGTGAAGCTCCCATATCCGAGATAATGGGTAACAAGGATGTGAGTGGCAGAATTGCAAAATGGGCAATTGAGCTAGCCCTTATGCGCTAATATGACGAGAAGAAGCGATCAAGTCCTAGGTGTGACGGACTTTTTTGTGGATTGGGCGGTACAATCTGAACCAGCCACCAGATCCGAACTCTTTGGAGGATGCACTTTGTGGTCGAAAACCAAAACCCGGATTAGGCGCCGGGGTTGTGCTTTCCTCGCCAAAGAAGGATCAGCTAAAGTACGTGTGCAGATCCATTTGTGGCATCGAACAATGTCTGAGTATGAGGCTCTTGTGCATGGGCTCAAAGTGGCAAAAGAGATTGGCATCGTCGGATAATATGCTTTGGCGACTCGGATCTGGTGGTGCAGCGGTGTCCGGTGTGGGGCCTGGATCAAACATGGCACTATACAAATTTCACGTCTGCGAAGATATCTGGTTACTTGAGGGTGTGAATTTCACCATGTACCCAGTGGAAAAACGCAGGCTGCCGACATGTTGTCGGCTCGGATCGACCAGAGCAATTCCACGGGTGTAGCATTGGAACACCTCAGAAAACCATCTATCGTAGCCGTCCCGGGAACCGACTCGGTCTATGTCCCGGAAAATCTGGAATCGAGCTGAGCCCATGGACATTGACACGGGAGGTGTCTGCGAGACCGGGGCTGCATCAGCAAACCCGGGACTGCCTTGGCAAATCCGGGACTACCTCGCTAGACCGGGGACTACTCGATGTGATCCGCTGAAGTTATGCGGTGGATCGGATGGAAATTGATGAGGGCGTATTCCCTCCTGGCGATACCAGCTTGGGCCGCCTATATTCCAATTTCTGAAAGGCGGGCGTTACCCACTGAGGAGGTGTTAGCCAGGCAAACTCAGAGGAGAGCAAAGGCATACACGATCATCAATTTCGAGCTGTACAAACGGAGTGTAACCAACATCCTCCAGCAATGTGTTGACCCAGAAGAAGGACTTGACATCCTCCGAGATATACACCAAGGAGAATGCGGGCATCATGCCTCATCCCGAGCCTTGGTGGCAAAGGCGTTCTGGCATGGATTCTACTGGCCAAGCGCCTTAGAACAAGCAGAAGATCTGGTGAGAAAATGCAATGGTTGTCAAAGGTACGCCACCAAGACACATATGCCTATGTCGGAACTCAAGACCATACCAATTACGTGGCCATTTGCTGTATGGTGCTTGGATATGGTTGGCCCGTTCAAACCAGTAAGAGGAAACATGACACACATTTTGGTCATGGTGGACAAGTTTACAAAATGGATTGAAATGAAACCTATAAGAAAATGTGATGGAGCTACGGCCGTGACATTTCTCAAAGACATCATCTTGAGATACGGTTATCCACACAGTATTATAACTGATAATGGAACAAATTTTGCGGAAGGAGCATTTGTGCGCTTCTGCAGAGGTAAGAAGATCCGACTCGATGTCGCCTCGGTAGCCCACCCCGCATCGAATGGACAAGTGGAAAGATCCAACGGATTAGTATTATCCGGGATAAAACCCCGGCTCATTGAGACGCTGCAAAGATAAGCGGGGTGTTGGATAGAAGAACTACCAGCGGTACTGTGGAGTTTAAGAACAACTCTGAATCGATCAACAGGCTATATGCCATTTTTTCTGGTATATGGGGCAGAAGTTGTATTACCAGCCGACATAGAGCATGATTCGCCTAGGGTCACCCAATACACAGAAGCCGAAGTGCAAGAAGCCCGGCAAAATGATGTTGATCTGCTGGAGGAAGCAAGAGAACTGGTACTGTCCAGATCCGCCATATATCAGCAAAATCTCTGACACTATCATAGCCGAAAAGTGTGCCCCCGAGTCTTTTGGGAAGGCGATCTGGTGCTCCGATTGGTACAACGTACTACTGGCATGCATAAATTATCCCCCCCATGGGAAGGGGCATTCATTGTGAGCAAAGCATTGCACAATGATTCTTACTATCTTATAGATGCAAAGCCACAAGAAAAGAACAAGGCGGACATGTCTGGAGAGGAATCTAAGCGACCGTGGAATTTAGCACTACTTCGTCCCTTCTACACTTAGCTAAGAAGTGTATGTATCCGAGTCGTCTCATATGTCGGTATGTATGTCGGTAATGAGCTTATCAATGAAATAGCAGCGCCTCGAGCAGTAACTCGGGGACTGCCTTAATAACGTTTGTTGTTACTTCTTATGCGGTAGCTGGAATAAGTTGTTCTACTTAACCCGGATTAGTAATGTGTGAGCACCAAAAACCCAACTCTTCGACTTGCTGCTGTCCAACAAGAATTGGCTTCATGGCAAGCAAGAGAACAAGTTTGGAATTGCGTAGCAGATGAAAAACGAACGTTTGTTTTTCGGACTAACCCTGTATTTATTTTCAAGTTATTATGCTGAATTATTTTGAGCTAAGCCTAAAAGTTTCTAAGTATTGTTAAAACAATTTTTGAAGCTCGGGTTCGTAAATCGTAAAATCGAATCTAGGTAGACATGGACCGAGCCAGAGAATTGGACGAACAGGAAAATGAAACTCGGGGACTGCGCCCAAGTTAATCCGGCATAGAAATGTAGTAGCAAAATATCACATATCCAGCATACAATTGCACCCGGCATACCGGGGATCTGATAAATTTTCAATTTTTTGGAACTAAGGAGCAGTAGGAGGAGGAAGTTTAGTGTCGTCATTGCTGTCTTCAATATCTGAAGCATCATCTTCTCCACCCTCATCCGACCCATCTTAAATGTTCTCATTGTGCTTGTCCCCAGCGGATTCTAGGAAGCTCGGTCCTTCAACCCAGTCATGAATAGGAGAATATTGGACGAGGCTGTAGGCGCAAGCCTGGCGCCGAGCTACCCACTCCGGATCATAGGTCCATCTGGATCCGGTGCGCTGGCGTGTAAGGAGACTGAGGTCGATCTTCTCGTACCATGTGAGAATATGGTGAAGGATGGTATCAGCTGCGGCACGCCCATCGGACTCTCTCCAGAGTTCAAGATGGGTCTCAATCTCCATTAACTTCTCGACGAGAATCGCGATGGTCTCCGGGCTACTCTCTCCGGGCCAGAACATATTGAAAATGCGAACTGCGACGTCGAGGATATCCTTGCCATAATTCTTGATGATCTCCACGCGAGCTGACAGGCTGACCAATAGGTACTCCATGTCTAAGGGAATGTTCTCACCATCAAGAGTGACGGGAGTACCCCTCTCTCGGCGAAATTTGGCAACAACAACGCTTGCAATAGAAGTACCCTCTGGAAAGTGGTCTGGAAACAAAGCAAAGGAAGAAGGTAAAGAAAAGACATATGCGGTAACCCGGAGAATTATGTCGGATAAGGGAAAGGAACTTACGAGAAATATGGCTATGGATCCGGGTTAACTCCTTGATGCAGTCATCGCGTCTTTTGCGAAGTTGCTCAAGCTCAGCGTTTGCCGACCCAAGCTGGAGGTCGGATTCACTGAGTAGGTCTTGGTCCTTAGAGATCTGGAGAGTAAGGCGCTCACGCTCTTCTGTGAAGTTCTGGCCAACCTTTTGGAGCTCGGTTTGGTGCCGGGCCTTCATCTTCTCCATCTCAGCCTTGAGCTTGGCAATCTCGTCGTCCTTACTCCGGAGGAGAGCGAGCTCATCATCCTTTTTCTTCAGCTCGGCTTGATGCTGCCCTGCTTGTTCGAGAAAATGCAACATCATATCAGGCACGGGCACACTATCCTCAAGCGATGCTGAAATAGTATGTTGACCCGGCAGAGCCGAGGAATGAATGTTTGCCGAGCCAAGGACAAGAAGAAATGGAAAACACTACGAGGTCGAACAAAAGAGGACATACCCCGGATTTCCTCCAAGTTCTTCGGCATCATCTTGTTCTCAGCCTCCACCCTAGCTGCAGAAACCGAATGAGGAGATTAGTTCGGTGGAAGAAAGTGAAGAAAAACGGAGAGGTGTCGAGGGAGAAAATTACCCCTCTTTTCATGTTCTGCACTAAGTGCAACATGTTTTGCGCGTAGCATCTTGTGGGTATCCAGCAGGCGTTGGAATTCAGCGCTCGGTCGATTGGTGGTTACCTGAAAAAGTACAGAAGTGTAAAATTAGCTTGGTACATATTCGAAGTGTACAAGATCCGGGCCAAGTGGAACTTAACCCGGCTCTAGGTGTGTGCATATTCGAAGTATACAAGATCCAGGCCAAGTGGAACTTAACCCGGCTCTAGGTGTGTGCATATTCGAAGTGTACAAGATCCGGGCCAAGTGGAACTTAACCCGGCTCTAGGTGTGTGCATATTGAAGTATACAAGATCCGGGCCAAGTGGAACTTAACCCCGCTCTAGGTGTGTGCATATTGAAGTGTACAAGATCAAGCAAGTGGAACTTAACCCGGCTCTAGGTGTGTGCATATTGAAGTATACAAGATCCAGGCCAAGTGGAACTTAACACAGCTCTAGGTGTGTGCATATTAAGTATACAAGATCCGGGCCAAGTGGAACTTAACACGGCTCTAGGTGTGTGCATATTAAAGTGTACAAGATCCGGGCCAAGTGGAACTTAACCCGGCTCTAGGTGTGTGCATATTGAAGTATACAAGATCCGGGCCAAGTGGAACTTAACCCGGCTCTAGGTGTGCATATTAAAGTATACAAGATCCGGGCCAAGTGGAACTTAACCCGGCTCTAGGTGTGTGCATATTCGAAGTATACAAGATCCGGGCCAAGTGGAACTTAACCCGACTCTAGGTGTGTGCATATTCGAACTATACAAGATCTGGGCCAAGTGGAACTTAACCCGGCTCTAGGTGTGTGCATATTTGAAGTGTACAAGATCCGGGCCAAGTGGAACTTAACCCGGCTCTAAGTGTGTGCAGATTCGAAGTTTACATGCAGCTATGTTAGTTTTCTAATGAGCATCCGGCCGAGTAACAAGCTACTCCACCAGAGGCTCGAGGACTAATGGTTATTATCTACAGCATGTAAAGGAGAAACGACATACCTCCATCATTCGCCCCGTGAGGTTAATTGCCTTAGCGGCGGTATTCATCTAGGCGGAAAATTCTGCGGGGCCGAACTTTTCCGGGAGATCGTCATTGTGGACGAACTCCGCCTTGTTCCAGTTCATGATGAACTCGATAAGGCTCGGAGGGTACCGCTCGCCGGTGGGCATATGGGGTGCCACCAAGCCCTTCGCGTGAGCTTCTTTCCTCTCAACTAGGGCAAGAGCTGGGCTGGTATGCAGAACCATCTGCTGCGCATCAGTTGGCTCGGCAGGAACATCCTTCGCTGCTAGAGTTTTCTTAGGTAGCATTGATGCTAGGGTTCGCTGCCCAGCCTCGACAGATGCAGACTTGGTGGCATCCGGAGCCTTTTTGCCCTTAGCTTGCTAGGAAGAAGTAACTGCAGTGGATTTCCCCTTAGAGGCTGCTGGAGTAGTTCCTCGCTGAGGCTGAGATGACTCGGAAGAGGCGGAAGAACTTGGCACTGGAGCTCTTGTAGCTGGATTTGGAGCTGTGGTTGGTTTTCTTGGTGCGAGCAGATCTTTGGAGCGGTTTGGTCGGATCACGCTGCTGCTGGTGCTGGTGTTGAGATAGACTCGGTGGTTGCTGGTTGCGGCGATGCCGAAGTGGTGGACATCGTCGCCTCGGCTGGACCGACCCCTCATGCTCCAAGGTCGCGTTCCTCTCGATGAGGTACTGCGGAACCCGGAGCAGCCGCAGAACCCTCCGGAATAGGGCTCAGCAGGCGTGACTCGTCGTCACGAGGAGGAGAAGGGCCGGACCGAAGGGGTGAAGAGATGCTTGATCCGCTCTGAGGGACCTCCACCGGAGGCCTCAAAACGAGAATAATGTCAGAAGAGAAATTACCACGATGCAAGGAAAAGTGAGTTACGCAATGAAAAATGACTTACGCATCCGAGGTTTTGGCCTCCTTGGGTTTTCGAGCCCTCCGTGTCGGGGCTTTGCCTGCCCGCTTGGGCGATCTTGTCTCCGCCTTCTTTTGCCTTTGTGGGCTGAGAAGGTTCGGAGGAAGAACTTGATGACAGCGCTTCTTCTTCGACGCCACCAGAACCGGCTCGCCCGTAGCAAGTGGAGGATCCTCGTGGATATGCCCACCGGGGTTAGCTGATGCCGGAAAGGCAAAAGAAAGAGGGACAGCCTCAACAGGTTCAATCACGTCGACATCCGAGTCATCCTCATCATCAGGCCAATCTCTAAGAGAAGAGAATTTACCGCTGGGTCGTTTGGTAGCGTCGGTCATAAGGAGGAACATCTCCTGGTCCGGCTCCTCCTCATCTGGGATTTCTCGGTCCGGCGCCCACTTAAGGGTCGGGTCCGTACCATCCTCGAGAGTTTGCTAAAGGAACAGCTGAGAAAAAGCACGAAGAATAGAGTCAAAAGTACAACAAAAACCGACACATACTTGATCCGAAATAAGTTTGCCCCGCGAAGCTTACCGCGGGAGGGAGCCTGTCACGACAGTAGTGCTCGATTCCCCATGTCCATTCGGCGGACAAATCCTTGTGGGTGGTGAAAAGAGCCTTAACCCGGCGAAAAATCTCCGTGTTGCTCAGCTCGAAGGAGGAGGTCTGGTTGGGGTCGCGGCCGAAACTCATGTGGCACAACTTGTGGGTGCGCACGGAGGAGAGATTGGTTCGCCTGAGCGTGATCATGGCATCCTTGTTGCACAATCAGAGTTTCTTCAGCTCCATGAACCTCTTGTTAACTTGGTTGGCCAGAGCTGTGGAAACTAACAGGACCTCCTCCAGAATGTCGTGTCGTGGACCCGGGCGAGGGACGGGGAGAGCAACCGAATCAAATCTTCAGTACCCTCATTCTGGACGTAGAAGAAGGTCATCCTTTGCAGGAGTCAAGCCCGGTAACCCGCGGAAAGACGGAAAGTCTCCGGGGCGAGATGGAGGCAGCTCCGAATTGGGTGAGCTGCTTATCCTCCGACTCTACTTGGATGTTGGGGATGATGTTGCGACGAAGGCCGAAAAACCAGATCCACGGCTCCTTCTTGGGCCATAGTCCGGTGTAGCCTTCGATCGTAGAGGCAAAGGCGGAGAGAGAGGTGATAGCGTTGGCTGGGAGGTGGTGTGGCTGCAAGTGGTAGGTCCTTACGCAATCCCGGAAGAAATTGCTCACCGGCAGACCAAATCCCCGTTGGAAGTGGGACAGGAACACAACGAACTCACCCGGATTCGGTGAGGGGCTCAGCCAGCGGAGGGAGACGAGCGGGCACGCGGCAGGAATGTGCAGTCGAGAGAGCGATCAAGGTCATCTTGACAGACCCATGATCCAGCCGACGCACCGCGGTCCGCCGTGGCGGCGTCCTCCTCCATCTCCTGCTCGGCGACGACGAGCTCCTCCTCCATCATCTCGTATTCACTATCCTTGCTGGAGCTAGCGGCAGCGGAGATCTGAGGCCTGGATTGGCGTGGACCCGTGGCGAAGAAGCTGCGCAGCGGTGGCTGCGATCTGAGAGCCGGGGAAGCTTGCGGTGGTCTTGCTGCTAGAAACCTTTGAGGCAGCCGTGATCGCTAGGAAGACGAAGGAGAAAGGCAATGGGCAGAGGGGCGCAGAAGTGGAAAAATGCTAAGGGGTGCACCCCTCCGCTACTTAACCGCCCCCTGAGATGGGTGAGTGGGATCGCACTACGCCAACAAGCCACACGGTGTGGCCATGTATCACCTGCATCAGCCAATCGGGGAAAAGCCACACAGGGGGCCACAGAGTAGAAGCAATCCCATGGCTGACGCGCTGATCACTGATGCGAGGAGGCAGGCATGGCGTGACCTGCAGTGATAACTGACAATTACTGCAGCGGTTACTATGCAGGCCCTTAAAATAAGACGAGGTAATGATTAGCCTCCACGTGGGTTGGCGTATGAGAGAAGGAAACGGGGCCCGGATCAAACCATGATAACCATGGGATCCGAGCCAAAGTGGTAACCCGGCCGGCAAGTGAAAACTTGGAACATGCGAAGGGAACGTAAATCCATATAATTCGAGATAAGGAGCTAACCCGGAATTAAACGTCCAAGGCTCAAACATAAATGAACCTGATGTGGCCTTAGTGGCCAAGGCAGCTAAGACGGCACCAGCTTCGGGGACTAATGTTGGGGGGATACCCCCGGGTAGGGTCACTCCGGGGTATAAGGGCCGAGTTAGCCGAGGTTCGGCAAGGTCAGCGGATCTTGGCGGGTCACCTCAAGGCAGGCGGATCACGGAGTAACCCGGACCAGAAGTGCCTAACATTGTCTCATCCGGCTTAAGGAGTAAGTCGGAAGTGCTTGTCTAACTTATATGCAGGAACAGTGTGGTCGGATCTACTATGATCCGGTCCTCCTAACCACGGGAGAAGGAAGGAATCTCTACGGTCAAAAGAAGGTCGTCGCGCCTTGCATGGCGGAAAGCAAGGCGGGACCACCCGGTCATGGCCGACAAGAATGGCGCCCATGTCGATTGTGGCGGCATGAGGCTTACGTCGCTAAAGCATGTGTGACGCGGGAGAAAAGCACCCCGGTCGGGTTACCACTTTGGGAGGGGGCATATTCTTAGGAATATGCCTCCACGTTTGCCCTAGGCAGGGACCGGACTTCCTCTATATAAGGGGGGCTAGGTTTCTGGTAGAGGGGTTTGGTTGAGCTCTAGTTGATTTGGTGATTCCATAGTCACTGGTTATGTTCTTTGAGGCCTTAGTGCTAGTTGATCTAGGGTTCTAGGTAAAAATATTAGGCAAGAGTAAGAGAGCTCCTTCTTCCTCCTCTCTTGTCTGACTCAAGGAGCACTTGTAATCTTGAAGGAAATCAATACAAACTTCTGTGTGGAGAATCACTCCACTATCCCTCCCTGGATTCCCCTAGCGTGTATTAGTCCCCACCTTTAGCCTATCCATGGCATCTACCGTGACACCACCACGACATTCTCCTGTATCAAAGAGAACCTTGCCGATATAGAGATTAAAAGATATGAAGCACGACAATCGGATGAAATCCATCATAGTGCCTTAAGAAACCTCCAGATTGCCAAAGGTACTTGAATATGATAAAGATATGATCACGGTACAACTCAAAATCACAGGAGATAACCGCCACCATTTGGAGGATAGGGTCGATAGCATTGACCATACTCCACTCATGATAAGTGTCATATAGCTATGCCGAGAACCAAATTACAATCACAAGCATCGGATCGACACACGTTATGTATTTAGCCCAGAAGAATTGAAAATGAAGTAAAACTCCAGGATCAAGTGCCGGTGACAACAGAATGAGTTAGCATGAACATGCCGATAAAAGGAAGATAGATAATGTTTCACACACGACTGAAGAGGAGTGTGGAACCACAGATGTATCAAAGAAAAATTTCCCGCATTTTTCGGCATTAAAATACCAATAGATGCGCAACCCACTTATCAGATAGAGATCAGCAACTCCACATTCTGTGAAAGCATGCTGGAAGGAAGAACACCCTTAACAAGATGGCACCGGTTAACAAGGAGTCAGATAGATCACGTCGCTATACAACAAATCAGATAGATCGCGTCGGTTTACAAAAGCCTATCGGTATGGAATGTACCAACAATTGATAACCAAAAGGCAGATAGCGATAACAAGTTGGATGCAACAGATAGACAAGGAATTACACACACACACACAGACACACACAACCTATGGTACTACAGAACTAAGAACACGTGAATCCTAGTTTGAATTTTAGAAGAGGATTGAAAACGTTACACTTCCTTACCAGAAAAGGGTGGGTGGGTGGGTAAGAAGAAAAGTGGAAGTAGGCCTACTCTCACGTTTTGTTTTTCCCTAGTATACATAACTACCAAAATATTTGCTAGACTGACAATGACCATTTGGCTGAGACCCTGAAGGGCGGGATGGCTCTGATACCAATTGTAACAACCTCAGACCCTACGCTCTAAGTTCAAGCCTGGATGAACCAAAAGTGGTTAAAGTAAGACATGAAGCAGGCCACCACGTGTGAGGCCGTTAGCTGCCTATCCACTTCCAAGAACATCGGGACAAGAGCGAGCGGCGTAGGCAACAGGCGAAGAGATCAAATACATACACAAGTGAGTATGTATGCAAGCTACCTTACAACAGTTCTTAGAGCCATTCCATCTAAAAGAAATAGAAATATTGCAACGACATACGGCAATATCCAAATATCCTAGATAGAGATAATAGTGTAGGATAGCTCCTCATACATCAATCAACAGAGTATCAAGCGGAAGCGGGAAACAAGATCCGAGTACGGACAAGAAGAAAATCGACATAAGATGCCACATAAGTAAGCACATCCCGCCCACGGATCTCACGGATCCCCATCCTAGGAATCTCTACACCGAGTGATCGTTGCCAACATCATCTGTCTCCTCCACCTAGTATCCATCTTGCGAATACACATGTTCATCTGAATCAAACAATTTATCGTTTGAGACCCTAGGGGTACTCAGCAAGTCTTTATGCCTCTAAAGGGGACATAACCTAGGGTGACGCAATTGCAGCAAAAGATAATAACTAACAAGTCTATAGATACTCGCTAACCATTCGCCTAATCAATGATAGACGGATGTCCGTTAATTAGAAACAACAGTTATAACAGTATAAAGTAACAGATCCATCCTCCTTCTCGCTTACCAACGAGAAAGCGGACGAACAACCCATCCATTGGCAGTTTTATTAATCATTCCATGAATATTGCACTATTTACTAGTCAGATATTTAGTCAAATTAAAGACGGTACTTTAGTTATACTTGTCTATGATCCAGAAACTGTGCTCCAAGACGTCCATAACGGCAGACACGGCTTTCAGAAAGATTTACCCTGCAGGGGTGCACAAATAGCAACACACACACGATCGACCTCGGAAAAACCAAATCAAAACCCAACGAGGATTTCACGACAAAGCAATCACAAGATTCATAAAATATTTCAGGGGGCCACCCCACTAAGCTACCCACAACAAAGTTGGCCGGCTCCGGAATGGACCCAGGGTTTGTGTGGACGGCGGTAAACGACTGGGAACCCGAAAGTGTGGTGGGCTTGTCGATCCCGATAAAGCGTGTCACGATCCAAAACAATACAAGTGCTCCATGCACAATCTTAAATAAAGCAGTAAAGCATGGCATAAGTACAGGATAGTAATAAAGCCCCAAACTACTTTGTGGCCCCAAGAAATAAGAAATGAATCGAGCTCGCGCTAAGGGGATTCATGGTCCCATATGCGGATAGTGCGATAGTCAAGGAATAGGTATCAAGTACTCGGGGTCCTACGGGACACAAGTGGACATAAAAACCAAATAACAGATATTGCCCACCAGTGCCTCTTTCATTAGTTATCCCATTACTACTCAGGTTAAGTTGTTTAGATACCTCGTTATCCATCAGACACTCACATACCCTACACATGCTGTTCTACGACTCGCATGGCTCAAACAACTCCTGTAGTAAGGGCTCATGGGATGGAGGAACAAGCTCGGTGGGGTTTAAAGTAAAGGCTATGCAGTACTTGGGATTCAATTTAATGCAATCGCGACTCAATGATGCAAGAATAAGATAGAGGCAATAGGTACTATATGTATGCAAGCATGTGGTAGTGCTTGCCTGGCAGCTCAGTTGAAGCGAGAGACGGATCTTGGTAGTACTCCTGGGATTCCTGATATTTCTCCTGCTCGGCGTCTATTTGGAAGAAGAACCAAACAAACAAGGGCCAACATAAATAAAGTGCACAAGTATATAAATAAAATGCGACAAGCAAACAAGCATGCCATGATGAATGATGCACAAATTACATGGCAATAATGTAGCATGGCAAGGGTGAGGTGTGGGTACAAGAATAAATCATTTTATTAATTATTTGGTCAAGTTTTATTGCCATAAACAGTTCTGATTTTTAATAATGACATGATGGATGCTTCAGTTCATAACATGGAGTGCATAAACAGAACGGGCTCGTCGCGCTGATCGATTTAGACATATTATTTGTCAAATTTGGAGTTATAGAATTAAAGTTCTTAATTAATTAAGAAAAGGCATTTTTATTGCATTTTAAACAATTTCCAAAATTTAAATTAGTCAAACATTATTTTGAATGGCATATTTGAAATCCTCACATTTTTCTGATTCCAAAACATATATCACATGTTGGTTTTCGAATCGGCACTAAAAAGATATGTATTATATTGTAAAAAGTCATTTTTTAATTTCCTGGAAAAAGATTTAAAGCCGAAAACTGTTTTTCACACAGCTCCAGCTAGCCCCTGTCTCATATGCGTGGGACAGACGCTGACTGGGCATGCCGAGAGAATGACAGGTGGTCCGGCGCTATGTCTGAGATTTAAAACGAAAAAGTTGAAAAAGAAAAAGGGGGACACCAAGACTAGAACTCACGACCCCGAGGATAGCGACCCAAAGAACTAAGGAAGGAACCAGTGGGATGGGTCAAGTTTGTTGACAGATGGTTTTCTTTCTATTTTAATGGGGATTTTGTCGCTGTTATCTCTAAAGGAACTGACGGACGCTGGACTGAATTCGACAGCGAAACAGCACGGCGGTGCGATCTTGCGAGCTTCCTACAGGACGCATCTCCTCATGAAAATGAGCGTGGGGCAGATCATTTTAAAGAGGACACCTGAGGCCACATGATGATGCAGATAACATGCGCTGGGGTGAACTGTGGCGGACGCAAACTTGTGGAGAACAGAGGCCCTCGCCTACTGACGATCGGCGAGATAAACCAACAGAAAACTGCGAGAAAGTGCCAGATTTCGGGGATGATTCCGGGCAGCACAGAGCACCAAAAAGGGCGTGTAGCCACTCAAATTGAAGAGGAGGAAAAGGGCTACTAAAGTCGTTCAAGAGGTATTGCCGGAGGAGGAATAGACCAGAGGGAAACATGCGAAGAACTGAGACCGGAACGAGTGCGGTGACTGTCAAAACTGATCGAGGTCTGACAGCGAGTTCATCTGTTGTTGGGCGGAGGATTCCGGGAGACACTGAGATGCTAAGGAGGTGTTGTTGGATGTTTTGGAGAGCCGGTAGTGCCCTCTTTACAGTGGCGTGCTAGAAGACTCCAGAGATGAGCTGTAGCGGATGGGATCTTGACGGAAAAAGAGGCGGATGCAGTGCATTGGCGCTTTCTTTGTTGTTGTTGGGCATGTCTTTGCTGCTGGCGAGCTGCGATGCGGAAGAAGGTGCGTCGACCCAGCTGCGTCACGGCGTCGGGGATATGGAGGGAGGCGGTTAGGCTCACCTAGCTGGTACAGATGCGACGGCGGAGCTCGTGGGCGTCGGAGGCAACCGGTTGAAGCACCACCAGTGGCGGTGACCATGGCAGGCACAGCGGCGGCGAGCTCCTGGATGGTGGCTAGTTCAATAAGAAGGAGAGCAGCAGAAGATCAGGCTGGAGCACTTGGCCATCCTTGGGGAGCTCCAGATCTTCGAGGTGGAGAGGTTAGGCGAGCTAGGGTTTTTAGTGTAGGCATGGCTGCCATGGGAGAGGTGGAGCTCGCCTTGGAGAGGAAGGAGAGAGGCAGATCCGGATCTCGATCGAGAGGTGGTCGAGATGGTCTTTGGCGCTGGGCTGGAGGAGGGGAAAGGAGCACATGGGGCATGTGATTGCTTTTCAAAAGCTAGAGAGGGAGGTGGTGGGTATCGGGTAGCTAGGCTCTCTCTCCATCTGTTACTAGTTGGCCATCAAGAGGGGGAGGAAGCTGGGAGGGGGCCAGGGGAGTGTGGTGCTACGTGGTGGTGGCTGATCAAGGGAGATAGGGGTGGGGAGCATCACATGGGAGTTGTGGCTTGATTAAAGTAGCAAACAAGATAATATGGCCACATACATATTTATGATAGAATTAGAATGATATCAAAAGAAAGTTGACATGACAAGTTGGTGTGTGGGAAAGAATTAGAGAGACATGCCCTCAACTCAAATTGGGCATACACAATATATCAAGAACCAACTACAATGTATCAAGAGGCAAATACAATTTAATAAATGCGTATGACATAAGAACCAAATGAAAAGGCTTTTATATGATGCTCAAATGCAAGGTGGCATGATGACATGAGCATGATATAATGATGATGCAACTAATTATATGTAGGAAGTAGCATTATATATACTAGGCTAGTAGCATTGCAATTGTTAGACAATTGGGATGCTACACTTGGCCAAGTAGATGCTAGCAACTCCAAGAGTTAGTATTTATGCTCGATAGTGGGTTCATGCCTCTGGTAATCTGGGGAAGTGACAGAAATTTCTAAGGTACTAGATGTGTTGTTGCTACTAGGGAGAAAACAACAATCCTTTGTTCATAGAACAATCGTATTGTTTACTTTACATGCAGTTCGTAAAGCAATAATCTGTTGCTTGCAACTTAATACTGGAGGGGGTTCGGATGATAACCTGAAGCTGGATTATTAGTTATAGATACAGTTGGATGGCGGTCTATGTATTATGTTGTAATGCCCAATCAAGTCTCAAAGGAGTCAAGATGATTAGTATATGCATGTATTTCTTTCTCGGTGTTTATCAATTGGCCCGCTGTAATTTGTTCACCCAGCATGTTATTTATCTAAGGAGAGACACCTCTAGTGAACTATGGATCCCGGTCCTTTTTCTTTACATACAATCAATAAACTGTTTCTGCTTTGTGTTTACTTTCTGCAAACTATTACTTCTTTCCATTCGATACGTTTAATCCTTTGTTTTCCGCAAAACACGGTGAGATTGACAACCTCATCGCAAGTTGGGGACAGAGTTCTATGGTTATGCTGTGCAGGTTTCCACGTTGCTACTAGCACCGGTAGTGCGCCCTGCCAAAGCTCAGCTAGTAACACCTTTGGGGTGTTTCCTTGCTCCTACTGGTTTGATTAAACCTTGGTTTCATAACTGAAGGAAAACTTACTGATGTGCTCATTATACCTTCCTCTTGGGGTTCCCAATGAGCTGGAGCGCATCAAGATCTTTTCTGGCGCCGTTGCCGGGGAGTCAAGGACATCTTCACAAGGGGAGTCCCTCATAACCAATCTCTTTACTTTGTTGTTTTTGTTTTGCTTAGCTTCCTTTTTGCTTTGTTTGCTTGTTTTGTTCTTCAAAAACACAAAAAAAAATAGTTTTACTTGTTTGCTTTCTTATTTCAAAAACACAAAAAAATTAAGTCTCCTTTAGTAGTCACCTCTCCCCTTGCTCACCATGTTGATCCCTACATTCACCCAGAAAGACCTTCCAGTTGGTAGTGGTTCTATAATTGGGAAAGATAACATTGAAGAATTCTTTAATCATGTTAGTAAGCATGAAGATACTGAGGATAGATCCCTTGCAGAACTTGCCCCAAACTATGATATTGCTGCAGCTTCTTTAATTCACATGTTAGAAGCTAGGTTTGTTAACCTCAACCCCTTAATGCAAGTAATGTTTCTTAAGCTTAAAGAAATTGAGGACCCTGAAAAGAGGGATTTTATTCTAGAAACTTTGTTTGAGGAGTTCTATGATGTTGCCAAGGAAGCTAGAAAAGTCTTTGGATGTTTCAATATGCTAGGCTCATGTGTAGATGTTGTTGGTACACGAGAAAACATGAACAAAACCGAACCTAATGGGGAGGAACCTAAGATACCAATACCCTTCAAACTAGTAGCAATACATGATGCCATAGAAAAGAATCTTGATTGGATTGTTCCTGCAAACCCTTTTTATGAGAATACTGAACCTAAGAGCATTGAGAGAGGATCCTCTAGAACTTATTTGGATGATATACCTTGCCTTGTTGAAAATATTTCTGGTATTGATCTTAATGCTTCTTCATTTGAGAACACTTGATTCTTTCTTTGCTTCTTATGCCTAACTTAAAGGCGTTAAAGAAAAGTACTTATTGGGAGATAACCCAAAAGTTTTATATGAGTCTTGGAAATAACCTCTCCTTATCCTTTTTATTTGCTTTTTGTGCCAAGAGTAACCTCTAATGAGAGTGAAGTAATGATTGGGAAAGTTGCTGTCCCGAAACAGATTTTTCTGCTTCACCGTAAACATTCCTGAGGGAGCTCTGTATGTCGGATTGAGCTGTAATTGTTTGTGCTTCTGCCACAGGTTGTTATCTAACTTTCGTTAGTTCAAAACTTTTTGATTTGAGCAACATAAGGTCTTCGAAAAAATTCGTCTTTACCTGTTGGTCTGTTTTGACAGATTTCTGCCATTTTCTGCATTTGCTTCTTATTGTTTCCTTCTTGAGTTCTTTTGGGAAATTGAGCTTTTTGAGGGAAGTGATACAGTATCTAGTGTTCTAGTGGAAGTTTATTTGGTGTTGGAACTGAACGTTAAGACTTATTTATCTTAAGTGCACAAATGTTGCTAATGAGATTGTGTGAAGTTTTGTATGAAGGAAAAATTTCAAGTGTATGGAAGGAATGAGTAATGAGATGAAGGATGGACTAAAGCTCAAGATTGGGGATGCCACGCGTGTCACCCCAAGAAATATCCAAGAAGTACAAGCGTCAAAGCTTGGGGATGCCCAAGGCATCCCCTTCTTCATCAATAAAAATCCCAGGTTTCTTCCAAACGCTTCATTTTTATTGTTTCATGCACAGTTGTGTTTTTCTTGGAGCGTCTTCTTTTTTGTTTTGGTTTTGGTTTTCGTTTGCTTTGGTTTTCTTAGTTTTCTGAATAAATTGGTTGGACCCCCTCTTTCATACATTGGTTTGCAAATAGTTTGGTTTGGTTTGGAAAAGAGTAGGAAAGTTCATACTTGTGTGGTAAAAAGAGCTCGTTCTTGACTGTGGCTATGCTTTGTCATGCCATGCTTGAAATTGTTTTGGCTTTATGCTTAGTATTCTTTGTTGTAGCATGACTTGTTATAAACAATTGAGATTGCTTAATGTGCCTTGGATGAATCATGCGTTTTTTTAGCATATTAAAGCATAGTATAGTGGTATTCTCCTTTGATGCTTTATTTGGGTTGACTTGGCGTATGCTCACACCATGTTATGACTATCCAAAGTCACCATAGCCTTTATGATCCTTTAGTTTTCAACTTGTAGTATCACTTTATGCTTTGATCAATGATGTTTTGTCCCTCTGCATTATTATGGCCATTATTGCTCTCTTAGTTTGTCGCTCCCAGTCTTTTGCTAGCCTCCACAACCAAGTATGAGTTCCACTCATGCATCCAACTCCCTAAACCAAGTTATTCCAAAGTGTCCACCATACCTACCTACTAGCTTATGCTATTCCAAGTATATTCATGCTTTTGTTTACCTTCCACTTGTTATGAGAAAACTAGTGATTAAATCCCTCACGAACTTGATGGGACACTTTACTTTACTTTCCCTTAATAAACTTGAACCATTGTGTCTTCTATGTTGTATATGATTGCACTTATTTGTTGGGAATTAGCAGAACCATGCTTTCATGGGGAACGCTTTAAACATTGCACCTGGTACTTGTACCTAGTTGATATCATGCTCTTTTGTATATGGATGTCATCGGTGTGAAATGAAAGGGGAGCTTGTAAGTCCATGGAGTTATGTATATGTGTTAGAGAAACGCCTGGGCCGCTGGTCTAATCCATGCTGACATGGTGGAAACCTCCAGCGTAACCATAATGAGCTGTCTATGAAGCATTCTTCTTAAAAAAAAGTGTCCTACATTGAGAAAAAAGATAAAAGAAAAAAAAAGAGAGATACTATGAAAAGAGGAAAGAGAGAAAAAAGCACCATATTCCCATGGTAAATAAGAAGAATCTTTGAGATGCTCGTTATGCCTTGCCTTGTCATTTTGATATGGGGATTCTTCCGTATCATCGGGCAAGGGGTACCCCGTTAGCGGTTCTCAATGATACACATGTACTTACGATGACAAGAACTTACCGGTGACTAAACTTGAGTAGCATGAGGAGCAACCCTCGTATACAAGGGACATGAGATTTCTGACTTATACTTCGTCAAGCATGTACACCATAATTTTTTCACTTTAACCTTAATCACTTCAAGATGCTTATGATACGGGCAATGAGAGCTGAAAGCTATAAGTACCATAATTTTTGGAAGCTCTTTATGAGACTTGAATCCCTACTTCCTTTTACAAAGGCCTTTCTTCCACCATAATATTGAGTCTCCACCTTGTATCTTTATGCACCTTCTTTGAGAGCATAGTGGCCATTCTTAGTTCTATGTGCATTATCCCAAGACTAGTTGATTGATGCATAACTTGATATTGCTTGTTTTAAACTATTGTATCTAGTCACTCTTATGAACTTTCAAGGTGTCCTATGCATTTATATTTGCTACTCTATTGAGGGACAAGCTGAATACTATTATGCCATGTTTTGTTTATGTGAAACAAACAAACATCTTGCAAACCATTTTATTCATGATTCTTTTGTTTGTGCCTTTTCATGTTGCATCATAGTTTCTTTGCTTATTGCTAGAACTTTGTCTTTCATGTTATGATTGAAGTACTATGATCCCGCTTTGAGTGTTTTGCAAATACTTTGATCAAGTCTTTGATGGTGCATGTCACCTCAAAAATTATTTCTTTTTATCACTTAACTACTCGAGGACGAGCAGGAGTTAAGCTTTGGGATGTTGATACATTGCAAATGTATCTGTAATTTTTGATGTTCCATGCTTGGTTTTATCCACTTTATTGTGTTTTGTTCCAACTTTGGAGTACTTTTCATATGATTTCTTTTACTAACCTATTAACAAGAGCCACAGTGCCAGCTGCCTGTTTCTGCTGTTTTTGGTTCCAGGAAAGTCAGAAAATGAATATTCTCGGAATTGGACGGGACAAAAGCCAAAGTGCCTATTTTTCCGGAAGGGATCAAGTGTCGAGAATCTGAGGCGGAGAGGGCTAGGCGGCCACACCACTGGCCGCGGCCAGGCTGGCAGCGCCGAGAGGTGGTGTGGCTCTGGCACCCCTCGGCCTCTCCTTCCGCTATATATTGCCCTCGGGGCCGAAAACCCTAAGTGCCGATCAAAATCCACGAAAGAGTTTGTAGCCATGTCATCTCCATCCCTATATCGGGAGGGATCTGAAGCTCTTCCTGCACCCTGGGAGAGAATTCACCACAGGCCTTCTTCATCACCATGCAAGCCTCCGATGTGATGCGTGAGTAGTTCATCCTTGGACGACGGATCCATGTAGTAGCTAGATGGCTGGTTTCTCCTCTTTTGTGCTTTCATGTTTAGATCTTGTGAGCTCCGTTCATGATCAAGATCATCTATTTGTAATTCATACATGTTGTGTTTGCGGGGATCCGATGGATATTGAGATGCTATTTCAGATTGATTATTGATTCTATCATGTCTTTGTTATTTGAGATCTTGCATGCTTTCCGTTGTTAGTAGCTATCTTGGCTAAGTAGATGCTAGCAACTCCAAGAGTTAGTATTTATGCTCGATAGTGGGTTTATGCCTCTGGTAATCTGGGGAAGTGACAGAAATCTCTAAGGTACTAGATGTGCTATTGCTACTAGGGAGAAAACAACAATCCTTTGTTCATAGAACAATCGTATTGTTTACTTTACACGCAGTTCATAAAGCAATAATCATTGCTTGCAACTTAATCTTGGAGGGGTTCGGATGATAACCTGAAGGTGGATTATTAGTCATAGATGCAGTTGGATGGCGGTCTATGTATTATGTTGTAATGCCCAATCAAGTCTCAAAGGAGTCAAGATGATTAGTATATGCATGTATTGCTTTCTCGGTGTTTATCAATTGCCCCGCTGTAATTTGTTCACCCAGCATGTTATTTATCTAAGGAGAGCCACCTCTAGTGAACTATTTCTATAAACTGTTTCTGCTTTGTGTTTACTTTCTGCAAACTATTACTTCTTTCCATTTGATACGTTTAATCCTTTGTTTTCCGCAAAACACGGTGAGATTGACAACCTCATCGCAAGTTGGGGACAAAGTTCTGTGGTTGTGTTGTGCAGGTCTCCACGTTGCTACTAGCACGTAGTGCGCCTGCCAAAGCTTCAGCTAGTAACACCTTTGGGGTGTTTCCTTGCTCTCTTGGTTCGATTAAACCTTGGTTTCATAACTGAGGAAAACTTCTTGTTGTGCTCATCATACCTTCGTATTGGGTTCCCAACGAGCTCTACGTTGAAAGTCGGCGCATCAAGATCTTTTCCGCCCGTTCTTGAGTCAAGGACATCTTCACAAGGGGAGTCCCTCATAACCAATCTCTTTACTTTGTTGTTTTTGTTTTGCTTAGCTTTCTTTTTGCTTTGTTTGCTTGTTTTGTTCTTCAAAAACACAAAAAAAAATAGTTTTACTTGTTTGCTTTCTTATTTCAAAAACACAAAAAAAATTAAGTCTCCTTTAGTAGTCACCTCTCCCCTTGCTCAACAAAGTTCCTGAGCGAGTGCATCCCGGTACCTAAGTTGTCATCAATCTTGCGGAGGGGCCATAGTAGAATCGCCAATTGTCTAGAAGGGCTAAATGGGGGTGAATACAAATCTAATGGCCAAACGGTCGTTTGAACCAGATGAAAAACGGTTGAACTCAAATACCATCGTTAGGTTAACTCTTTCTTGGCCCGCCCTATCAGTATTCCCCATTATCTTTTACGATCATGGACTAGTTTACCCCTGCATGGACCAGATCTGTTTCCTTGCTCTGCTCTGCTCATCTCTCCTGCTCCCCTCCCTAAAACCTTTGCTCAGCTTCGGCTTCTCATCTCATATCGGAGCTCGCCCTTGCTCTAATTTGCGTCCCCGCCATCTCCAGTCAACCTCCCACGCCTCTAATCAAAGCTCGCCGTTGTCGCCGTCGCATCATCCGATGTACAGGAGCTTCGCGTCCCCGGACTAATATCTCGCCTCTGGCTAGTCCTTCTCGCACAGTGGAGCGTGTCCCGTCGGTCGATCCTGGCCGGCGACCGGCCTCGAGTAGTTGTTTGTTGCCGCGCACCCCAGGCATGGTATCCCTGGCACAGTAGTTCGACGACCACGCTCTCATGGACACTATGCTGGGCGTTCGTCCCGCCGTGTCGGCGACAGAGTTGCTGTCGGCTTTCAGGTCTCGTTTTTGGATCAGGCAAAATGAGGTCAAGATTGAGGTATGGGCGCCACCATTCGATTTTTTTGTCCGGTTCAAGAACAGATCATACACTGAGCACGTTCTACATTATTCCCGTTCTTTTGAGTTTTGCAGGGAGAAAATGAGCTTCATGCGTTGGCATCGCGCCTTTGGGTGGTACGGTCGCTTGGGGCAGCTTTGTTTCTTCTCCAAACTCAGCTTTGACGGCCTCCCATTGGATGCTTGGGAGCCGGAGGCCCTCAAGCAGGTCTTCAGTAGCCTTGGCGGCGAGCTGGTGGAAATCGTGCCACCGAGCGACAGATGGGTCATCGAGGTAAAGGCGTGGCTGAAAGATCCTAACGCTATTCCTAAGATGTACGAGGTGAAGATTCCAAGCTTTGCTGGAAGCACCCGGTCATCATCCACCTAGAGGAGGTTCTAGAATCGGTACATGGCATTCAGGGCCCCGAAGAGGCGGCCAGAAAGCGTCCTCGTTGCCTATAGTGTTGGCCTGGAAGGATCGATGGCATAGGACCACCACCGTTCATGACGGCGCACACCGTTTTGGTGGGGGAACTGGGTTTGGACAAGCTGGTAGTTCTGATTTCCCTCGAGTGAAGACAGAGATCTAGTGAATTGTTCTAGTATGTGTGGCTAGTGAATTTGTAGTATGGAGAGTGTAGTAGGAAGTTAGCATCGACTAAAAATGTGTAATAGTTTGAAACGATGTAGTATGTGTGTATAATGAATTTGAAGTATTATATGTGTGTAATAGTTTGAATCGATGTAGTATGTGTGCGTAATGAATTTGATGTAGTATGTGTGTGTAATAGTTTAAATCGATGTAGTTAAACACCGTGCTTTATAATTTCTGTGAATAATCAAGGACAGCCTCATGAAAAGAGGGTGGACTGACAATGAGCAATGTCAATTCTGTGGATGCCATGAAAATGTAGTCTGTCTCCTCTTCAAGTACAAGGTAGCTAGATTTCTAACACGTTGAACTATAGGACCATTTTGCAGACAGCACAAGACAAATGAAAAATGGTTAATAATACAGACAGCAGACGCAAAATCTGTACATAAACTATCGTCTGAATTTTATACATGCAGGACAAAAATGGCGATTAATGGATTTAACCACGAGTAGTAATTGAAGGAAATAGATACTAAATTGTATTTGTTTACAACAGTAGTACTTCCATACAAATGGGTCTTATATCTGCAAAAAAGTGGACTAAACTTCCTACTAGTTTATAGAACAATGTTTCAGCATTTCATCTACAAAAGCCATTCCTCAGTCTGAACTTAACTATTCTACACTAAAGAAACTGTAGATCTCCCCAAGAAAAGTTGGCTGGCCAATTGCCTTGAGAGGACATAAGTTCTTTGATCATTTACCCCAAACTGATCTATTTCCTTCCCGCCAAACTTCAGGAAATCGGCATCATTCATGCACGACTGCTTTGCGTTCCCTAGTCCTGGTTCAGTTGGACCATCCGCGCCGCCGCAATGATTTCTTCGAAACTGAAATTCGGCATCTTATTTTTGGGATTGTAGGTCTATGTGAACTGGAACCTGAATTTTGGTGCTGAGCTAATGCCCACCGCCGGCTCCAGCTATCGAACAATCCAACATGCTGAGTGTAGACGCTTGGTCGCTGTCGCGGTACGGCCTCCGACGATGCGTTGGATGGAGCGTCTTTGCCGCAGACGGCATGTTCCCAACCTCCCCCACTTCGATAAGGTAACCCACGCCAAAGCATGGACACGTGAGTTCCTAGACCTTGGTGCTGCCCTGTTCGAGGGTGTGTACCCTCGGCAGCGTGCTCGCATGAATGATTTGATACGGACCTTGTTCCCCCTGCCTAGACCACACCGTAATGCTGCCTCGCGATTTCTCCATAGCGCTCTCTTGGCCCTGCTCGCCGCATCCGGCGCTGACGATGCCGGCGCCGGCGTCGCAGCCGATTCAGCACATTCAGCAAAATCATCCGCCTATCAGGGCAATGGGAGACCGGCCTTGAAGTAGAGCTTCATGGCATGCCTTAGAGGGGCTAAATACCCCCGTTTCGGTGGCTGTCGCAGTGGCGGGGCCATGTTACCCTATGCGGTGCGACGTGGCGGAGATGCACAAGGTGAACTGTGGTTTGTCGGAGAAGGGAGTGACGATGAGGTTTGGACTACGGGCACGCATGAAAATAATCATCTCCCATTTCCTGAGAGGGTAATAATTCGACATTCATTGCATTAACCACTCAATCTTTATTTCCCTTCTCATCATAAGAGTGCAAACGTATTAAAAAGATCAGTTGTGACAATCCACCTCATCGGGCAATGTACCAGGACAGGTAGGAGACCGGGTTCCATTTTAGAAATGTTGACGACTATGCCCTTATGTTTATATGATATTATTTCTATGACACTATGAACCGTCGAATTGTAGCAACACCATCAGAAACAGGGGATGACGACGTGGCATGTTTTCTTTTTTAAAGGCATCAGAAATAAGGGATGATGACGTGGCATGTTTTCTGACTGGCGTGCCCGCCTCCTCCACCTTCGACAGCGCGCATCCCAGGTTCGAGGGCTAGTGTCGCCCACCAACAGATTATTGTGCAATTTTCCATGTTCTGTCGCAACCAACTCTGCTCCGCTCCTCTGCTCCTGCTGCCGCCACTCCGTTCAGTCGTGCACCGCTCTCGTCCTCCCCTTGGGCCGTTGTCCTCCCGCCCTCCCCGCCCTGCCACCCCCTCACGTCCCCACCCCTCCCTGCCCTGTCTCCTTGCCTCCATCCACCGCCCAGACGCGTCTAGAAATGAAAAGCAAAAGTTAGCCGTTAGGTTAGGCGCCCAATGACGCTGGTGATCCGGATCCCGCTCGGAGATAGATCCTGCGAGGCTTGAGAACACGGAGATGGGTCCTGCGCGGCTGGAGAGCACGGAATCTCCTTCAAGTCTGGAGATCATAGAGGAGAACGAAACAGGGGAAGAGGAAGCAGGGCACAGAGCTTTGGAGGTATGGAGTGATACGTCCAAAACGTATCTACTTTCCCGAACACTTTTGCTATTGTTTATCCTCTAAACTTGTGTGATTTGGATGCAACTAACGCGGACTGACGCTATTTTCAGCAGAATTGCCTTGGTGTCTAGTTTTTGTGCAGAAAATCAACTATCAGGAAAAATCCCAGAAAATATGCCAAAAATCCTATTTCACCAGAAGACTCTTGGAGCCAGAATACGAGACGGAGGGAGGCTGGGCCCAGGCCACACCACCTAGCCGCGCGGGCTAGGCCTGGCCGTGCCAGGGGGTGGTCTGCCCTCCCCAGACACGCCCTTGGTCTCCCTCTTCGCCTATAAGTTCCCTTCTCACATAAAAACTCAAGGGGTTCGACGTTTTTCCAGAAGAAGTTCCGCTCCGCCGCCACCACCAGATTCCATGAAACAGCACCAGAAACTCCGTTCTGGCACCCTGTCGGGACGGGGAATTGGAGGAGATCATCACCATCATCATCACCATCGCTTCTCCATCGACCATCCATGTTTCCCCCATCTATGAGTGAGTAATACCCCGCTATAGGCTCTGGGGATGGTAGGGATTGGATGAGATTGTTCATGTAATGGCATCAGATTGTTAGGGCATGGTGCCTAGTATCTTCTATTAGTGCTTTATGACTTTGCTGCGACTTGTTATGCTTAATGCTTGTCACTAGGCCCCGAGTGCCATGATTTCAGATCTGAACATGTTATTGATTCATGATGATAGTATTGTTTATGATCTTACCTACAAGTTGTATACACACGTTGTTGTCCGGAACCAATGGCCCCGAAGTGACAGAAATTGGGATAACCGGAGGGAATGGCTTTGATGTGAGGATCACATGTGTTCACGGAGTGTTAATGCTTTGCTCCGGTGCTCTATTAAAAGGAGCACCTTAATTGCCAGTAGTTCCCTTGAGGCCCCGCTGCAAACGGGCTGGCGGGACAAAAGATGTTGTGCAAGTTCTCATTGCGAGCACGTATGACTATATATCGGACACATGCCTAGGATTATCTAGTACTTGGATGCTTTATCTTATTTATATGCAATTGCCCTATGTTCTGATTGCTATATGAATTGTCTTGTCCATGCAATGCCCGTCCATCCATCCATATGCCTACCGCACTCAAATCCTACTGTTTACTACTGTTGTTACTACTGTCTTTACTTTACTATTGCTACTACTTTACTATTGCTACTACAAAACTGTTGCTACTGATAAACTGCTGTGAGCAGGATTGTTTCAGTGTGACTGAATTGACAACTCAGTTGTTAAGGCTTATAAATATTCTTTGGCTCCCCTTGTGTCGAATCAATTAATTGGGTTTCACTTCCCTCGAAAATACTGCGATACACCTCCTATACTTGTGGGTCATCAAGACTATTTTCTGGCACCGTTGCCGGGGAGCATAGCTTTATTTATCAAGTTCACTTGGATTCTTTATTGTTCGCTACCATCCATCCATCATGGGTAAGTCTCATGATGGCAAGGTTCCTATTTTACCATCCACTACAAGAAGAGGTACGGTTTTGAACACCTTTGTTGCTCTTGATTCACCATATGTTATGAGTAAGCTTGTTACACCACCACATACACATGCTACACACTGCTACTCTTCTGAATGTAAAACTTCGATACTTATGATGATGCTTCTCTGTGCTTGATAATGGTGTTTCATTAGGTCCTTTCCTAGATGCTACGATTGCTAGAATTATAGATGGAAATACTGAAACTCCTAATGAAGACACTACTACACCTGTTAGTTCACCTGAGTCTAGTGAGAGTTATGATATTGAAGACGGTTATGTTGAGATGACCGATGAATTTATTAAAGAATGTAAAAACATCCATGATAGGAGCGCTGCTAAGAGTCTCCTTGAGAGGCGTACTATTAGACCCAAATTGTCTCCTATCGCTAAATTTGCTGCTTCCCCCAGAAACATTAAAGATAAAGATTATGATTTCTCTCTCGATCTATCTTACATAGCTATTGTTGAGAAAGAACCTTTTTGTGGGACTAAGAATGAAAGTGTGGTAGCACATATGAATGAACTTTCTACCATGAGTGGCTTGTTTTCTGATGATATTAAGATGCGTACTTACTTTGTTGCTAATATTTTCCCCTTTTCACTAAAATGAGAAGCTAAAACTAGGTTTAGTAATTTACCTCCTCGATCTATTGATAGCCCTGATTGCTTGATTAGTACTTTCCTATAGAAATATTTTCCTCCTAATGCTAGACATGCTATTTTGCAGGAACTTTTTGATTTTAAACAGGGAGAAAAAGAGATATTGCCTAAATCATGGGCAAGGTTTTGTGCTTTGATTCATGCACAGGATGGAAGTCCATTACCTAAGAATGAGCTCCTTGATATATTTTATAATGGACTAACTGAAGAATCTAGGACATACCTAGATAGTTGTGCTGATTGTGTTTTCAGGAATAGGACTCCCAAACAAGCTGAGGAATTAATGGCTAAAATAAGCAAGAATTATGAAGACTGGACTCCTCCTCAACCAGCTATACCTGAAGTAATTATACCTGAACCAGCTATACCGGCGCCTATACCATTATCTAAGAAGAGGGGAGTTATTGAATTGAATGATGAAGTGATGAAGGAAGCTAAGAAATGTCTTAAGGAGAAGGGAATTAAAGCTGCAGATGTCAAGAATTTACCTCCTATAGAATAATTATGTAAGCCTATTCCCCACTCATCCACTATTGAGGTACACTCTCTCCAACACTTTGATGAAGGTGATATCCCTTACTCTAAACCTCCTGATCAATGCTTAGAAGAATTTGATATTTTTATTGTTAAGCAAGATAATTTTAATAAAAGGGTGCAAAATCATCTAATGGAAAACACTAGAGCTATTGTTGAGTTGAAAGATATTGTGGAAAGAACCTCTAATGATGTTAAAATGATTGTTAAACACTTTCAAATGGTTCAAACTCAAATAGATCAACTCATTAAAGTGCAAAAAGACTTGCTAATTAACGCTGCTAAAGAAAAACATGCTTATGAAATTAGAACTATAAGTGGTGCTGCTACCCAGGATCCTCTATATCCTGAGGGGCATCCCAAAAGAATTGAGCAGGATTCTCAACAAGCTGAAAATAGTGGTTCTACTCGTAAGAAAATAAAAAAGAAACATAAAACTATTGTAGAACCCTCTGAACCTACTATAGATCCTAATAGTATATCTGTCTCTGATGCTGAAACTGAAAGTGGTAATGAAGAAAATGATGTTCCTAATAAAGAAAAGGTTGAAGAAGAACCTGAAAAGCACACTAAGAATACCAAATACACTAAAGAAGATTTTGTTGCTAAGAAACATGGTAGTGAAAGAGAGCCTTGGGTCCAAAAACCTATGCCTTTCCCCGATAAGAAACACAAGTCCAAGGAAGATGAACACTATAATATGTTTTGTGAGTGGATGAAACCTTTATTCCTGCAAATTCCTTTGACTGATGCTACTAAACTGCCTCCTTACTCAAAGTATATGAAGGATATTGTCTCGAATAAAAGGAAGATCCCTAATGAAGAAATTTATACTTTGCTTGCTAATTATTCCTTTAATGGTAAGGTTCCTAAGAAACTTGGAGACCTAGGGATTCCAACTATTCCTTGCTCTATTAAAAATAGTTATGTTAGAACTGCTTTGTGTGATTTGGGAGCTGGAGTTAGTGTTATGCCTTTTTCTCTCTATAAGAGACTTCAACTGGAAAAATTAATACCAACTGATATATCTTTGCAAATGGCTGATAAATCTACCACTATTCCTGTTGGTATATGTGAGGATGTACATGTTCAAGTGGCTCATAATTGTTTGATATTAACTGATTTTGTTGTGCTTTAAATGCCTGAAGATGATAATATGTTTGTTATTCTTGGGAGATCTTTTCTTAATACTACAGGAGCTGTTATTAATTGTAATCAAGGAAAGGTGACTTTCAATGTTAATGACAAGGAACATACTGTCTATTTCCCCAAGAAGATTGATAGGACTTATGGTTTAAATTCAATTGAACATGTTGAGGGCATTCAAGTTGGAGAAATATATTGTCCCATACCAAGAGAAAAATTTGAAACGATTATGATTGGGACCATTGCTATCAAGGTAACATAATCATTAGTTGAATACAAAGTTTTGTATCATATGAAATTGTTTTGGTAACAAGACCTGATCAACCTTGTTGAACAATAGGATTTCATTGAACAAAACAATGTTTTCACCATGATTATCTCCGCTTACTTTTATTTTATCCATTTTAGTTTTAGCTTTCGTTTAGTTTTATTTTTGTTGTTAGTTGCTTGAATGTTAGAGTGTCTTAGAACATCTGTAGTTCTAGCCTTGTTTTGTCATTGCATCATTTCCAAAAAAAATCTTTTTCTGTCAGAAAATCATTCATCTATACCTGAAAATTGCTCAAAAATAAAGTGTCTCGAAAAATTCCATAAAATTCATATTAAATTTTTACGTGAAAAAGGGCGGAGAGTGCCTGGAAGGTACAGGGGACCCACCAGGCAGGCACACCACCTGGTGGCATGGCCTTCCCTGGGTGGCGCCATGCCATGGTGTGGGCCACCCCTGGCCCTCCACTCACTCTCTCACTTGCCACTTTCTTCTCTCTCCTGAGTAAACTCCAGTTCATTGCTCAATATCGCGTTCTTGCTGTGCTTGCCCTCCATTTTTCGATCTCCTTGCTCAACCCATCTTTGCTGCTGAAATTTGGAGCATTTGTTCTCCGGTATGTGACTCCTCCGCTTTTCCAAGTAGATTTGTGTTTAGTGGTTTATATCTCGAGTATTTTGCTACTGTAGGTGACAGGTTATGAGAGCTTGTAAGCTTGTCTGATGCTTAGAGATATAGTTTTGATGCATGTTTAGGCCTCTTACAAGTCCCTATGAGTAGTGCCCTTCATTATATTCACTTTGCAATCACTTGTTTAAATAGGTGTTTAAATTTCAGAATAAAAGATGAATGAGCATCAACTAAACCAACATGAACTATGGGTTCCTGAGGTTATGAAGGTTCACCGGGAGGAGGAAGTTTTCCCTTCCATTTATCGATGCTCTGAGTTCATGAGAGATGCCGGAATTCTCCAGGATTTCCACACTTTGGTTTCTAATGCAGGATTGGAGCACTTTTTTGAAGATGAACCTTGTCAATTTGTGAAGCTAACCATGTCTGTGGTGCAGGACTTTCAATTTTGTTACTCTTTGCCTAACCCCATGGTCCACTACAAAATTTACAATATTATTGTCGACCTTTCTCTCGATGACTTCTATGTAGCTATTAAGGTACCTTAGTGGGGATCATGTAGAAGGATTAAAGAGCGACCTACACCACTCATGGATCTATACGCAGAAATTTGCCAAGGGAGCAACTTCTCGAAGGAGAGTGGGAAAATTCGTAACATTCATCTCTCCTCCATTCGCTACTTTGGCTGCTTTATTGCCACGTGTGTTGTTGCTAGGAAAACTGCCAATAAGTTATCTTCATATGATCTAGCATTTATCTCTGCTGCTCTTAAACGAGATAGGTCTTACAACTTGGGTGCTTTGATAGCTTTCCGTCTTGCTGCTAACCGCGAGAAAGGTGGAATCTGTGGGGGCCTCATTGCTTCTCGTTTACTAGCATTGCATGGTTTAGTGCCTCATCATCTAGACCTATAGTTTCCCATATAAAGGCTTGATCTTAATTCCATGATACAACATAAACTTGTTTCTTCGTGGGCTAGTTTGAGTGAGTTGTCTTATGAAATAACTTTTCTCAAAATTGGTTGGAGAAGAAGCAAGTCCGAGCGTGTTGTTCTTTTGCCTGCACCTGTTTTGTTTAACCTTGATAACATGATAGGATGGTTTCTCACAGAGGAGGAGTTTGATACGTACTTGGGAGAGCTCTCCCAACAGGAGCAGGATACTAGAAGGGAGGTGACGGATGATTCAGTGTAGCCCTCGAATGAGGGGGAGTCTTCATATCAGCAGCCTATCTACGATTGGGGAGCTTCTTCTTCCTCCCAAGTGCCCAACTACAATCATTCTTATCATGACCCGCCTGCCTGGAACCCTTACTCATACCTGGATTGATACCCACTTAGGGAAAAAGCCTAAGCTTGGGGGGAGGTATGCCGACATCGCACTCATCTCCATATCATTTTGCGTCGGTACTTTGTATATTCATGTTTCGTTCTCTTTTTAGTTTTCGTTCTTTCTTTGCTTTTGCTTTCTAAAACACAAAAAGACCAAAAATATTTCTGTTGTTTCTCTTTGGTTTTCTTCATCCTTTTTTCCTTGGTTTGCTTGCTTTGTTTGAACTATTCGAAAAACCCAAAAAGATTTTTCTTTGCTTGTTTTTCCCTTTTTGGTTCTTGTTTAAAAATCGAAAACACCAAAAATATTTGTTGTTATTCTTTGGTTTTGTGAGTTTGTTGCAGGGTTCAGCAGTCCTCAGTGGATATTGGTTTCATGATTTTATTCAAGCCACACAAGTGAAGGGAAATAATGAGGATTAATGACAACTTGAGATGTGGTAAGAGGCTGGTAACGAACTCTATTTGTTTTCATTTTTGTACATATACTCATCATTGTGGGCATGCTTAGCCTGTTCGTGTAGGGTGTATGTTACTTATGGATGCTTAGTAGTTCTTGCTTTCATATGATTAGTTCCAGCTTGCCAATAGTTTGTAGCATGTCATATGAATGTTTGCTTGCATTACTCTATTCATAACTTGGTATGACACCGTGATATCCTCCTCTGAATGTTTTATTTGAATTGACTTGGCACATGCTCACGCATGCATATGACTGAAATAATCAGTTGAGCCTCGATGAATTCTTTTGCCTTGAGGGTCTTGAATCACTTTCATGCCATGATTAGTCCTGTTTTGTTTCAAGCATGATTACGACAGCTATTGCTCTCTTGTTTCTCGCTCCCTTACTACTGCTAGCCTTCACTTACACTGAGTATGTTTTACTCGTGTTTCCAACTCCCTAAAACCAAATGTTACCAAAAGTGTCCACCATACCTACCTATTAGCATCATTTATTGTTCCGTGCATATTCAATATGCCTTGTTTTCTTCCGAATAAAATGTTTTCTTGTTATGAGAAAGTTAGTTAGTAGAGCTCTCATGAACTTCATGGCACACTTTATTTTCTTGCACTTAATAAACCTGAACCATTGCGTCCTTCTTTGTTGCGTATATGCTTGCGCTTTATAAGTTGAAGTTAGCAGAACCATCTATCATGGGGAACGCTTTCGACATTGCACTGGTACTTAGTACCTCGTTGATATCATGTTCTTTTGCCTATGGATCCCGACGGTGTGAAATAAAAGTGGAACTTGTAAGATCATGGAGTTTGTATGTGTGTTAGAGAAACGCCTGGGCCGCTAGCCTAAGCCATGCCTAATCATGGTGGAAAATTGCAGCATAACCATAATGAGCATTCTGTGAAGCATCCTCAATAAAAATCTATGCACATAGTAAATAAAAAGATCGCTGAGATGCTCATTGTCTGCTTGCCTTGCCATTTTGATTATGGATAGCTCCTGTGTCATGTGCAAGGGGTACCCCGTTGGCAGTTCTCTATGATACGTATATACTTACAATGACAAGAGCTTACCCGTGACTGAAGTTGAGTAGCATGAGGATCGGTCTTCGTAAGTAAGGGGCATGAGACTTTGATTTATAACTTGTCAAGCATATCCTCTTAGTTGTGTAACTTTAACCTTAACAACTTAAACATGCTTATGATATTGCAATGAGAGCTCAAAGCTAACGAGTACCATACTTTCAGCATTTGGAAGCCTTTCAAACTTTTCAAAACCTTTTTCATTTTCCTTGTTGAGTCTCCTGTTGTCATTCTTAGTGTAATGTGCTTGCCTCAAAACTTGATTATTTGTGTTATGACTTTGATGCTTGTATCTTTGATATCTTTACTTCTAGTCTTCACCTGAACTTCAGAGGTGCTTTGGCATTCATAATCAAAGGTAAGCGAGATACCACTCTATCATACCTTGTTATGAGCATTGTAATGTTGCTTATGTTTATGTTTCATGCTACTTATTATTTTTAAGTTGGAATCTCTTCGTAGCTTGCAATGCCTATTAAGTAAACTTAGTTGCATACTCTTTATTATGAATTGTCTAAGTAGTTGATCACATGCTAAGAATATATACATCATATGAAGCAAATGTGTTCGTGAAAGTTCTTTTATCGCACTCAGTTTTCAACTGAATTGCTTGAGGACAAGCAATAAGCTAAGCTTGGGGGAAGTTGATACGTCCAAAATGTATCTACTTTCCCGAACACTTTTTCTATTGTTTCTCCTCTAAACTTGTGTGATTTGGATGCAACTAACGCGGACTGACGCTATTTTCAGCAGAATTGCCTTGGTGTCTAGTTTTTGTGCAGAAAATCAACTGTCAGGAAAAATCCCAGAAAATATGCCAAAAATCCTATTTCACCAGAAGACTCCCAGAGCCAGAATACGAGACGGAGGGGGGCTGGGCGCAGGCCACACCACCTGGCCGCGTGGGCTAGGCCTGGCCGCGCCAGGGGGTGGTCTGGCCACCCCAGACACCCCCTCAATCTTCCTCTTTGCCTATAAGTTGCCTTCTGACCTAAAAACTTAGGGGGGTCGACGTTTTTCCAGAAGGAGTTTTGCTCCGCCGCCACCACCAGAGTCCACGAAATAGCACCAGAAACTCCGTTCTGGCACCCTGTCGGGATGGGAAATTGGAGGAGATCATCGCCATCATCATCACCATCGCTTCTCCATCGACCATCCATGTTTCCCCCATCTATGAGTGAGTAATCCCCTGCTGTAGGATATGGGGATGGTAGGGATTGGATGAGATTGTTCATGTAATGGCATCAGATTGTTAGGGCATGGTGCCTAGTATCTTCTATTAGTGCTTTATGAATTTGTTGCGACTTGTTATGCTTAATGCTTGTCACTAGGGCCCGAGTGCCATGATTTCAGATCTGAACATCTTATTGATTCATGATGATAGTATTGTTTATGGTCTTACCTGCAAGTTGTATACACATGTTGTTGTCCGGAACCAATGGCCCCGAAGTGACAGAAATCGGGATAACCGGAGGGAATGGCTTTGATGTGAGGATCACATGGGTTCATGGAGTGTTAATGCTTTGCTCCGGTGCTCTATTAAAAGAAGCACCTTAATTTCCAATAGTTCCCTTGAGGCCCCGCTGCAAACGGGCTGGCAGGACAAAAGATGTTGTGCAAGTTCTCATTGCGAGCACGTATGACTATATATGGGACACATGCCTAGGATTATCTAGTACTTGGATGCTTTATCTTATTTATCTGTAATTTCCCTATGTTCTGATTGCTATATGAATTGTCTTGTCCATGCAACGCCCGTCCATCCATCCCTATGCCTACCGCACCCGAATCCTACTATTTACTACTGTTGTTACTACTGTCTTTACTTTACTATTGCTGCTACTTTACTATTCCTTCTACAAAACTGTTGCTACTGATAAACTGTTGTGAGCAAGATTGTTTCCATGTGCAGCTGAATTGACAACCCAGTTGTTAAGGCTTATATATATTCTTTGGCTCCCCTTGTGTTAAATCAATAAATTGGGTTTCACTTCCCTCGAAAATACTATGATACACCCCCTATACTTGTGGGTCATCAGGGAGCCCAAAGAAGGTGCCGTATATCCCCATTGAAGGGTAAGAACTATGATTCCTTTTTTGCATACCCCAATTAGCGTTTCTAGTCCCGTGGTGATGGCAAGGATATGTGTTGGTAACCGCAGGACGTCTGTACAGCTTGTCCTTGAGCATGATGCTTTGTCAAGCGAGCATGAAGACACTGAAATGTGTGGCGGTGTGGATGATGATGAGAAATCATTTCTAGACGTGGCTGTTGACCCTGATAGGATGGAGAGTAGGGAATATTTAGTTGATTCGAACTTTGAGCCTGACTATGGGACTAATGAGGAGGAGGAATGTGAAGATGTGGAAATGGGTTGTAGATACGACGACAAAGACAAGGACAGGCCAGTGATACACTTTGATAGGGACAATCCTACAATTGATGAGGGGACTGTCTTTGAGAATGTGGAGGACTACATATATGAAGTTGCAACCTATGCAATTAGAGTTGGGTTCGAATTTATCATTGAAAAGAGCGACCAAAAGAGATTTAGGGTGCATTGTAGGGAAAGTAATGTGTGTAAGTGGAGATTACATGCATCTCCAATGCGGGGTGGACACCCATTTCAGGTTGCAATAGCTACATTTAGTTTCAGTCTTTCTCATATTTATTCTGCTGATAATTAGCTCTGATTTATTTGGATTCTTATCGAATGCAGAACAAAGTAAACATGAAGAAACATAACTGCCCTAATACTTCTTTAAGTGATAAAATTAGACTGGCGACTACCAAGTGGATTGCTGCTACTGTACTTGACTGGGTGAGGCAGGATCATAACATTGGACCTGCTGAACTCAGAGCAAAGATTAGAAAAAAGTTTAACATTCTGATTCCTTACCACAAAGTCCTTGATGGGAAGGATATGGCTCTAGACTTCAATCAAGGCAAGTGGAATGGCAATTTTCACATGTTGTATAGTTTCAAAGCTCAGGTATAGAAAACATCACCTGGTAGTGTTGTTGACATCGATTACGAGGTTGTGAAAGGAAGAGAAAAGGTCTCTAGGGTGGTCAGGTATAAGCAAGCAGATAAGAAATGCTTCAGGAGATGTTTTGTCTGCCTGAAGGCATGCTAGAAGGGGTTCCTAGACGACTGCAGGCCATACTTGGCAATAGGCGCAACTTCTTTAACAGGGAAGTTCAGGGGACATGTTGCTTGTGCTTGTGCTTTGGACACGCATAATTGTCTTCTACCAGTAGCTTATGATATTCTTGAGGGTGAATCAAATGAAAGCTGGACATGGTTCATGAAGAGACTACGGGCAGTAATTGGTCACCTTGAAGGCTTGGTGATACACACTGGTGCATGCAAGGATCTTGAGAATGTTGTTTGTGCTGTGTTTCCTAGGGTTGAGCATAGGGAATGCATGTGGCACCTCGCTACTAACTTCACGAAGAAGTTCAAAGGAAAGATCTTTGAAGAGGACTTGTGGCGATTAGCATACACATACACCCCAAGCACGCATGCTACTTACTTGCAGAACATGTATGTAGTGCCAAAGGTGCAAAATACCTTGAAGAACATCACACCAAGCTATGAGCTAGAAGCAAGTTTGGTGAGTTAACCAAGGTGGATTTTGTTTGCAATAATTTGGCAGAGTTTCAATGCTAAGATTTCGGGCATGAAGACACTTGGAATTGTTATTGTGTTGGATGCAATAAGACAGTGCATAATGGTGAAGATAGATTTAAGGCAAACAATTTGTGCAAGAATTTTTTTAGGCCATAAAATAGTTCCAAAGGTGGTTATGTTACTGAATGAACTAGGGCAATGAGAACGATAAAGATGAGGATGGTTAGAAGTTCCAGAACATTGGCTCAGGTTTATGCAGAATACAAGCATGGAACTGAATGGAGGTACACTGTAGACAGTGGAAACAAGACTTGTTCATCCAGGCAGTGGCAGATTACTGGTCTGCCATGTCACCATGCATTGTACTTCATCTTAAAGATTAGAGGTACAGAGCTTAAATAGATAACTATGTTGACAATTATTTCTTCGTGGACAAGTTTGCTGCAACTTATGCTAAAAACGTACCACCTATGGCTGATGAAAATGATTGGGAGATTGTCGATCCAGGGTTCAAACTTCAACCACCAGTTCTTAGGAGGCCACCTGGGAGGCCTAGAAAGCTAAGGATCAAATTCTCCACCGATAAAAGTTCAAGGCTGGGAGCTAGGAAAAGGAAATGCAAATGTTGTGGAGGATTCAGCCATATCAAGAGGTTGTGCAAAAACCCAGTTACACATGATCTTGTGCCTGTTCACACCCTGGTGGCAGAAAATGAGGCTCCTCAGCCAAAACTGGAGGAAGAGCAGCGCGAAGACGAAGAACTAGAGGAAGTGCAGCAGGTGGAGGAAAACGGTGATGAGCACTCGGAGGAAAACATAGGTAAGCAGCAAATTTATGAAGAAGTGGATGTGCTGGTGAGAAAAGGGTGTGAAAAGAAACAAAAGGGTAAGCGGAACGGGGAGGAAAAGGAAAATAATGGAGGTGTATTAGAATATGAAGAAGTTGTAGGGGTGATTGAGGATGTCCTTGAGGATCTTTAGGGTAACTTCAGGAGAAATAATAAATCCCTGCCAATTTCATCTTTGTACGATTCTCCAGATGAAAGGTAAGCTTAAAAATTATTTCATTTGCCATTTTATAATTTTTTCCATCCTCATCAATTGTCGCTTAATGCAGCATGAGCTAGTAGACTAATAAGAAGAGCAGAAAGATGCGGGCACAATAACGTCATATGTTGAATTATCATTGAAACTAAACTAGTCGTGTCATCTTTATTTATATCTAGCGCATGCAACGTGTCTGCGATGGGGTCATGTGGACCAGATTACAACTTTTTAAATATTATTACATTAATTTTTTACCTGCGTATGGACACAGCTACTAGTTCTCATCTCCCTTGGATTCCCATCTCCTCTGGCGCACTCTAGAATTATGGATGTGCCATCAAGTGCTGGTAGTGGAGTCAGCGTATTGTCCCATCAGATGTGAACGCAATGAATTTGTTTATTCAGAATTTGATGACTTTTGATTAGTTTGAAAGATAGATAAACCTAAAACATGGCCAATATATGCCATCAGAAACTATTCCTCAAAAAATATTATTACTCCCTCCTCCGTCTAGAACTAAGTAACTTGAATTTGTGTAGATTCGTATGTATCTAGACATGTTTTGGGTATAGATACATTTAAATATCTAAAAAAATCTAAGTCGGTTATATCTGGACAAAAGTAGTACACTATTTGTTACAACACGCTCGACCCCTTCTCCTCTAGTGCACTCCAAATTACGGTTGTGCCATCAAGTGCTGGGAGAAGAGTCAGTGTATTGTCCCATCCGATATGCCAGTAACGCGCGAACTTTATTTTCAGGATCAGACGAGTTTCGACTAGTTTCAAAGACAAAGACACCTAAAACATGGCCAACATATATAGATTATGATGCTAGTCGACTATGACTCAAGTGACCCGGATCCAAAGAGGGCATTAATATACCGTACATATATTCAAATTAGGCTTAAGTGGCCCTAGTTGACTATGACGCTCCCGCAGTCTCCATCATCGATGACATTATCCATGTCACCATCAACCTCCTCTGTGTCGGAATCGATGCCGACGTTCGCGGCAGTGTTCCTACTTTTCATGGATTCTTCACGGCGCTCCACATCAATAACGGTGGAGATCGTACACCCAGGCACTGCCCAGAAGCGATGCCTCCCTTCAGGGTTGTGTAGATCCAGGTGGATCTCCCGTTGGTGGGTTCCGCACAGCTTAATCAATGCCATCTGCTGCTTCTTGAACAACTTACGCCAGTACGCACTCGTGCAAGAGTATCGTGCCAGTGCCCTCTTCCGCTCCGGCAGCTGGCAGCGGCGCTCCTCGATCTGCCTCGCCAACGTGTTGTCGCGCAAGAGAGGCGCGACAGGAACCCCGACATAGCTGAGCTCGAAGCCGGCAGGAAGCCTCGCGAAGGACAACACGAGTATGTCGTAGTGGGCGAACATCTGATCCTCGTGCAAGCTGAGTTTGGGGCTCTCCCTCTCCATGGTGATGAAGGAACACGATCTGAGCTTTGGCCCCGAGGTTAAGGGGATAAGGGAAAGGATGTAGGCCCAGTCGTGGATGCCACTTCCAATCAGTTTGCAGAACAGACTTCTAGTGGATTGCCCTCAAGAAGGACATCCTTATCATCCACGCACCCCGATCCAATGGCGCCTAACAATCGGGGATCGGGTCTTCTAGAATCCCAGAGCGGTTGCTGGTTAGCTCGGCGTCCCGATTGTTTGTGGCCAACGGCTATCATTGAAAAGAACACACGTGCAAATGACTCTAGTGGATCCATGTGATTTATGAAAAGGACACACATGCAATGACATGCAGTGGATCTAGGTGGTGGTTCATGAAAATAACACCACATGCAATGACTCTAGTTGTGGTTTATCAGAAGGACACACATGAAATGACATGTAGTGAATCCCAGTGGTGGTTTATGAAAAGAACAAACATGCAATGACTCTGGTTGTGGTTTAGGAAACGACACGCATTACAATGACAATAGGGGTGGTTTATGAAAAGAACACACAGGCAAAGGCATGCAATGACACTGGTGGATCCATGTGGTTTATGAGAAGGATACACATGCAATGACAACTGGTGGATCCATGTGTTTTATGAAAAGGACACCACATGCCATGACTCTGGTGGATCCAGGTGGTTTATGAAAAGGACACACATGAAATGACATGTAGTGGATCCAAGTGGTGGTTTATGAAAAGAATAAACATGCAATGACTCTGGTTGTGGTTTAGGAAAAGGACACACATTGCAATGACACTAGTGGTGGTTTATGAAAAGAACACACATGCAAAGGCATGCAATGACACTGGTGGATCCATGTGGTTTATGAGAAGAACACATGCAATGACAACTGGTGGATCAATGTGGTTTATGAAAAGGAAACCACATGCTGGAGTGGCATCATTGCATGTTTGTTCTTTTCAAAAACCATAGTGATGCACACTGACACACATGCACACACACATGCAATGACTCTAGTGGTGGTTTATGAAAAGGACACGCATGCAGTAACTCTGGTGGATCCAGGTGGTGGTTTATGAAAAGCACACACATGCAATGACTCTGGTGGATCCATATGTGGTTTGTGAAAAGAACACACATGCAATGACTCTAGTGCTAGTTTATGAAAAGAACATACATCCGATGACTCTAGTGGATCCATATGTGGTTCATAAAAAGAACACACATGCAATGACTCTGGTGGATCCATATGTGGTTTGTGAGAAGAACACACATGCAATGAAATTGGTTGATCCATGTGGTTTGTGGAAAAGGACATAGATGCGATGACTCTGGTGGATCCATATGTGGTTTGTGAAAAGAACACACATGTAATGACTGTAGTGCTAGTTTCATTAAAAGAACACACATGCAATGACTCTAGCTGTGGTTCATGAAAAGAACACACATGCAATGACTCTAGTGCTGGTTTACGACAAGAACACACATGCAACAAATCTAGTGGATCCATATATGGTTCATGAAAAGAACACACATGCAATGACATTGGCGGATCTAGGTGGTGGTTTATGAAAAGGACAAACAGAAATGACTCTGGTGGATCCATATGTGGTTTGTGAAAAGAACACACATGCAATGACTCTAGTGCTGGTTTATGAAAAGAACATACATGCAATGACACTAGAGGATCCATATGTGGTTCATGAAAAGAACACACATGAAATCACTCTGGTGGATCCATATGTGGTTTGTGAAATGAACACACATGCAATGACATTGGTTGATCCATGTGATTTGTGGAAAAGAACATACATGTAATTACTCTAGTGGATCCATATGTGGTTCGTGAAAAGAACACACATGCAATGACATTGGTGGATCCATATGTGGTTTGTGAAAGGAACACACATGCAATGACATTGGTGGATCCATATGTGGTTCATGAAAAGAACACACACACAATGACAATGGTGGATCCATATGTGGTTTGTTAAAAGAACACACATGCAATGACATTGGTTGATCCATGTGGTTTGTGGAAAAGAACATACATGCAATGACTCTAGTGGATCCATATGTGGTTTGTGAAAAGAACACACATGCAATGACAATTGTTGATCCATATGTAGTTTGTGACAAGAACATACATGGAATGACTCTAGTGGATCCATATGTGGTTTGTGAAAAGAACACACATGCAATGACTCTAGTGCTGGTTTAGGATAAGAACACACATGCAATGACTCTAGTGGATCCATATGTGGTTAATGGAAAGAACAGACATGCAATGACTCTAGTGGATCCATATGTGGTTCATGAAAATAACACACATGCAATGACATTGGTGGATCAATGTGTTTTATGAGAAGAACATACATGCAATGACTCTGGTGGATCTATATGTGGTTTGTGAAAAGAACACACATGCAATGACTCTATTGCTGGTTTATGAAAACAACATAAATGCAATGACTCTAGTGGATACATATGTGGTTCATGAAAACAACACACATGCAATGACTCTGGTGGATCCATATGTGGTTTGTGAAAAGAACCTACATGCAATGACTCTAGTGCTAGTTTCATGAAATGAATACACATGCAATGACTCTAGTGCTAGTTTCATGAAAAGAACACACATGCAATGACATTAGCGGATCAAGGTGGTGGTTTATGAAAAGGACACACATCTAATGACTCTAGTGGATCCATATGTGGTTTGTGAAAAGAACACACATGCAATGACTCTAGTGCTTGTTTATGAAAAGAACATACATGCAATGACTCTAGTGGATCCATATGTGGTTCACAAAAAGAACACACATGCAATGACTCTGGTGGATCCATATGTGGTTTGTGAAACGACAACACATGCAATGACTCTAGTTCTAGTTTCATGAAAAGAACACAAATGCAATGACTCTAGTGCTTGTTTCATGAAAAGAACACACATGCAATGACTCTAAGTGTGGTTCATGAAAAGAACACACATGCAATGACTCTAGTGCTGGTTTATGAAAAGAACACACATGTAATGACTCTAGGGAATCCATATGTGGTTCATGAAAAGAACACACTTGCAATGACTCTGGTGGATCCATGTGGTTTGTGGAAAAGAACATACATGCAATGACTCTAGTGGATCCATATGTGGTTTGTGAAAAGAACACACATGCAATTACTGTAGTGCCAGTTTCATTAAAAGAACACACATGCAATGACTCTAGCTGTGGTTCATGAAAAGAACACACATGCAATGACTCTAGTGTTGGTTCAGGAGAAGAACACACATGCAATGAATCTAGTGTATCAATATGTGGTTTATGAAAGGAACACACATGTAGTGACATTGGGTGATCCATGCGTTCTATGAAAATAACATACATGCAATGACTCTGGTGGATCCACATGTGGTTTGTAAAAAAAACACATGCAATGACTCTAGTGTTGGTTTAGGATAAGAACACACATGCAATGACTCTAGTGGATCCATATGTGGTTAATGGAAAGAACAGACATGCAATGACTCTAGTGGATCCATATGTGGTTCATGAAAAGAACACACATGCAATGACATTGGTGGATCGATGTGTTTTATGAAAAGAACATACAAGCAATGACTCTAGTGGATCCATGTGTGGTTTGTGAAAAGAACACACATGCAATGACTCTAGTGATGGTTTGTGAAAAGAATAGACATGCAATGACTATAGTGGATCCATATCTAGTTCATGAAAAGAACACACATGCGATGACTCTGGTGGATCCATATGTGGTCTGCGAAAAGAACACACATGCAATAACTGTAGTGCTAGTTTCATGAAAAGAACACACATGCAATGACCCTAGCTGTGGTTCATGAAAAGAACACACATGCAATGACTCTAGTGCTGGTTTACGACAAGAACACACATGCAATGAATCTAGTGGATCCATATGTGGTTCATTAAAAGAACACACATGCAATGACTTTGGCGGATCGAGGTGGTGGTTTATGAAAAGTACAGACATGCAATGACTCTGGTGGATCAATATGTGGTTTGTGAAAAGAACACACATGCAATGACTCTAGTGCTGGTTTATGAAAAGAACATACATGCAATGACACTAGAGGATCCATATGTGGTTCATGAAAAGAACACACATGAAATGACTCTGGTGGATCCATATGTGGTTTGTGAAATGAACACACATGCAATGACATTGGTTGATCCATGTGATTTGTGGAAAAGAACATACATGCAATTACTCTAGTGGATCCATATGTGGTTTGTGAAAAGAACACACATGCAATGACATTGGTGGATCCATATGTGGTTCATGAAAAGAACACACGCAATGAATCTGGTGGATCCATATGTGGTTTGTGAAAAGAACACACATGCAATGACATTGGTTGATCCATGTGGTTTGTGGAAAAGAACATACATGCAATGACTCTAGTGGATCCATATGTGGTTTGTGAAAAGAACACACATGCAATGACATTGGTTGATCCATATGCAGTTTGTGACAAGAACATACATGCAATGACTCTAGTGTATCCATATGTGGTTTGTGAAAAGAACACACATGCAATGACTCTAGTGCTGGTTTAGGATAAGAACACACATGCAATGACTCTAGTGGATCCATATGTGGTTAATGGAAAGAACAGACATGCAATGACTCTAGTGGATCCATATGTGGTTCATGAAAATAACACACATGCAATGACATTGGTGGATCAATGTGTTTTAAGGAAAGAACATACATGCAATGACTCTGGTGGATCTATATGTGGTTTGTGAAAAGAACACACATGCAATGACTCTATTGCTGGTTTATGAAAACAACATAAATGCAATGACTCTAGTGGATGCATATGTGGTTCATGAAAACAACACACATGCAATGACTCTGGTGGATCCATATGTGGTTTGTGAAAATATCACACATGCAATGACTCTAGTGCTAGTTTAATGAAATGAATACACATGCAATGACTCTAGTGCTAGTTTCATGAAAAGAACACACATGCAATGACATTAGCGGATCCAGGTGGTGGTTTATGAAAAGGACACTCATCTAATGACTCTGGTGGATCCATATGTGGTTTGTGAAAAGAACACACATGCAATGACTCTAGTGCTGGTTTATGAAAACAACATAAATGCAATGACTCTTGTGGATCCATATGTGGTTCATGAAAACAACACACATGCAATGACATTGGTGGATCAATGTGTTTTAAGGAAAGTACATACATGCAATGACTCTGGTGGATCTATATGTGGTTTGTGAAAAGAACACACATGCAATGACTCTAGTGATGGTTTATGAAAAGAATAGACATGCAATGACTATAGTGGATCCATATCTGGTTCATGAAAAGAACACACATGCGATGACTCTGGTGGATCCATATGTGGTTTGCGAAAAGAACACACATGCAATAACTGTAGTGCTAGTTTCATGAAAAGAACACACATGCAATGACTCTAGCTGTGGTTCATGAAAAGAACACACATGCAATGACTCTAGTGCTGGTTTACGACAAGAACACACATGCAATGAATCTAGTGGATCCATATGTGGTTCATGAAAAGAACACGCATGCAATGACTTTGGCGGATCGAGGTGGTGGTTTATGAAAAGTACAGACATGCAATGACTCTGGTGGATCCATATGTGGTTTGTGAAAAGAACACACATGCAATGACTCTAGTGCTGGTTTATGAAAAGAACATACATGCAATGACACTAGAGGATCCATATGTGGTTCATGAAAAGAACACACATGAAATGACTCTGGTGGATCCATATGTGGTTTGTGAAATGAACACACATGCAATGACATTGGTTGATCCATGTGATTTGTGGAAAAGAACATACATGCAATTACTCTAGTGGATCCATATGTGGTTTGTGAAAAGAACACACATGCAATGACATTGGTGGATCCATATGTGGTTCATGAAAAGAACACACACGCAATGACTCTGGTAGATCCATATGTGGTTTGTGAAAAGAACACACATGCAATGACATTGGTTGATCCATGTGGTTTGTGTAAAAGAACATACATGCAATGACTCTAGTGGATCCATATGTGGTTTGTGAAAAGAACACACATGCAATGACATTGACATTGGTTGATCCATATGCAGTTCATGAAAAGAACACACATGCAATGACTCTAGTGCTGGTTTAGGATAAGAACACACATGCAATGACTCTAGTGGATCCATATGTGGTTAATGGAAAGAACAGACATGCAATGACTCTAGTGAATCCATATGTGGTTCATGAAAATAACACACATGCAATGACATTGGTGGATAAATGTGTTTTAAGGAAAGAACATACATGCAATGACTCTGGTGGATCTATATGTGGTTTGTGAAAAGAACACACATGCAATGACTCTATTGCTGGTTTATGAAAACAACATAAATGCAATGACTCTAGTGGATACATATGTTGTTCATGAAAACAACACACATGCAATGACTCTGGTGGATGCATATGTGGTTTGTTAAAAGATCACACATGCAATGACTCTAGTGCTAGTTTAATGAAATGAATACACATGCAATGACTCTAGTGCTAGTTTCATGAAAAGAACACACATGCAATGACATTAGCGGATCCAGGTGGTGGTTTATGAAAAGGACACTCATCTAATGACTTTGGTGGATCCATATGTGGTTTGTGAAAAGAACACACATGCAATGACTCTAGTGCTGGTTTATGAAAACAACATAAATGCAATGACTCTTGTGGATCCATATGTGGTTCATGAAAACAACACACATGCAATGACATTGGTGGATCAATGTGTTTTAAGGAAAGAACATACATGCAATGACTCTGGTGGATCTATATGTGGTTTGTGAAAAGAACACACATGCAATGACTCTATTGCTGGTTTATGAAAACAACATAAATGCAATGACTCTAGTGGATACATATGTGGTTCATGAAAACAACACACATGCAATGACTCTGGTGGATCCATATGTGGTTTGTGAAAAGATCACACATGCAATGACTCTAGTGCTAGTTTAATGAAATGAATACACATGCAATGACTCTAGTGCTAGTTTCATGAAAAGAACACACATGTAATAACATTAGCGGATCCAGGTGGTGGTTTATGAAAAGGACACTCATCTAATGACTCTGGTGGATCCATATGTGGTTTGTGAAAAGAACACACATGCAATGTCTCTAGTGATGGTGTATGAAAACAACATAAATGCAATGACTCTAGTGGATCCATATGTGGTTCATGAAAACAACACACATGCAATGACTCTGGTGGATCCATATGTGGTTTGTGAAAAGAACACAAATGAAAGAATCTAGTGCTAGTTTCATGAAAAGAACACACATGCAATGACTCTAGTGCTGGTTTATGAAAACAACATAAATGCAATGACTCTAGTGGATCCATATGTGGTTCATGAAAACAACACACATGCAATGACTCTGGTGGATCCATATGTGGTTTGTCAAAAGAACACAAATGAAAGACTCTAGTGCTAGTTTCATGAAATGAACACACATCCAATGACTCTAGTGCTAGTTTCATGAAAAGAACACACATGCAATAACTCTAGGTGTGGTTCATGAAAAGAACACACATGCAATGACTCGTGCTGGTTTATGAAAAGAACACACACGCAATGACTCTGGTGGATCCATATGTGGTTTGTGAAAAGAACACACATGCAATGACATTGGTTGATCCATGTGGTTTGTGGAAAAGAACATACATGCAATGACTCTGGTGGATCTATATGTGGTTTGTGAAAAGAACACACATGCAATGACTCTATTGCTGGTTTATGAAAACAACATAAATGCAATCACTCTAGTGGATACATATGTGGTTCATGAAAAGAACACACATGCAATGACTCTAGTGCTGGTTTACGACAAGAACACACATGCAATGAATCTAGTGGATCCATATGTGGTTCATGAAAAGAACACGCATGCAATGACTTTGGCGGATCGAGGTGGTGGTTTATGAAAAGTACAGACATGCAATGACTCTGGTGGATCCATATGTGGTTTGTGAAAAGAACACACATGCAATGACTCTAGTGCTGGTTTATGAAAAGAACATACATGCAATGACACTAGAGGATCCATATGTGGTTCATGAAAAGAACACACATGAAATGACTCTGGTGGATCCATATGTGGTTTGTGAAATGAACACACATGCAATGACATTGGTTGATCCATGTGATTTGTGGAAAAGAACATACATGCAATTACTCTAGTGGATCCATATGTGGTTTGTGAAAAGAACACACATGCAATGACATTGGTGGATCCATATGTGGTTCATGAAAAGAACACACACGCAATGACTCTGGTAGATCCATATGTGGTTTGTGAAAAGAACACACATGCAATGACATTGGTTGATCCATGTGGTTTGTGTAAAAGAACATACATGCAATGACTCTAGTGGATCCATATGTGGTTTGTGAAAAGAACACACATGCAATGACATTGACATTGGTTGATCCATATGCAGTTCATGAAAAGAACACACATGCAATGACTCTAGTGCTGGTTTAGGATAAGAACACACATGCAATGACTCTAGTGGATCCATATGTGGTTAATGGAAAGAACAGACATGCAATGACTCTAGTGAATCCATATGTGGTTCATGAAAATAACACACATGCAATGACATTGGTGGATAAATGTGTTTTAAGGAAAGAACATACATGCAATGACTCTGGTGGATCTATATGTGGTTTGTGAAAAGAACACACATGCAATGACTCTATTGCTGGTTTATGAAAACAACATAAATGCAATGACTCTAGTGGATACATATGTTGTTCATGAAAACAACACACATGCAATGACTCTGGTGGATGCATATGTGGTTTGTTAAAAGATCACACATGCAATGACTCTAGTGCTAGTTTAATGAAATGAATACACATGCAATGACTCTAGTGCTAGTTTCATGAAAAGAACACACATGCAATGACATTAGCGGATCCAGGTGGTGGTTTATGAAAAGGACACTCATCTAATGACTTTGGTGGATCCATATGTGGTTTGTGCAAAGAACACACATGCAATGACTCTAGTGCTGGTTTATGAAAACAACATAAATGCAATGACTCTTGTGGATCCATATGTGGTTCATGAAAACAACACACATGCAATGACATTGGTGGATCAATGTGTTTTAAGGAAAGAACATACATGCAATGACTCTGGTGGATCTATATGTGGTTTGTGAAAAGAACACACATGCAATGACTCTATTGCTGGTTTATGAAAACAACATAAATGCAATGACTCTAGTGGATACATATGTGGTTCATGAAAACAACACACATGCAATGACTCTGGTGGATCCATATGTGGTTTGTGAAAAGATCACACATGCAATGACTCTAGTGCTAGTTTAATGAAATGAATACACATGCAATGACTCTAGTGCTAGTTTCATGAAAAGAACACACATGTAATAACATTAGCGGATCCAGGTGGTGGTTTATGAAAAGGACACTCATCTAATGACTCTGGTGGATCCATATGTGGTTTGTGAAAAGAACACACATGCAATGACTCTAGTGATGGTTTATGAAAACAACATAAATGCAATGACTCTAGTGGATCCATATGTGGTTCATGAAAACAACACACATGCAATGACTCTGGTGGATCCATATTTGGTTTGTGAAAAGAACACAAATGAAAGAATCTAGTGCTAGTTTCATGAAAAGAACACACATGCAATGACTCTAGTGCTGGTTTATGAAAACAACATAAATGCAATGACTCTAGTGGATCCATATGTGGTTCATGAAAACAACACACATGCAATGACTCTGGTGGATCCATATGTGGTTTGTCAAAAGAACACAAATGAAAGACTCTAGTGCTAGTTTCATGAAATGAACACACATGCAATGACTCTAGTGCTAGTTTCATGAAAAGAACACACATGCAATAACTCTAGGTGTGGTTCATGAAAAGAACACACATGCAATGACTCGTGCTGGTTTATGAAAAGAACACACACGCAATGACTCTGGTGGATCCATATGTGGTTTGTGAAAAGAACACACATGCAATGACATTGGTTGATCCATGTGGTTTGTGGAAAAGAACATACATGCAATGACTCTGGTGGATCTATATGTGGTTTGTGAAAAGAACACACATGCAATGACTCTATTGCTGGTTTATGAAAACAACATAAATGCAATGACTCTAGTGGATACATATGTGGTTCATGAAAATAACACACATGCAATGACTCTGGTGGATCCATATGTGGTTTGTGAAAAGAACACACATGCAATGACTCTAGTGGTAGTTTCATGAAATGAATACACATGCAATGACTCTAGTGCTAGTTTCATGAAAAGAACACACATGCAATGACATTAGCGGATCTAGGTGGTGGTTTATGAAAAGGACACACATCTAATGACTCTGGTGGATCCATATGTGGTTTGTGAAAAGAACACACATGCAATGACTCTAGTGCTGGTTTATGAAAAGAACATACATGCAATGACTCTAGTGGATCCATATGTGGTTCAGAAAAAGAACACACATGCAATGACTCTGGTGGATCCATATGTGGTTTGTGAAACGACAACACATGCAATGACTCTAGTTCTAGTTTCATGAAAAAGAACACGAATGCAATGACTCTAGTGCTTGTTTCATGAAAAGAACACAAATGCAATGACTCTAAGTGTGGTTCATGAAAGGAACACACATGCAATGACTCTAGTGTTGGTTTATGAAAAGAACACACATGTAATGACTCTAGGGAATCCATATGTGGTTCATGAAAAGAACACACTTGCAATGACTCTGGTGGATCCATGTGGTTTGTGGAAAAGAACATACATGCAATGACTCTAGTGGATCCATATGTGGTTTGTGAAAAGAACACACATGCAATTACTGTAGTGCCAGTTTCATTAAAAGAACACACATGCAATGACTCTAGCTGTGGTTCATGAAAAGAAGACACATGCAATGACTCTAGTGTTGGTTCAGGAGAAGAACACACATGCAATGAATCTAGTGGATCAATATGTGGTTTATGAAAAGAACACACATGCAGTGACATTGGGTGATCCATGCGTTCTATGAAAATAACATACATGCAATGACTCTGGTGGATCCACATGTGGTTTGTAAAAAAACACATGCAATGACTCTAGTGCTGGTTTAGGATAAGAACACACATGCAATGACTCTAGTGGATCCATATGTGGTTAATGGAAAGAACAGACAAGCAATGACTCTAGTGGATCCATATGTGGTTCATGAAAAGAACACACATGCAATGACATTGGTGGATCGATGTGTTTTATGAAAAGAACATACAAGCAATGACTCTAGTGGATCCATATGTGGTTTGTGAAAAGAACACACATGCAATGACTCTAGTGATGGTTTATGAAAAGAATAGACATGCAATGACTATAGTGGATCCATATCTGGTTCATGAAAAGAACACACATGCGATGACTCTGGTGGATCCATATTGTAACATCCCAAAAATCATGTTTCAAAAACTCATTCATTTCATTCTTGCATCATTCATTCATATAGGGTTTTTCTCAAAAATCATTTGGAGACAGAAGTTTGAGCTATGATTTCATGTGGGCAAATTGTCTCAATTGGCCAACACCCTTTGGGATTTGATTGTTCATGATCTTGTTTGCTTGCCACCATGGTTGGAAAGAATAGGAATAACATTTAAACCCAAGACTTCAATTTAAAAATATTTTCTAGACCCTATTCCAAATATTTGCAACTAGAGACAAAGAGACAAAGTCTCTGTTTATTTCAAAGACCCAAGCTTGACCAAGCCTTGCTAGTAACCACATGGTCATCTGACTCATTTTTGAACCCACAGAACCCTGCAAAAATCCCCAAAGAAGTTTGAATTCAAAAGGATTTGAATTCATATCAAATTCTATTCAGAAAATGGAATTAGAAAAAGAAAAAGCTTAAGCAAAAGAAAAAGGCCGCGCGGCCAGAATCTGGCCCAGCAGCGGATGAAGCCCAGCAAGCCCACCCGGGGACCTCCTTTTTCTTCTCACACGCGTGAGCACCTTGAGCAGACGCCGACAGACCCACCCACACTCTGCGCTCCTCGCTGACAAGCGGGCCTTCTCCACGTCGGATCGTCTTCCTTTGTCTCACGCGACGATCTCCGCCGACCATTGCCGCAGTGATGCCGAGTAATTGGGCATTAATCGACAGACGTTTCTGTCGAGCATCCGCTATAAGACCCTACGCCTCGCGATCATTTTCCCCAAACACCTCGCCGCTCGCCACCAGGTACATCCTCAATCAACTTTGCACCGCCATGACGAGCCTCTCCGGCGTCGATTCCGGTGAGCCTAGTGTCCCCTCGCCTCTCGTTCTTGCAATCGACTCAGCATGTCTTGCGCGCTGACCTCACTAGTCATCTGTCTTGCCCAGTCACGGTTCCACGACACCGCGAGCACCGGCGACATCAACTCCGACGAGTTTTCCGGTAGTATGCAGACCGCCCCTTGCCTTCCCGTTCATGCTCACTACTTCGCCTCGACTCTGTGAATCTAACCGTGTCCTCGCCCTGCCTTGGGGTGACCCACAGCGACGTCCACGACGACCACCCGACGCACCCGACGCCGCCACGAACTCCGGTGAGCAATCACGGTAGCGTGCGCCCTTGACCAACCGCGAGTACGACAAGCTTCGCCGTGACCTCCCGAGCCCGGTGAGCTACTCCTCGATCTCACTTACCTCCTGCATCGGCAACGCGTCGTCGACAGTTCCGCCGCCGGTAGCCACCGCGCAGCGCCGCCCATCTGTGGCCAGGCAGTAGTAGCCGTTAGATCTGGATCGAACGCCTACGATAGATCACTTAACCCCGAAGCGGTACGCGATCTGAGCCGCCAGATTTCATTTAGATCCTACGGCAGTGGAGCTCGATCGATCTTGAACGATGCAAGCGAATAAGATCATGACGCGTGGCTAGGAACTGATCTGAAAATAGAATCTAAAACAGATTTTGATCCATATTTCAAATGCCAATATCTTTTGAATTCCACGTTAGAATTTTGCAAACTTTATACCGTTGGATTCAGAAAAACAAGACCTTTCTGCCTATCCTTTTTGTTTAGCATATAGTAACCATTAGTTTGGCTTAAATTACAGAAACTTGTTTGAGGCCTTTTTGAGTATAGATTTAGTTTAGTATTTTGTTTTAGGGTTATTTAAGTTGTCTTGGCTATTTTGTGACTTGTTTAGTTTCTGTATTCATGCACTTGCTTGGTTGAGTTTTCAAAAATCATCACTTGGTAGATTCATGCATGCATGCATTCATACTATTTCTTGTTTGTATATATTTGTGTGTAATTGTGTGCTACAACTTTGTGTGTAGATTTTGCTAGTGATTGTGATTGTGACGAGTGCTACTCTCCACACTACCAAGGCAAGTGATATCATCATGAATATTCCATTCCTATATTTTATATATGCATTAGTATTATTTTTCTAAGTATAGGACTTGCATGAATTTTTGCTAAGTACAAGCTAAGCTTTGGGAAAACCTATTAGGTAAAACCTTAGTGAAAATTACCTAAGTCAAGATTCCTATTACTATCATGCCTAGCCTAGCTACTAGAAAACAAGGGTGGTTTATATATTCACACTATGGAAAATTATTCCAAGTCTAAGAACTTTTTTATTTAACAAAACAACTAAGTTAATGAATCACTGGGTGGAATGGAAAGAATGGGATATGTTGAGTGGTTACACAAGGCCAGTCTTGGTGAACCTTGTGTATCTCACTTGTGGATGGCCACCAGGAACAAAGAGATTTGAGTTGTCAAATGTTGAGAAGCTTCAAGTGCAACCACTTGGTAATATGGGCTCTGCCATGATCTTAGGATGCTGGAACTTAGTCTCTTGGACGTGGGTGGTAGATGGGTTGATAGGTTGGGCGCGTCCATTTGACTAAGGAAAGGCTCTTGAAGGATCATGTCTTGGGAAACCAAGGCTTGTGGGGAAAGTGCACCACCTCTGCAGTGTAAAACCTAAGTACTTAGCCATGTCCTGGTAAAGGACAATTTGAGCATCAAGACATGGAAACTTCAAGAATCTCATCACTCCAATTTCTAAATAAAACTTGTGGGTGAACAAGGGTTAAAGGATCTTCAGTCTTTGATTGGTAGATGCCACAGTGGATCTTCAGTCTCGATTGGTAGATACCTTGGGATGGACTTTGTCAAGCAAAACTTAGTGTTTTCAAAAGTTAAGGAAAAATCTATTTTGAGCAATGCAAGCCTAAGCTCCACCAGCCAAATGCATATAGCCTTATAGTCCACTTAAATATATACTAAGGTATCACTTGCCAATACTATTCCAAAGTATTGACCCTCTGCTGTAACTTATGATGTTGCAGTTACTCTGATGATGAATAGGAGTCATGAGTCTACACTCAACATGCTTGCCTGTGGCACATGAAGATGAAGACTTATGTTTATTTACATATTCCATAAACTCTTGTACTAGGCCTTTGGCCCTGAGTTGTAAAAGACTATGTTTTATCTCCGGAATGACTGTAATAATAAGCGACCTTTGTATCATGTACTTCATCTTAAACTGTGGATGCTAGCAATGATCCGAGGGACTAGCATTGCAATCACAGGATCTTTTCCTTTAATAAGGAGGGATCTTACAGATGGTATCGAACCTTTGTGTTGCCTGTAGGATTATGACCCTAGGATTGGAAACCACTAAGGACAAATTTTACTTCTTCTACACTTGACTATTCTTCTCGAAAAATATTCTAATCTTATCCTTCACATCTCTATTTGTAGATGAACTCCGTCAACGAAGCTGTGAAGACAGGACCACACAAGACCATGACCTTCGAGTGTGAGGAGGTTTCCCAAGATTCTCAAGGACCTCATGGAAACCATGGGAGTACATGGTGCAGCTGTGTACAAGGGCTTTCCAGTGATGGAGGATGGAGTGGAGTATTGGTGGGTGCAACTTCACTTGTACAAGAACAAGGAAGACAACCACAAAGAAAAAGGCTTCTGCATGTACACCAACACTTTTATGCACACCACATTCTTTGAGTCAGCAAAAGAAGCAGCTTGGAAGACTATCAAAGAACTCAGTGCTAGAGTCAAGTGCAGGATGCTCAACCTCCAAAAAGACTTAGAGAAAGAGAAGGAACATACCCAAGAGTTGGAAATCACCAACCAATCCTTAAGAGGAGATATTATAGATTTAGTGATAGAAGCATGTGAACAAGATAGGGTGACTGCCACTAGGAACATTGTGCTAGCCACCAGATCCAATGAGATAGGATTGTAAGCGCACTTCGTTAGTTGGACCACCACCTATCACCTTATTTTCCAAAATGATACCTTAAATAAGTTTGAACCTTGGTTGAAGAAATGGATTCTTGTATGCATGACTTGTATGATTTATGTGTGTCTCAAGAATGTGTTTGAATGTTTGTCTTGTTTATCTTAAATTGTGTTGTTTTAACTTTTTCAATCTTAAATAGATGCCTATTGCCATCAGCACTGTTGAGGAGTTCCAGGCTACCCGTTTTGGTCCTCATATCGTAGAGCTTACTACTTTACTCGATCTCCCTCTTCCTATCATTACGGTGCACCCACTCACCAAGTTTGAGAGGAAGGACCTTTGGGGCTTCAAGGTGAACCAGCCGGGGCCTTGAGAGCCTACTACGGAGGCCATCGTCTTCAAGCTTATGCGATGACAGGAGAGAGGCATGGAGGTTGTCATGCAGGATCTGATAGGGACGGCTGTTGGGACGTCACTCCCGACAGGTTAGAGGCACTCACTTCCACGCCTTGAGGCGAGATGATGACGGAGAGTCCATTGACTTTGAGGACGACTCAAGGGTCACAGCAGAGCCGATACGCCTGTACCTCCAGAACTTAGAGACTCTTATTAGGCACGTGGATACCGATAGGACCAATGTCATGCTTAGTAATGACGAGCTCTAGGTGCAGCTTCGCGAGAAGGACAAGCTCTTCGCGCAGCAGGACGAGATAGTCAAGGAGATGGAGACGAAGTTCGAGACCCAAGACCGTAAGTTCAAGAGTCAAGAGAAGCGTGTCCGGATAGGAACAAGAGGATTCGTGATATGACCGAGGAACTGCAGTCCAAGGACTTGAGTTAGAGCAGCGTGAGCGGTGATTGAGAGGCTTCGTTCCCAGAAGAGGGCTCTCAAGGCCAAGATCGACTCTTTGACCACTACCATCGAGGAGAACAAGACCGCAATGGAGAACGCAGGTCTTACCTTTGTCGAGGAGGAGATTGATGCCGACGAGTAGATTTGACTACTCAGTTATCTTTATTTACCGCACTTGTTATTTATGAACTTATTGTTGGACCATCCGACATGTGGATGGCTTGCCGCTTGTATGTTTGTATCTTGTTGTTTAGCTTTTATCCTAGTGTTGCTTGCTATGTGTTTGCTTGTGTAATGTATTGTGCATAAATCATGTAAGGGTATCTCATTCTTATCTCTATATGAATAAACCACAGATGCCTCCCGTCATGCAAACACCAACCCCAACCCCAACATTACCCCGGAAATGCAACAAATGATGAATGCGCAAACACAGCTTATGCAAATGATGACGACGTTCATCCAGAACCAGAACAACAACAACCCCAACAACAACAATAACAACAATAACAACAACAACAACAACCCTCCAGGTTTTGATATGCTCACCAGATTTCTGCGTCTGAGGCCAGCTAAGTTTTCAGGAACGACTGATCCCATGGTGGCCAATGATTGGCTACGTTCTGTGAACAAAGACTTCGTGACCGTAGGATGCACAGACGCTGAAAAGGTCAGGTTTGCAGCACATCTGTTGGAAGGACCAGCCGCCGCATGGTGGGACAACTTCCAGATTACCACGCCTATTGATGAGGTAACTTGGGCTATCTTTGAAGATGGATTTCGTACCACTCATATCTCACGGTATGATGAGCACGAAAAAGAAGGAATTTCACAACCTGAAGCAGCCACCACAGTATGGCTGAATACATCGAAGAGTTCAACAATCATGGCGCTATGCACCGGATGAGGTTGACACTGATGCCAAAAGGAAGGAAAAGTTTCTAGAAGGCTTGAATGATGAGCTAAATCTGCAGCTGTCTGTGGCATATGTTCCAACTTATCAGTCGCTGTGTGACAAGGCTGTTATTGTGGAGAATAAAATGAAGCAAGTTGAGAGTAGAAAGAGGAAACACTCCGACAAGCATAGCTCGATCGTATCATAAACGATCTCACTATGATGATAGTGTCATTCGAGGATCCCACAAGCATGGGAAGTTTAACAAGCACCACAACCACAACCGTCATGACAACAAGCATCATCGCAGTCATGACAATGATAAGTACAAGAACCACAAGAGTGGATATAAGAGCCACCATAGTGGAAGTGGAAGTGGAAGTCAACCTAAGAAGGACAACAGTCAGGTTGAATGCTTCAAATGCAAGAAGCTGGGGCATTATGCTAATGAGTGCCCTGAGAAGAACGTTGAAGGACCTAACAAACCCAATCCTTTTCAGAAAGGACAGGTTAACCACATCAATGTGGAGGAAGTCTATGAAGAACACGATGCCGTTCTTTGGTAAGTTCAGACTCAATTCCATCTCATTTGTACTCTTTGACATGGTGCATCTCATTCATTCATATCTAAAGCATTTGTCGAAAGAAATGGGTTTGCATCTGAAAACATTGGGTGTTCGATAAAAGTTAGCTCTCCGGGAGGGATATGATAGTGAGTCTTGGATGCCGGATCTAGTCATAGAGATCGGAAAACATAAGTTTCGATAAACCTAATAATCTTAAATTCCCAAGGATTGGATGTAATTTTGGGAATGGATTGGATGGCTAAGTATGAGGGAGTACTAGATTGTGCAAATCGCACAATTTCACTCACAACCCTATGAGTAAGAGGATAACATTTAAGTCAATTTTAAATCTAAAGGTAAGCTGAATTCTCTTAAGGGGTTAGCTTGGACAGTGTGCCAATTGTGTGAGTATCCGGATGTGTTCGGAAGAGTTACCAGAATGCCACAGATAGAGATGTGGAATTTATAATAGAATTGGTACGAGTTCTGGACCAAGGGCAAAAGGCCTTATAAAATGTCGGGTTGTGAACTTAAAGAACTCAAGAAACAACTTGGAGAACAATTGCAGAAAGGATTCATCCAGCCAAGTTCTTCATCTTGGGAGCTCCAGCTTTGTTCGTAGAAAAGAGATAGAACTCAAAGATTATGCATAGATTACCGTTCTCTCAACGAGGTAACCATCAAGAACAAATATCCTTTGCCAAGAATCAATGACTTGTTTGATCAGCTAGAAGGAGCTTGTGTGTTCTCAAAGATTGACCTTCGGTCAGGCTATTTTCAACTCAAGATAAGAGAGCAAGACATACCTAAAACAGCATTTACCACAAGGTATGGATTGTATGAGTACCTTTATGATGCCTTTTGGATTAACCAACGCTCCAAAGATACTTCATGAATATGATGAACAAAGTGTTCATGGAATTTCTCGACAAGTCCGTTGTCGTTTTCATCGATGACATCTTAGTCTACTCCAAGAGCAAGGAAGAACATGAAAGACATCTATGCTTGATACTTGAGAAACTAAGGGAACATAAACTTTATGCCAAGTTCAGCAAGTGTGAGTTTTGGTTAGAGGAAGTTGGATTTCTTGGTCATGTTATGACAAAGGATGGTGTAGCGATTGATCCTGCTAAGGTTTCAAGTACGAATGGGAATCTCCTAAGAATGTAAAAGAGTCGTAGTTTCCTTGGTTTAGCAGGTTACTACAGAAGGTTCATTGAAAATTTTTCTAAGGTTGCTAAACCAATGACGGAATTGTTAAAGAAAGATAAGAAATTTGCTTGGTCTGAAGGATGTGAACTCAGCTTTCAAGAATTAAAGAAGAGACTTGTGTCGGCCGATTACAGGCCTACCAGATTTGGAAAAGGATTTCCAAGTGTATTGTGATGCTTCGCATCAAGGATTAGGAGCCGTACTTATGCAAGGCGGAAAAGTTGTGGCTTATGCCTCGAGACAACTCAAAACTCATGAAGTAAATTATCCTACTCATGATTTAGAGTTAGCATTGTCCATGCACTCAAAACATGGAGACATTACCTTTTGGGAAAACGTTGTGAAGTGTTCACCGACCATAAGAGTTTGAAATATATCTTTCACACAGAAGGAGATCAATATGAGACAAAGAAGATGGCTAGAACTTATCAAGGATTATGACTTGAATTTGCAATACCACCCCGGTAAAGCAAATGTAGTAGCAGATGCTCTAAGTCGTAAGGCGTTTGTAAATGGTCTTACCAAGGTGAATTGCACGATGATTTGTGTAAGCAATTCAAGGAACTCAGGTTGGAGATTGTGCGGAAGGACATCTCATGTCTTTGGATGTTCAACCCACTGTTGGATAAGATTAAAGAAGCCCAAAAGGCGGATAAAGAAATCGAAGAGATTAAGGAAAGGATTAGCCAAGGAAAGCTAAAAGTTTCCATATGGACGAACAAGGTACTTTATGGCACGAGAAACGTGTTGTGTTCCACAAGATCCGAAAATGGAAACTGATTACGCAAGAAGCCCATAACTCTCCGTATTCTGTTCACCCGGGAAACACCAAAATGTATATGGATATGAAAGAAAGATTTTGGTGGAACAATCTTAAAAGGGACATCGCCGAACACATTGCCTTGTGTGATGTGTGTAGTAGAGTGAAAGCGGAGCATCAGAAACCAGCAGGTTTGCTTCAACCAATGCCTATTCCTGAATGGAAGTGGGAAAATAATGGTATGGACTTCATTACCGGATTACCAAGGACCAGGTCAGGGTATGATTCCATATGGGTAATAGTAGATCGCCTAACTAAAGTGGCTCATTTTATACCCGTAAAGACAACTTATACCAGTGCAAAGTTAGCCAAAATCTACATGAGCAGAATTGTATGCCTCCACGGTGTACCTAAGAGTATTGTGTCTGATAGAGGAACTCAGTTCACTTCTCACTTTTGGAGACTTCATGAATCTCTAGGAACGAGGTTGGAATTCAGCACTTTTCATCCTCAAACTGATGGACAAACAGAAAGGACTAATCAAATTCTTGAAGACATGTTGAGGGCATGTGCCCTGGACTATGGAGCAAGTTGGGATGAAAGTCTGCCTTACGCAGAGTTCTCTTACAACAACAGTCACCAATCTAGTATTGGGATGGCACCATTTGAGTTTCTATCTGAAGAAAGTGTACCACCCATTGCTATGGAATGGTGTGGGAGAAAGAAGTTTGTTTGGACCAGACCTTATCAAAGACGCCGAAGAAAAGGTCAAATTGGTTAGAGACAGATTGAAGATAGCACAGTCTCGACAGAAAAGCTACGCAGATGCTAAGCGTAGAGAAGTCACTTACGAAGTTGGGGATAGAGCTTATCTTAGAGTATCACCACGTGGAGTAAAAAGATTTGGAGTCAAAGGAAAGTTAGCACCAAGATATGTGGGACCATTCAATATTTTAAGTCGCAAGGGAGAAGCTGCATATGAAATCGAACTGCCAGCATCTTTACTAGCAGTCCATAATGTTTTTCATGTGAGCCAGCTCAAGAAATGTCACCCAGAAATGGAAGAAACATCTTTGAAAGATACCATATCTTTGGAAGAAGTTCAACTAGAAAGTGATCTCACCTATGAAGAAAAGCCTGTCAAGATTCTTGAGACCACAGAAAGAGTCACAAGAACAAAGACTATCAAGTTTTGCAAAGTACAATGGAATCATCATTCCGAAGAAGAAGCAACATGGGAAAGAGAAGATGATCTTCGAAAAGACCACCCTCACCTATTTGCTAGCCAATCCGAATCTCGAGGGCGAGATTCATTTTAAGGGGGTTAGATTTGTAACATCCCAAAAATCATGTTTCAAAAACTCATTCATTTCATTCTTGCATCATTCATTCATATAGGGTTCTTCTCAAAAATCATTTGGAGATGTAAGTTTGAGCTATGATTTCATGTGGGCAAATTGTCTCAATTGGCCAACACCCTTTGGGATTTGATTGTTCATGATCTTGTTTGCTTGCCACCATGGTTGGAAAGAATAGGAATAACATTTAAACCCAAGACTTCAATTTAAAAATATTTTCTAGACCCTATTCCAAATATTTGCAACTAGAGACAAAGAGACAAAGTCTCATTTTATTTCAAAGACCCAAGCTTGACCAAGCCTTGCTAGTAACCACATGGTCATCGACTCATTTTTGAACCCACGAACCCTGCAAAATCCCCAAAGAAGTTTGAATTCAAAAGGATTTGAATTCATATCAAATTCTATTCAGAAAATGGAATTAGAAAAGAAAAAGCTTAAGCAAAAGAAAAGGCCATGGCCGAATCTGCCCAAGCAGCGGATGAAGCCAACAAGCCCACCGGGACCTCCTTTTTCTTCTCACGCGTGAGCACACGCGACAGCCGGCAACCCGACCCACTCTGCGCTCCTCGCTGACAAGCGGGCCTTCTCCACGTCAAGATCGTCTTCCCTGTCTCCGCGCGATCTCCGCTGCTGCAGTGATGCAGGAGTAATTGGGCATTAATCGACGGACGTTTCCTGTCGAGCATCTGGCTATAAGACCCCCTCTGCCTCGCGATCATTTTCCCCCAAACACCTCGCTCGCTCCGCCACCAGGCTGTCCTCAATCAACTTTGCACCGCCGCGGACAGAGCCTCTCCGGCGATCGATTCCGGTGAGCCTAGTGTCCCCCTCTGCCTCTCGTTCTTGCAATCTGACTCAGCATGTCTTTGCGCATCGCCTGACCTCACTAGTCTGTCCTGTACCGCCCCAGGTCACCGGTTCCACCTGACACCGCGAGCACCGACGACGACATCAACTCCGGCGAAGTTTTCCGGTAGTCTGCACCGCCTTGCCTTCCCGTTCATGCTCACTACTTCGCCTCGACTCTGTGAATCTAACCGTGTCCTCGCCCTGCCTTGGGGTGACCCACAACGACGTCCACGACGACCACCCGACGCACCCGACGCCGCCACGAACTCCGGTGAGCAATCACAGCCGTGCGGCGCCCTTGACCAACGCGAGCGACAAGCTTCGCCGTGACCTCTGAGCCGGTGAGCTACTCCTCGATCTCACTTACCTCCTGCATCGTCGACAGCGTCGTCGACCGGCGATTCGCGCGGTAGCCACCGCATGGCGCCCGCCCATCTGTGGCGAGCGGTAGTAGCCGTTAGATCTGGATCGACGCCTCGATAGATCACTTAACCCGAGCGATGCAGCGATCTGAGCCGCCAGATTTCATTTAGATCCTCTGGCGGTGGAGCTCGATCCGATCTTGAACGATGCAGGCGAATAAGATCATGACGTGGCTAGGAGAACTGATCTGAAAATAGAATCTAAAACAGATTTTGATCCATATTTCAAATGCCAATATCTTTTGAATTCCACGTTAGAATTTTGCAAACTTTATACCGTTGGATTCAGAAAAACAAGACCTTTCTGCCTATCCTTTTTGTTTAGCATATAGTAACCATTAGTTTGGCTTAAATTACAGAAACTTGTTTGAGGCCTTTTTGAGTATAGATTTAGTTTAGTATTTTGTTTTAGGGTTATTTAAGTTGTCTTGGCTATTTTGTGACTTGTTTAGTTTCTGTATTCATGCACTTGCTTGGTTGAGTTTTCAAAATCATCACTTGGTAGATTCATGCATGCATGCATTCATACTATTTCTTGTTTGTATATATTTGTGTGTAATTGTGCTACAACTTTGTGTGTAGATTTTGCTAGTGATTGTGATTGTGACAGTGCTACTCCACACTACCAAGGCAAGTGATATCATCATGAATATTCCATTCCTATATTTTATATATGCATTAGTATTATTTTTCTAAGTATAGGACTTGCATGAATTTTTGCTAAGTACAAGCTAAGCTTTGGGAAAACCTATTAGGTAAAACCTTAGTGAAAATTACCTAAGTCAAGATTCCTATTACTATCATGCCTAGCCTAGCTACTAGAAAACAAGGGTGGTTTATATATTCACACTATGGAAAATTATTCCAAGTCTAAGAACTTGTTTTATTTAACAAAACAACTAAGTTAATGAATCACCAGGTGGAATGGAAAGAATGGGATATGTTGAGTGGTTACACAAGGCCAGGGTACTGGTGAACCTTGTGTATCTCACTTGTGGATGGCCACCAGGAACAAAGAGATTTGAGTTGTCAAATGTTGAGAAGCTTCAAGTGCAACCACTTGGTAATATGGGCTCTGCCATGATCTTAGGATGCTGGAACTTAGTCTCTTGGACAGTGGGTGGTAGATGGGTTGATAGGTTGGAGCGTGTCCATTTGACTAAGGAAAGGCTACTGAAGGATCATGTCTTGGGAAACCAAGGCTTGTGGGAAAGTGCACCACCTCTGCAGTGTAAAACCTAAGTACTTAGCCATGTCCACAGTAAAGGACAATTTGAGCATCAAGACATGGAAACTTCAAGAATCTCATCACTCCAATTTCTAAATAAAACTTGTGGGTGAACAAGGGTTAAAGGATCTTCAGTCTTTGATTGGTAGATGCCCTGAGTGGATCTTCAGTCTCTGATTGGTAGATACCTTGGGATGGACTTTGTCAAGCAAAAACTTAGTGTTTTCAAAAAGTTAAGGAAAAATCTATTTTGAGCAATGCAAGCCTAAGCTCCACCAGCCAAATGCATATAGCCTTATAGTCCACTTAAATATATACTAAGGTATCACTTGCCAATACTATTCCAAAGTATTGACCCTCTGTGGCTGTAACTTATGATGTTGCAGGTTACTCTGATGATGAATAGGAGTCATGAGTCTACACTCAACATGCTTGCCTGTGGCACATGAAGATGAAGACTTATGTTTATTTACATATTCCATAAACTCTTGTACTAGGCCTTTGGCCATGAGTTGTAAAAGACTATGTTTTATCTCTGGAATGACTGTAATAAACGACCTTTGTATCTGTGTACTTCATCTTAAACTGTGGATGCTAGCAATGATCCAGGGACTAGCATTGCAATCACAGGGATCTTTTCCTTTAATAAGGAGGGATCTTACACATATGTGGTTTGTGAAAAGAACACACATGCAATAACTGTAGTGCTAGTTTCATGAAAAGAACACACATGCAATGACTCTAGTTGTGGTTCATGAAAAGAACACACATGCAATGACTCTAGTGCTGGTTTACGACAAGAACACACATGCAATGAATCTAGCGGATCCATATGTGGTTCATGAAAAGAACACACATGCAATGACTTTGGCGGATCGAGGTGGTGGTTTATGAAAAGTACAGACATGCAATGACTCTGGTGGATCCATATGTGGTTTGTGAAAAGAACACACATGCAATGACTCTAGTGCTGGTTTATGAAAAGAACATACATGCAATGACACTAGAGGATCCATATGTGGTTCATGAAAAGAACACACATGAAATGACTCTGGTGGATCCATCCATGGTTTGTGAAATGAACACACATGCAATGACATTGGTTGATCCATGTGATTTGTAGAAAAGAACATACATGCAATGACTCTAGTGGATCTATATGTGGTTTTTGAAAAGAACACACATGCAATGACATTGGTGGATCCATATGTGGTTCATGAAAAGAACACACACGCAATGACTCTGGTGGATCCATATGTGGTTTGTGAAAACAACACACATGCAATGACATTGGTTGATCCATGTGGTTTGTGGAAAAGAACATACATGCAATGACTCTAGTGGATCCATATGTGGTTTGTGAAAATAACACACATGCAATGACATTGGTTGATCCATATGCAGTTTGTGACAAGAACATACATGCAATGACTCTAGTGTATCCATATGTGGTTTGTGAAACGAACACACATACAATGAATCTAGTGCTGGTTTAGGATAAGAACACACATGCAATGACTCTAGTGGATCCATATGTGGTTAATGGAAAGAACAGACATGCAATGACTCTAGTGAATCCATATGTGGTTCATGAAAATAACACACATGCAATGACATTGGTGGATCAATGTGTTTTAAGGAAAGAACATACATGCAATGACTCTGGTGGATCTATATGTGGTTTGTGAAAAGAACACACATGCAATGACTCTATTGTTGGTTTATGAAAATAACATAAATGCAATGACTCTAGTGGATACATATGTGGTTCATGAAAAAAACACACATGCAATGACTCTGGTGGATCCATATGTGGTTTGTGAAAAGATCACACATGCAATGACTCTAGTGCTAGTTTAATGAAATGAATACACATGCAATGACTCTAGTGCTAGTTTCATAAAAAGAACACACATGCAATGACATTAGCGGATCCAGGTGGTGGTTTATGAAAAGGACACTCATCTAATGACTCTGGTGGATCCATATGTGGTTTGTGAAAAGAACACACATGCAATGACTCTAGTGCTGGTTTATGAAAACAACATAAATGCAATGACTCTTGTGGATCCATATGTGGTTCATGAAAACAACACACATGCAATGACATTGGTGGATCAATGTGTTTTAAGGAAAGAACATACATGCAATGACTCTGGTGGATCTATATGTGGTTTGTGAAAAGAACACAAATACAATGACTCTATTGCTGGTTTATGAAAACAACATAAATGCAATGACTCTAGTCGATACATATGTGGTTCATGAAAACAACACACATGCAATGACACCGGTGGATCCATATGTGGTTTGTGAAAAGATCACACATGCAATGACTCTAGTGCTAGTTTAATGAAATGAATACACATGCAATAACTCTAGTGCTAGTTTCATGAAAAGAACACACATGCAATGATATTAGCGGATCCAGGTGGTGGTTTAAGAAAAGGACACTCATCTAATGACTCTGGTGGATCCATATGTGGTTTGTGAAAAGAACACACATGCAATGACTCTAGTGCTGGTTTATGAAAACAACATAAATGCAATGACTCTAGTGGATCCATATGTGGTTCATGAAAACAACACACATGCAATGACTCTGGTGGATCCATATGTGGTTTGTGAAAAGAACACAAATGAAAGACTCTAGTGCTAGTTTCATGAAATGAACACACATGCAATGACTCTAGTGCTAGTTTCATGAAAAGAACACACATGCAATAACTCTAGGTGTGGTTCATGAAAAGAACACACATGCAATGACTCGTGCTGGTTTATGAAAAGAACACACACGCAATGACTCTGGTGGATCCATATGTGGTTTGTGAAAAGAACACACATGCAATGACATTGGTTGATCCATGTGGTTTGTGGAAAACAACATACATGCAATGACTCTGGTGGATCTATATGTGGTTTGTGAAAAGAACACACATGCAATGACTCTATTGCTGGTTTATGAAAACAACATAAATGCAATGAATCTAGTGGATACATATGTGGTTCATGAAAACAACACACATGCAATGACTCTGGTGGATCCATATGTGGTTTGTGAAAAGAAAACACATGCAATGACTCTAGTGATAGTTTCATGAAATGAATACACATGCAATGACTCTAGTGCTAGTTTCATGAAAAGAACACACATGCAATGACATTAGCGGATCCAGGTGGTGGTTTATGAAAAGGACACACATCCAATGACTCTAGTGGATCCATATGTGGTTTGTGAAAAGAACACACATGCAATGACTCTAGTGCTGGTTTATGAAAACAACATAAATGCAATGACTCTAGTGGATCCATATGTGGTTCATGAAAACAACACACATGCAATGACTCTGGTGGATCCATATGTGGTTTGTGAAAAGAACACACATGCAATGACTCTAGTGCTAGTTTCATGAAATGAACACACATGCAATGACTCTAGTGCTAGTTTCATGAAAAGAACACACATGCAATGACTCTAGCTGTGGTTCATGAAAACAACACACATGCAATGACTCTAGTGCTGGTTTACGACAAGAACACACATGCAATGAATCTAGTGGATCCATATGTGGTTCAGGAAAAGAACACACATGCAATGACTCTAGTGGATCCATACGTTGTTCATGAAAAGAACACACATGCAATGACATTGGTGGATCAATGTGTTTTATGAAAAGAACATACATGCAATGACTCTGGTGGATCTATATGTGGTTTGTGAAAAGAACACACATGCAATGACTCTATTGCTGGTTTATGAAAACAAAATAAATGCAATGACTCTAGTGGATACATATGTGGTTGATGAAAACAACACACATGCAATGACTCTGGTGGATCCATATGTGGTTTTGTGAAAAGAACACACATGCAATGACTCTAGTGCTGGTTTAGGATAAGAACACACATGCAATGACTCTAGTGGATCCATATGTGGTTAATGGAAAGAACAGACATGCAATGACTCTAGTGGATCCATATGTGGTTCATGAAAATAACACACATGCAATGAAATTGGTGGATCAATGTGTTTTATGAAAAGAACATACATGTAATGACTCTGGTGGATCTATATGTGGTTTGTGAAAAGAACACACATGCAATGACTCTATTGCTGGTTTATGAAAACAACATAAATGCAATGACTCTAGTCGATACATATGTGGTTCATGAAAACAACACACATGCAATGACACTGGTGGATCCATATGTGGTTTGTGAAAAGATCACACATGCAATGACTCTAGTGCTAGTTTAATGAAATGAATACACATGCAATGACTCTAGTGCTAGTTTCATGAAAAGAACACACATGCAATGACATTAGCGGATCCAGGTGGTGGTTTAAGAAAAGGACACTCATCTAATGACTCTGGTGGATCCATATGTGGTTTGTGAAAAGAACACACATGCAATGACTCTAGTGCTGGTTTATGAAAACAACATAAATGCAATGACTCTAGTGGATCCATATGTGGTTCATGAAAACAACACACATGCAATGACTCTGGTGGATCCATATGTGGTTTGTGAAAAGAACACAAATGAAAGACTCTAGTGCTAGTTTCATGAAATGAACACACATGCAATGACTCTAGTGCTAGTTTCATGAAAAGAACACACATGCAATAACTCTAGGTGTGGTTCATGAAAAGAACACACATGCAATGACTCGTGCTGGTTTATGAAAAGAACACACACAATGACTCCGTGGATCCATATGTGGTTTGTGAAAAGAACACACATGCAATGACATTGGTTGATCCATGTGGTTTGTGGAAAAGAACATACATGCAATGACTCTGGTGGATCTATATGTGGTTTGTGAAAAGAACACACATGCAATGACTCTATTGCTGGTTTATGAAAACAACATAAATGCAATGAATCTAGTGGATACATATGTGGTTCATGAAAACAACACACATGAAATGACTCTGGTGGATCCATATGTGGTTTATGAAAAGAACACACATGCAATGACTCTAGTGGTAGTTTCATGAAATGAATACACATGCAATGACTCTAGTGCTAGTTTCATGAAAAGAACACACATGCAATGACATTAGCGGATCCAGGTGGTGGTTTATGAAAAGGACACACATCCAATGACTCTAGTGGATCCATATGTGGTTTGTGAAAAAGACCACACATGCAATGACTCTAGTGCTGGTTTATGAAAACAACATAAATGCAATGACTCTAGTGGATCCATATGTGGTTCATGAAAACAACACACATGCAATGACTCTGGTGGATCCATATGTGGTTTGTGAAAAGAACACACATGCAATGACTCTAGTGCTAGTTTCATGAAATGAACACACATGCAATGACTTTAGTGCTAGTTTCATGAAAAGAACACACATGCAATGACTCTAGCTGTGGTTCATGAAAACAACACACATGCAATGACTCTAGTGCTGGTTTACGACAAGAACACACATGCAATGAATCTAGTGGATCCATATGTGGTTCAGGAAAAGAACACACATGCAATGACTCTAGTGGATCCATACGTTGTTCATGAAAAGAACACACATGCAATGACATTGGTGGATCAATGTGTTTTATGAAAAGAACATACATGCAATGACTCTGGTGGATCTATATGTGGTTTGTGAAAAGAACACACATGCAATGACTCTATTGCTGGTTTATGAAAACAAAATAAATGCAATGACTCTAGTGGATACATATGTGGTTGATGAAAACAACACACATGCAATGACTCTGGTGGATCCATATGTGGTTTTGTGAAAAGAACACACATGCAATGACTCTAGTGCTGGTTTAGGATAAGAACACACATGCAATGACTCTAGTGGATCCATATGTGGGTAATGGAAAGAACAAACATGCAATGACTCTAGTGGATCCATATGTGGTTCATGAAAATAACACACATGCAATGAAATTGGTGGATCAATGTGTTTTATGAAAAGAACATACATGTAATGACTCTGGTGGATCTATATGTGGTTTGTGAAAAGAACACACATGCAATGACTCTATTGCTGGTTTATGAAAACAACATAAATGCAATGACTCTAGTGGATACATATGTGGTTCATGAAAATAACACACATGCAATGACTATGGTGGATCCATATGTGGTTTGTGAAAAGAACACACATGCAATGACTCTAGTGCTAGTTTAATGAAATGAATACACATGCAATGAGTCTAGTGCTAGTTTCATGAAAAGAACACACATGCAATGACATTAGCGGATCTAGGTGGTGGTTTATGAAAAGGACACACATCTAATGACTCTGGTGGATCCATATGTGGTTTGTGAAAAGAACACACATGCAATGACTCTAGTGCTGGTTTATGAAAAGAACATACATGCAATGACTCTAGTGGATCCATATGTGGTTCACAAAAAGAACACACATGCAATGACTCTGGTGGATCCATATGTGGTTTGTGAAACGACAACACATGCAATGATTCTAGTTCTAGTTTCATGAAAAGAACACGAATGCAATGACTCTAGTGCTTGTTTCATGAAAAGAACACACATGCAATGACTCTAAGTGTGGTTCATGAAAAGAACACACATGCAATGACTCTAGTGCTGGTTTATGAAAAGAACACACATGTAATGACTCTAGGGAATCCATATGTGGTTCACGAAAAGAACACACTTGCAATGACTCTGGTGGATCCATGTGGTTTGTAGAAAAGAACATACATGCAATGACTCTTGTGGATCCATATGTGGTTTGTGAAAAGAACACACATGCAATGAATCTAGCTGTGGTTCATGAAAAGAACACACATGCAATGACTCTAGTGTTGGTTCAGGAGAAGAACACACATGCAATGAATCTAGTGGATCAATTTGTGGTTTATGAAAGGAACACACATGCAGTGACATTGGGTGATCCATGCGTTCTATGAAAATAACATACATGCAATGACTCTGGTGGATCCACATGTGGTTTGTAAAAAAACACATGCAATGACTCTAGTGTTGGTTTAGGATAAGAACACACATGCAATGACTCTAGTGGATCCATATGTGGTTAATGGAAAGAACAGACATGTAATGACTCTAGTGGATCCATATGTGGTTCATGAAAAGAACACACATGCAATGACATTGGTGGATCGATGTGTTTTATGAAAAGAACATACAAGCAATGACTCTAGTGGATCCATATGTGGTTTGTGAAAGGAACACACATGCAGTGACTCTAGTGATGGTTTATGAAAAGAACACACATGCAATGACTCTGGTGGATCCATATGTGGTTTGTGAAAAGATCACACATGCAATGACTCTAGTGCTAGTTTAATGAAATGAATACACATGCAATGACTCTAGTGCTAGTTTCATAAAAAGAACACACATGCAATGACATTAGCGGATCCAGGTGGTGGTTTATGAAAAGGACACTCATCTAATGACTCTGGTGGATCTATATGTGGTTTGTGAAAAGAACACACATGCAATGACTCTATTGCTGGTTTATGAAAACAACATAAATGCAATGACTCTTGTGGATCCATATGTGGTTCATGAAAACAACACACATGCAATGACATTGGTGGATCAATGTGTTTTAAGGAAAGAACATACATGCAATGACTCTGGTGGATCTATATGTGGTTTGTCAAAAGAACACAAATGCAATGACTCTATTGCTGGTTTATGAAAACAACATAAATGCAATGACTCTAGTCGATACATATGTGGTTCATGAAAACAACACACATGCAATGACACTGGTGGATCCATATGTGGTTTGTGAAAAGATCACACATGCAATGACTCTAGTGCTAGTTTAATGAAATGAATACACATGCAATGATCTAGTGCTAGTTTCATGAAAAGAACACACATGCAATGACATTAGCGGATCCAGGTGGTGGTTTAAGAAAAGGACACTCATCTAATGACTCTGGTGGATCCATATGTGGTTTGTGAAAAGAACACACATGCAATGACTCTAGTGCTGGTTTATGAAAACAACATAAATGCAATGACTCTAGTGGATCCATATGTGGTTCATGAAAACAACACACATGCAATGGCTCTGGTGGATCCATATGTGATTTGTGAAAAGAACACAAATGAAAGACTCTAGTGCTAGTTTCATGAAATGAACACACATGCAATGACTCTAGTGCTAGTTTCATGAAAAGAACACACATGAAATCACTCTAGGTGTGGTTCATGAAAAGAACACACATGCAATGACTCGTGCTGGTTTATGAAAAGAACACACACGCAATGACTCTGGTGGATCCATATGTGGTTTGTGAAAAGAACACACATGCAATGACATTGGTTGATCCATGTGGTTTGTGGAAAAGAACATACATACAATGACTCTATTGCTGGTTTATGAAAACAACATAAATGCAATGAATCTAGTGGATACATATGTTGTTCATGAAAACAACACACATGCAATGACTCTGGTGGATCCATATGTGGTTTGTGAAAAGAACACACATGCAATGACTCTAGTGGTAGTTTCATGAAATGAATACACATGCAATGACTCTAGTGCTAGTTTCATGAAAAGAACACACATGCAATGACATTAGCGGATCCAGGTGGTGGTTTATGAAAAGGACACACATCCAATGACTCTAGTGGATCCATATGTGGTTTGTGAAAAGAACACACATGCAATGACTCTAGTGCTGGTTTATGAAAACAACATAAATGCAATGACTCTAGTGGATCCATATGTGGTTCATGAAAACAACACACATGCAATGACCTCAGTGAATTACGCTCTTAGTTACAAGCCTGGATGAGCGGAAATGGTTAAAATAGTACGGTGGGGCCCAAATGCCCCTCACAGGTAGACTTTTCGGCCGTCCTAACCATTTCCAAACATCGGGACAAGAACGAGCGTAATCGTGTCAATGAAGGGATCAACTACATACACAAATGAGTATGTATGCAAGCCACCATACAAGTCCTCGAGCCATTCCATCTAAAAGAAATAGAAATATTGCACGCATATACGGCAAGATCCAAATATCCTAGATAGATATAATAGTTTAGGATATCTCCTCATACATCAAACATCAGTGTATCAGGCGGAAGCGGAAAACAAGATCCGAGTACGGATAAGAAGCAAATCGGCATAAGATGCCCCATAAATAAACACATCCCGCCCACAGATCTCACGGATCCCCATTCCCGGAATCTCTACACCGAGTGATCGTTGCCAACATCGTCCGTCTCCTCCACCCAGTATCCATCTTGCGAGTTTACCTGTTCATCTGAATCAAAAAATTTATCGTGTGAGACCCTAGGGGTACTCAAAAGTCTTTATGCCTCTAAAGGGGACACAACCTGGGGTGACGCAATTGCAGCAAAAGATAATCCCTAACAGTTCTATAGATACTCGCTAACCATCCGCCTAACCAAAGATAGACGGATGTCCGTGAATTAATAACAACAGTTATAACAGTAATATCAACAGATCCATCCTCCTCCTCGCTTACCAACGAGGAAGCGGACGAACAACCCCCCCATCCGTTGGCAGTTTTATTATCCATTCCATGAGTGATGCACTATTTACTAACCAGGTACTTAGTCAAATTAAAAGCGGTACTTTAGTTATACTTGTCTATGATCGAGAAACTGTGCTCCAAGTCGTCCATAACCGCGGACACGGCTTTCAGAAAGTTTTACCCTGCAGGGGTGCACAAATAGCAACACACACTCGATCAACCTCGGAAAAACCAAATCAAAACCCAACGAGGCATTCACGACAAAGCGATCACAGGATTCAGAAATATTTCAGGGGGCCACCCCATTAAGCTACCCGCAATGAAGTTGGCCGGCTCCGAGACGAACTCAAGGTTTGTGTGGACGGCTGTAAACGACTGGGAACCCGAAAGTGTGACTGGGCTTGTCGATACAGCGAAAACGTGTCACGATCCTAAACAGTGCAGGTGCTCCTCGCACAATCGTAAATAAAGCAGTAAAGCATGGCATAAGTACGGGATAGTAATAATGCCCCAAACTACTTTGTAGCCCCAAGAAATAAGAAGGAATCAAGCTCTGTCTCAGGGGGGTTCATAAGCCTCCCGGATGTGGATAGCGCGAATATTCAAGGAACAGGAATCAAGTACTCGGGGTCCTACGGGACACAAGTGAGCATGAAAAACCAAATAGCAGATATTGCTCACCGATGCCACTTTCATTAGTTATCCCATTACTACTCAGGTTAAGTTGTATAGGTACCTCATTATCCAACAGACACTCACATACCCTACACATGCTGTTCTACGACTCGCATGGCTCAAACAACTCCTGTAGTAAAGGCTCATGGGATGGAGGAACAAGCTTTGGTGGGGTTTAAAAGTAAAGGCTATGCAGTACTTGGGATTCAGTTTAATGCAATCGCGACTCAATGATGCAAGAATAAGATAGAGGCAATAGGTACTATATGTATACAAGCATGTGGTAGTGCTTGCCTGGCAGCTCAGTTGAAGCGAGAGAAGGATCTGGGTAGTGCTCCTGGGTTTCTTGATATATCCCCTGCTCAGCGTCTATTCGAAGAAGAACCAAACAAACAAGGGCCAACATAAATAAAGTGCACAAGCATATGAATAAAATGCAACAAGCAAACAATCATGCCATGATGAATGATGCACAATTTGCATGGCAATAAAGTAGCATGGCAAGGGTGAGGTGTGGAATACAAGAAATAAACATTTTATGGGGTTTTAATCACATTTTAACCTCATATAAGTTGCTGTAAACTTTATATTTATATGATGCATGCTGCAATTCAGTACATGGAATGCATAAACAGAAAGGTCTCGTCGAGCTGATCATTTTAGACATATCATTTGTTAAATTTGGAGTTATAAAACAAAAGTTATTAAATAATTAAGAAAAAGGGCATTTTATTGTAATTTTAAACAACTTGAAAAATTAAAGTGCTCAAATAATATTTTGAATGGAAGATTTGAATTCCTCACATTTTTCTGATCTCAAAACATATATTATATGTTTACTTTGGAGTTATATTTCAAAAGTTATTGTAAAACAGATTTGAATTTGAATTTAAATTAATTTGAAAAAGGTTTAAATCAAAACAGAAAACAGAAATCCTTTTCTTACTCAGCTTGTCCTAGCCCTAGACACTGACGGGTGGGGTCAAACGGAAATGGGGCCACGCGCGCAGACAACCTTTTCCTGCCGCGGCTCTGGCTAGCCCACGCGATTGACAAGCGGGCCCAGCGGCTACGGCCCACATGTCAAGGGTGGGGACTGCAGCGACTGACAGGTGGGGCTAGGGCTGGAGCGCGGGTTAAGATTAAAAGAGGCCAGGGGGTTTTCTGGAAGAAGGCCACGGCGGCTGACTAGTGGGACCTCTAGGAGCGCGGGTTGAGGCGAGAAAACAGAAAGGGGCTATCTGCAAAAAAAGGACGCCCGTATTATTGTTCTTCCTCGCGATCTGACGAGAGATCGGTGTCCGCACGCGCAGAGGAAAACAGGGGCGCCTGTGGCTCTGGCGACTACAAGCCGCACGGCGGCGGCTACCGCTGCGGTGGCTTGGGGGTTGTTGGGAGGTTGCAGTGGCGCGGCTAGGTAGGTTCTCGCGACGAGAGAACGGTCTTCAACGACGTGATCTCGCCGCGCCGAGAGCGCTCGACGAAATGCACGACGCGAACAGGCAACCGATCGGCTAGCAGAGGTGTCTGGGAGGTTCCGGCGCTCACCGAGAGTGGGTCGGTGGTGACGGAATAGCTTGGGACGCAGGGGATCGGCGACGATGCAGACGGCCGGAGCTCTAGGGTTTAGCGTCGGTGGCGGCGGTGATCTTTGGCTCTGGTGCTTCTCCTCCGCGACGGCGTGTATAGGGTGATGCAGGGGTGCCGCGTGGTCTTCCTCGACACCCGTGATCGCCACGCCACCGGCTGGTAAGAGAAGGGGAGGTGGAGGCCGACGGTGAGGTCGTCGGGGTGTGAGAGAGATGGAGTAGCAGGCAGGTGGTGGGGAGGAGAAGGGCGAGGCCCTGGTAGATCTGGGCGTCGAGGAGATGGGAGGTGGTGGTAGATAGCAGAGGGAGAGGGGAGGGTGCCGTGGGGGAAAGGTGGAGGAAAAGGTGGTCTCGGCCACCTTTGCTTCTCCCTCTCCTCACGATGCTCAGGCTGGTCAGGTGTGGTGCTGCAGCCGGGCAGGCGAGGCTAGGGCGGAGAGGAGGCTCGGGTGGGGCAGCTGGCAGAGAGAAAAAGAGAGAGGAGGGAGAGGCTCGGGTGAGCTAGGTTTAGAGGGAGGGGTAGATAGCTAGGTTAGGATGGAGAGGCTCGGGTTAGGGTTTGGAGAGGAGCTGGTGGGGTCTGCTGGCAGGGAGAGAGAGAGAGAGGGCCCGAGAGAGAGAGAGCTAGGGTAGCATGGAGAGGGATGGCTCGGTTTAGCTAGGGGGGCTCGGTTTAGGGTTTGGAGAGAGGGGTTAGGTGGAGTGTTTTCTTTTGACAAGATCAAGCAAGAACAAGCCAATATCAAACAAGATTTAGTCAAAAGAGAGGACGAGATAAAAGGTGGTGAGGGTTTAGAGATAGAAAAGAGAGATGGGGTTTAGGGTTAGGGATGGTTTGGTTTAGCCAAACCAAAGGGTAGGTTTATATTATGGTTTAAGAGATCCAAAAAGAAACATCTAGTTTGAATTTAAAAGCAAAGCTCAAACCAAGATAAAACAAAACAAAGAGAAGAAGGCCAAGGGTTATGATTGCATGGCCCATGCATAACCATTAATGCTAGGTTTTATAAATATCCATGGCATTTATACATATGCATTCCAAAATATGGAATAAAGCCAAGCTAAAAGAATTAAAGGAATGCTCCATGTGGAGTAGAAGGGAATGACCATATTTGAATAAAAAATGGGACATGCTAGTGTGTATGTGCCACTAGGTATTTAGTAAGCCCAAAAATATCCCAACGGGATAATAACCCCAAAACAGCCCATATTGAAGCTAGAAAAGGGTTCCACTCACAAGGCATGCAAAGGTGGCCATGTGGCTCTCATAAACCAATAATGTGGAAACAATATGGTGCATATGTGAGAGCATGTGGGGATAGAATTAGATCCATCCCAACCCACATGAGCTAGAGGTAAACCAATAAGTTGCAATGCTCATATATGATGGAATGGTGGAATGATGGGGTGATGACAAGAAGGGTGGTGGAGTTGAATAAAAGATATGCCCCCAACTCAACTTGGGCATTTACACAATATATCAATAACCAAATACAATATCAAGAGGCAAATACAATTTACAATGCATATGAGAGAAGAACCAAAACAAAAAGGGTTTTATATGATGCTCAAATGCAAGGTGGCATGATGACATGAGCATGATATAATTATGATGCAACAATTATATATATGAAGTAGCCATTATATAGACTAGGCTAGTAGCATTGCAATTGTTAGACAATTGGGATGCTACAACTCTCCCCCACTAAACAAGAATCTCGCCCCGAGATTCCTAGGAAAAGAAAACAACACAAGGAGAGGCGGGTGTTCGGAACGAAGGTGACCCTCACGTTCCCCAAGGATGAACAACGGAATGGTGCGACCATTACACCTTGCAAAAACTTGCTAGACTTGTTGCGAGTCTTGCGTTTTGCTTGAGAAACAACGGTTAGAAGAGTTGAAGGATTGTCGTGAGACAAGAAGGATAGGATGGACATAGCTCCGGTTTTCTCAAGAAACATGATAAGAGAAAATAGAACCACTTGTGAAAGAAAAGGAAAAGATGATGTATCATGGATAAAGAAAGACACACCATTAAGATTAAAGATTTACCGATACTAGAGAGGATGAAACTTTATCTCGCCGAAGAAAAAGATCTAGATTGGAGAGGTTTTGAATCACTATGACAATAGCATCGTATCTTCTCTCGGATTTGAGAAATGAAGTACGGAAACAATATTGCCTTCAAACAATAGAGTCCCTTGATATCAACAGAAAGATTTAGTTAGACATCATTGGATTAGATTCTTGTTGCGCCGGTAAGAACCAAAGGATCACGCAATTAAGGTGCGCGGATATAACTTCCAGAGACGGATGTGAAGCCAGATCATGGTGGAATCCCGAGAAGCAAAGAATATGGAGAATCTGGAGTTTATTGTAGATATACTTATTGCTTTCTTTAGCCTTGAGGCTAACGCAATAGATTTGCGGCTGATGGCCTCAACCATAATTGGCTTTACCACAGAAAAGAATTGATGAAACAGAGAGAGAGAGATAGTTTCCTTTCATCTTGTTTGGGGATGTCGAGCATCGATAGAATGACGAGGACAGAAAAAAGAGTTTGCGTTTGTTTCCACCAGATAATTGATGATTTTGCTCCATCTAGCCCACCAACAAGAGATTATTGATTACTTTCTTCGAGAGAGCACTCCGGAAAAACAAGGACGGAAGTAAAAGTATCAAGGGATAAAGGCCACTTCTAACTTCCGTGGAATGAGTGAAATCACATTAATTCACCAATTCAATGTACAAGAGCGAATGATAAGAGTAGTGGTATGGTAGCTACTCCATCCCGCACTCAAAGCATTACTTCGCACATGAATAAGAAAACCATGCAACCCAACTACCGAAACAGACTGAAGGTATTGACAAAAAACTCATGGAACTTCGTTAGAAAACAAGGATAGATGCAAACTATTCGCCGGATTCATAGATAGATAACGATGATGATGTTGTCGTCAAGTCATAAGTAACCAGCCACCGGAAAGATATGAAGGAAGATCACGGAGACAACTGCAAGATTCAACAGATAAAGAAAAAGATAGCACCACTTGAACATAAGGATTACAAAAGATCTGAAAAATCTTCATAGCCTCCGGTGGATTGAGCATAGATGATAGAACGAGAGGGTTTCAAGAGATTACTTGACGAAACTGAGGTGAAAGAACTCCATGTTCTTCTTGAAATGATTGAGAGAGATTTAGCAGCTTGAGGAAATCTTCGGCGGAACGACGATGATAACTCGCCAACAAGGAAAATTCCGGGTTGGTTGAAGATGGAGGATGGAATTAACAATGGACTTGCTGATTCCAGAGTTGAAGTAATGTATTTAGCAGAAGGACGTTGTCGAGATAGGTGACTTCAAGAAGCCAGAATTCTCACTTTGAGACTTTGCACACAGGCAATGCTCACGAAGCTTGAGAGAAAGAGACACAGATGATCTTCCATGTTCTTCCATTGATATGGAATAGGCAAGCATATTATCAACATATACCACCATGGATTAACAAGATATTCTCAGAATGCCAAGTTCAAAAGGCGAGAGAAACGAACAAATGCTCGAACACTTCCTGAGCTCAACGCTCTTAGAAAGATCAATATTAAGAGCACGGGTTCGTGTTGAAGAAGATGCACTGGAAGAATAGATTATCTGGTCCTTCGGAAGAAAAAGAGATGTCACCTGGTTCACATTGTCGATCGGAGCACCGGTTACAAAGATAAAGAGATCTTGGATAAGAACCGATGATAGCTCATATCTTAAGCAAAGCTATCAGAGACGAAAAGATGTAATTCCCTCGTCTCAAAGAGAATTTTGCAGATATGGAGTTCAAAAAGATGTGCAGCATGATGGACAGATGATAGACCGCCGTAGTGCCTTGAGAAACTCCGGATTGCCAAAGATGCTTGAATATGCATAGATATGATCACGGTGTACTCAAAATCACAGGAGATAACCGTCACCATTTGGGAGGATAGTGTTGATAGCATTTTCCATATTCCACTCATGATAAGTGTCATATAGCTATGCCGAGAACCAAATTACAATCACCAGCATCGGATCGACACATGTTATGTAATTAGCCCAAAAGAATTGGAGATGAAATAAAACTCCAGGGTTAAGCGCCGGTGACAAAAGAATGAGTTAGCATGGACATGCTGATAAAAGGAAGATAGATAATGTTTCACACACGACTGGAAAGGGGTGTGGAAACACAGATGTATCAAAGAAAAATTTTCCGCATTTTTCGGCATTAAAATACCAATAGATGCGCAAAATCACTTATCAGGTAGCGATTAGCAACTCCACATTCTGTGAAAGCATGCTGGAACGAAGAACACCCTTAAGAAGATGGCACCGGTTAAAAAGGAGTCAGATAGATCGCGCCGGTTTTCAAAAGCCTGTCAGTATGGAATGTACCAACAGTTGATAACCAAAGGCAGATTGTGATAACAAATTGGATGCAACAGATAGACAAGGAATTACACACACACACACTTTCTATGGTACTACGGAAACCCAGAACACGTGAATCCTAGTTTGAATTTTAAGAAGAGGATTGAAAACGTTACACTTCCTTACCGGAAAAGGGTGGGTGGGTGGGTAAGAAGAAAAGTGGAAGCAGTCCTACTCTCACGTTTTGTTTTTCCCTAGTATACATAGCTACCAAAAATATTTGCTAGACTGACAACGACCATTTGGCTGAGACCACGAAGGCGGGATGGCTCGATACCAATTGTAACTACCTCGGTGAATTACGCTCTTAGTTACAAGCGATGAGCGGAAATGGTTAAAATAGTACGGTGGGGCCCAAATTCCACTCACAGTAGACCTTTCGCCGTCCTAACCATTTCCAAACATCGGGACAAGAACGAAGCGTGTAATCGGCAGGCGAAGGGATCAACTACATACACAAATGAGTATGTATGCAAGCCACCATACAACAGTCCTCAGAGCCATTCCATCTAAAAGAAATAGAAATATTGCAACGCCATACGGCAAGATCCAAATATCCTAGATAGATATAATAGTTTAGGATATCTCCTCATACATCAAACATCAGTGTATCAGGCAGAAGCGGAAAACAAGATCCGAGTACGGATAAGAAGCAAATCGGCATAAGATGCCCCATAAATAAACACATCCCGCCCACAGATCTCACGGATCCCCGTTCCCGGAATCTCTACACCGAGTGATCGTTGCCAACATCGTCCGTCTCCTCCACCCAGTATCCATCTTGCGAGTTTACATGTTCATCTGAATCAAACAATTTATCGTGTGAGACCCTAGGGGTACTCAGCAAGTCTTTATGCCTCTAAAGGGGACACAACCTGGGGTGACGCAATTGCAGCAAAAGATAATCCCTAACAGTTCTATAGATACTCGCTAACCATCCGCCTAACCAAAGATAGACGGATGTTCGTGAATTAATAACAACAGTTATAACAGTAATATCAACAGATCCATCCTCCTCCTCGCTTACCAACGAGGAAGCGGACAAACAACCCCCCCCATCCGTTGGCAGTTTTATTATCCATTCCATGAGTGTTGCACTATTTACTAACCAGGTACTTAGTCAAATTAAAAGCGGTACTTTAGTTATACTTGTCTATGATCGAGAAACTGTGCTCCAAGTCGTCCATAACCGTGGACACGGCTTTCAGAAAGTTTTACCCTGCAGGGGTGCACAAATAGCAACACACACTCGATCAACCTCGGAAAAACCAAATCAAAACCCAACGAGGCATTCACGACAAAGCGATCACAGGATTCAGAAATATTTCAGGGGGCCACCCCATTAAGCTACCCGCAACGAAGTTGGCCGGCTCCGAGACGGACTCAAGGTTTGTGTGGACGGCTGTAAACGACTGGGAACCCGAAAGTGTGACTGGGCTTGTCGATACAGCGAAAACGTGTCACGATCCTAAACAGTACAGGTGCTCCTCGCACAATCGTAAATAAAGCAGTAAAGCATGGCATAAGTACGGGATAGTAATAAAGCCCCAAACTACTTTGTGGCCCCAAGAAATAAGAAGGAATCAAGCTCTGTCTCAGGGGGGTTCATAAGCCTCCCGGATGTGGATAGCGCGAATATTCAAGGAACAGGAATCAAGTACTCGGGGTCCTACGGGACACAAGTGAGCATGAAAAACCAAATAGCAGATATTGCTCACCGATGCCACTTTCATTAGTTATCCCATTACTACTCAGGTTAAGTTGTATAGGTACCTCATTATCCAACAGACACTCACATACCCTACACATGCTGTTCTACGACTCGCATGGCTCAAACAACTCCTGTAGTAAAGGCTCATGGGATGGAGGAACAAGCTTCGGTGGGGTTTAAAAGTAAAGGCTATGCAGTACTTGGGATTCAGTTTAATGCAATCGCGACTCAATGATGCAAGAATAAGATAGAGGCAATAGGTACTATATGTATACAAGCATGTGGTAGTGCTTGCCTGGCAGCTCAGTTGAAGCGAGAGAAGGATCAGGTAGTGCTCAGGTTTCTTGATATATCCCCTGCTCAGCGTCTATTCGAAGAAGAACCAAACAAACAAGGGCCAACATAAATAAAGTGCACAAGCATATGAATAAAATGCAACAAGCAAACAATCATGCCATGATGAATGATGCACAATTTGCATGGCAATAAAGTAGCATGGCAAGGGTGAGGTGTGGAATACAAGAAATAAACATTTTATGGGGTTTTAATCACATTTTAACCTCATATAAGTTGCTGTAAACTTTATATTTATATGATGCATGCTGCAATTCAGTACATGGAATGCATAAACAGAAAGGTCTCGTCGAGCTGATCATTTTAGACATATCATTTGTTAAATTTGGAGTTATAAAACAAAAGTTATTAAATAATTAAGAAAAAGGGCATTTTATTGTAATTTTAAACAACTTGAAAAATTAAAGTGCTCAAATAATATTTTGAATGGAAGATTTGAATTCCTCACATTTTTCTGATCTCAAAACATATATTATATGTTTACTTTGGAGTTATATTTCAAAAGTTATTGTAAAACAGATTTGAATTTGAATTTAAATTAATTTGAAAAAGGTTTAAATCAAAAGCGAAAGAAATCCTTTTCTTACTCAGCTTGTCCTAGCCCTAGACAACGGGTGGGGTCAAAGCGAAATGGGGCCACGCGTCAGACAACCTTTTTGCCCTGGCTGCTATAGCCACGCGATTGACAAGCTGCCCAGTGACTCTGACACATGTCAAGGTGGGACCTGCAATGACCGGCAGTGTGGGGCTAGGGCTGGAGCGCGGGTTAAGATTAAAAGAGGCCAGGGGGTTTTCTGGAAGAAGGCCACGGCGGCTGACTAGTGGGACCTCTAGGAGCGCGGGTTGAGGCGAGAAAACAGAAAGGGGCTATCTGCAAAAAAAGGACGCCCGTACTATTGTTCTTCCTCGCGATCTGACGAGAGATCGGTGTCCGCACGCGCAGAGGAAAACAGGGGCGCCCAGGGCTCGATCTGGCGACCTCGCGCGCGCACGGCGGCGGCTACCGCTGCGGTGGCTTGGGGGTTGTTGGGAGGTTGCAGTGGCGCGGCTAGGTAGGTTCTCGCGACGAGAGAACGGTCTTCAACGACGTGAGCTCGCCGCGCCGAGAGCGCTCGACGAAACGCATGACGCGAACAGGCAACCGATCGGCTAGCAGAGGTGTCTGGGAGGTTCCGGCGCTCACCGAGAGTGGGTCGGTGGTGACGGAATAGCTTGGGACGCAGGGGATCAGCGACGATGCAGACGGCCGGAGCTCTAGGGTTTAGCGTCGGTGGCGGCGGTGATCTTTGGCTCTGGTGCTTCTCCTCCGCGACGGCGTGTATAGGGTGATGCAGGGGTGCCGCGTGGTCTTCCTCGACACCCGTGATCGCCACGCCACCGGCTGGTAAGAGAAGGGGAGGTGGAGGCCGACGGTGAGGTCGTCGGGGTGTGAGAGAGATGGAGTAGCAGGCAGGTGGTAGGGAGGAGAAGGGCGAGGCCCTGGTAGATCTGGGCGTCGAGGAGATGGGAGGTGGTGGTAGATAGCAGAGGGAGAGGGGAGGGTGCCGTGGGGGAAAGGTGGAGGAAAAGGTGGTCTCGGCCACCTTTGCTTCTCCCTCTCCTCACGTGCTCGGGCAGGCTGGTGCAGGTGTGGGCTGCGGTGGGCCAGGCGAGGCTAGGGCGGAGAGGAGGCTCGGGTGGGGCAGCTGGCAGAGAGAAAAAGAGAGAGGAGGGAGAGGCTCGGGTGAGCTAGGTTTAGATGGAGGGGTAGATAGCTAGGTTAGGATGGAGAGGCTCGGGTTAGGGTTTGGAGAGGAGCTGGTGGGGTCTGCTGGCAGGGAGAGAGAGAGAGGGCCCGAGAGAGAGAGCTAGGGTAGCATGGAGAGGGATGGCTCGGTTTAGCTATGGGGGCTCGGTTTAGGGTTTGGAGAGAGGGGTTAGGTGGAGTGTTTTCTTTTGACAAGATCAAGCAAGAACAAGCCAATATCAAACAATATTTAGTCAAAAGAGAGGACGAGATAAAAGGTGGTGAGGGTTTAGAGATAGAAAAGAGAGAGGGGGTTTAGGGTTAGGGATGGTTTGGTTTAGCCAAACCAAAGGGTAGGTTTATATTATGGTTTAAGAGATCCAAAAAGAAACATCTAGTTTGAATTTAAAAGCAAAGCTCAAACCAAGATAAAACAAAACAAAGAGAAGAAGGCCAAGGGTTATGATTGCATGGCCCATGCATAACCATTAATGCTAGGTTTTATAAATATCCATGGCATTTATACATATGCATTCCAAAATATGGAATAAAGCCAAGCTAAAAGAATTAAAGGAATGCTCCATGTGGAGTAGAAGGGAATGACCATATTTGAATAAAAAATGGGACATGCTAGTGTGTATGTGCCACTAGGTATTTAGTAAGCCCAAAAATATCCCAACGGGATAATAACCCCAAAACAGCCCATATTGAAGCTAGAAAAGGGTTCCACTCACAAGGCATGCAAAGGTGGCCATGTGGCTCTCATAAACCAATAATGTGGAAACAATATGGTGCATATGTGAGAGCATGTGGGGATAGAATTAGATCCATCCCAACCCACATGAGCTAGAGGTAAACCAATAAGTTGCAATGCTCATATATGATGGAATGGTGGAATGATGGGGTGATGACAAGAAGGGTGGTGGAGTTGAATAAAAGATATGCCCCCAACTCAACTTGGGCATTTACACAATATATCAATAACCAAATACAATATCAAGAGGCAAATACAATTTACAATGCATATGAGAGAAGAACCAAAACAAAAAGGGTTTTATATGATGCTCAAATGCAAGGTGGCATGATGACATGAGCATGATATAATTATGATGCAACAATTATATATATGAAGTAGCCATTATATAGACTAGGCTAGTAGCATTGCAATTGTTAGACAATTGGGATGCTACAACTCTCCCCCACTAAACAAGAATCTCTTAGATTCCTAGGAAAAAACAACACAAGGAGAGGCGGGTGTTCGGAACGAAGGTGACCCTCACGTTCCCCAAGGATGAACAACGGAATGGTGCGACCATTACACCTTGCAAAAACTTGCTAGACTTGTTGCGAGTCTTGCGTTTTGCTTGAGAAACAACGGTTAGAAGAGTTGAAGGATTGTCGTGAGACAAGAAGGATAGGATGGACATAGCTCCGGTTTTCTCAAGAAACATGATAAGAGAAAATAGAACCACTTGTGAAAGAAAAGGAAAAGATGATGTATCATGGATAAAGAAAGACACACCATTAAGATTAAAGATTTACCAATACTAGAGAGGATGAAACTTTATCTCGCCGAAGAAAAAGATCTAGATTGGAGAGGTTTTGAATCACTATGACAATAGCATCGTATCTTCTCTCGGATTTGAGAAATGAAGTACGGAAACAATATTGCCTTCAAACAATAGAGTCCCTTGATATCAACAGAAAGATTTAGTTAGACATCGTTGGATTAGATTCTTGTTGCGCCGGTAAGAACCAAAGGATCACGCAATTGAGGTGCGCGGATATAACTTCCAGAGACGGATGTGAAGCCAGATCATGGTGGAATCCCGAGAAGCAAAGAATATGGAGAATCTGGAGTTTATTGTAGATATACTTATTGCTTTCTTTAGCCTTGAGGCTAACATAATAGATTCTTGACTGATGGCCTCAACCATAATTGGCTTTACCACAGAAAAGAATTGATGAAACAGAGAGAGATATAGTTTCCTTTCATCTTGTTTGGGGATGTCGAGCATCGATAGAATGACGAGGACAGAAAAAAGAGTTTGCGTTTGTTTCCACCAGATAATTGATGATTTTGCTCCATCTAGCCCACCAACAAGAGATTATTGATTACTTTCTTCGAGAGAGCACTCCGGAAAAACAAGGACGGAAGTAAAAGTATCAAGGGATAAAGGCCACTTCTAACTTCCGTGGAATGAGTGAAATCACATTAATTCACCAATTCAATGTACAAGAGCGAATGATAAGAGTAGTGGTATGGTAGCTACTCCATCCCGCACTCAAAGCATTACTTCGCACATGAATAAGAAAACCATGCAACCCAACTACCGAAACAGACTGAAGGTATTGACAAAAAACTCATGGAACTTCGTTAGAAAACAAGGATAGATGCAAACTATTCGCCCGATTCATAGATAGATAACGATGATGATGTTGTCGTCATGTCATAAGTAACCAGCCACCGGAAAGATATGAAGGAAGATCACGGAGACAACTGCAAGATTCCACAGATAAAGAAAAAGATAGCACCACTTGAACATAAGGATTACAAAAGATCTGAAAAATCTTCATAGCCTCCGGTGGATTGAGCATAGATGATAGAACGAGAGGGTTTCAAGAGATTACTTGACGAAACTGAGGTGAAAGAACTCCATGTTCTTCTTGAAATGATTGAGAGAGATTTAGCAGCTTGAGGAAATCTTCGGCGGAACGACGATGATAACTCGCCAACAAGGAAAACTCCGGGTTGGTTGAAGATGGAGGATGGAATTAACAATGGACTTGCTGATTCCAGAGTTGAAGTAATGTATTTAGCAGAAGGACGTTGTCGAGATAGGTGACTTCAAGAAGCCAGAATTCTCACTTTGAGACTTTGCACACGGGCAATGCTCATGAAGCTTGAGAGAAAGAGACACAGATGATCTTCCATGTTCTTCCATTGATATGGAATAGGCAAGCATATTATCAACATATACCACCATGGATTAACAAGATATTCTCAGAATGCCAAGTTCAAAAGGCGATAGAAACGAACAAATGCTCGAACACTTCCTGAGCTCAACGCTCTTAGAAAGATCAATATTAAGAGCACGGGTTCGTGTTGAAGAAGATGCACTGGAAGAATAGATTATCTGTCCTTCTAAGAAAAGAGATGTCACCTGGTTCACATTGTCGATCGGAGCACCGGTTACAAAGATAAAGAGATCTTGGATAAGAACCGATGATAGCTCATATCTTAAGCAAAGCTATCAGAGACGAAAAGATGTAATTCCCTCGTCTCAAAGAGAATTTTGCAGATATGGAGTTCAAAAAGATGTGCAGCATGATGGACAGATGATAGACCGCCGTAGTGCCTTGAGAAACTCCGGATTGCCAAAGATGCTTGAATATGCATAGATATGATCACGGTGTACTCAAAATCACAGGAGATAACCGTCACCATTTGGGAGGATAGTGTTGATAGCATTTTCCATATTCCACTCATGATAAGTGTCATATAGCTATGCCGAGAACCAAATTACAATCACCAGCATCGGATCGACACATGTTATGTAATTAGCCCAAAAGAATTGGAGATGAAATAAAACTCGTGGTTAAGCGCGGTGACAAAAGAATGAGTTAGCATGGACATGCTGATAAAAGGAAGATAGATAATGTTTCACACACGGAAAGGGGTGTGGAAACACGATGTATCAAAGAAAAATTTTCCGCATTTTTCGCATTAAAATACCAATAGATCATAAAATCACTTATCGGTAGCGATTAGCAACTCCACATTCTGTGAAAGCATGCTGGAGCGAAGAACACCCTTAAGAAGATGGCACCGTTAAAAAGGAGTCGGATAGATCGCCGGTTTTCAAAAGCACATCGTATGGAATGTACCAACAGTTGATAACCAAAGGCAGATTGTGATAACAAATTGGATGCAACAGATAGACAAGGAATTACACACACACACACACTTTCTATGGTACTACGGAAAACCCAGAACACGTGAATCCTAGTTTGAATTTTAAGAAGAGGATTGAAAACGTTACACTTCCTTACCAGAAAAGGGTGGGTGGGTGGGTAAGAAGAAAAGTGGAAGCAGTCCTACTCTCACGTTTTGTTTTCCCTAGTATACATAGCTACCAAAAATATTTGCTAGACTGACAACGACCATTTGGCTGAGACCCTGAAGGGCGGGATGGCTCTGATACCAATTGTAACTACCTCGGTGAATTACGCTCTTAGTTACAAGCCTGGATGAGCGGAAATGGTTAAAATAGTACGGTGGGGCCCAAATTACACTCACAGGTAGACCTTTCGGCCGTCCTAACCATTTCCAAACATCGGGACAAGAACGAGCGGCGTAATCGGCAGGCGAAGGGATCAACTACATACACAAATGAGTATGTATGCAAGCCACCATACAACAGTCCTCAGAGCCATTCCATCTAAAAGAAATAGAAATATTGCAACGCCATACGGCAAGATCCAAATATCCTAGATAGATATAATAGTTTAGGATATCTCCTCATACATCAAACATCAGAGTATCAGGCGGAAGCGGAAAACAAGATCCGAGTACGGATAAGAAGCAAATCGGCATAAGATGCCCCATAAATAAACACATCCCGCCCACAGATCTCACGGATCCCCGTTCCCGGAATCTCTACACCGAGTGATCGTTGCCAACATCGTCCGTCTCCTCCACCTAGTATCCATCTTGCGAGTTTACCTGTTCATCTGAATCAAACAATTTATCGTGTGAGACCCTAGGGGTACTCAGCAAGTCTTTATGCCTCTAAAGGGGACACAACCTGGGGTGACGCAATTGCAGCAAAAGATAATCCCTAACAGTTCTATAGATACTCGCTAACCATCCGCCTAACCAAAGATAGACGGATGTCCGTGAATTAATAACAACAGTTATAACAGTAATATTAACAGATCCATCCTCCTCCTCGCTTACCAACGAGGAAGCGGACGAACAACCCCCCCCATCCGTTGGCAGTTTTATTATCCATTCCATGAGTGTTGCACTATTTACTAACCAGGTACTTAGTCAAATTAAAAGCGGTACTTTAGTTATACTTGTCTATGATCGAAAGCGTGCTCCAAGTCGCCCATAACCGCGGACACGGCTTTGAAAGTTTTACCTGAGGGTGCACAAATAACAACACACTCGATCAACCTCGGAAAAACCAAATCAAAACCCAACGAGGCATTCACGACAAAGCGATCACAGGATTCAAAAATATTTCAGGGGCCACCCCATTAAGCTACCATAGAAGTTGGCGGCTCGAGACGGACTCAAGGTTTGTGGGCCAGTAACGATCGGGAACCGAAAGTGTGGTGGGCTTGTCGATACAGCGTGTCACGATCCTAAGCAGATCAGGTGCTCCTCGCACAATCGTAAATAAAGCGATAAAGCATGGCATAAGTGCGGATAGTAATAAAGCCCCAAACTACTTTGTGGCCCCAAGAAATAAGAAGGAATCAAGCTCTCTCGGGGGTTCATAAGCCTCCCGGATGTGGATAGCGCGAATATTCAAGGAACAGGAATCAAGTACTCGGGGTCCTACGGGACACAAGTGAGCATGAAAAACCAAACAGCAGATATTGCTCACCGATGCCACTTTCATTAGTTATCCCATTACTACTCAGGTTAAGTTGTATAGGTACCTCATTATCCAACAGACACTCACATACCCTACACATGCTGTTCTACGACTCGCATGGCTCAAACAACTCCTGTAGTAAAGGCTCATGGGATGGAGGAACAAGCTTCGGTGGGGTTTAAAAGTAAAGGCTATGCAGTACTTGGGATTCAGTTTAATGCAATCGCGACTCAATGATGCAAGAATAAGATAGAGGCAATAGGTACTATATGTATACAAGCATGTGGTAGTGCTTGCCAGCAGCTCGATTGAAGCGAGAGAAGGATCTGGTAGTGCTCACAGGTTTCTTGATATATCCCTTTCAAAGGTCTATTCGAAGAAGAACCAAACAAACAAGGGCCAACATAAATAAAGTGCACAAGCATATGAATAAAATGCAACAAGCAAACAATCATGCCATGATGAATGATGCACAATTTGCATGGCAATAAAGTAGCATGGCAAGGGTGAGGTGTGGAATACAAGAAATAAACATTTTATGGGGTTTTAATCACATTTTAACCTCATATAAGTTGCTGTAAACTTTATATTTATATGATGCATGCTGCAATTCAGTACATGGAATGCATAAACAGAAAGGTCTCGTCGAGCTGATCATTTTAGACATATCATTTGTTAAATTTGGAGTTATAAAACAAAAGTTATTAAATAATTAAGAAAAAGGGCATTTTATTGTAATTTTAAACAACTTGAAAAATTAAAGTGCTCAAATAATATTTTGAATGGAAGATTTGAATTCCTCACATTTTTCTGATCTCAAAACATATATTATATGTTTACTTTGGAGTTATATTTCAAAAGTTATTGTAAAACAGATTTGAATTTGAATTTAAATTAATTTGAAAAAGGTTTAAATCAAAACAGAAAACAGAAATCCTTTTCTTACTCAGCTTGTCCTAGCCCTAGACACTGACGGGTGGGGTCAAACGGAAATGGGGCCACGCGCGCAGACAACCTTTTCCTGCCGCGGCTCTGGCTAGCCCACGCGATTGACAAGCGGCCAGTGACTCTACCACATGTCAAGGTGGGACCGCAATGCCAGTGGGGCTAGGGCTGGAGCGCGGGTTAAGATTAAAAGAGGCCAGGGGGTTTTCTGGAAGAAGGCCACGGCGGCTGACTAGTGGGACCTCTAGGAGCGCGGGTTGAGGCGAGAAAACAGAAAGGGGCTATCTGTAAAAAAAGGACGCCTCATCGTTGTTCTTCCTCGCGATCGATGAGAGATCGTGTCCGCACGCCTTGAGGAAAACAGGCGCCTGTGGCTCGATCTGGCAACCTGCCAAGACGGAGGCGGCTACCGCTGTGGTGGCTTGGGGGTTGTTGGGAGGTTGCAGTGGCGCGGCTAGGTAGGTTCTCGCGACGAGAGAACGGTCTTCAACGACGTGAGCTCGCCGCGCCGAGAGCGCTCGACGAAACGCACGACGCGAACAGGCAACCGATCGGCTAGCAGAGGTGTCTGGGAGGTTCTGGCGCTCACCGAGAGTGGGTCGGTGGTGACGGAATAGCTTGGGACGCAGGGGATCAGCGACGATGCAGACAGCCGGAGCTCTAGGGTTTAGCGTCGGTGGTGGCGGTGATCTTCGGCTCTGGTGCTTGTCCTCTGCGACGGCGTGTACAGGGTGATGCAGGGGTGCCGCGTGGTCTTCCTCGACACCCGTGATCGCCACGCCACCGGCTGGTAAGAGAAGGGGAGGTGGAGGCCGACGGTGAGGTCATCGGGGTGCGAGAGAGATGGAGTAGCAGGCAGGTGGTGGGGAGGAGAAGGGCGAGGCCCTGGTAGATCTGGGCGTCGAGGAGATGGGAGGTGGTGGTAGATAGCAGAGGGAGAGGGAAGGGTGCCGTGGGGGAAAGGTGGAGGAAAAGGTGGTCTCGGCCACCTTTGCTTCTCCCTCTCCTCACGTGCTTTCAAGGTGGCTGGTGCAGGTGTGTGGCTGCAGCTGGGCCAGGGCGAGGCTAGGGCAGAGAGGAGGCTCGGGTGGGGCAGCTAGCAGAGAGAAAAAGAGAGAGGAGGGAGAGGCTCGGGTGAGCTAGGTTTAGAGGGAGGGGTAGATAGCTAGGTTAGGATGGATAGGCTCGGGTTAGGGTTTGGAGAGGAGCTGGTGGGGTCTGCTGGCAGGGAGAGAGAGAGAGAGGGCCCGAGAGAGAGAGAGAGAGAGAGCTAGGGTAGCATGGAGAGGGATGGCTTGGTTTAGCTAGGGGGGCTCAGTTTAGGGTTTGGAGAGAGGGGTTAGGTGGAGTGTTTTCTTTTGACAAGATCAAGCAAGAACAAGCCAAGATCAAACAAGATTTAGTCAAAAGAGAGGACGAGATAAAAGGTGGTGAGGGTTTAGAGATAGAAAAGAGAGAGGGGGTTTAGGGTTAGGGATGGTTTGGTTTAGCCAAACCAAAGGGTAGGTTTATATTATGGTTTAAGAGATCCAAAAAGAAACATCTAGTTTGAATTTAAAAGCAAAGCTCAAACCAAGATAAAACAAAACAAAGAGAAGAAGGCCAAGGGTTATGATTGCATGGCCCATGCATAACCATTAATGCTAGGTTTTATAAATATCCATGGCATTTATACATATGCATTCCAAAATATGGAATAAAGCCAAGCTAAAAGAATTAAAGGAATGCTCCATGTGGAGTAGAAGGGAATGACCATATTTGAATAAAAAAATGGGACATGCTAGTGTGTATGTGCCACTAGGTATTTAGTAAGCCCAAAAATATCCCAACGGGATAATAACCCCAAAACAGCCCATATTGAAGCTAGAAAAGGGTTCCACTCACAAGGCATGCAAAGGTGGCCATGTGGCTCTCATAAACCAATAATGTGGAAACAATATGGTGCATATGTGAGAGCATGTGGGGATAGAATTTCATCCATCCAAACCCACATGAGCTAGAGGTAAACCAATAAGTTGCAATGCTCATATATGATGGAATGGTGGAATGATGGGGTGATGACAATAAGGGTGGTGGAGTTGAATAAAAGATATGCCCCCAACTCAACTTGGGCATTTACACAATATATCAATAACCAAATACAATATCAAGAGGCAAATACAATTTACAATGCATATGAGAGAAGAACCAAAACAAAAAGGGTTTTATATGATGCTCAAATGCAAGGTGGCATGATGACATGAGCATGATATAATTATGATGCAACAATTATATATATGAAGTAGCCATTATATAGACTAGGCTAGTAGCATTGCAATTGTTAGACAATTGGGATGCTACAATCCATATGTGGTTTGTGAAAAGAACACACATGCAATAACTGTAGTGCTAGTTTCATGAAAAGAACACACATGCAATGACTCTAGCTGTGGTTCATGAAAAGAACACACATGCAATGACTCTAGTGCTGGTTTACGACAAGAACACACATGCAATGAATCTAGTGGATCCATATGTGGTTCATGAAAAGAAAACACATGCAATGACATTGGCGGATCAAGGTGGTGGTTTATGAAAAGTACAGACATGCAATGACTCTGGTGGATCCATATGTGGTTTGTGAAAAGAACACACATGCAATGACTCTAGTGCTGGTTTATCAAAAGAACATACACGCAATGACACTAGAGGATCCATATGTGGTTCATGAAAAGAACACACATGAAATGACTCTGGTGGATCCATATGTGGTTTGTGAAATGAACACACATGCAATGACATTGGTTGATCCATGTGATTTGTGGAAAAGAACATACATGCAATTACTCTAGTGGATCCATATGTGGTTTGTGAAAAGAACACACATGCAATGACATTGGTGGATCCATATGTGGTTCATGAAAAGAACACACACGCAATGACTCTGGTGGATCCATATGTGGTTTGTGAAAAGAACACACATGCAATGACATTGGTTGATCCATGTGGTTTGTGGAAAAGAACATACATGCAATGACTCTAGTGGATCCATATGTGGTTTGTGAAAAGAACACACATGCAATGACATTGGTTGATCCATATGCAGTTTGTGACAAGAACATACATGCAATGACTCTAGTGGATCCATATGTGGTTTGTGAAATGAACACACATGCAATGACTCTAGTGCTGGTTTAGGATAAGAACACACATGCAATGACTCTAGTGGATCCATATGTGGTTAATGGAAAGAACAGACATGCAATGACTCTAGTGGATCCATATGTGGTTCATGAAAATAACACACATGCAATGACATTGGTGGATCAATGTGTTTTAAGGAAAGAACATACATGCAATGACTCTGGTGGATCTATATGTGGTTTGTGAAAAGAACACACATGCAATGACTCTATTGCTGGTTTATGAAAACAACATAAATGCAATGACTCTAGTGGATACATATGTGGTTCATGAAAACAACACACATGCAATGACTCTGGTGGATCCATATGTGGTTTGTGAAAAGATCACACATGCAATGACTCTAGTGCTAGTTTAATGAAATGAATACACATGCAATGACTCTAGTGCTAGTTTCATGAAAAGAACACACATGCAATGACATTAGCGGATCCAGGTGGTGGTTTATGAATAGGACACACATCCAATGACTCTAGTGGATCCATATGTGGTTTGTGAAAAGAACACACATGCAATGACTCTAGTGCTGGTTTATGAAAACAACATAAATGCAATGACTCTAGTGGATCCATATGTGGTTCATGAAAACAACACACATGCAATGACTCTGGTGGATCCATATGTGGTTTGTGAAAAGAACACACATTAAATGACTCTAGTGCTATTTTCATGAAATGAACACACATGCAATGACTCTAGTGCTAGTTTCATGAAAAGAACACACATGCAATGACATTAGCGGATCCAGGTGGTGGTTTATGAAAAGGACACACATCCAATGACTCTAGTGGATCCATATGTGGTTTGTGAAAAGAACACACATGCAATGACTCTAGTGCTGGTTTATGAAAACAACATAAATGCAATGACTCTAGTGGATCCATATGTGGTTCATGAAAACAACACACATGCAATGACTCTGGTGGATCCATATGTGGTTTGTGAAAAGAACACACATTAAATGACTCTAGTGCTATTTTCATGAAATGAACACACATGCAATGACTCTAGTGCTAGTTTCATGAAAAGAACACACATGCAATGACATTAGCGGATCCAGGTGGTGGTTTATGAAAAGGACACTCATCTAATGACTCTGGTGGATCCATGTGTGGTTTGTGAAAAGAACACACATGCAATGACTCTAGTGCTGGTTTATGAAAACAACATAAATGCAATGACTCTTATGGATCCATATGTGGTTCATGAAAACAACACACATGCAATGACATTGGTGGATCAATGTGTTTTAAGGAAATAACATACATGCAATGACTCTGGTGGATCTATATGTGGTTTGTGAAAAGAACACACATGCAATGACTCTATTGCTGGTTTATGAAAACAACATAAATGCAATGACTCTAGTGGATACATATGTGGTTCATGAAAACAACACACATGCAATGACTCTGGTGGATCCATATGTGGTTTGTGAAAAGAACACACATGCAATGACATTGGTTGATCCATGTGGTTTGTGGAAAAGAACATACATGCAATGACTCTAGTGGATCCATATGTGGTTTGTGAAAAGAACACACATGCAATGACATTGGTTGATCCATATATGGTTTGTGAAAAGAAAATACATGCAATGACTCTGGTGCATCCATATGTGGTTTGTTAAAAGAACACACATGCAATGACATTGGTTGATCCATGTGGTTTGTGGAAAAGAACATACATGCAATGACTCTGGTGGATCTATATGTGGTTTGTGAAAAGAACACACATGCAATGACTCTATTGCTGGTTTATGAAAACAACATAAATGCAATGACTCTAGTGGATACATATGTGGTTCATGAAAACAACACACATGCAATGACTCTGGTGGATCCATATGTTGTTTGTGAAAAGATCACACATGCAATGACTCTAGTGCTAGTTTAATGAAATGAATACACATGCAATGACTCTAGTGCTAGTTTCATGAAAAGAACACACATGCAATGACATTAGCGGATCCAGGTGGTGGTTTATGAAAAGGACACACATCCAATGACTCTAGTGGATCCATATGTGGTTTGTGAAAAGAACACACATGCAATGACTCTAGTGCTGGTTTATGAAAACAACATAAATGCAATGACTCTAGTGGATCCATATGTGGTTCATGAAAACAACACACATGCAATGACTCTGGTGGATCCATATGTGGTTTGTGAAAAGAACACACATTAAATGACTCTAGTGCTATTTTCATGAAATGAACACACATGCAATGACTCTAGTGCTAGTTTCATGAAAAGAACACACATGCAATGACATTAGCGGATCCAGGTGGTGGTTTATGAAAAGGACACACATCCAATGACTCTAGTGGATCCATATGTGGTTTGTGAAAAGAACACACATGCAATGACTCTAGTGCTGGTTTATGAAAACAACATAAATGCAATGACTCTAGTGGATCCATATGTGGTTCATGAAAACAACACACATGCAATGACTCTGGTGGATCCATATGTGGTTTGTGAAAAGAACACACATTAAATGACTCTAGTGCTATTTTCATGAAATGAACACACATGCAATGACTCTAGTGCTAGTTTCATGAAAAGAACACACATGCAATGACATTAGCGGATCCAGGTGGTGGTTTATGAAAAGGACACTCATCTAATGACTCTGGTGGATCCATGTGTGGTTTGTGAAAAGAACACACATGCAATGACTCTAGTGCTTGTTTATGAAAACAACATAAATGCAATGACTCTTATGGATCCATATGTGGTTCATGAAAACAACACACATGCAATGACATTGGTGGATCAATGTGTTTTAAGGAAATAACATACATGCAATGACTCTGGTGGATCTATATGTGGTTTGTGAAAAGAACACACATGCAATGACTCTATTGCTGGTTTATGAAAACAACATAAATGCAATGACTCTAGTGGATACATATGTGGTTCATTAAAACAACACACATGCAATGACTCTGGTGGATCCATATGTGGTTTGTGAAAAGATCACACATGCAATGACTCTAGTGCTAGTTTAATGAAATGAATACACATGCAATGACTCTAGTGCTAGTTTCATGAAAAGAACACACATGCAATGACATTAGCGGATCCAGGTGGTGGTTTATGAAAAGGACACACATCCAATGACTCTAGTGGATCCATATGTGGTTTGTGAAAAGAACACACATGCAATGACTCTAGTGCTGGTTTATGAAAACAACATAAATGCAATGACTCTAGTGGATCCATATGTGGTTCATGAAAACAACACACATGCAATGACTCTGGTGGATCCATATGTGGTTTGTGAAAAGAACACACATTAAATGACTCTAGTGCTATTTTCATGAAATGAACACACATGCAATGACTCTAGTGCTAGTTTCATGAAAAGAACACACATGCAATGACATTAGCGGATACAGGTGGTGGTTTATGAAAAGGACACTCATCTAATGACTCTAGTGGATCCATATGTGGTTTGTGAAAAGAACACACATGCAATGACTCTAGTGCTGGTTTATGAAAACAACATAAATGCAATGACTCTAGTGGATCCATATGTGGTTCATGAAAACAACACACATGCAATGACTCTGGTGGATCCATATGTGGTTTGTGAAAAGAACACACATGCAATGACTCTAGTGCTAGTTTCATGAAATGAACACACATGCAATGACTCTAGTGCTAGTTTCATGAAAAGAACACACATGCAATAACTGTAGGTGTGGTTCATGAAAAGAACACACATGCAATGACTCGTGCTGGTTTATGAAAAGAACACACACGCAATGACTCTAGTGGATCCATATGTGGTTTGTGAAAAGAACACACATGCAATGACATTGGTTGATCCATGTGGTTTGTGGAAAAGAACATACATGCAATGACTCTGGTGGATCTATATGTGGTTTGTGAAAAGAACACACATGCAATGACTCTATTCCTGGTTTATGAAAACAACATAAATGCAATGACTCTAGTGGATACATATGTGGTTCATGAAAACAACACACATGCAATGACTCTGGTGGATCCATATGTGGTTTGTGAAAAGAACACACATGCAATGACATTGGTTGATCCATGTGGTTTGTGGAAAAGAACATACATGCAATGACTCTAGTGGATCCATATGTGGTTTGTGAAAAGAACACACATGCAATGACATTGGTTGATCCATATATGGTTTGTGAAAAGAAAATACATGCAATGACTCTGGTGCATCCATATGTGGTTTGTTAAAAGAACACACATGCAATGACATTGGTTGATCCATGTGGTTTGTGGAAAAGAACATACATGCAATGACTCTGGTGGATCTATATGTGGTTTGTGAAAAGAACACACATGCAATGACTCTATCGCTGGTTTATGAAAACAACATAAATGCAATGACTCTAGTGGATACATATGTGGTTCATGAAAACAACACACATGCAATGACTCTGGTGGATCCATATGTGGTTTCTGAAAAGAACACACATGCAATGACTCTAGTGCTAGTTTCATGAAATGAATACACATGCAATGACTCTAGTGCTAGTTTCATGAAAAGAACACACATGCAATGACATTAGCGGATCCAGGTGGTGGTTTATGAAAAGGACACACATCCAATGACTCTAGTGGATCCATATGTGGTTTGTGAAAAGAACACACATGCAATGACTCTGGTGCTGGTTTATGAAAACAACATAAATGCAATGACTCTAGTGGATCCATATGTGGTTCATGAAAACAACACACATGCAATGACTCTGGTGGATCCATATGTGGTTTGTGAAAAGAACACACATGCAATGACTCTAGTGGTAGTTTCATGTAATGAACACACATGCAATGACTCTAGTGCTAGTTTCATGAAAAGAACACACATGCAATGACTCTAGCTGTGGTTCATGAAAAGAACACACATGCAATGACTCTAGTGCTGGTTTACGACAAGAACACACATGCAATGAATCTAGTGGATCCATATGTGGTTCAGGAAAAGAACACACATGCAATGACTCTAGTGGATCCATATGTGGTTAATGGAAAGAACAGACATGCAGTGACTCTAGTGGATCCATATGTGGTTCATGAAAAGAACACACATGCAATGACATTAGCGGATCTAGGTGGTGGTTTATGAAAAGCACACACATCCAATGACTCTGGTGGATCCATATGTTGTTTGTGAAAAGAACACACATGCAATGACTCTGGTGCTGGTTTATGAAAACAACATAAATGCAATGAATCTAGTGGATCCATATGTGGTTCATGAAAACAACACACATGCAATGACTCTGGTGGATCCATATGTGGTCTGTGAAAAGAACACACATGCAATGACTCTAGTGCTAGTTTCATGATATGAACACACATGCAATGACTCTAGTGCTAGTTTCATGAAAAGAACACACATGCAATAACTCTAGGTGTGGTTCATGAAAAGAACACACATGCAATGACTCGTGCTGGTTTATGAAACGAACACACACGCTGTCGTGGTGGTGGCACGGCAGATGCCATGGGTAGGCTAAAGTATGGGGCCAATGGACGCTAGTGGGATCTGGGGAGGGAAGATGCAACTGTCTTTACACTCAAGCTGCCAAAGTGATGAACTTTATTTCTCTCTTGATGGGTTACAAGTGCTCCTTGAGCTGCTTAGGGGGGGACAATGTGAATCTCCCCAGCCTAACGGTGCTCTCTTTTTCTCCCTGCTCCCTCAGGGTCCAAACCTCCCCTTATAAAGGGGTGCGTTGGGTGCCCTTAGGGCTGACGAGGCAAGCATATTCGTGGAATATGCTTGTCCCAAAATAGTAGTTCGGCGGCCTCCTTTCCCTGTCGCCCTTCTAATGACGGCAAGGCTCTAGTGGCCCCCCTCCTGCGTGCCTCGGGCTTCAGGACTGTCACCTTCGTGACCTCCTTCTGCCCCTTTGACGCCGTGCATCCTTGTCTCTTGTGCTTGGCCCTGTCCTGATTCCTTCTAGCCTGCAGCTATACTTTGACCCTGGGCTTCTCCTTCTCCTGCAAGCTTCGTATCACTCGGCCTTACCTTGTGTTACTCGGCTCGTTCCTTACCTGCATGAAGATCATTTGGGTAACCCGGCCGATTTTCTCATTAACTCGGCCGTAACTACCGATACCTACATGGGCTTCTTGCCTCGCTCATCGGCCGACATATCCATGATTCGCCGACCTAGGCCAGAGTCTTGAAACCGACGGGACAAGACTGTCTTTCCCCGTCTCTGACCTACCCGAGGTTAACCCCCCGACATTAGTCCCCGAAGCTGGTGTGGCCCTGTCAATAGCTTTGGCCGGGTTATATCAGCTTCATTACTTTCTTAAGTCTTGTTTCCGAGCTATGGCCTTGTCCGAGGTTTCCTCGTTCCTTCCATCGTACGCCACGTCCTACGCATCACCCCATCATTGCTCTTCTAGTTTTCAGGTCCTTCTACGCTTAATCGACAAGCTACAGAACCTCGCCTGCCTGCGCCACGCGACGCCTCGTGTGCCGCTCCCCTCGGGATCGTAACCACTTTTCTTTGTCTGTGGCCGTTGGTGTGGCTCCACTTACCGTCGTGCGTTCGTGCTGTTCCCACGATCTACACGGGCAACTGCCACACCCACGATCCCACTCCCTGTTCGTGGCTTGACTATACAGAGGGGAAACGCGCCCGCAGGGTTCATCTTTCCCCTTATCGCTCGCGTTCGCTCTCCTTCTTCCCTTCGCCTGCGTGTTCTCTTGCCGCTCCGCCGCCGTTCATCCGCCAGAGCCTCCGCCGGTGAGGATTCCGCCCGTCGTTCGCCCGCTTACTCGGGCTGTGGCTCCGCCGCCGTGAGTCCTTTCGACCATCTTGCCCTGATCTTGCCCTAGATCGATCCGGCCTGCTTCGTGCTCAGTCGGCGGTTCCTCCTCTCTTCGCCATTGTTTTCGTGCTAAGTTCCGACGGGGCCTTGTAGCTCTAAGCTCCCCTCCGCCGCCAGTTTTTCCTCCGGCGATCTCTCCGGCGCACCCATGTCTAGTTCGTTTAGCGGTGCTCTTGTTGAGGACGATGACGCTGGCTCTGGGCCCGAGCGTGGATCGTGGCAGGGCTCTTCAGTCACGCGCCGTGAGATTGAATGGCTCATCCGAACTCGACGGATTCCTGCCGAGGTTTCCTGCCGTCTACCCGGCAGCGAATCCTCTCCAGTTATCAGAGAGGGCGAGTATGTGGTCTTCATGTCTCACTTCGCCCGCGGCTTCGGTCTCCCTCTCAGCGATTTCGCTAGGGAATTCCTTGATTACTTCGGCCTTCAGCCGCACCACCTTCCTGCGAACGCCATAGCTTCTCTTTCTGCTTTCATCTCCGCTTCGGAGGGTTACTTCGGCCTGTGGCCGTCAGTGCATGTCTGGTCGAAGTTCTTCCAGATCCGCTCCAACGTCGTTCCCGACAAATCTCTGCATCCTTCCGAAGTTGCTCACCCAATGTGGGCGGCGTCTATTACACCTCGGAGGAAATCCGTGTTCCCCGTGTCACCGGGTTGGAGTCATGCAAGAAATGGCACAAATCATTCTTCTATGTCAAGAACAGAGGGGCTAAGACAAGATTCGCTCCTCCATTCTCAATTGGCCCACCTTCCAAAGTGAACTGGCTCTATAATCCGAGGAAAACTCATGCCCTGGCCGAGGCCTTCGAGATTCGGCTAAAAGAGTTGATCCGGGCCGGGTTGTGCGGCGAAGACCTGATGGCAACTTTTATTAGTAGCCGGATCTGCCCCTTCTAGCAGCGGACCCACAAGCTATGATACATGAGTGGTCCTCTTGACCCTAATCGAGTCTCGACCGTGGAGTTGGACAATTACCTTATTCATAAGCGTCCGAGCTATCTTCAAGATCGAGATGCACGAGGATTGGTCTTGGGGTTAAAACCATTCACCGCGACCGTCCGCCTCCCGAGGTATGCCTAATCTCCATTACTCTATCTTTCCTCGCCTAGAGACTGGTTTACTTTATTCTCTTTCTCCTCGTCTTGCAGAGGTTCGCAGAGAAGAAGAACGAGGACGCCAAGTTCTGCAGCTCCTTGGCCCGCAGACAGAGTACTTGATATCGGGCGAGCCGGACCGAGGAGTTCGCCCTAAGTCGGATCCTGCTCCGGCTCGAGCTCATGCAAAACTTCAGCGCAAGAGGAGGAAGGTGATTCTGACGAGGTCCAAATTCTTGAGGTAGTTGCCGCCATGCCTATTTCTTATGCATTTCCGGCTTCTACTTTCCCAGCTAATCCGGCCGGTCAGGTTCACGACGCCGAACCTATTGCTTCCCGGCCTCCCGTTACCTCGGGGAAGCGCGGGGCTCCTGCTAGTGCCTCGGAGGCGGTTCCTAAGAAGCGAATAAAGAAATCCGCTCCGAATCCTCCCAGGCACAAGACTATGCCCGGGTTGCCGGGTAAGTTCTTTTGCCTATATTTCTTGTTTCTCTCTTCTGTCTCCCATACCGACGAATCTTCTTTCTTATTTTTGCAGCGCCTTTGTCTGTTAAACCCGGGTCCTAGTATGACTAGTCGTCCGATTCGCCGCCATCTCCTCCTCCCGCCGATGACGCCCAATTCCTAGTCCTATTCGCCCTGCTTCTCCCCGCCCAAATACGCCGCCTGTTCGTGATGCCCCGAGGCCTCTTCCATTGATCCGATCCGATCCGCCATCCAATGTTTTCGTTGAGCCAGCTGTCCCTCTATGGGCCCCAGCGTTACCATTGAGCCTCCATCTACTCCGGCAGTTTTACGGTCGTCCCGACCTTGGCCGAAAAGGTCGCGTTCGGCGCCTCTCGCGAGCTTATCCTCCGCTGGTCCTAAGGACTCCGTCCCCACTTCGAGGCGCAACTTCTCGCCGACGCCTTCTAAGGAGAACGGTTATTGCCGCCAAGACTTCTTCTCGAAGGTCTTGCCGCTCTTCTCAACCGAGTATTGCAGACGCCATGCGTAAGGGAGCTGCATCTGCCAAAGTCATCATTACTCGCCACCGGCAGCCAATCGCTCTTCATAAGAGCCCTGCGATCGCTGTGGTCGGACCGCCCGCCCGGGTAAAGTTTTAACTCGGACAGCTAGCGGGAACAGCCTTGGAGCGCTTAGTTGAGTATTCCAATAATCGAATGTTGCCGATCAATTTGAGGGTAATCCAGCCAACCAACCTTTCCAAATTTTCTAACATCAGCGCCGCTTTGACCATGCCGCCCAGCTTTATCATTGATACCAACAAGATGAATGCGGTAATTATTTTATCTCCGAGTCTTAAATTATTCTCCATGTTACCATATTCTCTAGTCCCAAACTTGCAAGGAAATAACTTGTTGTATGCTTGGAAGTTTGACTTAATTTTATTTCTAAGGTTTGTTAGTCCGCCATCTAGTTCATAGTTTATTCGGACTTGGTGTAGCTTTGAATATCCATCCACCTAGAGCCGAGTTAAGCCCTTCTTGACTTGGATCTGGCATAGCTTTGAATATCCAGCCACCTATAGCCGAATTAAGCTTTGCTTGATTCGGATCTAGTTTAACTTTGAAGATCTAGCCACCTAGATCTGAGTCTAGTCCTTCTTGACTCGGATCTAGTATAGCTTTGTATATCCAGCCACCTAGAGCCGAAGTGAGCTTTGGTTGATTCGGATCTAGTTTAGCTTTTAATATCCAGCCACCTAGAGCCGAATTAAGCTTTGCTTGATTTGGATCGGGTATAGCTTTGAATATCCAGCCACCTAGAGCCGAATTAAGCTTTGCTCGATTCGGATCTAATTTAGCTTCTACTTGTTGTTTTATCATTTTGCTCCATTGCTCAGGTTGCACATGACCGACGGACCGCCGAGTTCCAGAGGTTGCTTTTTTCGCACCGCAAGCTGGAAGAGAAGTACGAGAAAGTTCTGCCCGTGGCAAAGAAGGCCGGTAAGTCGATAGTTCGTTTTCCTTATTTCCACCTTTCTCATATACTCGTCCGCGGAATGCCGGCTTACTTCTTGTTGAATAGGTAATATCAATAACCTCAATATCCGCCTTGAAAAGAAGATCAAGACCTTGGAAGGTTAGTTTCCTTTCTACTTTACTCCTTCTCCTTTTAGTATCTATGCTAAGTTTCCTTATTGCGCTGTGGTAAAGCCGAAGTTGCAAGACTTTGCGGTCGCAACAAGATTGCGTGCCCATGCCCGACGTGATGCTTCATTTTTAGAACAAAGCGGTTCATTCGGCGCAACTACAAGAAAAAGATGATGAGATAGCTCTTTGAGATCCGAGGTGAATGCACTCAAGCTCTCAGAAGTCCGAGCTAGAAAAGGTCGACCAAGAATTTGCCGAGGAAAAGAATCGGCTGACTCTGGATTTACAGAAGAACAAAGAACTCCTCGAAGCTGCCGAACTTAAAACTCTCGGTTTGAGCGAGGAAATTGCTCGTTTCGAGAAGAGTAAAGCTGCTTGGGCCAAAGACCTTCAGATAATGATGAGCTACATTCATCGTGAAGTTAGTTGGCCTGGCCAACTATTTTTGCTTTGTCGTCGCTGCTATCCTTTGACACGTCCATGTTTTGCGCAGATCACTTCCCCGAGGCCAAACCCGTGAGTTCTAAAGCTGTTCTTGCAGCTCGCGCTCGTCGAGGTGAACCTGTTGCTGTTGACTTTGAATATTCGATGGAGGATTTCTTGGTTGCTGTTGGTGCTGCAGTTGGTCCGATGAAAATTATGGGCCGGGACTTGGTGCAGGCCGCTATCCGAGCTTATCATGTACTCGTCAATACCTCGTGGACTCGATATCAATGAAGTCAAGTTATTGGTGACAAGGCTGATGGCATCCGAGACAGCTTGAGTCTTTGAGAGAATCTGCTGCGTGCTGGTGCCGACATGGCCTTATCAGAATCATGTCATGGTATGAAGACATCTCTTGACATTCTCGAGGAATTCTGCGCCCTGGCTCCCGCTGGGTTGAAGATCCCACCTTTGTTGCTCTTCGGCAAGCTCGGGCTTTCCAGCTCGTCGAGTACGCCGACGTGCACACTTGGAATGAAGGGCCGAGTTTTCTCCCCGATCCGGATCAGGAGGTCGCGGCTGAAGGTGCTTCGGGTGATGATTCAGCTGAGCACGGGGAAGGTGAAGATGATTCGGCCACATCCGATAGCTCCAGCTCAAGCTCGGATAGCAACGGTGATGCGCGGTCCTCCTCCAAAGGCACCGGGCATTCTACCGCACGTACTGACGCTCCTGAACAACCCCGTGATACCGCCGAAGTTGCACCTGGGTCGGCGGAGGGCGAGGCGACCTCAGTCGAAGTTCCTCCTACTTCGGAGTGCCCCGCACCTGAGCAAGGAGCTGCCCCTCCAACGAACAACGCCTAGGTTATTTGCGATCCCTGGTATGCCGGGCGTATAATGTAGACGAAAAATTTGTCAACTCGTATGATTCGAACTTCTTTTGCTATGTGTTGTTGAGACTCTTTGTTAAGTGGATGCTCGTCCGAATTCTTGCCTTGCTGGCTCGTAATTTCTTCATCTTTTAGGGCTCAACTTTGCCGTTATTTTGATGATCTTATCCAGGCATTAGCGCTGAATATCTACGCTATTGACCTGTTTTGAATATAAGTTAACTACTCCGTTGTGGGAGCAAGCAACAATCGCTGGATCGTCGTCCGGAACTTCCTTATATAAATCACGTTTCGGAGGTGGTATAAAACTGATATGATTGCGTTTAGCATAGGTTTGAGGTATCATACGGTAGTCCCCGAATCGTTGCTTTAGATGCCGAGGTTTAAGTGTCAATACGCATTTGACATACCATATGATAGTCCCTGAGTCAATGCTTTTGGCACCGAGGTACATATTCGTAACATGAAAGGAACACAACATACGGCAGTCCCCGAGTCACTGCTCTGATCGCCAATGTTCAAGTATGTAACGCGAAAGAAATAAATATACCATATGGCAGTCCCCGAGTCAGTGCTCATGTGTCGAGGTTCAAACATATAATACGAAATAATCATTACATATGGCAGTCCCCGAGTAACTGCTCTGGGTACCGAGGTTTAAACATCTAACATGAAATAACATAACATATTGTAGTCCCCGAGTAACTGCTCTGGGTGCCGAGGTTTGAAATACATGATATGACATAAATATATCCTATGGCAGTCCCCGAGTCACTGCTCTGGGTGCCGAGATGCAAATACATTATTGGATTTTGACCTTGAGATAGAACACTACGAGTAAAATGGTCAAGTAAAGCCACATTCCGGGCGCTTGCTTTCTTCACCAGCTTTGTTCCGCCTTGTTCTCTCCAGGATTGAGCATCGATCGACGATAATATGCATCGTTGTGCAATGCTTTGCTCACGATAAATGGTCCTTCCCATGGGGTGATAATTTAGGCATGCCGCCGCGTCTGCACCAGCCGGAGGACTAAATCTCCTTCTTTGAATACTCTTGGATTCACTTTCTTGCTGTGATATCGCCGTAAGTTCTGTTGATAAATGGCCGATCGTGATAATGTCAACTCCCTGGCTTCTTCCAACAGGTCTACGGCATCTTGCCGAGCTATTTCATTTGTTTCGAGGTTGTGTAATCGAGCAACCCTTGGCGAGTCATAGATTATGTCGGGGAGTACGGCCTCAGATACCGTAAAGAATGGAGTGTAACCTGTTGATCTATTCGAGTAGTCCGGAGGCTCCATAACACGGCTGGGATTTCTTCGATCCAACATCCTGCCGACCGTTGCAAAGGTTCAACAAGTCGTGGTTTTATTCCTGATAACACCAGTCCATTAGATCTTTCAACCTGCCCATTGGATGCTGGGTGGGCCACCGAGGTAACATCTAGTCTTATGTGCTTCTCTTGGCAAAATCTGGCGAAGGCTCCTTCTGCAAAGTTCGTGCCATTATCCGTAATAATGCTATGTGGGTATCCGTATCTCAAGATGATATCCTTGAGAAATTTCACCGTGTGTGCCCATCACACTTTTTGATTGGTTTTACTTCAATCCACTTTGTGAACTTGTCTACCATAACCAAGATGTGGGTCATTCCTCCTCTCGCCGCTTGAAAGGTCCCACCATGTCTAAACCCCATACGTAAAATGGCCAAGTGATGGGTATTGTTTTTAACTCGCCGACGGCATATGTATTCTGTTGCATATCTCGACACCCATTGCACTTCTTAACTAATTCTTCTGCCTCTTTTAACGCCAAGCACAAGAAATCCATGCCTGAAAGCCTTGGCTACTAAAGCGAGATGAGGCATGGTGCCCACATTATCCTTGGTGTATGTCTAGAAGGATTTCGACCTTCCGTGGAACTCACGCACTTCGCAATATGTTTGTTACGCTTCTTATATAACTCATTGTTTATGATTGTATAGGCTTTTGCTCTTCCGATGGTTTGTCTGCTAATATTTCATTACTCGGCAATACCGCGTCTTTTTAGGTACGAAAATATGGGTTGCGCCTATATCGGCGTTTCTTCTGCAGTGATCTCACCGCTCATCTCCATGTTTTCGCCGACGATATACCTCGGCTCTCTCCATGATTGCTATTACCTCGCTGTCCCTTCTTTAGGGATTCCGAATCTTCTCGGATCTACCTCCATTGGCGATGATTCTCGCAGAACTTGCTGGGATAAAGATTGATTCGACTCGTGATGGGTTTATTGATGGTTTCGAGGTGCTCCAGGCAATACCCGGAATTGATTGCCGGGTTGATCCTAATTTTGACAATGTGTCGAAGCGTCATTTTCTGCTCGTGGTATGTGGTGGAATTCACATCCTTCAAAATATCCACTTATCTTTTGCACATGGAATCAGATAAAGCCATATTAGCATCTAATGCGTCCCAACCGCCCGATACTTGTCTGACTACTAGATCCGAGTCACCGTAGCATAGGATTCGGCGATACCAATTTCTTTCGCCATTTTCAATCCATGAACTAGTGCTTCATATTCAGCTACATTGTTGGATGCGGCAAAATGTATTTGCAGACATATTTCAACCGATCTTTTTAGGCGAGGTTAGCACTATTCCTGCTCCCAAACCGCTCCTTAGTTTGGAACCATCAAAATGCATTGTCCAAGAATTTGGATCCGCAGGTGGCTCATATTGCACCTCGCCCAGTTCATTTAGAAAGTCGGCGATACTGAGATTTGATCGCATCTCTCCTATCAAATTGTGGAGCATACGGTGATAACTCGATTGCCCATTTTGCTATTCGCCACTTGCATCTTTGTTGTTCAAAATGTCGGCTATGGTGCCTCACAGATTACTTTGATGGGGTGCTCTTCAAAGTAATGCTTAAGCTTTTTTGCCGATATATACTCCATAAGCCATCTTCCGATAGTGCGGATAATTCGCTTTGAAGTGGATAATACTTCACTTAGATAATATCTTGGCCTCTGAACTGTCTTACCCTCTTCAAGTCGTTCCACTACAACCACAAGACTAACTACTGATTGGTAGCCGCTACATAGAGTAGCATAGGTTCTTCGATAATGGAGAAGCTAAAATGGGTGCCGAACTAGCATCTTTTTCAACTCATGAAATGCAAGGTCCGCTGGGAGTCCAAATGAATTTGTCCGACTTTCTCATCACCGATAAAGTGGCAGTTTTTCTCCAGCCGACATACAAATCGACTAAGCGAGGCCAGCAGCCCGTGAATTTTTGTACATCGTTCAAGCATCTCGGCAATTCCATTCTTTCTATTGCTCTTATCTTCGTTGGATTAGCCTCGATACCGGCCGGACACAAGGAAACCGAGTAATCTTCCTGCCGGCACGCCAAATGTGCACTTCTCTGGATTAAGTTTCATTCGGAACCTTCTCAGGTTCGCGAAAGTTTGCCGTATATCTTCTAGCAAGGTTTTGCTCTCCTTAGTTTTGATGACTACGTCATCCACATATACTTGTACATTTTTTCCTATCTGATCATGTAGGCACTTTTGCATGCACCTTTGATACGTTGTTCTGCATTTCGCAGTCGAATGGCATTGTGCGATAACAATAATCCCGTGCGGGTAATAAATGCAGTCTTTATTTGATCGGCGGATTTAACGGTATCCGTGGAAACCAATACGCTGCGTCACAAATGATAACAGCTCACACCAGCGGTCGAGTCAATGACTTGGTCTATTCTAGGCAAAGGAAAAGGATCTTTTGGACATGCCTTGTTCAGGTTAGTGTAGTCGATACACATTCGCCACACAATGGCTACATTGGGGTCATCTTTTTTCTTTTCTACTAGTACCGGATTTGATAACCAATGCGGATACAGACCTCCATGATGAACCCGCTGCGAAGCCGAGCTATTTCATCCCTATTACTTTTCTCCTGTCTTCGGCGAAGCGGCGGAGAGGTTGCTTCACCGCCTTGCTCCTGGCCTGACGTTTAAAGAGTGCTCACTAACTCCTCGCACACCTTGCAGATCTTGAGTTGACCATGCAAATATGTCCCGATTCTCACGGAGGAAGTTGGTGAGCTCGCTTCCTATTTAGCGCCAAGGCCTGCACCAATAGTAACAAGGCGCTCTGAACTGCTCATCAATCTGAAATTTCTTCGTCTCTTTGGTCGGCTGAAAAGAAACACTGCCATGAGGGTTGGCCAAGCCGCATGCTTAATCTTGTTGACCGAGCGAGGCTGCTACCTCCTGAATCCTTTTCTTTCTCTTGCTATAACCAATGACTCGCCAATTTGACCCGGCCAAGCACACTCCATTGACTTCTTGTAATCCCTCAGAACTGTTATCACCCTTGTGGTCCGGTAACTTCATCTTTAGATAACCTATATGACAGCTGCTCATGAATTTGGCCATGGTCAGTCTGAGTAGAGCATGATAACAACTTTCCAGATCGACCACCTCAAATTCTAAATTTTCTGCTCAGTTATCTCTTGTCGAATAACACGTCCACTGGACTTTACCGATGGGCTCACATGAAAGCCCCGCACTATCCCATGGAAAGTTGTCCTCGTGGACTGCAGATATTCTGTGATATTCGAGCTTGTGCATGGTATCTTTGTACATGATGTTGATATCGCTTCCATTATCGATGAGTACTTTTGAGAATTTCACATTGATGCTTGGTCCCACAAACGTTGGATCCAACACGGTGCATATGATCCTGGACTTGGCATTATTCTGGGGTGGTCTTTCATGCTCCAGGTCATCTCCTGATCAGACCATGGCTGGTATCTTGGCACTGCCGGTACAACTGCATTCACTTCCATATGCCGGCGCTGCACACTCTGCTTGTCCTGCTGTTCCGTCGTGAACACACAATAAGACTGGTGATGTTCCCTGTAATCATTACGTCCAGCATTCGCCGGATTTATCCTTCCGTCCTGCCCCTGGTTCATTACTTGATGCATCGCATCCCTCGATCCGAAAGTTATCGCACCTCGGGGAAAGGGCGGTAGCATCGATTGCTGGTATTTGCTCCGATTAGTTGCGGTGATGTCGTTGTTGCACCTGATGGGAAACCTGAACTCCTGCCGGGTTCCCCATCGCATTTTTCATCCAGGCGCATTGCCGGGTTGTATGATTGGCCGGTCTAGATGGGTTTGATGTGTGAAATTTGCACGGCTGATCTAACATGGATTCGAACGTATACTTCGGCCTCTCTTGCCATTGCTTCTTTTGCTCTGGGGTCCATTGCCTCTTTCCCTCATTCCTTGATGTCCACCGTTGAGGTCCATTTTTCTGTCGTTGAGTTGCTCCGTGAGTCGGCTGATCTTGTGCTACAGCCACCACCTGGGCTGAATTATATCTATAACCCGGCCTCTCTTCTCTTCTTCTTCCTCTGAAATCACGCCTAGATGACCCGGCCAATTCTCTCGTGTACTGGTCTTGTTGCTCACGATGATCTGTCGACATTAACTCCGGTTGGGTTGGGTCACCCAATGCATAGGAGTCCGCTATTCTGATAGTTTCTGCCAGTGTGGTTGGCATATCTCTCTGCAGGCGTTGCCACAGTACGCTGCCATAACGGCAGCCTTGCGCGAACTAAGCGATCGCTTGCGATTCGATAACTCCCTCACATGAGTTTCTCAGGTTACACCATCGAGTTAAAAACTCTCTATCTGTTTCATTCGGCCTCTGCTTGCACATGGCTAGTTGCTGTGGTCTATTCGGTCTCTTGTATGTTGGTAAAGTTGCTAACGAACATCTCTTCAAATCAACCAGCGGTTGATACCGCCACCTGGTTGATTATTCAACCATACCGCTGGTCCTTCCAACATCTGTGGGACATACCGCACAGCCATCTCAGATTGCCACCGCTATCTTCACAGCGGTGGCATAATCAATCAACCAGTCTTGTGGTTTGGTACTTCCATTGTACGTTTTTATGCCTCTTGCCAACTGAAAATTCGGCACTGGTGGTTCGCCCATGATCCTTGGTCCAAAACATGCCGGACCTGGTGGACCTTGCTCTTCCAATAGCTCGGACCGGTATAGCCGATCCAACTTTACTCTTGCATCATTTGCTGGCAAATCTCTGTACAGGATTCTATCCTGCATCCCATAGTGATTGTTTCCGCCCTGGTTTGCGTATTCTACCTCGGAATATCCATCATTATACCTTTCATTCATCTGATTGTGGCGAGCTGGCCTCACTTCTCTTTCCTGCCGAGGCTCATGTCTTGGTTGCGGGTTGAGCGGCACTTCTCTTCTTACCTCGGCCGGGGTTTGGTTTTCATGATTGTCTCTTGCAGGTTCTTTCCGCTGCGTTCCCCATTACCTCGGCCGCCGTCCTTTTCCATGCGGCCGTGGTTTCTCTCCCCACTATTACCTCGGCTTGCATTGCCTCTGTTCTCATTTGCCTTTCCAGCTATTGCCGGTTCATATGGAACAATTTGTTTGTTCCTCTTCCCTGAGGTTACTGCTTTTTATTTTCTAGCGTTGTTTCCAGGTGAAGACGCCGCTGCCGCAGATAAAGCAGGTGCTACCCCTGCCGAATGAACCATCCGTGAAGCCCCTGGTCTTGCCGGGTTGGCTCTGAGCATTTCCTCATTTTTCTGGTTCGCGATGCGCACCAGCTCATTCACTCTTTCTTGTTGTTTCGCCGAGCTTCCCACAATCCTCTAATTCCAAAGCTGCGGCATTTGCCGCCTCGTGTTTTTCGCCGGGTGTTGTACTCGGCAAACCCAAATCGCTCGATTCGCTCGTGAGCTTCATGCTCTTTGTTAATATCATTCATGAGGTTCTTACCTCTTAATCTTAGTTCGCCCACCCGGTGCGATATCAAGCTTATTAGCCTTTGCATATTCTCTCGTGGTCCTGTTCAGGATTTCCCAGGTTGATACTTTTTTGGCCTCTACCAGACCTTTTGCCTGGTTTCCTCTAACTCTGCCACTGATTTGCGGATCAAGTATCGGCGCCATCGGTGTGGTTAAGTTCTCTATAGTTGCTCAAGAATGTTCTCTGGTCTCTCCGCAGGTGGTCCTCTCACTCTTGGTGCCTTTGGGGTGGTGTCATGCAGCTCTGCCGGGTTTGTCATTTGGCGGAATTACCTCGGCGGTTTGCGGTGTGATCTTAGGCGGACCACATGCGCTGCGGGTTCTGCTTGACCGGCTAATGCTGCTCCGCTTGAGTCCCTGCTGCGACCATCACCTCGACGCTGCCCGCCCGATGCTCCCCGGATGGACTGCTCGCCGCGCTTCGAGGTGGTTCCCCTGCAACAACAACTTGGTGAGGATAAATGTCGGTGATGTCGACGCCGATGTAGACCCTGTGCTCGCCCAGGCCGATGAAGATCCCGTTGCGCGGGGGGTTTTCCCCCTGAAGCTCCCTGCATTGTCTCTGACATAGTCGCAGAGACCAAGTCTCTGGACCAAGCCAGAAACAACGCTCTCGCCGGTGTTGATGAAGTTTCCGTCCGGATCACGACTCCAGCTAACGCATCGGCCCCACGGTGGCGCCAAGCGTCGTGGTGGTGGCACGGCAGATGCCATGGGTAGGCTAAAGTATGGGGCCAATGGACGCTAGTGGGATCCAGGGAGGAAGATGCAACTGTCTTTACACTCAAGCTGCCAAAGTGATGAACTTTATTTATCTCTTGATGGGTTACAAGTGCTCCTTGAGCTGCTTAGGGGGGGACAATGTGAATCTCCCCAGCCTAACGGTGCTCTCTTTTCTCCTTCCTCCCTCAGGGTCCAAACCTCCCCTTATAAAGGGGTGCCTTGGGTGCCCTTAGGGCTGACGAGGCAAGCATATTCGTGGAATATGCTTGTCCCAAAATAGTTCGGGCCTCCTTTCCTGTCGCCCTTCTAATGACCGGCAAGGCTCTAGTGGCCCCCCTCCTGCGTGCCTCGGGCTTGGGTGTCACCTTCGTGACCTCCTTCTGCCCCTCTGACGCCGTGCATCCTTGTCTCTTGTGCTTGGCCCTGTCCTGATTCCTTCTAGCCTGCAGCTATACTTTGACCCTGGGCTTCTCCTTCTCCTGCAAGCTTCGTATCACTCGGCCTTACCTTGTGTTACTCGGCTCGTTCCTTACCTGCATGAAGATCATTTGGGTAACCCGGCCGATTTTCTCATTAACTCGGCCGGGTAACTACCTGATACCTACACATGGGCTTCTTGCCTCTGTTCATCGGCCGACATATCCATGATTCGGCCGACCTAGGCCGTAGCTCGGAAACCAGACGAGGACAGTACCTCTGTCTTTCCCCGTCTCTGACCTACCCGAGGTTAACCCCCCGACACACGCAATGACTGTAGTGGATCCATATGTGGTTCAGGAAAAGAACACACATGCAATGACATTGGTTGATCCATGTGGTTTGTGGAAAATAACATACATGCAATGAGTCTAGTGGATCCATATGTGGTTTGTGAATAGAACACACATGCAATGACATTGGTTGATCCATATGTGGTTTGTGAAAAGAAAATACATGCAATGACTCTGGGGGATCCATATGTGGTTTGTGAAAATAACACACATGCAATGACTCTGGTGGATCCATATGTGGTTTGTGAAAAGAGCACACATGCAATGAATCTAGTGCTAGTTTTGTTAAAAGAACACACATCCAATGAATCTAGCCGTGGTTCATGAAAAGAACACACGTGCAATGACTCTAATGTTGGTTCAGGATAAGAACACACATGCAATGAATCTAGTGGATCAATATGTGGTTCATGAAAAGAACACACATGCAATGAAATTGGGTGATCCATGTGTTTTATGAAAAGAACATACATGCAATGACTCTAGTGGATCCACATGTGGTTTGTGAAAGAAAAACACATACAATGGCTCTAGTGTTGGTTTAGGATAAGAACACACATGCAATGACTCTAGTGGATCCATATGTGGTTAATGGAAAGAACAGACATGCAATGACTCTAGTGGATCCATATGTTGTTCATGAAAAGAACACATATGCAATGCCATTGGTGGATCCATGTGTTTTATGAAAAGAACATACAAGCAATGACTCTAGTGGATCCATATGTGGTTTGTGAAAAGAACACACATGCAATGACTCTAGTGATGGTTTATTAAAAAAACACATGCAATGACTGTAGTGGATCCATATGTGGTTCATGAAAAGAACAGACATGCGATGACACTGGTGGATCCATATGTGCTTTGTGAAAAGAACGCACATGCAATGACTGTAGTGCTAGTTTCATGAAAAGAACACACATGCAAGGACTCTAACTGTGGTTCATGAAAGGAACACACATGCAATAACTCTAGTGCTGATTGAGGATAAGAACACACATGCAATGAATCTAGTGGATCCATATGTGGTTCATGAAAAGAACACACATGCAATGACATTAGCGGATCCAGTTGGTGATTTATGAAAAGGACACACATCCAATGACTCTGGTGGATCCATATGTGGTTTGTGAAAAGAACACACATGCAATGCCTCTAGTGCTAGTTTCATGAAAAGAACACACATGCAATGTCATTAGCGGATCCAGGTGGTGGTTTATGAAAAGGACACACATCCAATGACTCTGGTGGATCCATATGTGGTTTGTGAAAAGAACACACATGCAATGACTCTAGTGCTAGTTTATGAAAACAACATAAATGCAATGATTCTAGTGGATACATATGTCGTTTCATGAAAACAACACACATGCAATGACTCTGGTGGATCCATATGTGGTTTGTGAAAAGAACACACATGCAATGACTCTAGTGCTAGTTTCATGAAATGAATACACATGCAATGACTCTAGTGCTAGTTTCATGAAAAGAACACACATGCAATGACATTAGCGGATCCAGGTGGTGGTTTATGAAAAGGACACACATCCAATGACTCTGGTGGATCCATATGTGGTTTGTGAAAAGAACACACATGCAATGACTCTAGTGCTGGTTTATGAAAACAACATAAATGCAATGACTCTAGTGGATCCATATGTGGTTCATGAAAACAACACACATGCAATGACTCTGGTGGATCCATATGTGGTTTGTGAAAATAACACACATGCAATGACTCTAGTGCTAGTTTCATGAAATGAACACACATGCAATGACTCTAGTGCTAGTTTCATGAAAAGAACACACATGCAATAACTCTAGGTGTGGTTCATGAAAAGAACACACATGCAATGACTCGTGCTGGTTTATGAAAAGAACACACACGCAATGACTCTAGTGGATCCATATGTGGTTTGTGAAAAGAACACACATGCAATGACATTGGTTGATCCATGTGGTTTGTGGAAAAGAACATACATGCAATGACTCTGGTGGATCTATATGTGGTTTGTGAAAAGAACACACATGCAATGACTCTATCGCTGGTTTATGAAAACAACATAAATGCAATGACTCTAGTGGATACATATGTGGTTCATGAAAACAACACACATGCAATGACTCTGGTGGATCCATATGTGGTTTGTGAAAAGAACACACATGCAATGACTCTAGTGCTAGTTTCATGAAATGAATACACATGCAATTACTCTAGTGCTAGTTTCATGAAAAGAACACACATGCAATGACATTAGCGGATCCAGGTGGTGGTTTATGAAAAGGACACACATCCAACGACTCTAGTGGATCCATATGTGGTTTGTGAAAAGAACACACATGCAATGACTCTAGCGCTGGTTTATGAAAACAACATAAATGCAACGACTCTAGTGAATCCATATGTGGTTCATGAAAACAACACACATGCAATGACTTTGGTGGATCCATATCTGGTTTGTGAAAAGAACACACATGCAATGACTCTAGTGCTAGTTTCATGAAATGAACACACATGCAATGACTCTAGTGCTAGTTTCATGAAAAGAACACACATGCAATGACTCTAGTTGTGGTTCATGAAAAGAACACACATTCAATGACTCTAGTGTTGGTTTACGACAAGAACACACATGCAATGAATCTAGTGGATCCATATGTGGTTCATGAAAATAACACACATGCAATGACTCTGGTGGATCTATATGTGGTTTGTGAAAAGAACACACATGCAATGACTCTATTGCTGGTTTATGAAAACAAAATAAATGCAATGACTCTAGTGGGTACATATGTGGTTCATGAAAACAACACACATGCAACGACTCTGGTGGATCCATATGTGGTTTGTGAAAAGAACACACATGCAATGACTCTAGTGCTAGTTTCATGAAATGAATACACATGCAATGACTCTAGTGCTAGTTTCATGAAAAGAACACACATGCAATGACATTAGCGGATCTAGGTGGTGGTTTATGAAAAGCACACACATCCAATGACTCTGGTGGATCCATATGTGGTTTGTGAAAATAACACACATGCAATGACTCTAGTGCTGGTTTATGAAAACAACATAAATGCAATGACTCTAGTGGATCCATATGTGGTTCATGAAAACAACACACATGCAATGACTCTGGTGGATCCATATGTGGTTTGTGAAAAGAACACACATGCAATGACTCTAGTGCTAGTTTCATGAAATGAACACACATGCAATGACTCTAGTGCTAGTTTCATGAAAAGAACACACATGCAATAACTCTAGGTGTGGTTCATGAAAAGAACACACATGCAATGACTCGTGCTGGTTTATGAAACGAAAACACACGCAATGACTGTAGTGGATCCATATGTGGTTTGTGAAAAGAACACACATGCAATGACATTGGTTGATCCATGTGGTTTGTGGAAAAGAACATACATGCAATGACTCTAGTGGATCCATATGTGGTTTGTGAAAAGAACACACATGCAATGACATTGGTTGATCCATATGTGGTTTGTGAAAAGAAAATACATGCAATGACTCTGGTGGATCCATATGTGGTTTTTGAAAATAACACACATGCAATGACTCTGGTGGATCCATATGTGGTTTGTGAAAAGAGCACACATGCAATGAATCTAGTGCTAGTTTCGTAAAAAGAACACACATCCAATGAATCTAGCCGTGGTTCATGAAAAGAACACACGTGCAATGACTCTAATGTTGGTTCAGGATAAGAACACACATGCAATGAATCTAGTGGATCAATATGTGGTTCATGAAAAGAACACACATGCAATGACATTGGGCGATCCATGTGTTTTATGAGAATAACATCCATGCAATGACTCCGGTGGATCCACATGTGGTTTGTGAAAAAAATACATGCAATGGCTCTAGTGTTGGTTTAGGATAAGAACACACATGCAATGACTCTAGTGGATCCATATGTGGTTAATGGAAAGAACAGACATGCAATGACTCTAGTGGATCCATATGTTGTTCATGAAAAGAACACACATGCAATGCCATTGGTAGATCCATGTGTTTTATGAAAAGAACATACAAGCAATGACTCTAGTGGATCCATATGTGGTTTGTGAAAAGAACACACATGCAATGACTCTAGTGATGGTTTATTAAAAAAACACATGCAATGACTGTAGTGGATCCATATGTGGTTCATGAAAAGAACACACATGCGATGACACTGGTGGATCCATATGTGCTTTGTGAAAAGAACGCACATGCAATGACTGTAGTGCTAGTTTCATGAAAAGAACACACATGCAAGGACTCTAACTGTGGTTCATGAAAGGAACACACATGCAATAACTCTAGTGCTGATTTAGGATAAGAACACACATGCAATAACTCTAGTGCTGATTTAGGATAAGAACACACATGCAATGACTCTAGTGGATCCATATGTGGTTCATGAAAACAGCACACATGCAATGACTCTGGTGGATCCATATGTGGTTTGTGAAAAGAACACACATGCAATGACTCTAGTGCTAGTTTCATGAAATGAACACACATGCAATGACTCTAGTGCTAGTTTCATGAAAAGAACACAATTGCAATAACTCTAGGTGTGGTTCATGAAAAGAAAACACATGCAATGACTCGTGCTGGTTTATGAAAAGAACACACATGAAATGACTGGTGGATCCATGTGGTTTGTGGAAAAGAACGTACATGCAATGACTCTAGTGGATCCATATGTTGTTTGTGAAAGGAACACACATGCAATGACATTGGTGGATCCATATGTGGTTCATGAAAAGAACACACACGCAATGACTCTGGTGGATCTATATGTGGTTTGTGAAAAGAACACACATGCAATGACATTGGTTGATCCATGTGGTTTGTGGAAAAGAACATATATGCAATGAATCTAGTGGATCCATATGTGCTTTGTGAAAAGAACACACATGCAATGACATTGGATGATCCATATGTAGTTTGTGACAAGAACATACATGCAACGACTCTAGTGGATCCATATGTGGTTTGTGAAAAGAACACACATGCAATGACTCTACTGCTGGTTTAGGATAAGAACACATATGCAATGACTCTAGTGGATCCAGATGTGGTTAATGGAAAGAACAAACATGCAATGACTCTAGTGGATCCATATGTGGTTCATGAAAATAACACACATGCAATGACATTGGTGGATCAATGTGTTTTATGAAAAGAACAGACATGCAATGACTCTAGTGGATACATATGTGGTTTCATGAAAACAACACACATGCAATGACTCTGGTGGATCCATATGTGGTTTGTGAAAAGAACACACATGCAATGACTCTAGTGCTAGTTTCATGAAATGAATACACATGCAATGACTCTAGTGCTAGTTTCATGAAAAGAACACACATGCAATGACATTAGCGGATCCAGGTGGTGGTTTATGAAAAGGACACACATCCAATGACTCTGGTGGATCCATATGTGGTTTGTGAAAAGAACACACATGCAATGACTCTAGTGCTGGTTTATGAAAACAACATAAATGCAATGACTCTAGTGGATCCATATGTGGTTCATGAAAACAACACACATGCAATGACTCTGGTGGATCCATATGCGGTTTGTGAAAAGAACACACAAGCAATGACTCTAGTGCTAGTTTCATGAAAAGAACACACATGCAATAACTCTAGGTGTGGTTCATGAAAAGAACACACATGCAATGACTCGTGCTGGTTTATGAAAAGAACACACACGCAATGACTCTAGTGGATCCATATGTGGTTTGTGAAAAGAACACACATGCAATGACATTGGTTGATCCATGTGGTTTGTGGAAAAGAACATACATGCAATGACTCTAGTGGATGCATATGTGGTTTGTGAAAAGAACACACATGCAATGACATTGGTTGATCCATATGTGGTTTGTGAAAATAAAATACATGCAATGACTCTGGTGGATCCATATGTGGTTTGTGAAAATAACACACATGCAATGACTCTGGTGGATCTATATGTGGTTTGTGAAAAGAGCACACATGCAATGAATCTAGTGCTAGTTTCATAAAAAGAACACACATCCAATGAATCTAGTCGTGGTTCATGAAAAGAACACACGTGCAATGACTCTAATGTTGGTTCAGGATAAGAACACACATGCAATGAATCTAGTGGATCAATATGTGGTTCATAAAAAGAACACACATGCAATGACATTGGGTGATCCATGTGTTTTATGAAAAGAACATACATGCAATGACTCTGGTGGATCCACATGTGGTTTGTGAAAAAAAAACACATGCAATGGCTCTAGTGTTGGTTTAGGATAAGAACACACATGCAATGACTCTAGTGGATCCATACGTGGTTAATGGAAAGAACAGACATGCAATGACTCTAGTGGATCCATATGTGGTTTGTGAAAAGAACACACATGCAATGACAATTGTTGATCCATATGTAGTTTGTGACAAGAACATACATGGAATGACTCTAGTGGATCCATATGTGGTTTGTGAAAAGAACACACATGCAATGACTCTAGTGCTGGTTTAGGATAAGTACACACATGCAATGACTCTAGTGGATCCATATGTGGTTAATGGAAAGAACAGACATGCAATGACTCTAGTGGATCCATATGTTGTTCATGAAAAGAACACACATGCAATGCCATTGGTGGATCCATGTGTTTTATGAAAAGAACATACAAGCAATGACTCTAGTGGATCCATATGTGGTTTGTGAAAAGAACACACATGCAATGACTCTAGTGATGGTTTATTAAAAAAAACACATGCAATGACTGTAGTGGATCCATATGTGGTTCATGAAAAGAACACACATGCGATGACATTGGTGGATCCATATGTGCTTTGTGAAAAGAACGCACATGCAATGACTGTAGTGCTAGTTTCATGAAAAGAACACACATGCAAGGACTCCAACTGTGGTTCATGAAAGGAACACACATGCAATAACGCTAGTGCTGATTTAGGATAAGAACACACATGCAATGAATCTAGTGGATCCATATGTGGTTCATGAAAAGAACACACATGCAATGACATTAGCGGATCCAGTTGGTGGTTTATGAAAAGGACACACATGCAATGACTCTGGTGGATCCATATGTGGTTTGTGAAAAGAACACACATGCATTGACTCTAGTGCTGGTTTATGAAAACAACATAAATGCAATGACTATAGTGGATCCATATGTGGTTCATGAAAACAGCACACATGCAATGACTCTGGTGGATCCATATGTGGTTTGTGAAAAGAACACACATGCAATGACTCTAGTGCTAGTTTCATGAAATGAACACACATGCAATGACTCTAGTGCTAGTTTCATGAAAAGAACACAATTGCAATAACTCTAGGTGTGGTTCATGAAAAGAAAACACATGCAATGACTCGTGCTGGTTTATGAAAAGAACACACATGAAATGACTGGTGGATCCATGTGGTTTGTGGAAAAGAACATACATGCAATGACTCTAGTGGATCCATATGTGGTTTGTGAAAAGAACACACATGCAATGACATTGGTGGATCCATATGTGGTTCATGAAAAGAACACACACGCAATGACTCTGGTGGATCTATATGTGGTTTGTGAAAAGAACACACATGCAATGACATTGGTTGATCCATGTGGTTTGTGGAAAAGAACATATATGCAATGACTCTAGTGGATCCATATGTGCTTTGTGAAAAGAACACACATACAATGACATTGGATGATCCATATGTAGTTTGTGACAAGAACATACATGCAATGACTCTACTGCTGGTTTAGGATAAGAACACATATGCAATGACTCTAGTGGATCCAGATGTGGTTAATGGAAAGAACATACATGCAATGACTCTAGTGGATCCATATGTGGTTCATGAAAATAACACACATGCAATGACATTGGTGGATCAATGTGTTTTATGAAAAGAACATACATGCAATGACTCTGGTGGATCTATATGTGATTTGTGAAAAGAACACACATGCAATGACTCTATTGCTGGTTTATGAAAACAACATAAATGCAATGACTCTAGTGGATACATATGTGGTTTCATGAAAACAACAGACATGCAATGACTCTGGTGGATCCATATGTGGTTTGTGAAAAGAACACAATGCAATGACTCTAGTGCTAGTTTCATGAAATGAATACACATGCAATGACTCTAGTGCTAGTTTCATGAAAAGAACACACATGCAATGACATTAGTGGATCCAGGTGGTGGTTTATGAAAAGGACACACATCCAATGACTCTGGTGGATCCATATGTGGTTTGTGAAAAGAACACACATGCAATGACTCTAGTGCTGGTTTATGAAAACAACATAAATGCAATGACTCTAGTGGATCCATATGTGGTTCATGAAAACAACACACATGCAATGACTCTGGTGGATCCATATGCGGTTTGTGAAAAGAACACACATGCAATGACTCTAGTGCTAGTTTCATGAAAAGAACACACATGCAATAACTCTAGGTGTGGTTCATGAAAAGAACACACATGCAATGACTCGTGCTGGTTTATGAAAAGAACACACACGCAATGACTCTAGTGGATCCATATGTGGTTTGTGAAAAGAACACACATGCAATGACATTGGTTGATCCATGTGGTTTGTGGAAAAGAACATACATGCAATGACTCTAGTGGATCCATATGTGGTTTGTGAAAAGAACACACATGCAATGACATTGGTTAATCCATATGTGGTTTGTGAAAAGAAAATACATGCAATGACTCTGGTGGATCCATATGTGGTTTGTGAAAATAACACACATGCAATGACTCTGGTGGATCCATATGTGGTTTGTGAAAAGAGCACACATGCAATGAATCTAGTGCTAGTTTCATAAAAAGAACACACATCCAATGAATCTAGTCGTGGTTCATGAAAAGAACACACGTGCAATGACTCTAATGTTGGTTCAGGATAAGAACACACATGCAATGAATCTAGTGGATCAATATGTGGTTCATAAAAAGAACACACATGCAATGACATTGGGTGATCCATGTGTTTTATGAAAAGAACATACATGCAATGACTCTGGTGGATCCACATGTGGTTTGTGAAAAAAACACACATGCAATGGCTCTAGTGTTGGTTTAGGATAAGAACACAGATGCAATGACTCTAGTGGATCCATACGTGGTTAATGGAAAGAACAGACATGCAATGACTCTAGTGGATCCATATGTTGTTCATGAAAAGAACACACATGCAATGCCATTGGTGGATCCATGTGTTTTATGAAAAGAACATACAAGCAATGACTGTAGTGGATCCATATGTGGTTTGTGAAAAGAACACACATGCAATGACTCTAGTGATGGTTTATTAAAAAAACACATGCAATGACTGTAGTGGATCCATATGTGGTTCATGAAAAGAACACACATGCGATGACACTAGTGGATCCATATGTGCTTTGTGAAAAGAACGCACATGCAATGACTGTAGTGCTAGTTTCATGAAAAGAACACACATGCAAGGACTCTAGCTGTGGTTCATGAAAGGAACACACATGCGATAACTCTAGTGCTGGTTTAGGATAAGAACACACATGCAATGAATCTAGTGGATCCATATGTGGTTCATGAAAAGAACACACATGCAATGACATTAGCGGATCCAGTTGGTGGTTTATGAAAAGGACATACATGCAATGACTCTGGTGGATCCATATGTGGTTTGTGAAAAGAACACACATGCATTGACTCTAGTGCTGGTTTATGCAAACAACATAAATGCAATGACTCTAGTGGATCCATATGTGGTTCATGAAAACAGCACACATGCAATGACTCTGGTGGATCCATATGTGGTTTGTGAAAAGAACACACATGCAATGACTCTAGTGCTAGGTTCATTAAATGAACACACATGCAATGACTCTAGTGCTAGTTTCATGAAAAGAACACAATTGCAATAACTCTAGGTGTGGTTCATGAAAAGAACACACATGCAATGACTCGTGCTGGTTTATGAAAAGAACACACATGCAATGACTCTGGTGGAACGATATGTGGTTCATGAAAAGAACACACATGAAATGACTGGTGGATCCATGTGGTTTGTGGAAAAGAACATACATGCAATGACTCTAGTGGATCCATATCTGGTTTGTGAAAAGAACACACATGAAATGACATTGGTTTATCCATATGTGGTTTGTGAAAAGAACATACATGCAATGACTCTGGTGGATCCATATGTGGTTTGTGAAAATAACACACATGCAATGACTCTGGTGGATCCATATGTGGTTTGTGAAAAGAGCACACATGCAATGACTCTAGTGCTAGTTTCGTCAAAAGAACACACATCCAATGAATCTAGTCGCGTGGTTCATGAAAAGAACACATATGCAATGACTCTAGTGTTGGTTCAGGATAAGAACACACATGCAATGAATCTAGTGGATCAATATGTGGTTCATGAAAAGAACACACATGCAATGACATTGGGTGATCCATGCGTTTTATGAAAATAACATACATGCAATGACTCTGGTGGATCCACATGTGGTTTGTGAAAAAGAACACATGCAATGACTCTAGTGTTGGTTTAGGTTAAGAACACACATGCAATTAATCTAGTGGATCCATATGTGGTTAATGGAAAGAATAGACATGCAATGACTCTAGTGGATCCAACTGAGGTTCATGAAAAGAACACACATGCAATGACATTGGTGGATCCATGTGTTTTATGAAAAGAACATACAAGCAATTACTCTAGTGGATCCATATGTGGTTTGTGAAAAGAACACACATGCAATGAGTCTAGTGATGGTTTATGAAAAAACACATGCAACGACTTTAGTGGATCCATATGTGGTTCATTAAAAGAACACACATGCGATGACTCTGGTGGATCCATATGTGTTTTGTGGAAAGAACGCACATGCAATGACTGTAGTTCTAATTTCATGAAAAGAACACACATGCAATGACTCTAGCTGTGGTTCATGAAAAGAACACACATGCAATGACTCTACTGCTAGTTTAGGATAACAACACACATGCAATGAATCTGGTGGATCCATATGTGGTTCATGAAAAGAACACACATGAAATGACTACGGTGGATCCATATGTGGTTTTGAAATGAACACACGTGCAATGACATTGGTTGATCCATGTGGTTTGTGGAAAAGAACATACATGCAATGACTCTAGTGGATCCATATGTGGTTTTTGAAAAGAGCACACATGCAATGACATTGGTGGATCCATATGTGGTTCATGAAAATAACACACACGCAAAGGACTCGTGGATCCATATGTGGTTTGTGAAAAGAACACACATGTAATGACATTGGTTGATCCATGTGGTTTGTGGAAAAGAACATACATGCAATTACTCTAGTGGATCCATATGTGGTTTGTGAAAAGAACACACATGCAATGACATTGGTTGATCCATATGTAGTTTGTGACAAGAACATTCATGCAATGACTCTCTGGATCCATATGTGGTTTGTGAAAAGAACACACATGCAATGTCTATAGTGCTGGTTTAGGATAAGAACACACATGCAATGACTCTAGTGGATCCATATGTGGTTAATGGAAAGAATGACATGTAATGACTCTAGTGGATCCATATGTGGTTCATGAAAATAACACACATTCAATGACATTGGTGGATCAATGTGTTTTATGAAAAGAACATACATGCAATGACTCTGGTGGATCTATATGTGGTTTGTGGAAAGAACACACATGCAATGAATCTAGTGCTGGTTTATGAAAACAACATAAATGCAATGACTCTAGTGGATCCATATGTGGTTCATGTAAACAACACACATGCAATCGACTGTGGATCCTTCTGTGGTTTGTGAAAAGAATACACATGCAATGACTCTAGTTCTAGTTTCATGAAATGAACACACATGCAATGACTCTAGTGCTAGTGTCATGAAAAGAACACACATGCAATAACTCTAGGTGTTGTTCATGAAAAGAACACACATGCAATGACTCGTGCTGGTTTAAGAAAAGAACACACACGCAATGACTCTGGTGGATCGATATGTGGTTCATGAAAAGAACACACATGAAATGACTGGTGGATCCATGTGGTTTGTGGAAAAGAACATACATGCAATGACTCTAGTGGATCCATATCTGGTTTGTGAAAAGAACACACATGAAATGACATTGGTTTATCCATATGTGGTTTGTGAAAAGAACATACATGCAATGACTCTGGTGGATCCATATGTGGTTTGTGAAAATAACACACATGCAATGACTCTGGTGGATCCATATGTGGTTTGTGAAAAGAGCACACATGCAATGACTCTAGTGCTAGTTTCGTCAAAAGAACAGACATCCAATGAATCTAGCCGTGTTCATGAAAAGAACACACATGTAATGACTCTAATGTTGGTTCAGGATAAGAACACACATGCAATGAATCTAGTGGATCAATATGTGGTTCATGCAAAGAACACACATGCAATGACATTGGGTGATCCATGTGTTTTATGAAAAGAACATACATGCAATGACTCTGGTGGATCCACATGTGGTTTGTGAAAAAGCACACATGCAATGGCTCTAGTGTTGGTTTAGGATAAGAACACACATGCAATGACTCTAGTGGATCCATATGTGGTTCATGGAAAGAACAGACATGCAATGACTCTAGTGGATCCGTATGTGGTTCATGAAAAGAACACACATGCAATGACATTGGTGGATCCATGTGTTTTATGAAAAGAACATAAAGCAATGACTCTAGTGGATCCATATGTGGTTTGTGAAAAGAACACACATGCAATGACTCTAGTGATGGTTTATGAAAAAAACACATGCAATGACTGTAGTGGATCCATATGTGGCTCATGAAAAGAACACACATGCGATGACTCTGGTGGATCCATATGTGCTTTGTGAAAAGAACGCACATGCAATGACTGTAGTGCTAGTTTCATGAGAAGAACACACATGCAATGACTCTAGCTGTGGTTCATGAAAAGAACACACATGCAATGACTCTACTGCTAGTTTAGGATAACAACACACATGCAATGAATCTGGTGGATCCATATGTGGTTCATGAAAAGAACACACATGAAATGACTCTGGTGGATCCATATGTGGTTTTGAAATGAACACACGTGCAATGACATTGGTTGATCCATGTGGTTTGTGGAAAAGAACATACATGCAATGACTCTAGTGGATCCATATGTGGTTTTTGAAAAGAGCACACATGCAATGACATTGGTGGATCCATATGTGGTTCATGAAAAGAACACACACGCAGTGACTCTGGTGGATCCATATGTGGTTTGTGAAAAGAACACACATGTAATGACATTGGTTGATCCATGTGGTTTGTGGAAAAGAACATACATGCAATTACTCTAGTGGATCCATATGTGGTTTGTGAAAAGAACACACATGCAATGACATTGGTTGATCCATATGTAGTTTGTGACAAGAACATACATGCAATGACTCTACTGGATCCATATGTGGTTTGTGAAAAGAACACACATGCAATGACTCTAGTGCTGGTTTAGGATAAGAACACACATGCAATGACTCTAGTGGATCCATATGTGGTTAATGGAAAGAACAGACATGTAATGACTCTAGTGGATCCATATGTGGTTCATGAAAATAACACACATTCAATGACATTGGTGGATCAATGTGTTTTATGAAAAGAACATACATGCAATGACTCTGGTGGATCTATATGTGGTTTGTGGAAAGAACACACATGCAATGAATCTAGTGCTGGTTTATGAAAACAACATAAATGCAATGACTCTAGTGGATCCATATGTGGTTCATGTAAACAACACACATGCACTGACTCTGGTGGATCCATATGTGGTTTGTGAAAAGAATACACATGCAATGACTCTAGTTCTAGTTTCATGAAATGAACACACATGCAATGACTCTAGTGCTAGTGTCATGAAAAGAACACACATGCAATAACTCTAGGTGTTGTTCATGAAAAGAACACACATGCAATGACTCGTGCTGGTTTAAGAAAAGAACACACACGCAATGACTCTGGTGGATCGATATGTGGTTCATGAAAAGAACACACATGAAATGACTGGTGGATCCATGTGGTTTGTGGAAAAGAACATACATGCAATGACTCTAGTGGATCCATATCTGGTTTGTGAAAAGAACACACATGAAATGACATTGGTTTATCCATATGTGGTTTGTGAAAAGAACATACATGCAATGACTCTGGTGGATCCATATGTGGTTTGTGAAAATAACACACATGCAATGACTCTGGTGGATCCATATGTGGTTTGTGAAAAGAGCACACATGCAATGACTCTAGTGCTAGTTTCGTCAAAAGAACACACATCCAATGAATCTAGCCGTGTTCATGAAAAGAACACACATGTAATGACTCTAATGTTGGTTCAGGATAAGAACACACATGCAATGAATCTAGTGGATCAATATGTGGTTCATGCAAAGAACACACATGCAATGACATTGGGTGATCCATGTGTTTTATGAAAAGAACATACATGCAATGACTCTGGTGGATCCACATGTGGTTTGTGAAAAAGCACACATGCAATGGCTCTAGTGTTGGTTTAGGATAAGAACACACATGCAATGACTCTAGTGGATCCATATGTGGTTCATGGAAAGAACAGACATGCAATGACTCTAGTGGATCCGTATGTGGTTCATGAAAAGAACACACATGCAATGACATTGGTGGATCCATGTGTTTTATGAAAAGAACATAAAGCAATGACTCTAGTGGATCCATATGTGGTTTGTGAAAAGAACACACATGCAATGACTCTAGTGATGGTTTATGAAAAAAACACATGCAATGACTGTAGTGGATCCATATGTGGCTCATGAAAAGAACACACATGCGATGACTCGTGGATCCATATGTGCTTTGTGAAAAGAACGCACATGCAATGACTGTAGTGCTAGTTTCATGAGAAGAACACACATGCAATGACTCTAGCTGTGGTTCATGAAAAGAACACACATGCAATAACTCTAGTGCTGGTTTAGGATAAGAACACACATGCAATGAATCTAGTGGATCCATATGTGGTCCATGAAAATAACACACATGAAATGACATTAGCGGATCCAGTTGGTGGATTATGAAAAGGACACACATGCAATGACTCTGGTGGATCCATATGTGGTTTGTGAAAAGAACACACATGCATTGACTCTAGTGCTGTTTTATGAAAACAACATAAATGCAATGACTCTAGTGGATCCATATGTGGTTCATGAAAACAACACACATGCAATGACTCTGGTGGATCCATATGTGGTTTATGAAAAGAACACACATGCAATGACTCTTGGGCTAGTTTCATGAAATGAACACACATGCAATGACTCTAGTGCTAGTTTCATGAAAATAACAAACATGCAAAAACTCTAAGTGTGGTTCATGAAAAGAACACACATGCAATGACTCGTGCTGGTTTATGAAAAGAACACACATGCAATGACTCTGGTGGATCGATATGTGGTTCATGAAAAGAACACACATGAAATGACTAGTGGATCCATGTGGTTTGTGGAAAAGAACATACATGCAATGACTCTAGTGGATCCATATGTGTTTTGTGAAATGAACACACATGCAATGACATTGGTTGATCCATATGTGGTTTGTGAAAAGAACATACATGCAATGATTCTGGTGGATCCATATGTGGTTTTTGAAAATAACACACATGCAATGACTGTGGATCCATATGTGGTTTGTGAAAAGAGCACACATGCAATGACTCTAGTGCTAGTTTCGTAAAAAGAACACACATCCAATGAATCTAGCCGTGGTTCATGAAAAGAACACACATGCAATGACTCTAATGTTGGTTCAGGATAAGAACACACATGCAATGACTCTAGTGGATCCATATGTGGTTCATGGAAAGAACAGACATGCAATGACTCTAGTGGATCCGTATGTGGTTCATGAAAAGAACACACATGCAATGACATTGTGGGATCCATGTGTTTTATGAAAAGAACCTACAAGCAATGACTCTAGTGGATCGATATGTTGTTTGTGAAAAGAACACACATGCAATGACTCTAGTGATGGTTTATGAAAAAACACATGCAATGACTGTAGTGGATCCATATGTGGTTCATGAAAAGAACACACATGCGATGACTCTGGTGGATCCATATGTTCTTTGTGAAGAGAACGCACATGCAATCACTGTAGTGCTAGTTTCATGAAAAGAACACACATGCAATGACTCTAGCTGTGGTTCATGAAAAGAACACACATGCAATAACTCTAGTGCTGGTTTAGGATAAGAACACACATGCAATGAATCTAGTGGATCCATATGTGGTTCATGAAAAGAACACACATGCAATGACATTAGCGGATCCAGTTGGTGGTTTATGAAAAGGACACACATGCAATGACTCTGGTGGATCCATATGTGGTTTGTGGAAAGAACAGACATGCATTGACTCTAGTGCTGGTTTATGAAAACAACATAAATGCAATGACTCTAGTGGATCCATATGTGGTTCATGAAAACAACACACATGCAATGACTCTGGTGGATCCATATGCGGTTTGTGAAAAGAACACACATGCAATGACTCTAGTGCTAGTTTCATGAAAAGAACACACATGCAATAACTCTAGGTGTGGTTCATGAAAAGAACACACATGCAATGACTCGTGCTGGTTTATGAAAAGAACACACACGCAATGACTCTAGTGGATCCATATGTGGTTTGTGAAAAGAACACACATGCAATGACATTGGTTGATCCATGTGGTTTGTGGAAAAGAACATACATGCAATGACTCTAGTGGATCCATATGTGGTTTGTGAAAAGAACACACATGCAATGACATTGCTTGATCCATATGTGGTTTGTGAAAAGAAAATACATGCAATGACTCTGGTGGATCCATATGTGGTTTGTGAAAATAACACACATGCAATGACTCTGGTGGATCCATATGTGGTTTGTGAAAAGAGCACACATGCAATGAATCTAGTGCTAGTTTCATAAAAAGAACACACATCCAATGAATCTAGTCGTGGTTCATGAAAAGAACACACGTGCAATGACTCTAATGTTGGTTCAGGATAAGAACACACATGCAATGAATCTAGTGGATCAATATGTGGTTCATAAAAAGAACACACGTGCAATGACATTGGGTGATCCATGTGTTTTATGAAAAGAACATACATGCAATGATTCTGGTGGATCCACATGTGGTTTGTGAAAAAAAAACACATGCAATGGCTCTAGTGTTGGTTTAGGATAAGAACACACATGCAATGACTCTAGTGGATCCATACGTGGTTAATGGAAAGAACAGACATGCAATGACTCTAGTGGATCCATATGTTGTTCATGAAAAGAACACACATCCAATGCCATTGGTGGATCCATGTGTTTTATGAAAAGTACATACAAGCAATGACTGTAGTGGATCCATATGTGGTTTGTGAAAAGAACACACATGCAATGACTCTAGTGATGGTTTATTAAAAAAACACATGCAATGACTGTAGTGGATCCATATGTGGTTCATGAAAAGAACACACATGCGATGACACTAGTGGATCCATATGTGCTTTGTGAAAAGAACGCACATGCAATGACTGTAGTGCTAGTTTCATGAAAAGAACACACATGCAAGGACTCTAGCTGTGGTTCATGAAAGGAACACACATGCAATAACTCTAGTGCTGGTTTAGGATAAGAACACACATGCAATGAATCTAGTGGATCCATATGTGGTTCATGAAAAGAACACACATGCAATGACATTAGCGGATCCAGTTGGTGGTTTATGAAAAGGACATACATGCAATGACTCTGGTGGATCCATATGTGGTTTGTGAAAAGAACACACATGCATTGACTCTAGTGCTGGTTTATGCAAACAACATAAATGCAATGACTCTAGTGGATCCATATGTGGTTCATGAAAACAGCACACATGCAATGACTCTGGTGGATCCATATGTGGTTTGTGAAAAGAACACACATGCAATGACTGTAGTGCTAGTTTCATTAAATGAACACACATGCAATGACTCTAGTGCTAGTTTCACGAAAAGAACACAATTGCAATAACTCTCGGTGTGGTTCATGAAAAGAACACACATGCAATGACTCGTGCTGGTTTATGAAAAGAACACACATGCAATGACTCTGGTGGAACGATATGTGGTTCATGAAAAGAACACACATGAAATGACTGGTGGATCCATGTGGTTTGTGGAAAAGAACATACATGCAATGACTCTAGTGGATCCATATCTGGTTTGTGAAAAGAACACACATGAAATGACATTGGTTTATCCATATGTGGTTTGTGAAAAGAACATACATGCAATGACTCTGGTGGATCCATATGTGGTTTGTGAAAATAACACACATGCAATGACTCTGGTGGATCCATATGTGGTTTGTGAAAAGAGCACACATGCAATGACTCTAGTGCTAGTTTCGTCAAAAGAACACACATCCAATGAATCTAGTCGCGTGGTTCATGAAAAGAACACATATGCAATGACTCTAGTGTTGGTTCAGGATAAGAACACACATGCAATGAATCTAGTGGATCAATATGTGGTTCATGAAAAGAACACACATGCAATGACATTGGGTGATCCATGCGTTTTATGAAAATAACATACATGCAATGACTCTGGTGGATCCACATGTGGTTTGTGAAAAAGAACACATGCAATGACTCTAGTGTTGGTTTAGGTTAAGAACACACATGCAATTAATCTAGTGGATCCATATGTGGTTAATGGAAAGAATAGACATGCAATGACTCTAGTGGATCCAACTGAGGTTCATGAAAAGAACACACATGCAATGACATTGGTGGATCCATGTGTTTTATGAAAAGAACATACAAGCAATTACTCTAGTGGATCCATATGTGGTTTGTGAAAAGAACACACATGCAATGAGTCTAGTGATGGTTTATGAAAAAACACATGCAACGACTTTAGTGGATCCATATGTGGTTCATTAAAAGAACACACATGCGATGACTCTGGTGGATCCATATGTGTTTTGTGGAAAGAACGCACATGCAATGACTGTAGTTCTAATTTCATGAAAAGAACACACATGCAATGACTCTAGCTGTGGTTCATGAAAAGAACACACATGCAATGACTCTACTGCTAGTTTAGGATAACAACACACATGCAATGAATCTGGTGGATCCATATGTGGTTCATGAAAAGAACACACATGAAATGACTCTGGTGGATCCATATGTGGTTTTGAAATGAACACACGTGCAATGACATTGGTTGATCCATGTGGTTTGTGGAAAAGAACATACATGCAATGACTCTAGTGGATCCATATGTGGTTTTTGAAAAGAGCACACATGCAATGACATTGGTGGATCCATATGTGGTTCATGAAAAGAACACACACGCAGTGACTCTGGTGGATCCATATGTGGTTTGTGAAAAGAACACACATGTAATGACATTGGTTGATCCATGTGGTTTGTGGAAAAGAACATACATGCAATTACTCTAGTGGATCCATATGTGGTTTGTGAAAAGAACACACATGCAATGACATTGGTTGATCCATATGTAGTTTGTGACAAGAACATTCATGCAATGACTCTACTGGATCCATATGTGGTTTGTGAAAAGAACACACATGCAATGACTCTAGTGCTGGTTTAGGATAAGAACACACATGCAATGACTCTAGTGGATCCATATGTGGTTAATGGAAAGAACAGACATGTAATGACTCTAGTGGATCCATATGTGGTTCATGAAAATAACACACATTCAATGACATTGGTGGATCAATGTGTTTTATGAAAAGAACATACATGCAATGACTCTGGTGGATCTATATGTGGTTTGTGGAAAGAACACACATGCAATGAATCTAGTGCTGGTTTATGAAAACAACATAAATGCAATGACTCTAGTGGATCCATATGTGGTTCATGTAAACAACACACATGCACTGACTCTGGTGGATCCATATGTGGTTTGTGAAAAGAATACACATGCAATGACTCTAGTTCTAGTTTCATGAAATGAACACACATGCAATGACTCTAGTGCTAGTGTCATGAAAAGAACACACATGCAATAACTCTAGGTGTTGTTCATGAAAAGAACACACATGCAATGACTCGTGCTGGTTTAAGAAAAGAACACACACTAATGACTCTGGTGGATCGATATGTGGTTCATGAAAAGAACACACATGAAATGACTGGTGGATCCATGTGGTTTGTGGAAAAGAACATACATGCAATGACTCTAGTGGATCCATATCTGGTTTGTGAAAAGAACACACATGAAATGACATTGGTTTATCCATATGTGGTTTGTGAAAAGAACATACATGCAATGACTCTGGTGGATCCATATGTGGTTTGTGAAAATAACAAACATGAAATGACTGGTGGATCCATATGTGGTTTGTGAAAAGAGCACACATGCAATGACTCTAGTGCTAGTTTCATCAAAAGAACAGACATCCAATGAATCTAGCCGTGTTCATGAAAAGAACACACATGTAATGACTCTAATGTTGGTTCAGGATAAGAACACACATGCAATGAATCTAGTGGATCAATATGTGGTTCATGCAAAGAACACACATGCAATGACATTGGGTGATCCATGTGTTTTATGAAAAGAACATACATGCAATGACTCTGGTGGATCCACATGTGGTTTGTGAAAAAGCACACATGCAATGGCTCTAGTGTTGGTTTAGGATAAGAACACACATGCAATGACTCTAGTGGATCCATATGTGGTTCATGGAAAGAACAGACATGCAATGACTCTAGTGGATCCGTATGTGGTTCATGAAAAGAACACACATGCAATGACATTGGTGGATCCATGTGTTTTATGAAAAGAACATAAAGCAATGACTCTAGTGGATCCATATGTGGTTTGTGAAAAGAACACACATGCAATGACTCTAGTGATGGTTTATGAAAAAAACACATGCAATGACTGTAGTGGATCCATATGTGGCTCATGAAAAGAACACACATGCGATGACTCTGGTGGATCCATATGTGCTTTGTGAAAAGAACACATGCAATGACTGAAAAGTGCTAGTTTCATGACAAGAACACACATGCAATGACTCTACGTGTGGTTCATGATAAGAACACACATGCAATGACTCTACTGCTAGTTTAGGATAACAACACACATGCAATGAATGGTGGATCCATATGTGGTTCATGAAAAGAACACACATGAAATGACTGTGGATCCATATGTGGTTTTGAAATGAACACACGTGCAATGACATTGGTTGATCCATGTGGTTTGTGGAAAAGAACATACATGCAATGACTCTAGTGGATCCATATGTGGTTTTTGAAAAGAGCACACATGCAATGACATTGGTGGATCCATATGTGGTTCATGAAAAGAACACACGCAGTGACTCTGGTGGATCCATATGTGGTTTGTGAAAAGAACACACATGTAATGACATTGGTTGATCCATGTGGTTTGTGGAAAAGAACATACATGCAATTACTCTAGTGGATCCATATGTGGTTTGTGAAAAGAACACACATGCAATGACATTGGTTGATCCATATGTAGTTTGTGACAAGAACATACATGCAATGACTCTACTGGATCCATATGTGGTTTGTGAAAAGAACACACATGCAATGACTCTAGTGCTGGTTTAGGATAAGAACACACATGCAATGACTCTAGTGGATCCATATGTGGTTAATGGAAAGAATGACATGTAATGACTCTAGTGGATCCATATGTGGTTCATGAAAATAACACACATTCAATGACATTGGTGGATCAATGTGTTTTATGAAAAGAACATACATGCAATGACTGTGGATCTATATGTGGTTTGTGGAAAGAACACACATGCAATGAATCTAGTGCTGGTTTATGAAAACAACATAAATGCAATGACTCTAGTGGATCCATATGTGGTTCATGTAAACAACACACATGCACTGACTCTGGTGGATCCATATGTGGTTTGTGAAAAGAATACACATGCAATGACTCTAGTTCTAGTTTCATGAAATGAACACACATGCAATGACTCTAGTGCTAGTGTCATGAAAAGAACACACATGCAATAACTCTAGGTGTTGTTCATGAAAAGAACACACATGCAATGACTCGTGCTGGTTTAAGAAAAGAACACACACGCAATGACTCTGGATCGATATGTGGTTCATGAAAAGAACACACATGAAATGACTGGTGGATCCATGTGGTTTGTGGAAAAGAACATACATGCAATGACTCTAGTGGATCCATATCTGGTTTGTGAAAAGAACACACATGAAATGACATTGGTTTATCCATATGTGGTTTGTGAAAAGAACATACATGCAATGACTCTGGTGGATCCATATGTGGTTTGTGAAAATAACACACATGCAATGACTCTGGTGGATCCATATGTGGTTTGTGAAAAGAGCACACATGCAATGACTCTAGTGCTAGTTTCGTCAAAAGAACACACATCCAATGAATCTAGCCGTGTTCATGAAAAGAACACACATGTAATGACTCTAATGTTGGTTCAGGATAAGAACACACATGCAATGAATCTAGTGGATCAATATGTGGTTCATGCAAAGAACACACATGCAATGACATTGGGTGATCCATGTGTTTTATGAAAAGAACATACATGCAATGACTCTGGTGGATCCACATGTGGTTTGTGAAAAGCACACATGCAATGGCTCTAGTGTTGGTTTAGGATAAGAACACACATGCAATGACTCTAGTGGATCCATATGTGGTTCATGGAAAGAACAGACATGCAATGACTCTAGTGGATCCGTATGTGGTTCATGAAAAGAACACACATGCAATGACATTGGTGGATCCATGTGTTTTATGAAAAGAACATAAAGCAATGACTCTAGTGGATCCATATGTGGTTTGTGAAAAGAACACACATGCAATGACTCTAGTGATGGTTTATGAAAAAAACACATGCAATGACTGTAGTGGATCCATATGTGGCTCATGAAAAGAACACACATGCGATGACTCTGGTGGATCCATATGTGCTTTGTGAAAAGAACGCACATGCAATGACTGTAGTGCTAGTTTCATGAGAAGAACACACATGCAATGACTCTAGCTGTGGTTCATGAAAAGAACACACATGCAATAACTCTAGTGCTGGTTTAGGATAAGAACACACATGCAATGAATCTAGTGGATCCATATGTGGTCCATGAAAATAACACACATGAAATGACATTAGCGGATCCAGTTGGTGGATTATGAAAAGGACACACATGCAATGACTCTGGTGGATCCATATGTGGTTTGTGAAAAGAACACACATGCATTGACTCTAGTGCTGTTTTATGAAAACAACATAAATGCAATGACTCTAGTGGATCCATATGTGGTTCATGAAAACAACACACATGCAATGACTCTGGTGGATCCATATGTGGTTTATGAAAAGAACACACATGCAATGACTCTTGGGCTAGTTTCATGAAATGAACACACATGCAATGACTCTAGTGCTAGTTTCATGAAAATAACAAACATGCAAAAACTCTAAGTGTGGTTCATGAAAAGAACACACATGCAATGACTCGTGCTGGTTTATGAAAAGAACACACATGCAATGACTCTGGTGGATCGATATGTGGTTCATGAAAAGAACACACATGAAATGACTAGTGGATCCATGTGGTTTGTGGAAAAGAACATACATGCAATGACTCTAGTGGATCCATATGTGTTTTGTGAAATGAACACACATGCAATGACATTGGTTGATCCATATGTGGTTTGTGAAAAGAACATACATGCAATGATTCTGGTGGATCCATATGTGGTTTTTGAAAATAACACACATGCAATGACTCTGGTGGATCCATATGTGGTTTGTGAAAAGAGCACACATGCAATGACTCTAGTGCTAGTTTCGTAAAAAGAACACACATCCAATGAATCTAGCCGTGGTTCATGAAAAGAACACACATGCAATGACTCTAATGTTGGTTCAGGATAAGAACACACATGCAATGACTCTAGTGGATCCATATGTGGTTCATGGAAAGAACAGACATGCAATGACTCTAGTGGATCCGTATGTGGTTCATGAAAAGAACACACATGCAATGACATTGTGGGATCCATGTGTTTTATGAAAAGAACCTACAAGCAATGACTCTAGTGGATCGATATGTTGTTTGTGAAAAGAACACACATGCAATGACTCTAGTGATGGTTTATGAAAAAACACATGCAATGACTGTAGTGGATCCATATGTGGTTCATGAAAAGAACACACATGCGATGACTCTGGTGGATCCATATGTTCTTTGTGAAGAGAACGCACATGCAATCACTGTAGTGCTAGTTTCATGAAAAGAACACACATGCAATGACTCTAGCTGTGGTTCATGAAAAGAACACACATGCAATAACTCTAGTGCTGGTTTAGGATAAGAACACACATGCAATGAATCTAGTGGATCCATATGTGGTTCATGAAAAGAACACACATGCAATGACATTAGCGGATCCAGTTGGTGGTTTATGAAAAGGACACACATGCAATGACTCTGGTGGATCCATATGTGGTTTGTGGAAAGAACAGACATGCATTGACTCTAGTGCTGGTTTATGAAAACAACATAAATGCAATGACTCTAGTGGATCCATATGTGGTTCATGAAAACATCACACATGCAATGACTCTGGTGGATCCGTATGTGGTTTGTGAAAAGAACACACATGCAATGACTCTAGTGCTAGATTCATGAAATGAACACACATGCAATGACTCTAGTGCTAGTTTCATGAAAAGAACACAATTGCAATAACTCTAGGTGTGGTTCATGAAAAGAACACACATGCAATGACTCGTGCTGGTTTATGAAAAGAACACACATGCAATGACTCTGGTGGATCGATATGTGGTTCATGAAAAGAACACACATGAAATGACTGGTGGATCAATGTGGTTTGTGGAAAAGAACATACATGCAATGAATCTAGTGGATCCATATGTGGTTTGTGAAAAGAACACACATGCAATGACATTGGTTTATCCATATGTGGTTTGTGAAAAGAACATACATGCAATGACTCTGGTCGACCCATATGTGGTTTTTGAAAATAACACACATGCAATGACTTTGGTGGATCCATATGTGGTTTGTGAAAAGAGCACACATGCAATGACTCTAGTTATAGTGTCGTAAAAAGAACACACATCCAATGAATCTAGCCGTTGTTCATGAAAAGAACATACATGCAATGACTCTATTGTTGGGTCAGGATAAGAACACACATGCAATGAATCTAGTGGATTAATAAGTTGTTCATGAAAAGAACACACATGCAATGACATTGGGTGATCCATGTGTTTTATGAAAATAACATACATGCAATGACTCTAGTGGATCCACATGTGGTTTGTGAAAAAAAAACACATGCAATGACTCTAATGTTGGTTTAGGATAAGAACACACATGCAATTACTCTAGTGGATCCATATGTGGTTAATGGAAAGAATAGACATGCAATGACTCTAGTGGATCCATATGAGGTTCATGAAAAGAACACACATGCAATGACATTGGTGGATCCATGTGTTTTATGAAAATAACATCCAAGCATTAACTCTAGTGGATCCATATGTGGTTTGTGAAAAGAACACACATGCAATGACTCTAGTGATGGTTTATGAAAAAAACACATGCAATGACTGTAGTGGATCCATATGTGGTTCATTAAAAGAACACACATGCAATGACTCTAGTGGATCCATATGTGTTTTGTGGAAAGAACGCACATGCAATGACTGTAGTGCTTGTTTCATGAAAAGAACACACATGCAATGACTCTAGCTGTGGTTCATGAAAAGAACACACATGCAATGACTCTAGTGCTGGTTTAGGATAAGAACACGCATGCAATGAATCTAGTGGATCCATATGTGGTTCATGAAAAGAACACACATAAAATGACATTGGCGGATCCATATGGTGGTTTATGAAAAGGTCACACATGCAATGACTCTGGTGGATCCATATGTGGTTTGTGAAAAGAACACACATGCAATGACTCTAGTGCTGGTTTATGAAAAGAACATACATGCAATGACACTAGAGGATCCATATGTGGTTCATGAAAAGAACACACATGAAAAGACTTTGGTGGATCCATATGTGGTTTGTGAAATGAACACACAAGCAATAACATTGGTTGATCCATGTGGTTTGTGGAAAATAACATACATGCAATGACTCTAGTGGATCCATATGTGTTTTGTGAATAGAACACACATGCAATGACATTGGTAGATCCATATGTGGTTCATGAAAAGAACACACACGCAGTGACTCTGGAGGATCCATATGTGGTTTGTGAAAAGAACACACATGTAATGACATTGGTTGATCCATGTGGTTTGTGGAAAAGAACATACATGCAATGACTCTAGTGGATCCATATGTGGTTTGTGAAATGAACACACATACAATGACTCTAGTGCTGGTTTAGGATAAGAACACACATGCAATGACTCTAGTGGATCCATATGTGGTTAATGGAAAGAACAGACATGTAATGACTCTAGTGGATCCATATGTGGTTCATGAAAATAACACACATTCAATGACATTGGTGGATCAATGTGTTTTATGAAAAGAACATACATGCAATGACTCTAGTGCTGGTTTATGAAAACAACATAAATGCAATGACTCTAGTGGATCCATATGTGGTTTATGAAAACAACACACATGCAACGGCTCTGGTGGATCCATATGTGGTTTGTGAAAACAACACACATGCAATGACTCTAGTGCTAGTTTCATGAAATGAACACACATGCAATGACTCTAGTGCTAGTTTCATGAAAAGAACACACATGCAATGACTCTCGGTGTGGTTCATGAAAAGAACACACATGCAATGACTCTAGTGCTGGTTTATGAAAAGAACACACATGCAATGACTCTGGTGGATCCATATGTTGTTGATGAAAAGAACACACATGAAATGACTAGTGGATCCATGTGGTTTGTGGAAAAGAACATACATGCAATGACTCTAGTGGATCAATATATGGTTTGTGGAAAGAACACACATGCAATGACATTGGTTGATCCATATGTGGTTTGTGAAAAGAATATACATGCAATGACCCTGGTGGATCCATATGTGGTTTGTGAAAATAACACACATGTAATGACTCTAGTGGATCCATATGTGGTTTGTGAAAAGAGCACACATGCAATGACTCTAGTGCTAGTTTCATAAAAAGAACACACATCCAATGAATCTAGCCGTGGTTCATGAAAAGAACACACATGCAATGACTCTAATGTTGGTTCAGGATAAGAACACACCTGCAATGAATCTAGTGGATCAATATGTGGTTCATGAAAAGAACACACATGCAATGACATTGGGTGATCCATGTGTTTTATGAAAAGAACATACATGCAATCACTCTGGTGGATCCACATGTGGTTTGTGAAAAAAACACACATGCAATGGCTCTAGTGTTGGTTTAGGATAAGAACACACATGCAATGACTCTAGTGGATCCATATGTGGTTAATGGAAAGAACACACATGCAATGACTCTAGTGGATCCATATGTGGTTCATGAAAAGAACACACATGCAATGACATTGGTGGATCCATGTATTTTATGAAAAAAAAACATACATGCAATGACTCTAGTGGATTCATATGTGGTTTGTGAAAAGAACACACATGCAATGTCTCTAGTGATGGATTATGAGAAGAACACACATGCAATGACTATAGTGGATCCATATGTGGTTCATGAAAAGAACACACATGCGATGACTCTGGTGGATCCATATGTGGTTTGTGAAAAGAACGCACATGCAATGACTGTAGTGCTAGTTTCATGAATAGAACACACATGCAATGACTCTAGCTGTGGTTCATGAAAAGAACACACATGCAATGACTCTACTGTTGGTTTAGGATAAGAACACACATGCAATGAATCTAGTGGATCAATATCTAGTTAATGAAAAGAAAACACATACAATGACATTGGGTGATCCATGTGTTTTATGAAAAGAAAATACATGCAATGACTCTGGTGGATCCACATGTGATTTGTGAAAAAAAACACATGCAATAACATTGGTGGATCCATATGTGGTTCATGAAAAGAAGACACACGCAATGACTCGGGTGGATCCATATGTGGTTTGTGAAAAGAACACACATGCAATGACATTGGTTGATTCATGTGGTTTACGAGAAGAACACAAATGCAATGACTCTAGTGGATCCATATGTGGTTTGTGAAAAGAACACACATGGAATGACATCGGTTGATCCATATGTAGTTTGTGATAAGAACATACATGCAATGACTCTAGTGGATCCATATGTGGTTTGTGAAAAGAACACACATGCAATGACTCTAGTGCTGGTTTAGGATAAGAACGCACACGCAATGACTCTAGTGGATCCATATGTGGTTCATGAAAAGAACAGACATGCAATGACTCTAGTAGATCGATATGTGGTTAATGGAAAGAACAGACATGCAATGACTCTAGTGGATCCATATGTGGTTCATGAAAAGAACACACATGCAATGACATTGGTGGATCAATGTGTTTTATGAAAAGAACATATAGGCAATGACTTTGGTGGATCCATATGTGGTTTGTGAAAAGAACACACATGCAATTACTCTAGTGCTGGTTTATGAAAACAACATAAATGCAATGACTCTAGTGGATCCATATGTGGTACATGAAAAGAACACACATGCAATGAATCTCGTGGATCCATATATGGTTTGTGAAAAGAACACACATGCAATGACTCTAGTGCTAGTTTCATGAAATTAACACACATGCAATGACTCTAGTGCTAGTTTCACGAAAAGAACACACATGCTATGACTCTAGTGCTAGTTTATGAAAAGAACATACATGCAATGACCCTGGTGGATCCATATGTGGTTTGTGAAAAGAACACACATGCAATGACTCTAGTGTTGGTTTATGAAAACAACATAAATGCAATGACTCTAGTGGATCCATATGTGGTTCATGAAAAGAACACACATGCAATGACTCTGGTGGATCCATATATGGTTTGTGAAAAGAACACACATGCAATGACTCTAGTGCTAGTTTCATGAAATGAACACACATGCAATGACTCTAGTGCTAGTTTCATGAAAAGAACACACATGCAATGACTATAGGTGTGGTTCATGAAAAGAACACACATGAATGACTCTAGTGTTGGTTTATGAAAAGAACACACATGCAATGTCTCTGGTGGATCCATATGTGGTTCATGAAAAGAACACACATGAAATGACTAGTGGATCCATGTGGTTTGTGGTAAAGAACATACATGCAATGAGTCTAGTGGATCCATATGTGGTTTGTGAAAAAAAACACATGCAATGACATTGGTTGATCCAGATGTGGTTTGTGAAAAGAACATACATGCAATGACTCTGGTGGATCCATATGTGGTTTGTGAAAATAACACACATACAATGACTCTGGTGGATCCATATGTGGTTTGTGAAAAGATCACACATGCAATGACTCTAGTGCTAGTTTCGTAAAAAGAACACACATGCAATGAATCTAGCCGTGGTTCATGAAAAGAACACACATGCAATAACTCTAGTGTTTGTTCAGGATAAGAAACACAGATGCAATGACTCTAGTGGATCCATATGTGGTTTGTGAAAAGAACACACATGCAATGACTCTAGTGATGGTTTATGAAAAGAACAGACATGCAATGACTGTAGTGGATCCATATGTGGTTCATGAAAAGAACACACATGCGATGACTCTGGTGGATCCATATGTGGTTTGTGAAAAGAACACACATGCAATGACTGTAGTGCTAGTTTCATGAAAATAAGACACATGCAATGACTCTAGCTGTGGTTCATGAAAAGAACACGCATGCAATGACTCTAGTGTTGGTTTACGACAAGAACACACATGCAATGAATCTAGTGGATCCATATGTGGTTCATGAAAAGAACACACATGCAATGACATTAGCGGATCCAGGTGGTGGTTTATGAAAATGACACACATGTAATGACTTTGGTGGATCCATATGTGGTTTGTGAAAAGAACACACATGCAATGACTCTAGTGCTGGTTTATGAAAAGAACATACATGCAATGACACTAGAGGATCCATATGTGGTTCTTGAAAAGAACACACATGAAATGACTCTGGTGGATCCATCTGTGGTTTGTGAAATGAACACACATGCAATGACATTGGCTGATCGATGTGATTTTTGGAAAAGAACATACATGCAATGACTCTAGTGGATCCATATGTGGTTTTTGAAAAGAACACACATGCAATGACATTGGTGGATCCATATGTGGTTCATGAAAAGAACACACACGCAATGACTCTGGTGGATCCATATGAGGTTTGTGAAAAGAACACACCTGCAATGACATTGGTTGATCCATATGTAGTTTGTGACAAGAACATAGATGCAATGACTCTAGTGGATCCATATGTGGTTTGTGAAAAGAACACATATGCAATGACTCTAGTGCTGGTTTAGGATAAGAAAACACATGCAATGACTCTAGTGGATCCACATGTGGTTAATGGAAAGAACAGACTTGCAATGACTCTAGTGGATCCATATGTGGTTCATGAAAATAACACACATGCAATGACATTGTTGGATCAATGTGTTTTATGAAAAGAACATACATGCAATGACTCTGGTGGATCTATATGTGGTTTGTGAAAAGAACATACATGCAATGACTCTATTGCTGGTTTATGAAAACAACATAAATGCAATGACTCTAGTGGATACATATGTGGTTCCTGAAAACAACACACATGCAATGACTCTGGTGGATCCATATGTGGTTTGTGAAAAGAACACACATGCAATGACTCTAGTGCTAGTTCCATGAAATGAACACACATGCAACGAATCTAGTGCTAGTTTCATGAAAAGAACACACATGCAATGACTCTAGGTGTGGTTCATGAAAAGAACACACATGCAATGACTCGTGCTGGTTTATGAAAAGAACACACATGCAATGACTCTTGTGGATCAATATGTGGTTCATGAAAAGAACACACATGAAATGACTGGTGGATCCATGTGGTTTGTCGAAAATAACATACATGCAATGAATCTAGTGGATCCATATGTGGTTTGTGAAAAGAACACACATGCAATGACATTGGTTGATCCATATGTGGTTTGTGAAAAGAACATACATGCAATGACTCTGGTGAATCCATATGTGGTTTGTGAAAATAACACACATGCAATGACTCTCGTGGATCCATATGTGGTTTGTGAAAAGAGCACACATGCGATGACTCTACTGCTAGTTTTGTAAAAAGAACACACATCCAATGAATCTAGCCGTGGTTCATGAAAAGAAAACACATGCAATGACTCTAATGTTGGTTCAGGATAAGAACACACATGCAATGAATCTAGTGGATCAATATGTGGTTCATGAATAGAACACACATGCAATGACATTGGGTGATCCATGTGTTTTATGAAAACAACATACATGCAATGACTCTGGTGGATCCACATGTGGTTTGTGAAAAAAAACACATGCAATGGCTCTAGTGTTGGTTTTGGATAAGAACACACATGCAATGACTCTAGTGGATCCATATGTGGTTAATGGAAAGAACAGACATGCAATGACTCTAGTGGATCCATATGTGGTTCATGAAAAGAACACACATGCAATGAGATTGGTGGATCCATGTGTTTTATGAAAAGAACATACAAGCAATGACTCTCGTGGATCCATATGTGGTTTGTGAAATGAACACACATGCAATGACATTGGTTGATCCATGTGATATTTGGAAAAGAACATACATGCAATGACTCTAGTGCTAGTTTCATGAAATGAACACACATGCAATGACTCTAGCGCTAGTTTAATGAAAAGAACACACATGCAATGACTCTTGGTGTGGTTCATGAAAAGAACACACATGCAATGACTTGTGCTGGTTTATGAAAAGAACACACATGCAATGACTCTGGTGGATCCATATGTGGTTCATGAAAAGAACACACATGAAATGACTGGTGGATCCATGTGGTTTGTGGAAAAGAACATACATGCAATGACTCTAGTGGATCCATGTGTGGTTTGTGAAAAGAACACACATGCAATGACATTGGTTGATCCATATGTGGTTTGTGAAATGAGCATACATGCAATGACTCTGGTGGATCCATATGTGGTTTGTGAAAATAACACACACGCAATGACTCTCGTGGATCCATATGTGGTTTGTGAAAAGAGCACACATGCAATGACTCTAGTGCTTGTTTCGTAAAAAGAAGACACATCCAATGAATCTAGCCGGGGTTCATGAAAAGAACACACATGCAATGACTGTAGTGTTGGTTCAGGATAAGAACACACATGCAATGAATCTAGTGGATCAATATGTGGTTCATGAAAAGAACACACATGCAATGACATTGGGTGATCCATGCGTTTTATGAAAAGAACATACATGCAATGACTCTGGTGGATCCACATGTGGTTTGTGAAAAAAACACATGCAATGGCTCTAGTGTTGGTTTAGGATAAGAACACACATGCAATGACTCTAATGGATCCATATGTGGTTAATGGAGAGAACATACATGCAATGACTCTAGTGGATCCATATGTGGTTCATGAAAAGAACACACATGCAATGACGTTGGTGGATCCATGTGTTTTATGAAAAGAACAAACAAGCAATGACTCTAGTGGATCCATATGTGGTTTGTGAAACGAACACACATGCAATGACTCTAGTGATGGTTTATGAAAAAAACACATGCAATGACTGTAGTGGATCCATATGTGGTTCATGAAAAGAACACACATGCGATGACTCTGGTGGATCCATATGTGCTTTGTGAAAAGAACGCACATGTAATGACTGTAGTGTTAGTTTCATGAAAAGAACACACATGCAATGACTAGCTATGGTTCATGAAAAGAACACACATGCAATGACTCTAATGCTGGTTTAGGATAAGAACACACATGCAATGAATCTAGTGGATCCATATGTGGTTCATGAAAAGAACACACATGCAATGACTCGGTGGATCCATATGTGGTTTGTGAAAAGAACACACATGCAATGACTCTAGTGCTAGTTTCATGAAATGAACACACATGCAATGACTCTAGTGCTAGTTTCATGAAAAGAACACACATGCAATAACTCTAGGTGTGGTTCATGAAAAGAACACACATGCAATGACTCGTGCTGGTTTATGAAAAGAAAACACATGCAATGACTCGTGTGGATCGATATGTGGTTCATGAAAAGAACACACATGAAATGGCTGGTGGATCCATGTGGTTTGTGGAAAAGAACATACATGCAATGACTCTAGTGGATCCATATGTGGTTTGTGAAAAGAACACACATGCAATGACATTGGTTGATCCATATGTGGTTTGTGAAAAGAACATACATGCAATGACTCTGGTGGATCCATATGTGGTTTGTGAAAATAACACACATGCAATGACTCTAGTGGATCCATATGTGGTTTGTGAAAATAACACACATGCAATGACTCTAGTGGATCCATATGTGGTTTGTGAAAAGGGCACACATGTAATGACTCTAGTGCTAGTTTCGTAAAAAGAACACACATCCAATGAATCTAGTCGTGGTTCATGAAAAGAAAACACATGCAATGACTCTAATGTTGGTTCAGGATAAGAACACACATGCAATGAATCTAGTGGATCAATATGTGGTTCATGAAAAGAACACACATGCAATGACATTGGGTGATCCATGTGTTTTATGAAAAGAACATACATGCAATGTCTCTGGTGGTTCCACATGTGGTTTGTGAAAAAAACACATGCAATGGATCTAGTGTTGGTTTAGGATAAGAACACACATGCAATGACTCTAGTGGATCCATATGTGGTTAATGGAAAGAACAAACATGCAATGACTCTAGTGGATCCATATGTTGTTCATGAAAAGAACACACATGCAATGCCATTGGTGGATCCATGTGTTTTATGAAAAGAACATACAAGCAATGACTCTAGTGGATCCATATGTGGTTTGTGAAAAGAACACACATGCAATGACTCTAGTGATGGTTTATGAAAAAAACACATGCAATGACTGTAGTGGATCCATATGTGGTTCATGAAAAGAACACACATGCGATGACTCTGGTGGATCCATATGTGCTTTGTGAATAGAACGCACATGCAATGACTGTAGTGTTAGTTTCATGAAAAGAACACACATGCAATGACTCTAGCTATGGTTCATGAAAAGAACACACATGCAATGACTCTAGTGCTAGTTTAGGATAAGAACACACATGCAATGAATCTAGTGGATCCATATGTGGTTCATGAAAAGAACACACATGCAATGACATTAGCGGATCCAGGTGGTGGTTTATGAAAAGGACACACATGCAATGACTCTGGTGGATCCATATGTGGTTTGTGAACAGAACACACATGCAATGACTCTAGTGCTGGTTTATGAAAACAACATAAATGCAATGACTCTAGTGGATCCATATGTGGTTCATGAAAACAACACACATGCAATGACTCTGGTGAATCCATATGTGGTTTGTGAAAAGAACACACATGCAATGACTCTAGTGCTAGTTTCATGAAATGAACACACATGCAATGACTCTAGTGCTAGTTTCATGAAAAGAACACACATGCAATAACTCTAGGTGTGGTTCATGAAAAGAACACACATGCAATGACATTGGGTGATCCATGCGTTTTATGAAAAGAACATACATGCAATGACTCTGGTGGATCCACATGTGGTTTGTGAAAAAAACACATGCAATGGCTCTAGTGTTGGTTTAGGATAAGAACACACATGCAATGACTCTAGTGGATCCATATGTGGTTAATGGAGAGAACATACATGCAATGACTCTAGTGGATCCATATGTGGTTCATGAAAAGAACACACATGCAATGACGTTGGTGGATCCATGTGTTTTATGAAAAGAACAAACAAGCAATGACTCTAGTGGATCCATATGTGGTTTGTGAAACGAACACACATGCAATGACTCTAGTGATGGTTTATGAAAAAAACACATGCAATGACTGTAGTGGATCCATATGTGGTTCATGAAAAGAACACACATGCGATGACTCTGGTGGATCCATATGTGCTTTGTGAAAAGAACGCACATGTAATGACTGTAGTGTTAGTTTCATGAAAAGAACACACATGCAATGACTAGCTATGGTTCATGAAAAGAACACACATGCAATGACTCTAATGCTGGTTTAGGATAAGAACACACATGCAATGAATCTAGTGGATCCATATGTGGTTCATGAAAAGAACACACATGCAATGACTCTGGTGGATCCATATGTGGTTTGTGAAAAGAACACACATGCAATGACTCTAGTGCTAGTTTCATGAAATGAATACACATGCAATGACTCTAGTGCTAGTTTCATGAAAAGAACACACATGCAATAACTCTAGGTGTGGTTCATGAAAAGAACACACATGCAATGACTCGTGCTGGTTTATGAAAAGAAAACACATGCAATGACTCGTGTGGATCGATATGTGGTTCATGAAAAGAACACACATGAAATGGCTGGTGGATCCATGTGGTTTGTGGAAAAGAACATACATGCAATGACTCTAGTGGATCCATATGAACACACATGCAATGACATTGGTTGATCCATATGTGGTTTGTGAAAAGAACATACATGCAATGACTCTGGTGGATCCATATGTGGTTTGTGAAAATAACACACATGCAATGACTCTAGTGGATCCATATGTGGTTTGTGAAAAGGGCACACATGTAATGACTCTAGTGCTAGTTTCGTAAAAAGAACACACATCCAATGAATCTAGTCGTGGTTCATGAAAAGAAAACACATGCAATGACTCTAATGTTGGTTCAGGATAAGAACACACATGCAATGAATCTAGTGGATCAATATGTGGTTCATGAAAAGAACACACATGCAATGACATTGGGTGATCCATGTGTTTTATGAAAAGAACATACATGCAATGTCTCTGGTGGTTCCACATGTGGTTTGTGAAAAAAACACATGCAATGGATCTAGTGTTGGTTTAGGATAAGAACACACATGCAATGACTCTAGTGGATCCATATGTGGTTAATGGAAAGAACAAACATGCAATGACTCTAGTGGATCCATATGTTGTTCATGAAAAGAACACACATGCAATGCCATTGGTGGATCCATGTGTTTTATGAAAAGAACATACAAGCAATGACTCTAGTGGATCCATATGTGGTTTGTGAAAAGAACACACATGCAATGACTCTAGTGATGGTTTATGAAAAAAACACATGCAATGACTGTAGTGGATCCATATGTGGTTCATGAAAAGAACACACATGCGATGACTCTGGTGGATCCATATGTGCTTTGTGAATAGAACGCACATGCAATGACTGTAGTGTTAGTTTCATGAAAAGAACACACATGCAATGACTCTAGCTATGGTTCATGAAAAGAACACACATGCAATGACTCTAGTGCTAGTTTAGGATAAGAACACACATGCAATGAATCTAGTGGATCCATATGTGGTTCATGAAAAGAACACACATGCAATGACATTAGCGGATCCAGGTGGTGGTTTATGAAAAGGACACACATGCAATGACTCTGGTGGATCCATATGTGGTTTGTGAACAGAACACACATGCAATGACTCTAGTGCTGGTTTATGAAAACAACATAAATGCAATGACTCTAGTGGATCCATATGTGGTTCATGAAAACAACACACATGCAATGACTCTGGTGAATCCATATGTGGTTTGTGAAAAGAACACACATGCAATGACTCTAGTGCTAGTTTCATGAAATGAACACACATGCAATGACTCTAGTGCTAGTTTCATGAAAAGAACACACATGCAATAACTCTAGGTGTGGTTCATGAAAAGAACACACATGCAATGACATTGGGTGATCCATGCGTTTTATGAAAAGAACATACATGCAATGACTCTGGTGGATCCACATGTGGTTTGTGAAAAAAACACATGCAATGGCTCTAGTGTTGGTTTAGGATAAGAACACACATGCAATGACTCTAGTGGATCCATATGTGGTTAATGGAGAGAACATACATGCAATGACTCTAGTGGATCCATATGTGGTTCATGAAAAGAACACACATGCAATGACGTTGGTGGATCCATGTGTTTTATGAAAAGAACAAACAAGCAATGACTCTAGTGGATCCATATGTGGTTTGTGAAACGAACACACATGCAATGACTCTAGTGATGGTTTATGAAAAAAACACATGCAATGACTGTAGTGGATCCATATGTGGTTCATGAAAAGAACACACATGCGATGACTCTGGTGGATCCATATGTGCTTTGTGAAAAGAACGCACATGTAATGACTGTAGTGTTAGTTTCATGAAAAGAACACACATGCAATGACTAGCTATGGTTCATGAAAAGAACACACATGCAATGACTCTAATGCTGGTTTAGGATAAGAACACACATGCAATGAATCTAGTGGATCCATATGTGGTTCATGAAAAGAACACACATGCAATGACTCTGGTGGATCCATATGTGGTTTGTGAAAAGAACACACATGCAATGACTCTAGTGCTAGTTTCATGAAATGAACACACATGCAATGACTCTAGTGCTAGTTTCATGAAAAGAACACACATGCAATAACTCTAGGTGTGGTTCATGAAAAGAACACACATGCAATGACTCGTGCTGGTTTATGAAAAGAAAACACATGCAATGACTCGTGTGGATCGATATGTGGTTCATGAAAAGAACACACATGAAATGGCTGGTGGATCCATGTGGTTTGTGGAAAAGAACATACATGCAATGACTCTAGTGGATCCATATGTGGTTTGTGAAAAGAACACACATGCAATGACATTGGTTGATCCATATGTGGTTTGTGAAAAGAACATACATGCAATGACTCTGGTGGATCCATATGTGGTTTGTGAAAATAACACACATGCAATGACTCTAGTGGATCCATATGTGGTTTGTGAAAAGGGCACACATGTAATGACTCTAGTGCTAGTTTCGTAAAAAGAACACACATCCAATGAATCTAGTCGTGGTTCATGAAAAGAAAACACATGCAATGACTCTAATGTTGGTTCAGGATAAGAACACACATGCAATGAATCTAGTGGATCAATATGTGGTTCATGAAAAGAACACACATGCAATGACATTGGGTGATCCATGTGTTTTATGAAAAGAACATACATGCAATGTCTCTGGTGGTTCCACATGTGGTTTGTGAAAAAAAACACATGCAATGGATCTAGTGTTGGTTTAGGATAAGAACACACATGCAATGACTCTAGTGGATCCATATGTGGTTAATGGAAAGAACAAACATGCAATGACTCTAGTGGATCCATATGTTGTTCATGAAAAGAACACACATGCAATGCCATTGGTGGATCCATGTGTTTTATGAAAAGAACATACAAGCAATGACTCTAGTGGATCCATATGTGGTTTGTGAAAAGAACACACATGCAATGACTCTAGTGATGGTTTATGAAAAAAACACATGCAATGACTGTAGTGGATCCATATGTGGTTCATGAAAAGAACACACATGCGATGACTCTGGTGGATCCATATGTGCTTTGTGAATAGAACGCACATGCAATGACTGTAGTGTTAGTTTCATGAAAAGAACACACATGCAATGACTCTAGCTATGGTTCATGAAAAGAACACACATGCAATGACTCTAGTGCTAGTTTAGGATAAGAACACACATGCAATGAATCTAGTGGATCCATATGTGGTTCATGAAAAGAACACACATGCAATGACATTAGCGGATCCAGGTGGTGGTTTATGAAAAGGACACACATGCAATGACTCTGGTGGATCCATATGTGGTTTGTGAACAGAACACACATGCAATGACTCTAGTGCTGGTTTATGAAAACAACATAAATGCAATGACTCTAGTGGATCCATATGTGGTTCATGAAAACAACACACATGCAATGACTCTGGTGAATCCATATGTGGTTTGTGAAAAGAACACACATGCAATGACTCTAGTGCTAGTTTCATGAAATGAACACACATGCAATGACTCTAGTGCTAGTTTCATGAAAAGAACACACATGCAATAACTCTAGGTGTGGTTCATGAAAAGAACACACATGCAATGACTCGTGCTGGTTTATGAAAATAACACACATGCAATGACTCGTGTGGATCGATATGTGGTTCATGAAAAGAACACACATGAAATGGCTGGTGGATCCATGTGGTTTGTGGAAAAGAACATACATGCAATGACTCTAGTGGATCCATATGTGGTTTGTGAAAAGAACACACATGCAATGACATTGGTTGATCCATATGTGGTTTGTGAAAAGAACATACATGCAATGACTCTGGTGGATCCATATGTGGTTTGTGAAAATAACACACATGCAATGACTCTGGTGGATCCATATGTGGTTTGTGAAAAGGGCACACATGTAATGACTCTAGTGCTAGAAAGAACACACATCCAATGAATCTAGCCGTGGTTCATGAAAAGAAAACACATGCAATGACTCTAATGTTGGTTCAGGATAAGAACACACATGCAATGAATCTAGTGGATCAATATGTGGTTCATGAAAAGAACACACATGCAATGACATTAGGTGATCCATGCGTTTTATGAAAAGATGGGTCATCGAGGTAAAGGCGTGGCTGAAAGATCCTAACGCTATTCCTAAGATGTACGAGGTGAAGATTCCAAGCTTTGCTGGAAGCACCCGGTCATCATCCACCTAGAGGAGGTTCTAGAATCGGTACATGGCATTCAGGGCCCCGAAGAGGTGGCCAGAAAGCGTCCTCATCGCCTATAGTGTTGGCCTAGAAGGATCGATGGCATAGGACCACCACCGTTCATGACGGCGCACACCGTTTCGGTGGGGGAACTGGGTTTGGACAAGCTGGTAGTTCTGATTTCCCTCGAGTGAAGACAGAGATCTAGTGAATTGTTCTAGTATGTGTGGCTAGTGAATTTGTAGTATGGAGAGTGTAGTAGGAAGTTAGCATCGACTAAAAATGTGTAATAGTTTGAAACGATGTAGTATGTGTGTATAATGAATTTGAAGTATTATATGTGTGTAATAGTTTGAATCGATGTAGTATGTGTGCGTAATGAATTTGATGTAGTATGTGTGTGTAATAGTTTGAATCGATGTAGTTAAACACCGTGCTTTATAATTTCTGTGAATAACCAAGGACAGCCTCATGAAAAGAGGGTGGACTGACAATGAGCAATGTCAATTCTGTGGATGCCATGAAAATGTAGTCTGTCTCCTCTTCAAGTACAAGGTAGCTAGATTTCTAACACGTTGAACTATAGGACCATTTTGCAGACAGCACAAGACAAATGAAAAATGGTTAATAATACAGACAGCAGACGCAAAATCTGTACATAAACTATCGTCTGAATTTTATCTGTCTGGGACAAAAAATGGCAGTTAACTGGATTTAACCACGAGTAGTAATTGAAGGAAATAGATACTAAATTGTATTTGTTTACAACAGTAGTACTTCCATACAAATGGGTCTTATATCTGCAAAAAAGTGGGCTAAACTTCCTACTAGTTTATAGAACAATGTTTCAGCATTTCATCTACAAAAGCCATTCCTCAGTCTGAACTTAACTATTCTACACTAAAGAAACTGCAGATCTCCCCAAGAAAAGTTGGCTGGCCAATTGCCTTGAGAGGACATAAGTTCTTTGATCATTTACCCCAAACTGATCTATTTCCTTCCTGCCAAACTTCAGGAAATCGGCATCGTTCATGCACGACTGCTTTGTGTTCCCTAGTCCTGGTTCAGTTGGACCATCCGCGCCGCCGCAATGATTTCTTCGAAACTGAAATTCGGCATCTTATTTTTGGGATGGTAGGTCTATGTGAACTGGAACCTGAATTTTGGTGCTGAGCTAATGCCCACCGCCGGCTCCAGCTATCGAACAATCCAACATGCTGAGTGTAGACGCTTGGTCGCTGTCGCGGTACGGCCTCCGACGATGCGTTGGATGGAGCGTCTTTGCCGCAGACGGCATGTTCCCAACCTCCCCCACTTCGATAAGGTAACCCACCCCAAAGCATGGACACGTGAGTTCCTAGACCTTGGTGCTGCCCTGTTCGAGGGTGTGTACCCTCGGCAGCGTGCTCGCATGAATGATTTGATACGGACCTTGTTCCCCCTGCCTAGACCACACCGTAATGCTGCCTCGCGATTTCTCCATAGTGCTCTCTTGGCCCTGCTCGCCGCATCCGGCGCTGACGATGCCGGCGCCGGCGTCGCAGCCGATTCAGCACATTCAGCAAAATCATCCGCCTATCAGGGCAATGGGAGACCGGCCTTGAAGTAGAGCTTCATGGCATGCCTTAGAGGGGCTAAATACCCCCGTTTCGGTGGCTGTCGCAGTGGCGGGGCCATGTTACCCTATGCGGTGCGACGTGGCGGAGATGCACAAGGTGAACTGTGGTTTGTCGGAGAAGGGGAGTGACAGACTGACAGTAGGTTTGGACTACGGGCACGCATGAAAATAATCATCTCCCATTTCCTGAGAGGGTAATAATTCGACACTCGTTGCATTAACCACTCAATCTTTATTTCCCTTCTCATCATAAGAGTGCAAACGTATTAAAAAGATCGGTTGTGACAATCCACCTCATCGGGCAATGTACCAGGACAGGTAGGAGACCGGGTTCCAGGACTATGCCCTTATGTTTATATGATATTATTTCTATGACACTATGAACCGTCGAATTGTAGCAACACCATCAGAAACAGGGGATGACGACGTGGCATGTTTTCTTTTTTAAAGGCATCAGAAATAAGGGATGATGACGTGGCATGTTTTCTGACTGGCGTGCCCGCCTCCTCCACCTTCGACAGCGCGCATCCCAGGTTCGAGGGCTAGTGTCGCCCACCAACAGATTATTGTGCAATTTTCCATGTTCTGTCGCAACCAACTCCGCTCCGCTCCTCTGCTCCTGCTGCCGCCACTCCGTTCAGTCGTGCACCGCTCTCATCCTCCCCTTGGGCCGTTGTCCTCCTGCCCTCCCCTCCCTACCATCCCCTCACGTCCCCACCCCTCCCCTCCCTGCCCTGTCTCCTTGCCTCCATCCACCGCCCAGACGTGTCTAGAAACGAAAAGCAAAAGTTAGCCGTTAGGTTAGGCGCCCAATGACGCTGGTGATCTGGATCCCGCTCGGAGATAGATCCTGCGAGGCTTGAGAACACGGAGATGGGTCCTGCACGGCTGGAGAGCACGGAATCTCCTTCAAGTCTGGAGATCATAGAGGAGAACGAAACAGGGGAAGAGGAAGCAGGGCGCAGAGCTTTGGAGGTATGGAGTGATACGTCCAAAACGTATCTACTTTCCCGAACACTTTTGCTATTGTTTCTCCTCTAAACTTGTGTGATTTGGATGCAACTAACGCGGACTGACGCTATTTTTAGCAGAATTGCCTTGGTGTCTAGTTTTTGTGCAGAAAATCAACTATCAGGAAAAATCCCAGAAAATATGCCAAAAATCCTATTTCACCAGAAGACTCTTGGAGCCAGAATACGAGGCGGAGGGAGGCTGGGCCCAGGCCACACCACCTAGCCATGCTAGGCTGGGCCGTCACCAGGGGGTGGTCTGCCGCCTGCACACCCCTGGTCTCCTCTTTGCCTATAAGTTGCCTTCTCACATAAAAACTCAAGGGGTTCAACGTTTTTCCAGAAGGAGTTCCGCTCCGCCGCCGCCACCAGATTCCATGAAACAGCACCAGAAACTCCGTTCTGGCACCCTGTCGGGACGGGGAATTGGAGGATATCATCGCCATCATCATCACCATCGCTTCTCCATCGACCATCCATGTTTCCCCCATCTATGAGTGAGTAATACCCTGCTATAGGCTATGGGGATGGTAGGGATTGGATGAGATTGTTCATGTAATGGCATCATATTGTTAGGGCATGGTGCCTAGTATCTTCTATTAGTGCTTTATGACTTTGTTGCGACTTGTTATGCTTAATGCTTGTCACTAGGCCCCGAGTGCCATGATTTCAGATCTGAACATGTTATTGATTCATGATGATAGTATTGTTTATGATCTTACCTACAAGTTGTATACACACGTTGTTGTCCGGAACCAATGGCCCCGAAGTGACAGAAATTGGGATAACCGGAGGGAATGGCTTTGATGTGAGGATCACATGTGTTCACGGAGTGTTAATGCTTTGCTCCGGTGCTCTATTAAAAGGAGCACCTTAATTGCCAGTAGTTCCCTTGAGGCCCCGCTGCAAACGGGCTGGTGGGACAAAAGATGTTGTGCAAGTTCTCATTGCGAGCACGTATGACTATATATGGGACACATGCCTAGGATTATCTAGTACTTGGATGCTTTATCTTATTTATATGCAATTGCCCTATGTTCTGATTGCTATATGAATTGTCTTGTCCATGCGATGCCCGTCCATCCATCCATATGCCTACCGCACTCAAATCCTACTGTTTACTACAGTTGTTACTACTGTCTTTACTTTACTATTGCTGCTACTTTACTATTGCTACTACAAAACTGTTGCTACTGATAAACTGCTGTGAGCAGGATTGTTTCCAGGTGCAGCTGAATTGACAACTCAGTTGTTAAGGCTTATAAATATTCTTTGGCTCCCCTTGTGTCGAATCAATTAATTGGGTTTCACTTCCCTCGAAAATACTGCGATACACCCCCTATACTTGTGGGTCATCAAGACTATTTTCTGGCACCGTTGCCAGGGAGCATAGCTTTATTTATCAAGTTCACTTGGATTCTTTATTGTTCGCTACCATCCATCCATCATGGGTAAGTCTCATGATGGCAAGGTTCCTATTTTACCATCCACTACAAGAAGAGGTACGGTTTTGAACACCTTTGTTGCTCTTGATTCACCATATGTTATGAGTAAGCTTGTTACACCACCACATACACATGCTACACACACTGCTACTACTGCTGAATGTAAAACTTCTGATACTTATGATGATGCTTCTACTGTGCTTGATAAGGGTGGTTCATTAGGTCCTTTCCTAGATGCTACGATTGCTAGAATTATAGATGGAAATACTGAAACTCCTAATGAAGACACTACTACACCTGTTAGTTCACCTGAGTCTAGTGAGAGTTATGATATTGAAGACGGTTATGTTGAGATGACCGATGAATTTATTAAAGAATGTAAAAACATCCATGATAGGAGCGCTGCTAAGAGTCTCCTTGAGAGGCGTACTATTGGAGCCAAATTGTCTCCTATCGCTAAATTTGCTGCTTCCCCCAGAAACATTAAAGATAAAGATTATGATTTCTCTCTCGATCTATCTTATATAGCTATTGTTGAGAAAGAACCTTTTTGTGGGACTAAGAATGAAAGTGTGGTAGCACATATGAATGAACTTTCTACCATGAGTGGCTTGTTTTCTGATGATATTAAGATGCGTACTTACTTTGTTGCTAAGATTTTCCCCTTTTCACTAAAAGGAGAAGCTAAAACTAGGTTTAGTAATTTACCTCCTGGATCTATTGATAGCCCTGATTGCTTGATTAGTACTTTCCTACAGAAATATTTTCCTCCTAATGCTAGACATGCTATTTTGCAGGAACTTTTTGATTTTAAACAGGGAGAAAAAGAGATATTGCCTGAATCATGGGCAAGGTTTTGTGCTTTGATTCATGCACAGGATGGAAGTCCATTACCTAAGAATGAGCTCCTTGATATATTTTATAATGGACTAACTGAAGAATCTAGGACATACCTAGATAGTTGTGCTGATTGTGTTTTCAGGAATAGAACTCCCAAAGAAGCTGAGGAATTAATGGCTAAAATAAGCAAGAATTATGAAGACTGGACTCCTCCTGAACCAGCTATACCTGAAGTAATTATACCTGAACCAGCTATACCGGCGCCTATACCATTATCTAAGAAGAGGGGAGTTATTGAATTGAATGATGAAGTGATGAAGGAAGCTAAGAAATGTCTTAAGGAGAAGGGAATTAAAGCTGCAGATGTCAAGAATTTACCTCCTATAGAATAATTATGTAAGCCTATTCCCCACTCATCCACTATTGAGGTACACTCTCTCCAACACTTTGATGAAGGTGATATCCCTTACTCTAAACCTCCTGAATTTGATATTTTTATTGTTAAGCAAGATAATTTTAATAAAAGGGTGCAAAATCATCTAATGGAAAACACTAGAGCTATTGTTGAGTTGAAAGATATTGTGGAAAGAACCTCTAATGATGTTAAAATGATTGTTAAACACTTTCAAATGGTTCAAACTCAAATAGATCAACTCATTAAAGTGCAAAAAGACTTGCTAATTAACGCTGCTAAAGAAAAACATGCTTATGAAATTAGAACTATAAGTGGTGCTGCTACCCAGGATCCTCTATATCCTGAGGGGCATCCCAAAAGAATTGAGCAGGATTCTCAACAAGCTGAAAATAGTGGTTCTACTCGTAAGAAAAGAAAAAAGAAACATAAAACTATTGTAGAACCCTCTGAACCTGCTATAGATCCTAATAGTATATCTGTCTCTGATGCTGAAACTGAAAGTGGTAATGAAGAAAATGATGTTCCTAATAAAGAAAAGGTTGAAGAAGAACCTGAAAAGCACACTAAGAATACCAAATACACTAAAGAAGATTTTGTTGCTAAGAAACATGGTAGTGAAAGACAACCTTGTGTCCAAAAACCTATGCCTTTCCCCGATAAGAAACACAAGTCAAAGGAAGATGAACACTATAATATGTTTTGTGAGTGGATGAAACCTTTATTCCTGCAAATTCCTTTGACTGATGCTATTAAACTGCCTCCTTACTCAAAGTATATGAAGGATATTGTCTCGAATAAAAGGAAGATCCCTAATGAAGAAATTTATACTTTGCTTGCTAATTATTCCTTTAATGGTAAGGTTCCTAAGAAACTTGGAGACCTAGGGATTCCAACTATTCCTTGCTCTATTAAAAATAGTTATGTTAGAACTGCTTTGTGTGATTTGGGAGCTGGAGTTAGTGTTATGCCTTTTACTCTCTATAAGAGACTTCAACTGGAAAAATTAATACCAACTGATATATCTTTGCAAATGGCTGATAAATCTACCACTATTCCTGTTGGTATATGTGAGGATGTACCTGTTCAAGTGGCTCATAATTGTTTGATATTAACTGATTTTGTTGTGCTTTAAATGCCTGAAGATGATAATATGTCTGTTATTCTTGGGAGATCTTTTCTTAATACTACAGGAGCTGTTATTAATTGTAATCAAGGAAAGGTGACTTTCAATGTTAATGACAAGGAACATACTGTCTATTTCCCCAAGAAGATTGATAGGACTTATGGTTTAAATTCAATTGAACATGTTGAGGGCATTCAAGTTCGAGAAATATATTGTCCCATACCAAGAGAAAAATTTGAAACGATTATGATTGGGACCATTGCTATCAAGGTAACATAATCATTAGTTGAATACAAAGTTTTGTATCATATGAAATTGTTTTGGTAACAAGACCTGATCAACCTTGTTGAACAATAGGATTTCATTGAACAAAACAATGTTTTCACCATGATTATCTCCGCTTACTTTTATTTTATCCATTTTAGTTTTAGCTTTCGTTTAGTTTTATTTTTGTTGTTAGTTGCTTGAATGTTAGATTGTCTTAGAACATCTGTAGTTCTAGACTTGTTTTGTCATTGCATCATTTCCAAAAAAAATCTTTTTCTATCAGAAAATCATTCATCTATACCTGAAAATTGCTCAAAAATAAAGTGTCTCGAAAAATTCCATAAAATTCATATTAAATTTTTACGTGAAAAAAGGGGCAAAGGAGTGCCTGGAAGGTACCAGGGGGACCCACCAGGCAGGCACACCACCTGGTGGCATGGCCTTCCCTGGGTGGCGCCATGCCATGGTGTGGGCCACCCCTGGCCCTCCACTCACTCTCTCACTTGCCACTTTCTTCTCTCTCCCGAGTAAACTCCAGTTCATTGCTCAATATCGTGTTCTTGCTGTGCTTGCCCTCCATTTTTCGATCTCCTTGCTCAACCCATCTTTGCTGCTGAAATTTGGAGCATTTGTTCTCCGGTATGTGACTCCTCCGCTTTTCCAAGTAGATTTGTGTTTAGTGGTTTATATCTCGAGTATTTTGCTACTGTAGGTGACAGGTTATGAGAGCTTGTAAGCTTGTCTGATGCTTAGAGATATAGTTTTGATGCATGTTTAGGCCTCTTACAAGTCCCTATGAGTAGTGCCCTTCATTATATTCACTTTGCAATCACTTGTTTAAATAGGTGTTTAAATTTCAGAATAGAAGATGAATGAGCATCAACTAAACCAACATGAACTATGGGTTCCTGAGGTTATGAAGGTTCACCGGGAGGAGGAAGTTTTCCCTTCCATTTATTGATGCTCTGAGTTCATGAGAGATGCCGGAATTCTCCAGGATTTCCACACTTTGGTTTCTAATGCAGGATTGGAGCACTTTTTTGAAGATGAACCTTGTCAATTTGTGAAGCTAACCATGTCTGTGGTGCAGGACTTTCAATTTAGTTACTCTTTGCCTAACCCAATGGTCCACTACAAAATTTACAATATTATTGTCGACCTTTCTCTTGATGACTTCTATGTAGCTATTAAGGTACCTTAGTGGGGATCATGTAGAAGGATTAAAGAGCGACCTACACCACTCATGGATCTATACGCAGAAATTTGCCAAGGGAGCAACTTCTCGAAGGAGAGTGGGAAAATCCGTAACATTCATCTCTCCTCCATTCGCTACTTTGGCTGCTTTATTGCCACGTGTGTTCTTGCTAGGAAAACTGCCAATAAGTTATCTTCATATGATCTAGCATTTATCTCTGCTGCTCTTAAACGAGATAGGTCTTACAACTTGGGTGCTTTGATAGCTTTCCGTCTTGCTGCTAACCGCGAGAAAGGTGGAATCTGTAGGGGCCTCATTGCTTCTCGTTTACTAGCATTGCATGGTTTAGTGCCTCATCATCTAGACCTATAGTTTCCCATAGAAAGGCTTGATCTTAATTCCATGATACAGCATAAACTTGTTTCTTCGTGGGCTAGTTTGAGTGAGTTGTCTTATGAAATAACTTTTCTCAAAATTGGTTGGAGAAGAAGCAAGTCCGAGCGTGTTGTTCTTTTGCCTGCACCTGTTTTGTTTAACCTTGATAACAGGATAGGATGGTTTCTCACAGAGGAGGAGTTTGATACGTACTTGGGAGAGCTCTCCCAACAGGAGCAGGATACTAGAAGGGAGGTGACGGATGATTCAGTGTAGCCCTCGAATGAGGGGGATCCTTCATATCATCAGCCTATCTACGATTGGGGAGCTTCTTCTTCCTCCCAAGTGCCCAACTACAATCATTCTTATCATGACCCGCCTGCCTGAAACCCTTACTCATACCTGGATTGATACCCACTTAGGGCAAAAGCCTAAGCTTGGGGGGAGGTATGCCGACATCGCACTCATCTCCATATCATTTTGCGTCGGTACTTTGTATATCCATGTTTCGTTCTCTTTTTAGTTTTCGTTCTTTCTTTGCTTTTGCTTTCTAAAACACAAAAAGACCAAAAATATTTCTGTTGTTTCTCTTTGGTTTTCTTCATCCTTTTTTCCTTGGTTTGCTTGCTTTGTTTGAACTATTCGAAAAACCCAAAAAGATTTTTCTTTGCTTGTTTTTCCCTTTTTGGTTCTTGTTTAAAAATCGAAAACACCAAAAATATTTGTTGTTATTCTTTGGTTTTGTGAGTTTGTTGCAGGGTTCAGCAGTCCTCAGTGGATATTGGTTTCATGATTTTATTCAAGCCACACAAGTGAAGGGAAATAATGAGGATTAATGACAACTTGAGATGTGGTAAGAGGCTGGTAACGAACTCTATTTGTTTTCATTTTTGTACATATACTCATCATTGTGGGCATGCTTAGCCTGTTCGTGTAGGGTGTATGTTACTTATGGATGCTTAGTAGTTCTTGCTTTCATATGATTAGTTCCAGCTTGCCAATAGTTTGTAGCATGTCATATGAATGTTTGCTTGCATTACTCTATTCATAACTTGGTATGACACCGTGATATCCTCCTCTGAATGTTTTATTTGAATTGACTTGGCACATGCTCACGCATGCATATGACTGAAATAATCAGTTGAGCCTCGATGAATTATTTTGCCTTGAGGGTCTTGAATCACTTTCATGCCATGATTAGTCCAATTTTGTTTCAAGCATGATTACGACAGCTATTGCTCTCTCGTTTCTCGCTCCCTTACTACTGCTAGCCTTCACTTACACTGAGTATGTTTTACTCGTGTTTCCAACTCCCTAAAACCAAATGTTACCAAAAGTGTCCACCATACCTACCTATTAGCATCATTTATTGTTCCGTGCATATTCAATATGCCTTGTTTTCTTCCGAATAAAATGTTTTCTTGTTATGAGAAAGTTAGTTAGTAGAGCTCTCACGAACTTCATGGCACACTTTATTTTCTTGCACTTAATAAACCTGAACCATTGCGTCCTTCTTTGTTGCGTATATGATTGCGCTTTATAAGTTGAAGTTAGCAGAACCATCTATCATGGGGAACGCTTTCGACATTGCACTGGTACTTAGTACCTCGTTGATATCATGTTCTTTTGCCTATGGATCCCGGCGGTGTGAAATAAAAGTGGAACTTGTAAGATCATGGAGTTTGTATGTGTGTTAGAGAAACGCCTGGGCCGCTAGCCTAAGCCATGCCTAATCATGGTGGAAAATTGCAGCATAACCATAATGAGCATTCTGTGAAGCATCCTCAATAAAAATCTATGCACATAGTAAATAAAAAGATCGTTGAGATGCTCATTGTCTGCTTGCCTTGCCATTTTGATTATGGATAGCTCCTGTGTCATGTGCAAGGGGTACCCCGTTGGCAGTTCTCTATGATACGTATATACTTACAATGACAAGAGCTTACCCGTGACTGAAGTTGAGTAGCATGAGGATCGGTCTTCGTAAGTAAGGGGCATGAGACTTTGATTTATAACTTGTCAAGCATATCCTCTTAGTTGTGTCACTTTAACCTTAACCACTTAAAGATGCTTATGATAGGGCAATGAGAGCTCAAAGCTAACGAGTACCATACTTTCAGCATTTGGAAGCCTTTCAAACTTTTCAAAACCTTTTTCATTTTCCTTGTTGAGTCTCCTGTTGTCATACTTAGTGTAATGTGCTTGCCTCAAAACTTGATTATTTGTGTTATGACTTTGATGCTTGTATCTTTGATATCTTTACTTCTAGTCTTCACCTGAACTTCAGAGGTGCTTTGGCATTCATAATCAAAGTTAAGCGAGATACCACTCTATCATACCTTGTTATGAGCATTGTAATGTTGCTTATGTTTATGTTTCATGCTACTTATTATTTTTAAGTTGGAATCTCTTCGTAGATTGCAATGCCTATTAAGTAAACTTAGTTGCATACTCTTTATTATGAATTGTCTAAGTAGTTGATCACATGCTGAGAATATATACATCATATGAAGCAAATGTGTTCGTGAAAGTTCTTTTATCGCACTCAGTTTTCAACTGAATTGCTTGAGGACAAGCAATAAGCTAAGCTTGGGGGAAGTTGATACGTCCAAAACGTATCTACTTTCCCGAACACTTTTGCTATTGTTTCTCCTCTAAACTTGTGTGATTTGGATGCAACTAACGCGGACTGACGCTATTTTCAGCAGAATTGCCTTGGTGTCTAGTTTTTGTGCAGAAAATCAACTCTCAGGAAAAATCTCAGAAAATATGCCAAAAATCCTATTTCACCAGAAGACTCCCAGAGCCAGAATACGAGACGGAGGGGGGATGGGCACAGGCCACACCACCTGGCCGCGTGGGCTAGGCCTGGCCGTGCCAGGGGGTGGTCTGGCCACCCAGACACCCCCTCAATCTTCCTCTTTGCCTATAAGTTGCCTTCTGACCTAAAAACTCAGGGGGGTCGACGTTTTTCCAGAAGGAGTTTTGCTCCGCCGCCACCACCAGAGTCCACAAAATAGCACCAGAAACTCCGTTTTGGCACCCTGTCGGTACGGGAAATTGGAGGAGATCATCGCCATCATCATCACCATCGCTTCTCCATCGACCATCCATGTTTCCCCCATCTATGAGTGAGTAATCCCCTGCTGTAGGCTATGGGGATGGTAGGGATTGGATGAGATTGTTCATGTAATGGCATCAGATTGTTAGGGCATGGTGCCTAGTATCTTCTATTAGTGCTTTATGACTTTGTTGCGACTTGTTATGCTTAATGCTTGTCACTAGGGCCCGAGTACCATGATTTCAGATCTGAACATCTTATTGATTCATGATGATAGTATTGTTTATGGTCTTACCTGCAAGTTGTATACACATGTTGTTGTCTGGAACCAATGGCCCCGATGACAGAAATCGGGATAACCGGAGGGAATGGCTTTGATGTGAGGATCACATGGGTTCATGGAGTGTTAATGCTTTGCTCCGGTGCTCTATTAAAAGGAGCACCTTAACTTCCAGTAGTTCCCTTGAGGCCCCGCTGCAAACGGGCTGGCAGGACAAAAGATGTTGTGCAAGTTCTCATTGCGAGCACGTATGACTATATATGGGACACATGCCTAGGATTATCTAGTACTTGGATGCTTTATCTTATTTATCTGTAATTTCCCTATGTTCTGATTGCTATATGAATTGTCTTGTCCATGCAACGCCCGTCCATCCATCCCTATGCCTACCGCACCCGAATCCTACTATTTACTACTGTTGTTACTACTGTCTTTACTTTACTATTGCTGCTACTTTACTATTCCTTCTACAAAACTGTTGCTACTGATAAACTGTTGTGAGCAAGATTGTTTCCATGTGCAGCTGAATTGACAACCCAGTTGTTAAGGCTTATATATATTCTTTGGCTCCCCTTGTGTCAAATCAATAAATTGGGTTTCACTTCCCTCGAAAATACTATGATACACCCCCTATACTTGTGGGTCATCATGGAGCCCAAAGAAGGTGCCGTATATCCCCATTGAAGGGTAAGAACTATGATTCCTTTTTTGCATACCCCAATTAGCGTTTCTAGTCCCGTGGTGATGGCAAGGATATGTGTTGGTAACCGCAGGACGCCCCAGACAATTTTGTCCTTGAGCATGATGCTTTGTCAAGCGAGCATGAAGACACTGAAATGTGTGGCGGTGTGGATGATGATGAGAAATCATTTCTAGACGTGGCTGTTGACCCTGATAGGATGGAGAGTAGGGAATATTTAGTTGATTCGAACTTTGAGCCTGACTATGGGACTAATGAGGAGGAGGAATGTGAAGATGTGGAAATGGGTTGTAGATACGACGACAAAGACAAGGACAGGCCAGTGATACACTTTGATAGGGACAATCCTACAATTGATGAGGGGACTGTCTTTGAGAATGTGGAGGACTACATATATGAAGTTGCAACCTATGCAATTAGAGTTGGGTTCGAATTTATCATTGAAAAGAGCGACCAAAAGAGATTTAGGGTGCATTGTAGGGAAAGTAATGTGTGTAAATGGAGATTACATGCATCTCCAATGCGGGGTGGACACCCATTTCAGGTTGCAATAGCTACATTTAGTTTCAGTCTTTCTCATATTTATTCTGCTGATAATTAGCTCTGATTTATTTGGATTCTTATCGAATGCAGAACAAAGTAAACATGAAGAAACATAACTGCCCTAATACTTCTTTAAGTGATAAAATTAGACTGGCGACTACCAAGTGGATTGCTGTCATGATTGATCGGGTGAGGCAGGATCATAACATTGGACCTGCTGAACTCAGAGCAAAGATTAGAAAAAAGTTTAACATTCTGATTCCTTACCACAGAGTCCTTGATGGGAAGGAGATGGCTCTAGACTTCAATCAAGGCAAGTGGAATGGCAATTTTCACATGTTGTATAGTTTCAAAGCTCGGGTATAGAAAACATCACCTGGTAGTGTTGTTGACATCGATTACGAGGTTGTGAAAGGAAGAGAAAAGGTCTCAAGGGTGGTCAGGTATAACCAAGCAGATAAGAAATGCTTCAGGAGATGTTTTGTCTGCCTGAAGGCATGCTAGAAGGGGTTCCTAGACGACTGCAGGCCATACTTGGCAATAGGCGCAACTTCTTTAACAGGGAAGTTCAGGGGACATGTTGCTTGTGCTTGTGCTTTGGACACGCATAATTGTCTTCTACCAGTAGCTTATGATATTCTTGAGGGTGAATCAAATGAAAGCTGGACATGGTTCATGAAGAGACTATGGGCAGTAATTGGTCACCTTGAAGGCTTGGTGATACACACTGGTGCATGCAAGGGTCTTGAGAATGTTGTTTGTGCTGTGTTTCCTAGGGTTGAGCATAGGGAATGCATGTGGCACCTCGCTACTAACTTCACAAAGAAGTTCAAAGGAAAGATCTTTGAAGAGGACTTGTGGCGATTAGCATACACATACACCCCAAGCACGCATGCTACTTACTTGCAGAAGATGTATGCAGTGCCAATGGTGCAAAATACCTTGAAGAACATCACACCAAGCTATGAGCTAGAAGCAAGTTTGGTGAGTTAACCAAGGTAGATTTTGTTTGCAATAATTTGGGAGAGTTTCAATGCTAATATTTCGGGCATGAAGACACTTGGAATTGTTATTGTGTTGGATGCAATAAGACAGTGCATAATGGTGAAGATAGATTTAAGGCAAACAATTTGTGCAAGAATTTTTTTAGGCCATAAAATAGTTCCAAAGGTGGTTATGTTACTGAATGAACTAGGGCAATGAGAACGATAAAGATGAGGATGGTTAGAAGTTCCAGAACATTGGCTCAGGTTTATGCAGAATACAAGCATCGAACTGAATGGAGGTACACTGTAGACAGTGGAAACAAGACTTGTTCATCCAGGCAGTGGCAGATTACTGGTCTGCCATGTCACCATGCACTGTACTTCATCTTAAAGATTAGAGGTACAGAGCTGAAATAGATAACTATGTTGACAATTATTTCTTCGTGGACAAGTTTGCTGCAACTTATGCTAAAAACGTACCACCTATGGCTGATAAAAATGATTGGGAGATTGTCGATCCAGGGTTCAAACTTCAACCACCAGTTCTTAGGAGGCCACCTGGGAGGCCTAGAAAGCTAAGGATCAAATTCTCCACCGATAAAAGTTCAAGGCTGGGAGCTAGGAAAAGGAAATGCAAATGTTGTGGAGGATTCAGCCATATCAAGAGGTTGTGCAAAAACCCAGTTACACATGATCTTGTGCCTGTTCACACCCTGGTGGCTAAAAATGAGGCTTCTCAGCCAAAACTGGAGGAAGAGCAGCGCGAAGACGAAGAACTAGAGGAAGTGCAGCAGGTGGAGGAAAACGGTGATGAGCACTCGGAGGAAAACATAGGTAAGCAGCAAATTTATGAAGAAGTGGATGTGCCGGTGAGAAAAGGGTGTGAAAAGAAACAAAAGGGTAAGCGGAACGGGGAGGAAAAGGAAAATAATGGAGGTGTATTAGAATATGAAGAAGTTGTAGGGGTGATTGAGGATGTCCTTGAGGATCTTTAGGGTAACTTCAGGAGAAATAATAAATCCCTGCCAATTTCATCTTTGTACGATTCTCCAGATGAAAGGTAAGCTTAAAAATTGTTTCATTTGCCATTTTATCATTTTTTCCATCCTCATCAACTGTCGCTTAATGCAGCATGAGCTAGCAGACTAATAAGAAGAGCAGAAAGATGCGGGCACAATAACGTCATATGTTGAATTGTCATTGAAACTAAACTAGTCGTGTCATCTTTATTTATATCTAGCGCGTGTAACGTGTCTGCGATGGGGTCATGTGGACCAGATTACAACTTTTTAAATATTATTACATTACTTTTTTACCTGCGTATGGACACAGCTACTAGTTCTCATCTCCCTTGGATTCCCATCTCCTCTGGCGCACTCCAGAATTATGGATGTGCCATCAAGTGCTGGTAGCGGAGTCAGCATATTGTCCCATCAGATGTGAACGCAATGAATTTGTTTATTCAGAATTTGATGACTTCTGATTAGTTTGAAAGATAGAGAAACCTAAAACATGGCCAATATATGCCATCAGAAACTATTCCTCAAAAAATATTATTACTCCCTCCTCCGTCTAGAACTAAGTAACTTGAATTTGTGTAGATTCGTATGTATCTAGACATGTTTTGGGTATAGATACATTTAAATATCTAAAAAAATCTAAGTCGGTTATATCTGGACAAAAGTAGTACACTATTTGTTACAACACGCTCGACCCCTTCTCCTCTAGTGCACTCCAAATTACGGTTGTGCCATCAAGTGCTGGGAGAAGAGTCAGTGTATTGTCCCATCCGATATGCCAGTAACGCGCGAACTTTATTTTCAGGATCAGACGAGTTTCGACTAGTTTCAAAGACAAAGACACCTAAAACATGGCCAACATATATAGATTATGATGCTAGTCGACTATGACTCAAGTGACCCGGATCCAAAGAGGGCATTAATATACCGTACATATATTCAAATTAGGCTTAAGTGGCCCTAGTTGACTATGACGCTCCCGCAGTCTCCATCATCGATGACATTATCCATGTCACCATCAACCTCCTCTGTGTCGGAATCGATGCCGACGTTCGCGGCAGTGTTCCTACTTTTCATGGATTCTTCACGGCGCGCCACATCAATAACGGTGGAGATCGTACACCCAGGCACTGCCCAGAAGCGATGCCTCCCTTCAGGGTTGCGTAGATCCAGGTGGATCTCCCGTTGGTGGGTTCCGCACAGCTTAATCAATGCCATCTGCTGCTTCTAGTGCTGGTTTACGACAAGAACACACATGCAACAAATCTAGTGGATCCATATGTGGTTCATGAGAAGAACACACATGCAATGACATTGGCAGATCTAGGTGGTGGTTTATGAAAAGGACAAACAGAAATGACTCTGGTGGATCCATATGTGGTTTGTGAAAAGAACACACATGCAATGACTCTAGTGCTGGTTTATGAAAAGAACATACATGCAATGACACTAGAGGATCCATATGTGGTTCATGAAAAGAACACACATGAAATGACTCTGGTGGATCCATATGTGGTTTGTGAAATGAACACACATGCAATGACATTGGTTGATCCATGTGATTTGTGGAAAAGAACATACATGTAATTACTCTAGTGGATCCATATGTGGTTCGTGAAAAGAACACACATGCAATGACATTGGTGGATCCATATGTGGTTTGTGAAAAGAACACACATGCAATGACATTGGTGGATCCATATGTGGTTCATGAAAAGAACACACACGCAATGACAATGGTGGATCCATATGTGGTTTGTTAAAAGAACACACATGCAATGACATTGGTTGATCCATGTGGTTTGTGGAAAAGAACATACATGCAATGACTCTAGTGGATCCATATGTGGTTTGTGAAAAGAACACACATGCAATGACAATTGTTGATCCATATGTAGTTTGTGACAAGAACATACATGGAATGACTCTAGTGGATCCATATGTGGTTTGTGAAAAGAACACACATGCAATGACTCTAGTGCTGGTTTAGGATAAGAACACACATGCAATGACTCTAGTGGATCCATATGTGGTTAATGGAAAGAACAGACATGCAATGACTCTAGTGGATCCATATGTGGTTCATGAAAATAACACACATGCAATGACATTGGTGGATCAATGTGTTTTATGAAAAGAACATACATGAAATGACTCTGGTGGATCTATATGTGGTTTGTGAAAATAACACACATGCAATGACTCTATTGCTGGTTTATGAAAACAACATAAATGCAATGACTCTAGTGGATACATATGTGGTTCATGAAAATAACACACATGCAATGACTCTGGTGGATCCATATGTGGTTTGTGAAAAGAACACACATGCAATGACTCTAGTGCTAGTTTCATGAAATGAATACACATGCAATGACTCTAGTGCTAGTTTCATGAAAAGAACACACATGCAATGACATTAGCGGATCTAGGTGGTGGTTTATGAAAAGGACACACATCTAATGACTCTAGTGGATCCATATGTGGTTTGTGAAAAGAACACACATGCAATGACTCTAGTGCTTGTTTATGAAAAGAACATACATGCAATGACTCTAGTGGATCCATATGTGGTTCACAAAAAGAACACACATGCAATGACTCTGGTGGATCCATATGTGGTTTGTGAAACGACAACACATGCAATGACTCTAGTTCTAGTTTCATGAAAAGAACACGAATGCAATGACTCTAGTGCTTGTTTCATGAAAAGAACACACATGCAATGACTCTAAGTGTGGTTCATGAAAAGAACACACATGCAATGACTCTAGTGCTGGTTTATGAAAAGAACACACATGTAATGACTCTAGGGAATCCATATGTGGTTCATGAAAAGAACACACTTGCAATGACTCTGGTGGATCCATGTGGTTTGTGGAAAAGAACATACATGCAATGACTCTAGTGGATCCATATGTGGTTTGTGAAAAGAACACACATGCAATTACTGTAGTGCCAGTTTCATTAAAAGAACACACATGCAATGACTCTAGCTGTGGTTCATGAAAAGAACACACATGCAATGACTCTAGTGTTGGTTCAGGAGAAGAACACACATGCAATGAATCTAGTGGATCAATATGTGGTTTATCAAAGGAACACACATGCAGTGACATTGGGTGATCCATGCGTTCTATGAAAATAACATACATGCAATGACTCTGGTGGATCCACATGTGGTTTGTAAAAAAACACATGCAATGACTCTAGTGTTGGTTTAGGATAAGAACACACATGCAATGACTCTAGTGGATCCATATGTGGTTAATGGAAAGAACAGACATGCAATGACTCTAGTGGATCCATATGTGGTTCATGAAAAGAACACACATGCAATGACATTGGTGGATCGATGTGTTTTATGAAAAGAACATACAAGCAATGACTCTAGTGGATCCATGTGTGGTTTGTGAAAAGAACGCACATGCAATGACTCTAGTGATGGTTTGTGAAAAGAATAGACATGCAATGACTATAGTGGATCCATATCTGGTTCATGAAAAGAACACACATGCGATGACTCTGGTGGATCCATATGTGGTTTGCGAAAAGAACACACATGCAATAACTGTAGTGCTAGTTTCATGAAAAGAACACACATGCATTGACTCTAGCTGTGGTTCATGAAAAGAACACACATGCAATGACTCTAGTGCTGGATTACGACAAGAACACACATGCAATGAATCTAGTGGATCCATATGTGGTTCATGAAAAGAACACACATGCAATGACTTTGGCGGATCGAGGTGCTGGTTTATGAAAAGTACAGACATGCAATGACTCTGGTGGATCCATATGTGGTTTGTGAAAAGAACACACATGCAATGACTCTAGTGCTGGTTTATGAAAAGAACATACATGCAATGACACTAGAGGATCCATATGTGGTTCATGAAAAGAACACACATGAAATGACTCTAGTGGATACATATGTGGTTTGTGAAATGAACACACATGCAATGACATTGGTTGATCCATGTGATTTGTGGAAAAGAACATACATGCAATTACTCTAGTGGATCCATATGTGGTTTGTGAAAAGAACACACATGCAATGACATTGGTGGATCCATATGTGGTTCATGAAAAGAACACACACGCAATGACTCTGGTGGATCCATATGTGGTTTGTGAAAAGAACACACATGCAATGACATTGGTTGATCCATGTGGTTTGTGGAAAAGAACATACATGCAATGACTCTAGTGGATCCATATGTGGTTAGTGAAAAGAACACACATGCAATGACATTGGTTGATCCATATGCAGTTTGTGACAAGAACATACATGCAATGACTCTAGTGTATCCATATGTGGTTTGTGAAAAGAACACACATGCAATGACTCTAGTGCTGGTTTAGGATAAGAACACACATGCAATGACTCTAGTGGATCCATATGTGGTTAATGGAAAGAACAGACATGCAATGACTCTAGTGGATCCATATGTGGTTCATGAAAATAACACACATGCAATGACATTGGTGGATCAATGTGTTTTAAGGAAAGAACATACATGCAATGACTCTGGTGGATCTATATGTGGTTTGTGAAAAGAACACACATGCAATGACTCTATTGCTGGTTTATGAAAACAACATAAATGCAATGACTCTAGTGGATACATATGTGGTTCATGAAAACAACACACATGCAATGACTCTGGTGGATCCATATGTGGTTTGTGAAAATGTCACACATGCAATGACTCTAGTTCTAGTTTAATGAAATGAATACACATGCAATGACTCTAGTGCTAGTTTCATGAAAAGAACACACATGCAATGACATTAGCGGATCCAGGTGGTGGTTTATGAAAAGGACACTCATCTAATGACTCTGGTGGATCCATATGTGGTTTGTGAAAAGAACACACATGCAATGACTCTAGTGCTGGTTTATGAAAACAACATAAATGCAATGACTCTTGTGGATCCATATGTGGTTCATGAAAACAACACACATGCAATGACATTGGTGGATCAATGTGTTTTAAGGAAAGAACATACATGCAATGACTCTGGTGGATCTATATGTGGTTTTTGAAAAGAACACACATGCAATCACTCTAGTGATGGTTTATGAAAAGAATAGACATGCAATGACTATAGTGGATCCATATCTGGTTCATGAAAAGAACACACATGCCATGACTCTGGTGGATCCATATGTGGTTTGTGAAAAGAACACACATGCAATAACTGTAGTGCTAGTTTCATGAAAAGAACACACATGCAATGACTCTAGCTGTGGTTCATGAAAAGAACACACATGCAATGACTCTAGTGCTGGTTTACGACAAGAACACACATGCAATGAATCTAGTGGATCCATATGTGGTTCATGAAAAGAACACACATGCAATGACTTTGGCGGATCGAGGTGGTGGTTTATGAAAAGTACAGACATGCAATGACTCTGGTGGATCCATATGTGGTTTGTGAAAAGAACACACATGCAATGACTCTAGTGCTGGTTTATGAAAAGAACATACATGCAATGACACTAGAGGATCCATATGTGGTTCATGAAAAGAACACACATGAAATGACTCTGGTGGATCCATATGTGGTTTGTGAAATGAACACACATGCAATGACATTGGTTGATCCATGTGATTTGTGGAAAAGAACATACATGCAATTACTCTAGTGGATCCATATGTGGTTTGTGAAAAGAACACACATGCAATGACATTGGTGGATCCATATGTGGTTCATGAAAAGAACACACACGCAATGACTATGGTGGATCCATATGTGGTTTGTGAAAAGAACACACATGCAATGACATTGGTTGATCCATGTGGTTGGTGGAAAAGAACATACATGCAATGACTCTAGTGGATCCATATGTGGTTTGTGAAAAGAACACACATGCAATGACATTGGTTGATCCATATGCAGTTTGTGACAAGAACATACATACAATGACTCTAGTGTATCCATATGTGGTTTGTGAAAAGAACACACATGCAATGACTCTAGTGCTGGTTTAGGACAAGAACACACATGCAATGACTCTAGTGGATCCATATGTGGTTAATGGAAAGAAGAAACATGCAATGACTCTAGTGGATCCATATGTGGTTCATGAAAATAACACACATGCAATGACATTGGTGGATCAATGTCTTTTAAGGAAAGAACATACATGCAATAACTCTGGTGGATCTATATGTGGTTTGTGAAAAGAACACACATGCAATGACTCTATTGCTGGTTTATGAAAACAACATAAATGCAATGACTCTAGTGGATACATATGTGGTTCATGAAAACAACACACATGCAATGACTCTGGTGGATCCATATGTGGTTTGTGAAAAGATCACCCATGCAATGACTCTAGTGATAGTTTAATGAAATGAATACACATGCAATGACTCTAGTGCTACTTTCATGAAAAGAACACACATGCAATGACATTAGCGGATCCTGGTGGTGGTTTAAGAAAAGGACACTCATCTAATGACTCTGGTGGATCCATATGTGGTTTGTGAAAAGAACACACATGCAATGACTCTAGTGCTGGTTTATGAAAACAACATAAATGCAATGACTCTAGTGGATCCATATGTGGTTCATGAAAACAACACACATGCAATGACTCTGGTGGATCCATATGTGGTTTGTGAAAAGAACACAAATGAAAGACTCTAGTGCTAGTTTCATGAAATGAACACACATGCAATGACTCTAGTGCTAGTTTCATGAAAAGAACACACATGCAATAACTCTAGGTGTGGTTCATGAAAAGAACACACATGCAATGACTCGTGCTGGTTTATGAAAAGAACACACACGCAATGACTCTGGTGGATCCATATGTGGTTTGTGAAAACAACACACATGCAATTACATTGGTTGATCCATGTGGTTTGTGGAAAAGAACATACATGCAATGTCTCTGGTGGATCTATATGTGGTTTGTGAAAAGAACACACATGCAATGACTCTATTGCTGGTTTATGAAAACAACATAAATGCAATGAATCTAGTGGATACATATGGGGTTCATGAAAACAACACACATGCAATGACTCTGGTGGATCCATATGTGGTTTGTGAAAAGAACACACATGCAATGACTCTAGTGCTAGTTTAATGAAATGAAAACACATGCAATGACTCTAGTGCTAGTTTCATGAAAAGAACACATGCAATGACATTAGCGGATCTGTGGTGGTTTATGAAAAGGACACACATCCAATGACTCTAGTGGATCCATATGTGGTTTGTGAAAAGAACACACATGCAATGACTCTAGTGCTGGTTTATGAAAACAACATAAATGCAATGACTCTAGTGGATCCATATGTGGTTCATGAAAAGAACACACATGCAATGACTCTGGTGGATCCATATGTGGTTTGTGAAAAGAACACACATTAAATGACTCTAGTGCTATTTTCATGAAATGAACACACATGCAATGACTCTAGTGCTAGTTTCATGAAAAGAACACACATGCAATGACTCTAGCTGTGGTTCATGAAAACAACACACATGCAATGACTCTAGTGCTGGTTTACGACAAGAACACACATGCAATGAATCTAGTGGATCCATATGTGGTTCAGGAAAAGAACACACATGCAATGACTCTAGTGGATCCATATGTTGTTCATGAAAAGAACACACATGCAATGACATTGGTGGATCAATGTGTTTTATGAAAAGAACATACATGCAATGACTCTGGTGGATCTATATGTGGTTTGTGAAAAGAACACACATGCAATGACTCTATTGCTGGTTTATGAAAACAAAATAAATGCAATGACTCTAGTGGATACATATGGTTGATGAAAACAACACACATGTAATGACTCTGGTGGATCCATATGTGGTTTTGTGAAAAGAACACACATGCAATGACTCTAGTGGATCCATATGTGGATAATGGAAAGAAAAGACATGCAATGACTCTAGTGGATCCATATGTGGTTCATGAAAATAACACACATGCAATGAACTTGGTGGATCAATGTGTTTTATGAAAAGAACATACATGCAATGACTCTGGTGGATCTATATGTGGTTTGTGAAAAGAACACACATGCAATGACTCTATTGCTGGTTTATGAAAACAACATAAATGCAATGACTCTAGTGGATACATATGTGGTTCATGAAAATAACACACATGCAATGACTGTGGATCCATATGTGGTTTGTGAAAAGAACACACATGCAATGACTCTAGTGCTAGTTTCATGAAATGACTAAACATGCAATGACTCTAGTGCTAGTTTCATGAAAAGAACACACATGCAATGACATTAGCGGATCTAGGTGGTGGTTTATGAAAAGGACACACATCTAATGACTCTGGTGGATCCATATGTGGTTTGTGAAAAGAACACACATGCAATGACTCTAGTGCTGGTTGATGAAAAGAACATACATGCAATGACTCTAGTGGATCCATATGTGGTTCACAAAAAGAACACACATGCAATGACTCTGGTGGATCCATATGTCGTTTGTGAAACGACAACACATGCAATGACTCTAGTTCTAGTTTCATGAAAAGAACACGAATGCAATGACTCTAGTGCTTGTTTCATGAAAAGAACACACATGCAATGACTCTAAGTGTGGTTCATGAAAAGAACACACATGCAATGACTCTAGTGCTGGTTTATGAAAAGAACACACATGTAATGACTCTAGGGAATCCATATGTGGTTCATGAAAAGTACACACTTGCAATGACTCTGGTGGATCCATGTGGTTTGTAGAAAAGAACATACATGCAATGACTCTAGTGGATCCATATGTGGTTTGTGAAAAGAACACACATGCAATTACTGTAGTGCCAGTTTCATTAAAAGAACACACATGCAATGACTCTAGCTGTGGTTCATGAAAAGAACACACATGCAATGACTCTAGTGTTGGTTCAGGAGAAGAACACACATGCAATGAATCTAGTGGATCAATTTGTGGTTTATGAAAGAAACACACATGCAGTGACATTGGGTGATCCATGCGTTCTATGAAAATAACATACATGCAATGACTCTGGTGGATCCACATGTGGTTTGTAAAAAAACACATGCAATGACTCTAGTGTTGGTTTAGGATAAGAACACACATGCAATGACTCTAGTGGATCCATATGTGGTTAATGGAAAGAACAAACATGCAATGACTCTAGTGGATCCATATGTGGTTCATGAAAAGAACACACATGCAATGACATTGGTGGATCGATCTGTTTTATGAAAAGAACATACAAGCAATGACTCTAGTGGATCCATATGTGGTTTGTGAAAAGAACACACATGCAGTGACTCTAGTGATGGTTTATGAAAAGAATAGGCATGCAATGACTGTAGTGGATCCATATCTGGTTCATGAAAAGAACACACATGCGACGACTCTGGTGGATCCATATGTGGTTTGTGAAAAGAACACACATGCAATAACTGTAGTGCTAGTTTCATGAAAAGAACACACATGCAATGACTCTAGTTGTGGTTCATGAAAATAACACACATGCAATGACTCTAGTGCTGGTTTACGACAAGAACACACATGCAATGACATTGGCGGATCAAGGTGGTGGTTTATGAAAAGTACAGACACGCAATGACTCTGGTGGATCCATATGTGGTTTGTGAAAAGAACACACATGCAATGACTCTAGTGCTGGTTTATGAAAAGAACATACATGCAATGACACTAGAGGATCCATATGTGGTTGATGAAAAGAACACACATGAAATGACTCTGGTGGATCCATATGTGGTTTGTGAAATGAACACACATGCAATGACTCTATCGCTGGTTTATGAAAACAACATAAATGCAATGACTCTAGTGGATACATATGTGGTTCATGAAAACAACACACATGCAATGACTCTGGTGGATCCATATGTGGTTTGTGAAAAGAACACACATGCAATGACTCTAGTGCTAGTTTCATGAAATGAATACACATGCAATTACTCTAGTGCTAGTTTCATGAAAAGAACACACATGCAATGACATTAGCGGATCCAGGTGGTGGTTTATGAAAAGGACACACATCCAACGACTCTAGTGGATCCATATGTGGTTTGTGAAAAGAACACACATGCAATGACTCTAGCGCTGGTTTATGAAAACAACATAAATGCAACGACTCTAGTGAATCCATATGTGGTTCATGAAAACAACACACATGCAATGACTTTGGTGGATCCATATCTGGTTTGTGAAAAGAACACACATGCAATGACTCTAGTGCTAGTTTCATGAAATGAACACACATGCAATGACTCTAGTGCTAGTTTCATGAAAAGAACACACATGCAATGACTCTAGTTGTGGTTCATGAAAAGAACACACATTCAATGACTCTAGTGTTGGTTTACGACAAGAACACACATGCAATGAATCTAGTGGATCCATATGTGGTTCATGAAAATAACACACATGCAATGACTCTGGTGGATCTATATGTGGTTTGTGAAAAGAACACACATGCAATGACTCTATTGCTGGTTTATGAAAACAAAATAAATGCAATGACTCTAGTGGGTACATATGTGGTTCATGAAAACAACACACATGCACTCTGTGGATCCATATGTGGTTTGTGAAAAGAACACACATGCAATGACTCTAGTGCTAGTTTCATGAAATGAATACACATGCAATGACTCTAGTGCTAGTTTCATGAAAAGAACACACATGCAATGACATTAGCGGATCCAGGTGGTGGTTTAAGAAAAGGACACTCATCTAAAGACTCTGGTGGATCCATATGTGGTTTGTGAAAAGACCACACATGCAATGACTCTAGTGCTGGTTTATGAAAACAACATAAATGCAATGACTCTAGTGGATCCATATGTGGTTCATGAAAACAACACACATGCAATGACTCTGGTGGATCCATATGTGGTTTGTGAAAAGAACACAAATGAAAGACTCTAGTGCTAGTTTCATGAAATGAACACACATGCAATGACTCTAGTGCTAGTTTCATGAAAAGAACACACATGCAATAACTCTAGGTGTGGTTCATGAAAAGAACACACATGCAATGACTCGTGCTGGTTTATGAAAAGAACACACACGCAATGACTCTGGTGGATCCATATGTGGTTTGTGAAAACAACACACATGCAATTACATTGGTTGATCCATGTGGTTTGTGGAAAAGAACATACATGCAATGACTCTGGTGGATCTATATGTGGTTTGTGAAAAGAACACACATGCAATGACTCTATTGCTGGTTTATGAAAACAACATAAATGCAATGAATCTAGTGGATACATATGTGGTTCATGAAAACAACACACATGCAATGACTCTGGTGGATCCATATGTGGTTTGTGAAAAGAACACACATGCAATGACTCTAGTGCTAGTTTAATGAAATGAATACACATGCAATGACTCTAGTGCTAGTTTCATGAAAAGAACACACATGCAATGACATTAGCGGATCCAGGTGGTGGTTTATGAAAAGGACACACATCCAATGACTCTAGTGGATCCATATGTGGTTTGTGAAAAGAACACACATGCAATGACTCTAGTGCTGGTTTATGAAAACAACATAAATGCAATGACTCTAGTGGATCCATATGTGGTTCATGAAAAGAACACACATGCAATGACTCTGGTGGATCCATATGTGGTTTGTGAAAAGAACACACATTAAATGACTCTAGTGCTATTTTCATGAAATGAACACACATGCAATGACTCTAGTGCTAGTTTCATGAAAAGAACACACATGCAATGACTCTAGCTGTGGTTCATGAAAACAACACACATGCAATGACTCTAGTGCTGGTTTACGACAAGAACACACATGCAATGAATCTAGTGGATCCATATGTGGTTCAGGAAAAGAACACACATGCAATGACTCTAGTGGATCCATATGTTGTTCATGAAAAGAACACACATGCAATGACATTGGTGGATCAATGTGTTTTATGAAAAGAACATACATGCAATGACTCTGGTGGATCTATATGTGGTTTGTGAAAAGAACACACATGCAATGACTCTATTGCTGGTTTATGAAAACAAAATAAATGCAATGACTCTAGTGGATACATATGGTTGATGAAAACAACACACATGTAATGACTCTGGTGGATCCATATGTGGTTTTGTGAAAAGAACACACATGCAATGACTCTAGTGGATCCATATGTGGTTAATGGAAAGAACAGACATGCAATGACTCTAGTGGATCCATATGTGGTTCATGAAAATAACACACATGCAATGAACTTGGTGGATCAATGTGTTTTATGAAAAGAACATACATGCAATGACTCTGGTGGATCTATATGTGGTTTGTGAAAAGAACACACATGCAATGACTCTATTGCTGGTTTATGAAAACAACATAAATGCAATGACTCTAGTGGATACATATGTGGTTCATGAAAATAACACACATGCAATGACTCTGGTGGATCCATATGTGGTTTGTGAAAAGAACACACATGCAATGACTCTAGTGCTAGTTTCATGAAATGAATACACATGCAATGACTCTAGTGCTAGTTTCATGAAAAGAACACACATGCAATGACATTAGCGGATCTAGGTGGTGGTTTATGAAAAGGACACACATCTAATGACTCTGGTGGATCCATATGTGGTTTGTGAAAAGAACACAAATGCAATGACTCTAGTGCTGGTTGATGAAAAGAACATACATGCAATGACTCTAGTGGATCCATATGTGGTTCACAAAAAGAACACACATGCAATGACTCTGGTGGATCCATATGTCGTTTGTGAAACGACAACACATGCAATGACTCTAGTTCTAGTTTCATGAAAAGAACACGAATGCAATGACTCTAGTGCTTGTTTCATGAAAAGAACACACATGCAATGACTCTAAGTGTGGTTCATGAAAAGAACACACATGCAATGACTCTAGTGCTGGTTTATGAAAAGAACACACATGTAATGACTCTAGGGAATCCATATGTGGTTCATGAAAAGAACACACTTGCAATGACTCTGGTGGATCCATGTGGTTTGTAGAAAAGAACATACATGCAATGACTCTAGTGGATCCATATGTGGTTTGTGAAAAGAACACACATGCAATTACTCAGTAGTGCTTCATTAAAAGAACACACATGCAATGACTCTAGCTGTGGTTGATGAAAAGAACACACATGCAATGACTCTAGTGTTGGTTCAGGAGAAGAACACACATGCAATGAATCTAGTGGATCAATTTGTGGTTTATGAAAGAAACACACATGCAGTGACATTGGGTGATCCATGCGTTCTATGAAAATAACATAAATGCAATGACTCTGGTGGATCCACATGTGGTTTGTAAAAAAACACATGCAATGACTCTAGTGTTGGTTTAGGATAAGAACACACATGCAATGACTCTAGTGGATCCATATGTGGTTAATGGAAAGAACAGACATGCAATGACTCTAGTGGATCCATATGTGGTTCATGAAAAGAACACACATGCAATGACATTGGTGGATCGATCTGTTTTATGAAAAGAACATACAAGCAATGACTCTAGTGGATCCATATGTGGTTTGTGAAAAGAACACACATGCAGTGACTCTAGTGATGGTTTATGAAAAGAATAGACATGCAATGACTGTAGTGGATCCATATCTGGTTCATGAAAAGAACACACATGCACGACTACTGTGGATCCATATGTGGTTTGTGAAAAGAACACACATGCAATAACTGTAGTGCTAGTTTCATGAAAAGAACACACATGCAATGACTCTAGTTGTGGTTCATGAAAATAACACACATGCAATGACTCTAGTGCTGGTTTACGACAAGAACACACATGCAATGACATTGGCGGATCAAGGTGGTGGTTTATGAAAAGTACAGACATGCAATGACTCTGGTGGATCCATATGTGGTTTGTGAAAAGAACACACATGCAATGACTCTAGTGCTGGTTTATGAAAAGAACATACATGCAATGACACTAGAGGATCCATATGTGGTTGATGAAAAGAACACACATGAAATGACTCTGGTGGATCCATATGTGGTTTGTGAAATGAACACACATGCAATGACATTGGTTGATCCATGTGATTTGTGGAAAAGAACATACATGCAATTACTCTAGTGGATCCATATGTGGTTTGTGAAAAGAACACACATGCAATGACATTGGTGGATCCATATGTGGTTCATGAAAAGAACACACACGCAATGACTCTGGTGGATCCATATGTGGTTTGTCAAAAGAACACACATGCAATGACTCTAGTGCTAGTTTCATGAAATGAATACACATGCAATGACTCTAGTGCTAGTTTCATGAAAAGAACACACATGCAATGACATTAGCGGATCCAGGTGGTGGTTTATGAAAAGGACACACATCCAATGACTCTAGTGGATCCATATGTGGTTTGTGAAAAGAACACACATGCAATGACTCTAGTGCTGGTTTATGAAAACAACATAAATGAAATGACTCTAGTGGATCCATATGTGGTTCATGAAAACAACACACATGCAATGACTCTAGTGGATCCATATGTGGTATGTGAAAAGAACACACATGCAATGACTCTAGTGCTAGTTTCATGAAATGAACACACATGCAATGACTCTAGCTGTGGTTCATGAAAACAACACACATGCAATGACTCTAGCTGTGGTTCATGAAAACAACACACATGCAATGACTCTAGTGCTGGTTTACGACAAGAACACACATGCAATGAATCTAGTGGATTCATATGTGGTTCAGGAAAAGAACACACATGCAATGACACTAGTGGATCCATATGTTGTTCATGAAAAGAACACACATGCAATGACATTGGTGGATCAATGTGTTTTATGAAAAGAACATACATGCAATGACTCTGGTGGATCTATATGTGGTTTGTGAAAAGAACACACATGCAATGACTCTATTGCTGGTTTATGAAAACAAAATAAATGCAATGACTCTAGTGGATACATATGTGGTTGATGAAAACAACACACATGCAATGACTCCGGTGGATCCATATGTGGTTTTGTGAAAAGAACACACATGCAATGACTCTAGTGCTGGTTTAGGATAAGAACACACATGCAATGACTCTAGTGGATCCATATGTGGTTAATGAAAAGAACAGACATGCAATGACTCTAGTGGATCCATATGTGGTTCATGAAAATAACACACATGCAATGAAATTGGTGGATCAATGTGTTTTTTGAAAAGAACATACATGCAATGACTCTGGTGGATCTATATGTGGTTTGTGAAAAGAACACACATGCAATGACTCTATTGCTGGTTTATGAAAACAACATAAATGCAATGACTCTCGTGGATACATATGTGGTTCATGAAAATAACACACATGCAATGACTCTGGTGGATCCATATGTGGTTTGTGAAAAGAACACACATGCAATGACTCTAGTGCTAGTTTCATGAAATGAATACACATGCAATGACTCTAGTGCTAGTTTCATGAAAAGAACACACATGCAATGACATTAGCGGATCTAGGTGGTGGTTTATGAAAAGGACACACATCTAATGACTCTGGTGGATCCATATGTGGTTTGTGAAAAGAACACACATGCAATGACTCTAGTGCTGGTTTATGAAAAGAACATACATGCAATGACTCTAGTGGATCCATATGTGGTTCACAAAAAGAACACACATGCAATGACTCTGGTGGATCCATATGTGGTTTGTGAAACGACAACACATGCAATGACTCTAGTTCTAGTTTCATGAAAAGAACACGAATGCATTGACTCTAGTGCTTGTTTCATGAAAAGAACACACATGCAATGACTCTAAGTGTGGTTCATGAAAAGAACACACATGCAATGACTCTAGTGCTGGTTTATGAAAAGAACACACATTTAATGACTCTAGGGAATCCATATGTGGTTCATGAAAAGAACACACTTGCAATGACTCTGGTGGATCCATGTGGTTTGTGGAAAAGAACATACATGCAATGACTCTAGTGGATCCATATGTGGTTTGTGAAAAGAACACGCATGCAATTACTGTAGTGCCAGTTTCATTAAAAGAACACACATGCAATGACTCTAGCTGTGGTTCATGAAAAGAACACACATGCAATGACTCTAGTGTTGGTTCAGGAGAAGAACACACATGCAATGAATCTAGTGGATCAATTTGTGGTTTATGAAAGAAACACACATGCAGTGACATTGGGTGATCCATGTGTTCTATGAAAATAACATACATGCAATGACTCTGGTGGATCCACATGTGGTTTGTAAAAATACACATGCAATGACTCTAGTGTTGGTTTAGGATAAGAACACACATGCAATGACTCTAGTGTATCCATATGTGGTTAATGGAAAGAACAGACATGCAATGACTCTAGTGGATCCATATGTGGTTCATGAAAAGAACACACATGCAATGACATTGGTGAATCGATGTGTTTTATGAAAAGAACATACAAGCAATGACTCTAGTGGATCCATATGTGGTTTGTGAAAAGAACACACATGCAGTGACTCTAGTGATGGTTTATGAAAATAATAGACATGCAATGACTGTAGTGGATCCATATCTGGTTCATGAAAAGAACACACATGCGATGACTCTGGTGGATCCATATGTGGTTTGTGAAAAGAACACACATGCAATAACTGTAGTGCTAGTTTCATGAAAAGAACACACATGCAATGACTCTAGTTGTGGTTCATGAAAAGAACACACATGCAATGACTCTAGTGCTGGTTTACGACAAGAACACACATGCAATGACATTGGCGGATCAAGGTGGTGGTTTATGAAAAGTACAGACATGCAATGACTCTGGTGGATCCATATGTGGTTTGTTAAAAGAACACACATGCAATGACTCTAGTGCTGGTTTATGAAAAGAACATACATGCAATGACACTAGAGGATCCATATGTGGTTGATGAAAAGAACACACATGAAATGACTCTGGTGGATCCATATGTGGTTTGTGAAATGAACACACATGCAATGACATTGGTTGATCCATGTGATTTGTGGAAAAGAACATACATGCAATTACTCTAGTGGATCCATATGTGGTTTGTGAAAAGAACACACATGCAATGACATTGGTGGATCCATATGTGGTTCATGAAAAGAACACACACGCAATGACTCTGGTGGATCCATATGTGGTTCATGAAAACAACACACATGCAATGACTCTGGTGGATCCATATGTGGTTTGTGAAAAGATCACCCATGCAATGACTCTAGTGATAGTTTCATGAAATGAATACACATGCAATGACTCTAGTGCTAGTTTCATGAAAAGAACACACATGCAATGACATTAGCGGATCCAGGTGGTGGTTTATGAAAAGGACACACATCCAATGACTCTAGTGGATCCATATGTGGTTTGTGAAAAGAACACACATGCAATGACTCTAGTGCTGGTTTATGAAAACAACATAAATGCAATGAGTCTATTGGATCCATATGTGGTTCATGAAAACAACACACATGCAATGACTCTAGTGGATCCATATGTGGTTTGTGAAAAGAACACACATGCAATGACTATAGTGCTAGTTTCATGAAATGAACACACATGCAATGACTCTAGCTGTGGTTCATGAAAACAACACACATGGAATGAGTCTAGCTGTGGTTCATGAAAACAACACACATGCAATGACTCTAGTGCTGGTTTACGACAAGAACACACATGCAATGAATCTAGTGGATCCATATGTGGTTCAGGAAAAGAACACACATGAAATGACACTAGTGGATCCATATGTTGTTCCTGAAAAGAACACACATGCAATGACATTGGTGGATCAATGTGTTTTATGAAAAGAACATACATGCAATGACTCTGGTGGATCTATATGTGGTTTGTGAAAAGAACACACATGCAATGACTCTATTGCTGGTTTATGAAAACAAAATAAATGCAATGACTCTAGTGGATACATATCTGGTTGATGAAAACAACACACATGCAATGACTCTGGTGGATCCATATGTGGTTTTGTGAAAAGAACACACATGCAATGACTCTAGTGCTGGTTTAGGATAAGAACACACATGCAATGACTCTAGTGGATCCATATGTGGTTAATGAAAAGAACAGACATGCAATGACTCTAGTGGATCCATATGTGGTTCATGAAAATAACACACATGCAATGAAATTGGTGGATCAATGTGTTTTTTGAAAAGAACATACATGCAATGACTCTGGTGGATCTATATGTGGTTTGTGAAAAGAACACACATGCAATGACTCTATTGCTGGTTTATGAAAACAACATAAATGCAATGACTCTCGTGGATACATATGTGGTTCATGAAAATAACACACATGCAATGACTCTGGTGGATCCATATGTGGTTTGTGAAAAGAACACACATGCAATGACTCTAGTGCTAGTTTCATGAAATGAATACACATGCAATGACTCTAGTGCTAGTTTCATGAAAAGAACACACATGCAATGACATTAGCGGATCTAGGTGGTGGTTTATGAAAAGGACACACATCTAATGACTCTGGTGGATCCATATGTGGTTTGTGAAAAGAACACACATGCAATGACTCTAGTGCTGGTTTATGAAAAGAACATGCAATGACTCTAGTGGATCCATATGTGGTTCACAAAAAGAACACACATGCAATGACTCTGGTGGATCCATATGTGGTTTGTGAAACGACAACACATGCAATGACTCTAGTTCTAGTTTCATGAAAAGAACACGAATGCAATGACTCTAGTGCTTGTTTCATGAAAAGAACACACATGCAATGACTCTAAGTGTGGTTCATGAAAAGAACACACATGCAATGACTCTAGTGCTGGTTTATGAAAAGAACACACATTTAATGACTCTAGGGAATCCATATGTGGTTCATGAAAAGAACACACTTGCAATGACTCTGGTGGATCCATGTGGTTTGTGGAAAAGAACATACATGCAATGACTCTAGTGGATCCATATGTGGTTTGTGAAAAGAACACACATGCAATTCTGTATCAGAAGTGCTTCATTAAAAGAACACACATGCAATGACTCTAGCTGTGGTTCATGAAAAGAACACACATGCAATGACTCTAGTGTTGGTTCAGGAGAAGAACACACATGCAATGAATCTAGTGGATCAATTTTTGGTTTATGAAAGGAACACACATGCAGTGACATTGGGTGATCCATGCGTTCTATGAAAATAATATACATGCAATGACTCTGGTGGATCCACATGTGGTTTGTAAAAAAACACATGCAATGACTCTAGTGTTGGTTTAGGATAAGAACACACATGCAATGACTCTACTGGATCCATATGTGGTTAATGGAAAGAACAGACATGCAATGACTCTAGTGGATCCATATGTGGTTCATGAAAAGAACACACATGCAATGACATTGGTGGATCGATGTGTTTTATGAAAAGAACATACAAGCAATGACTCTAGTGGATCCATATGTGGTTTGTGAAAAGAACACACATGCAATGACTCTAGTGATGGTTTATGAAAAGAATAGACATGCAATGACTGTAGTGGATCCATATCTGGTTCATGAAAAGAACACACATGCGATGACTCTGGTGGATCCATATGTGGTTTGCGAAAAGAACACACATGCAATAACTGTAGTGCTAGTTTCATGAAAAGAAAACACATGCAATGACTCTAGCTGTGGTTCATGAAAAGAACACACATGCAATGACTCTAGTGCTGGTTTACGACAAGAACACACATGCAATGAATCTAGTGGATCTATATGTGGTTCATGAAAAGAACACACATGCAATGACATTGGCGGATGAAGGTGGTGGTTTATGAAAAGTACAGACATGCAATGACTCTGGTGGATCCATATGTGGTTTGTGAAAAGAACACACATGCAATGACTCTAGTGCTGGTTTATGAAAAGAACATACATGCAATGACACTAGAGGATCCATATGTGGTTCATGAAAAGAACACACATGAAATGACTCTGGTGGATCCATATGTGGTTTGTGAAATGAACACACATGCAATGACATTGGTTGATCCATGTGATTTGTGGAAAAGAACATACATGCAATTACTCTAGTGGATCCATATGTGGTTTGTGAAAAGAACACACATGAAATGACATTGGTGGATCCATATGTGGTTCATGAAAAGAACACACACGCAATGACTCTGGTGGATCCATATGTGGTTTGTGAAAAGAACACACATGCAATGACATTGGTTGATCCATGTGGTTTGTGGAAAAGAACATACATGCAATGACTCTAGTGGATCCATATGTGGTTTGTGAAAACAAAATAAATGCAATGACTCTAGTGGATACTTATGTGGTTGATGAAAACAACACACATGCAATGAATCTGGTGGATCCATATGTGGTTTTGTGAAAAGAACACACATGCAATGACTCTAGTGCTGGTTTAGGATAAGAACACACATGCAATGACTCCAGTGGATCCATATGTGGTTAATGGAAAGAACAGACATGCAATGACTCTAGTGGATCCATATGTGGTTCATGAAAATTACACACATGCAATGACATTGGTGGATCAATGTGTTTTAAGAAAAGAACATACATGCAATGACTCTGGTGGATCTATATGTGGTTTGTGAAAAGAACACACATGCAATGACTCTATTGCTGGTTTATGAAAACAACATAAATGCAATGACTCTAGTGGATACATATGTGGTTCATGAAAATAGCACACATGCAATGACATTAGCGGATCCAGGTGGTGGTTTATGAAAAGGACACTCATCTAATGACTCTGGTGGATCCATATGTGGTTTGTGAAAAGAACACACATGCAATGACTCTAGTGCTGGTTTATGAAAACAACATAAATGCAATGACTCTTGTGGATCCATATGTGGTTCATGAAAACAACACACATGCAATGACATTGGTTTATGAAAAGAACACGAATGCAATGACTCTAGTGCTTGTTTCATGAAAAGAACACACATGCAATGACTCTAAGTGTGGTTCATCAAAAGAACACACATGCAATGACTCTAGTGCTGGTTTATGAACAGAACACACATATAATGACTCTAGGGAATCCATATGTGGTTCATGAAAAGAACACACATGAAATGACTCTGGTGGATCCATATGTGGTTTGTGAAATGAACACACATGCAATGACATTGGTTGATCCATGTGATTTGTGGAAAAGAACATACATGCAATTACTCTAGTGGATCCATATGTGGTTTGTGAAAAGAACACACATGCAATGACATTGGTGGATCCATATGTGGTTCATGAAAAGAACACACACGCAATGACTCTGGTGGATCCATATGTGGTTTGTGAAAAGAACACACATGCAATGACATTGGTTGATCCATGTGGTTTGTGGAAAAGAACATACATGCAATGACTCTAGTGGATCCATATGTGGTTTGTGAAAACAAAATAAATGCAATGACTCTAGTGGATACATATGTGGTTGATGAAAACAACACACATGCAATGAATCTGGTGGATCCATATGTGGTTTTGTGAAAAGAACACACATGCAATGACTCTAGTGCTGGTTTAGGATAAGAACACACATGCAATGACTCTAGTGGATCCATATGTGGTTAATGGAAAGAACAGACATGCAATGACTCTAGTGGATCCATATGTGGTTCATGAAAATAACACACATGCAATGACATTGGTGGATCAATGTGTTTTAAGAAAAGAACATACATGCAATGACTCTGGTGGATCTATATGTGGTTTGTGAAAAGAACACACATGCAATGACTCTATTGGTGGTTTATGAAAACAACATAAATGCAATGACTCTAGTGGATACATATGTGGTTCATGAAAATAGCACACATGCAATGACATTAGCGGATCCAGGTGGTGGTTTATGAAAAGGACACTCATCTAATGACTCTGGTGGATCCATATGTGGTTTGTGAAAAGAACACACATGCAATGACTCTAGTGCTGGTTTATGAAAACAACATAAATGCAATGACTCTTGTGGATCCATATGTGGTTCATGAAAACAACACACATGCAATGACATTGGGTTATGAAAAGAACACGAATGCAATGACTCTAGTGCTTGTTTCATGAAAAGAACACACATGCAATGACTCTAAGTGTGGTTCATCAAAAGAACACACATGCAATGACTCTAGTGCTGGTTTATGAACAGAACACACATATAATGACTCTAGGGAATCCATATGTGGTTCATGAAAAGAACACACTTGCAATGACTCTGGTGGATCCATGTAGTTTGTGGAAAAGAACATACATGCAATGACTCTAGTGGATCCATATGTGGTTTGTGAAAAGAACAAAAATGCAATTACTGTAGTGCCAGTTTCATTAAAAGAACACACATGCAATGACTCTAGCTGTGGTTCATGAAAAGAACACACATGCAATGACTCTAGTGTTGGTTCAGGAGAAGAACACACATGTAATGAATCTAGTGGATCAATATGTGGTTTATGAAAGGAACACACATGCAGTGACATTGGGTGATCCATGCGTTCTATGAAAATAACATACATGCAATGACTCTGGTGGATCCACATGTGGTTTGTAAAAAAACACATGCAATGACTCTAGTGTTGGTTTAGGATAAGAACACACATGCAATGACTCTAGTGGATCCATATGTGGTTAATGGAAAGAACAGACATGCAATGACTCTAGTGGATCCATATGTGGTTCATGAAAAGAACACACATGCAATGACATTGGTGGATCGATGTGTTTTATGAAAAGAACATACAAGCAATGAATCTAGTGGATCCATATGTGGTTTGTGAAAAGAACACACATGCAATGACTCTAGTGATGGTTTATGAAAAGAATAGACATGCAATGACTGTAGTGGATCCATATCTGGTTCATGAAAAGAACACACATGCGATGACTCTGGTGGATCCATATGTGGTTTGTGAAAAGAACACACATGCAATAACTGTAGTGCTAGTTTCATGAAAAGAACACACATGCAATGACTCTAGCTGTGGTTCATGAAAAGAACACACATGCAATGACTCTAGTGCTGGTTTACGACAAGAACACACATGCAATGAATCTAGTGGATCCATATGTTGTTCATGAAAAGAACACACATGCAATGACATTGGCGGATCAAGGTGGTGGTTTATGAAAAGTACAGACATGCAATGACTCTGGTGGATCCATATGTGGTTTGTGAAAAGAACACACATGCAATGACTCTAGTGCTGGTTTATGAAAAGAACATACATGCAATGACACTAGAGGATCCATATGTGGTTCATGAAAAGAACACACATGAAATGACTCTGGTGGATCCATATGTGGTTTGTGAAATGAACACACATGCAATGACATTGGTTGATCCATGTGATTTGTGGAAAAGAACATACATGAAATTACTCTAGTGGATCCATATGTGGTATGTGAAAAGAACGCACATGCAATGACATTGGTGGATCCATATGTGGTTCATGAAAAGAACACACACGCAATGACTCTGGTGGATCCATATGTGGTTTGTGAAAAGAACACACATGCAATGACATTGGTTGATCCATGTGGTTTGTGGAAAAGAACATACATGCAATGACTCTAGTGGATCCATATGTGGTTTGTGAAAAGAACACACATGCAATGACATTGGTTGATCCACATGCAGTTTGTGACAAGAACATACATGCAATGACTCTAGTGGATCCATGTGTGGTTTGTGAAAAGAACACACATGCAATGACTCTAGTGCTGGTTTAGGATAAGAACACACATGCAATGACTCTAGTGGATCCATATGTGGTTAATGGAAAGAACACACATGCAATGACTCTAGTGGATCCATATGTGGTTCATGAAAATAACACACATGCAATGACATTGGTGGATCAATGTGTTTTAAGGAAAGAACATACATGCAATGACTCTGGTGGAACTATATGTGGTTTGTGAAAAGAACACACATGCAATGACTCTATTGCTGGTTTATGAAAACAACATAAATGCAATGACTCTAGTGGATACATATGTGGTTCATGAAAACAACACACATGCAATGACTCTGGTGGATCCATATGTGGTTTGTGAAAAGATCACACATGCAATGACTCTAGTGCTAGTTTAATGAAATGAATACACATGCAATGACTCTAGTGCTAGTTTCATGAAAAGAACACACATGCAATGACATTAGCGGATCCAGGTGGTGGTTTATGAAAAGGACACTCATCTAATGACTCTGGTGGATCCATGTGTGGTTTGTGAAAACAACATAAATGCAATGACTCTAGTGCTGGTTTATGAAAACAACATAAATGCAATGACTCTTATGGATCCATATGTGGTTCATGAAAACAACACACATGCAATGACATTGGTGGATCAATGTGTTTTAAGGAAAGAACATACATGCAATGACTCTGGTGGATCTATATGTGGTTTGTGAAAAGAACACACATGCAATGACAATATTGCTGGTTTATGAAAACAAAATAAATGCAATGACTCTAGTGGATACATATGTGGTTGATGAAAACAACACACATGCAATGACTCTGGTGGATCCATATGTGGTTTTGTGAAAAGAACACACATGCAATGACTCTCGTGCTGGTTTAGGATAAGAACACACATGCAATGACTCTAGTGGATCCATATGTGGTTAATGAAAAGAACAGACATGCAATGACTCTAGTGGATCCATATGTGGTTCATGAAAATAACACACATGCAATGAAATTGGTGGATCAATGTGTTTTTTGAAAAGAACATACATGCAATGACTCTGGTGGATCTATATGTGGTTTGTGAAAAGAACACACATGCAATGACTCTATTGCTGGTTTATGAAAACAACATAAATGCAATGACTCTCGTGGATACATATGTGGTTCATGAAAATAACACACATGCAATGACTCTGGTGGATCCATATGTGGTTTGTGAAAAGAACACACATGCAATGACTCTAGTGCTAGTTTCATGAAATGAATACACATGCAATGACTCTAGTGCTAGTTTCATGAAAAGAACACACATGCAATGACATTAGCGGATCTAGGTGGTGGTTTATGAAAAGGACACACATCTAATGACTCTGGTGGATCCATATGTGGTTTGTGAAAAGAACACACATGCAATGACTCTAGTGCTGGTTTATGAAAAGAACATACATGCAATGACTCTAGTGGATCCATATGTGGTTCACAAAAAGAACACACATGCAATGACTCTGGTGGATCCATATGTGGTTTGTGAAACGACAACACATGCAATGACTCTAGTTCTAGTTTCATGAAAAGAACACATGCTATGACTCTAGTGCTTGTTTCATGAAAAGAACACACATGCAATGACTCTAAGTGTGGTTCATGAAAAGAACACACATGCAATGACTCTAGTGCTGGTTTATGAAAAGAACACACATTTAATGACTCTAGGGAATCCATATGTGGTTCATGAAAAGAACACACTTGCAATGACTCTGGTGGATCCATGTGGTTTGTGGAAAAGAACATACATGCAATGACTCTAGTGGATGCATATGTGGTTTGTGAAAAGAACACACATGCAATTACTGTAGTGCCAGTTTCATTAAAAGAACACACATGCAATGACTCTAGCTGTGGTTCATGAAAAGAACACACATGCAATGACTCTAGTGTTGGTTCAGGAGAAGAACACACATGCAATGAATCTAGTGGATCAATTTGTGGTTTATGAAAGGAACACACATGCAGTGACATTGGGTGATCCATGCGTTCTATGAAAATAACATACATGCAATGACTCTGGTGGATCCACATGTGGTTTGTAAAAAAACACATGCAATGACTCTAGTGTTGGTTTAGGATAAGAACACACATGCAATGACTCTAGTGGATCCATATGTGGTTAATGGAAAGAACAGACATGCAATGACTCTAGTGGATCCATATGTGGTTCATGAAAAGAACACACATGCAATGACATTGGTGGATCGATGTGTTTTATGAAAAGAACATACAAGCAATGACTCTAGTGGATCCATATGTGGTTTGTGAAAAGAACACACAGGCAATGACTCTAGTGATGGTTTATGAAAAGAATAGACATGCAATGACTGTAGTGGATCCATATCTGGTTCATGAAAAGAACACACATGCGATGACTCTGGTGGAAACATATGTGGTTTGTGAAAAGAACACACATGCAATAACTGTAGTGCTAGTTTCATGAAAAGAACACGCATGCAATGACTCTAGCTGTGGTTCATGAAAAGAACACACATGCAATGACTCTAGTGCTGGTTTACGACAAGAACACACATGCAATGAATCTAGTGGATCCATATGTGGTTCATGAAAAGAACACACATGCAATGACATTGGCGGATCAAGGTGGTGGTTTATGAAAAGTACAGACATGCAATGACTCTGGTGGATCCATATGTGGTTTGTGAAAAGAACACACATGCAATGACTCTAGTGATGGTTTATGAAAAGAACATACATGCAATGACACTAGAGGATCCATATGTGGTTCATGAAAAGAACACACATGAAATGACTCTGGTGGATCCATATGTGGTTTGTGAAATGAACACACATGCAATGACATTGGTTGATCCATGTGATTTTTGGAAAAGAACATACATGCAATTACTCTAGTGGATCCATATGTGGTTTGTTGAAAGAACACACATGCAATGACATTGGTGGATCCATATGTGGTTCATGAAAAGAACACACACGCAATGACTCTGGTGGATCCATATGTGGTTTGTGAAAAGAACACACATGCAATGACATTGGTTGATCCATGTAGTTTGTGGAAAAGAACATACATGCAATGACTCTAGTGGATCCATATGTGGTTTGTGAAAACAAAATAAATGCAATGACTCTAGTGGATACATATGTGGTTGATGAAAACAACACACATGCAATGACTCTGGTGGATCCATATGTGGTTTTGTGAAAAGAACACACATGCAATGACTCTAGTGCTGGTTTAGGATAAGAACACACATGCAATGACTCTAGTGGATCCATATGTGGTTAATGGAAAGAACATACATGCAATGACTCTAGTGGATCCATATGTGGTTCATGAAAATAACACACATGCAATGACTCTAGTGCTGGTTTAGGATAAGAACACACATGCAATGACTCTAGTGGATCCATATGTGGTTAATGGAAAGAACAGACATGCAATGACTCTAGTGGATCCATATGTGGTTCATGAAAATAACACACATGCAATGACATTGGTGGATCAATGTGTTTTAAGAAAAGAACATACATGCAATGACTCTGGTGGATCTATATGTGGTTTGTGAAAAGAACACACATGCAATGACTCTATTGCTGGTTTATGAAAACAACATAAATGCAATGACTCTAGTGGATACATATGTGGTTCATGAAAATAGCACACATGCAATGACATTAGCGGATCCAGGTGGTGGTTTATGAAAAGGACACTCATCTAATGACTCTGGTGGATCCATATGTGGTTTGTGAAAAGAACACACATGAATGACTCTAGTGCTGGTTTATGAAAACAACATAAATGCAATGACTCTTGTGGATCCATATGTGGTTCATGAAAACAACACACATGCAATGACATTGGTTTATGAAAAGAACACGAATGCAATGACTCTAGTGCTTGTTTCATGAAAAGAACACACATGCAATGACTCTAAGTGTGGTTCATGAAAAGGACACACATGCAATGACTCTAGTTCTGGTTTATGAAAAGAACACACATTTAATGACTCTAGGGAATCCATATGTGGTTCATGAAAAGAACACACTTGCAATGACTCTGGTGGATCCATGTGGTTTGTGGAAAAGAACATACATGCAATGACTCTAGTGGATCCATATGTGGTTTGTGAAAAGAACACACATGCAATTACTGTAGTGCCAGTTTCATTAAAAGAACACACATGCAATGACTCTAGCTGTGGTTCATGAAAAGAACACACATGCAATGACTCTAGTGTTGGTTCAGGAGAAGAACACACATGCAATGAATCTAGTGGATCAATATGTGGTTTATGAAAGGAACACACATGCAGTGACATTGGGTGATCCATGCATTCTATGAAAATAACATACATGCAATGACTCTGGTGGATCCACATGTGGTTTGTAAAAAAACACATGCAATGACTCTAGTGTTGGTTTAGGATAAGAACACACATGCAATGACTCTAGTGGATCCATATGTGGTTAATGGAAAGAACAGACATGCAATGACTCTAGTGGATCCATATGTGGTTCATGAAAAGAACACACATGCAATGACATTGGTGGATCGATGTGTTTTATGAAAAGAACATACAAGCAATGAATCTAGTGGATCCATATGTGGTTTGTGAAAAGAACACACATGCAATGACTCTAGTGATGGTTTATGAAAAGAATAGACATGTAATGACTGTAGTGGATCCATATCTGGTTCATGAAAAGAACACACATGCGATGACTCTGGTGGATCCATATGTGGTTTGTAAAAATAACACACATGCAATAACTATAGTGCTAGTTTCATGAAAAGAACACACATGCAATGACTCTAGCTGTGGTTCATGAAAAGAACACACATGCAATGACTCTAGTGCTGGTTTACGACAAGAACACACATGCAATGAATCTAGTGGATCCATATGTGGTTCATGAAAATAACACACATGCAATGACATTGGCGGATCAAGGTGGTGGTTTATGAAAAGTACAGACATGCAATGACTCTGGTGGATCCATATGTGGTTTGTGAAAAGAACACACATGCAATGACTCTAGTGCTGGTTTATGAAAAGAACATACATGCAATGACACTAGAGGATCCATATGTGGTTCATGAAAAGAACACACATGAAATAACTCTGGTGGATCCATATGTGGTTTGTGAAATGAACACACATGCAATGACATTGGTTGATCCATGTGATTTGTGGAAAAGAACATACATGCAATTACTCTAGTGGATCCATATGTGGTTTGTGAAAAGAACACACATGCAATGACATTGGTGGATCCATATGTGGTTCATGAAAAGAACACACACGCAATGACTCTGGTGGATCCATATGTGGTTTGTGAAAAGAACACACATGCAATGACATTGGTTGATCCATGTGGTTTGTGGAAAAGAACATACATGCAATGACTCTAGTGGATCCATATGTGGTTTGTGAAAAGAACACACATGCAATGACATTGGTTGATCCACATGCAGTTTGTAACAAGAACATACATGCAATGACTCTAGTGGATCCATATGTGGTTTGTGAAAAGAACACACATGCAATGACTCTAGTGCTGGTTTAGGATAAGAACACACATGCAATGACTCTAGTGGATCCATATGTGGTTAATGGAAAGAACAAACATGCAATGACTCTAGTGGATCCATATGTGGTTCATGAAAATAACACACATGCAATGACATTGGTGGATCAATGTGTTTTAAGGAAAGAACATACATGCAATGACTCTGGTGGAACTATATGTGGTTTGTGAAAAGAACACACATGCAATGACTCTATTGCTGGTTTATGAAAACAACATAAATGCAATGACTCTAGTGGATACATATGTGGTTCATGAAAACAACACACATGCAATGACTCTGGTGGATCCATATGTGGTTTGTGAAAAGATCACACATGCAATGACTCTAGTGCTAGTTTAATGAAATGAATACACATGCAATGACTCTAGTGCTAGTTTCATGAAAAGAACACACATGCAATGACATTAGCGGATCCAGGTGGGGGTTTATGAAAAGGACACTCATCTAATGACTCTGGTGGATCCATGTGTGGTTTGTGAAAAGAACACACACGCAATGACTCTAGTGCTGGTTTATGAAAACAACATAAATGCAATGACTCTTATGGATCCATATGTGGTTCATGAAAACAACACACATGCAATGACATTGGTGGATCAATGTGTTTTAAGGAAAGAACATACATGCAATGACTGGTGGATCTATATGTGGTTTGTGAAAAGAACACACATGCAATGACTCTATTGCTGGTTTATGAAAACAACATAAATGCAGTGACTCTAGTGGATACATATGTGGTTCATGAAAACAACACATATGCAATGACTCTGGTGGATCCATATGTGGTTTGTGAAAAGATCACACATTCATTGACTCTAGTGCTAGTTTAATGAAATGAATACACATGCAATGACTCTAGTGCTAGTTTCATGAAAAGAACACACATGCAATGACATTAGCGGATACATGTGGTGGTTTATGAAAATGACACTCATCTAATGACTGTGGTGGATCCATATGTGGTTTGTGAAAAGAACACACATGCAATGACTCTAGTGCTGGTTTATGAAAACAACATAAATGCAATGACTCTAGTGGATCCATATGTGGTTCATGAAAACAACACACATGCAATGACTCTGGTGGATCCATATGTGGTTTGTGAAAAGAACACACATGCAATGACTCTAGTGCTAGTTTCATGAAATGAACACACATGCAATGACTCTAGTGCTTGTTTCATGAAAAGAACACACATGCAATGACTCTAAGTGTGGTTCATGAAAAGGACACACATGCAATGACTCTAGTGCTGGTTTATGAAAAGAACACACATTTAATGACTCTAGGGAATCCATATGTGGTTCATGAAAAGAACACACTTGCAATGACTCTGGTGGATCCATGTGGTTTGTGGAAAAGAACATACATGCAATGACTCTAGTGGATCCATATGTGGTTTGTGAAAAGAACACACATGCAATTACTGTAGTGCAGTTTCATTAAAAGAACACACATGCAATGACTCTAGCTGTGGTTCATGAAAAGAACACACATGCAATGACTCTAGTGTTGGTTCAGGAGAAGAACACACATGCAATGAATCTAGTGGATCAATATGTGGTTTATGAAAGGAACACACATGCAGTGACATTGGGTGATCCATGCATTCTATGAAAATAACATACATGCAATGACTCTGGTGGATCCACATGTGGTTTGTAAAAAAACACATGCAATGACTCTAGTGTTGGTTTAGGATAAGAACACACATGCAATGACTCTAGTGGATCCATATGTGGTTAATGGAAAGAACAGACATGCAATGACTCTAGTGGATCCATATGTGGTTCATGAAAAGAACACACATGCAATGACATTGGTGGATCGATGTGTTTTATGAAAAGAACATACAAGCAATGAATCTAGTGGATCCATATGTGGTTTGTGAAAAGAACACACATGCAATGACTCTAGTGATGGTTTATGAAAAGAATAGACATGTAATGACTGTAGTGGATCCATATCTGGTTCATGAAAAGAACACACATGCGATGACTCTGGTGGATCCATATGTGGTTTGTAAAAATAACACACATGCAATAACTATAGTGCTAGTTTCATGAAAAGAACACACATGCAATGACTCTAGCTGTGGTTCATGAAAAGAACACACATGCAATGACTCTAGTGCTGGTTTACGACAAGAACACACATGCAATGAATCTAGTGGATCCATATGTGGTTCATGAAAATAACACACATGCAATGACATTGGCGGATCAAGGTGGTGGTTTATGAAAAGTACAGACATGCAATGACTCTGGTGGATCCATATGTGGTTTGTGAAAAGAACACACATGCAATGACTCTAGTGCTGGTTTATGAAAAGAACATACATGCAATGACACTAGAGGATCCATATGTGGTTCATGAAAAGAACACACATGAAATGACTCTGGTGGATCCATATGTGGTTTGTGAAAAGAACACACATGCAATGACATTGGTTGATCCATGTGATTTGTGGAAAAGAACATACATGCAATTACTCTAGTGGATCCATATGTGGTTTGTGAAAAGAACACACATGCAATGACATTGGTGGATCCATATGTGGTTCATGAAAAGAACACACACGCAATGACTCTGGTGGATCCATATGTGGTTTGTGAAAAGAACACACATGCAATGACATTGGTTGATCCATGTGGTTTGTGGAAAAGAACATACATGCAATGACTCTAGTGGATCCATATGTGGTTTGTGAAAAGAACACACATGCAATGACACTGGTTGATCCACATGCAGTTTGTAACAAGAACATACATGCAATGACTCTAGTGGATCCATATGTGGTTTGTGAAAAGAACACACATGCAATGACTCTAGTGCTGGTTTAGGATAAGAACACACATGCAATGACTCTAGTGGATCCATATGTGGTTAATGGAAAGAACAAACATGCAATGACTCTAGTGGATCCATATGTGGTTCATGAAAATAACACACATGCAATGACATTGGTGGATCAATGTGTTTTAAGGAAAGAACATACATGCAATGACTCTGGTGGAACTATATGTGGTTTGTGAAAAGAACACACATGCAATGACTCTATTGCTGGTTTATGAAAACAACATAAATGCAATGACTCTAGTGGATACATATGTGGTTCATGAAAACAACACACACGCAATGACTCGGGTGGATCCATATGTGGTTTGTGAAAAGATCACACATGCAATGACTCTAGTGCTAGTTTAATGAAATGAATACACATGCAATGACTCTAGTGCTAGTTTCATGAAAAGAACACACATGCAATGACATTAGCGGATCCAGGTGGGGGTTTATGAAAAGGACACTCATCTAATGACTCTGGTGGATCCATGTGTGGTTTGTGAAAAGAACACACACGCAATGACTCTAGTGCTGGTTTATGAAAACAACATAAATGCAATGACTCTTATGGATCCATATGTGGTTCATGAAAACAACACACATGCAATGACATTGGTGGATCAATGTGTTTTAAGGAAAGAACATACATGCAATGACTCTGGTGGATCTATATGTGGTTTGTGAAAAGAACACACATGCAATGACTCTATTGCTGGTTTATGAAAACAACATAAATGCAGTGACTCTAGTGGATACATATGTGGTTCATGAAAACAACACATATGCAATGACTCTGGTGGATCCATATGTGGTTTGTGAAAAGATCACACATTCATTGACTCTAGTGCTAGTTTAATGAAATGAATACACATGCAATGACTCTAGTGCTAGTTTCATGAAAAGAACACACATGCAATGACATTAGCGGATACATGTGGTGGTTTATGAAAAGGACACTCATCTAATGACTGTGGTGGATCCATATGTGGTTTGTGAAAAGAACACACATGCAATGACTCTAGTGCTGGTTTATGAAAACAACATAAATGCAATGACTCTAGTGGATCCATATGTGGTTCATGAAAACAACACACATGCAATGACTCTGGTGGATCCATATGTGGTTTGTGAAAAGAACACACATGCAATGACTCTAGTGCTAGTTTCATGAAATGAACACACATGCAATGACTCTAGTGCTTGTTTCATGAAAAGAACACACATGCAATGACTCTAAGTGTGGTTCATGAAAAGGACACACATGCAATGACTCTAGTGCTGGTTTATGAAAAGAACACACATTTAATGACTCTAGGGAATCCATATGTGGTTCATGAAAAGAACACACTTGCAATGACTCTGGTGGATCCATGTGGTTTGTGGAAAAGAACATACATGCAATGACTCTAGTGGATCCATATGTGGTTTGTGAAAAGAACACACATGCAATTACTGTAGTGCCAGTTTCATTAAAAGAACACACATGCAATGACTCTAGCTGTGGTTCATGAAAAGAACACACATGCAATGACTCTAGTGTTGGTTCAGGAGAAGAACACACATGCAATGAATCTAGTGGATCAATATGTGGTTTATGAAAGGAACACACATGCAGTGACATTGGGTGATCCATGCATTCTATGAAAATAACATACATGCAATGACTCTGGTGGATCCACATGTGGTTTGTAAAAAAACACATGCAATGACTCTAGTGTTGGTTTAGGATAAGAACACACATGCAATGACTCTAGTGGATCCATATGTGGTTAATGGAAAGAACAGACATGCAATGACTCTAGTGGATCCATATGTGGTTCATGAAAAGAACACACATGCAATGACATTGGTGGATCGATGTGTTTTATGAAAAGAACATACAAGCAATGAATCTAGTGGATCCATATGTGGTTTGTGAAAAGAACACACATGCAATGACTCTAGTGATGGTTTATGAAAAGAATAGACATGTAATGACTGTAGTGGATCCATATCTGGTTCATGAAAAGAACACACATGCGATGACTCTGGTGGATCCATATGTGGTTTGTAAAAATAACACACATGCAATAACTATAGTGCTAGTTTCATGAAAAGAACACACATGCAATGACTCTAGCTGTGGTTCATGAAAAGAACACACATGCAATGACTCTAGTGCTGGTTTACGACAAGAACACACATGCAATGAATCTAGTGGATCCATATGTGGTTCATGAAAATAACACACATGCAATGACATTGGCGGATCAAGGTGGTGGTTTATGAAAAGTACAGACATGCAATGACTCTGGTGGATCCATATGTGGTTTGTGAAAAGAACACACATGCAATGACTCTAGTGCTGGTTTATGAAAAGAACATACATGCAATGACACTAGAGGATCCATATGTGGTTCATGAAAAGAACACACATGAAATGACTCTGGTGGATCCATATGTGGTTTGTGAAATGAACACACATGCAATGACATTGGTTGATCCATGTGATTTGTGGAAAAGAACATACATGCAATTACTCTAGTGGATCCATATGTGGTTTGTGAAAAGAACACACATGCAATGACATTGGTGGATCCATATGGTTCATGAAAAGAACACACGCAATGACTCTGGATCCATATGTGGTTTGTGAAAAGAACACACATGCAATGACATTGGTTGATCCATGTGGTTTGTGGAAAAGAACATACATGCAATGACTCTAGTGGATCCATATGTGGTTTGTGAAAAGAACACACATGCAATGACATTGGTTGATCCACATGCAGTTTGTAACAAGAACATACATGCAATGACTCTAGTGGATCCATATGTGGTTTGTGAAAAGAACACACATGCAATGACTCTAGTGCTGGTTTAGGATAAGAACACACATGCAATGACTCTAGTGGATCCATATGTGGTTAATGGAAAGAACATACATGCAATGACTCTAGTGGATCCATATGTGGTTCATGAAAATAACACACATGCAATGACATTGGTGGATCAATGTGTTTTAAGGAAAGAACATACATGCAATGACTCTGGTGGAACTATATGTGGTTTGTGAAAAGAACACACATGCAATGACTCTATTGCTGGTTTATGAAAACAACATAAATGCAATGACTCTAGTGGATACATATGTGGTTCATGAAAACAACACACATGCAATGACTCTGGTGGATCCATATGTGGTTTGTGAAAAGATCACACATGCAATGACTCTAGTGCTAGTTTAATGAAATGAATACACATGCAATGACTCTAGTGCTAGTTTCATGAAAAGAACACACATGCAATGACATTAGCGGATCCAGGTGGGGGTTTATGAAAAGGACACTCATCTAATGACTCTGGTGGATCCATGTGTGGTTTGTGAAAAGAACACACACGCAATGACTCTAGTGCTGGTTTATGAAAACAACATAAATGCAATGACTCTTATGGATCCATATGTGGTTCATGAAAACAACACACATGCAATGACATTGGTGGATCAATGTGTTTTAAGGAAAGAACATACATGCAATGACTCTGGTGGATCTATATGTGGTTTGTGAAAAGAACACACATGCAATGACTCTATTGCTGGTTTATGAAAACAACATAAATGCAATGACTCTAGTGGATACATATGTGGTTCATGAAAACAACACATATGCAATGACTCTGGTGGATCCATATGTGGTTTGTGAAAAGATCACACATTCATTGACTCTAGTGCTAGTTTAATGAAATGAATACACATGCAATGACTCTAGTGCTAGTTTCATGAAAAGAACACACATGCAATGACATTAGCGGATACATGTGGTGGTTTATGAAAAGGACACTCATCTAATGACTGTGGTGGATCCATATGTGGTTTGTGAAAAGAACACACATGCAATGACTCTAGTGCTGGTTTATGAAAACAACATAAATGCAATGACTCTAGTGGATCCATATGTGGTTCATGAAAACAACACATGCAATGACTGGTGGATCCATATGTGGTTTGTGAAAAGAACACACATGCAATGACTCTAGTGCTAGTTTCATGAAATGAACACACATGCAATGACTCTAGTGCTAGTTTCATGAAAAGAACACACATGCAATAACTCTAGGTGTGGTTCATGAAAAGAACACACATGCAATGACTCGTGTTGGTTTATGAAAAGAACACACACGCAATGACTCTGGTGGATCCGTATGTGGTTTGTGAAAAGAACACACATGCAATGACATTGGTTGATCCATGTGGTTTGTGGAAAAGAACATACATGCAATGACTCTGGTGGATCTATATGTGGTTTGTGAAAAGAACACACATGCAATGACTCTATTGCTGGTTTATGAAAACAACATAAATGCAATGACTCTAGTGGATACATATGTGGTTCATGAAAACAACACACATGCAATGACTCTGGTGGATCCATATGTGGTTTGTGAAAAGAACACACATGCAATGACATTGGTTGATCCATGTGGTTTGTGGAAAAGAACATACATGCAATGACTCTAGTGGATCCATATGTGGTTTGTGAAAAGAACACACATGCAATGACATTGGTTGATCCATATATGGTTTGTGAAAAGAAAATACATGCAATGACTCTGGTGCATCCATATGTGGTTTGTGAAAAGAACACACATGCAATGACATTGGTTGATCCATGTGGTTTGTGGAAAAGAACATACATGCAATGACTCTGGTGGATCTATGTGGTTTGTGAAAAGAACACACATGCAATGACTCTATCGCTGGTTTATGAAAACAACATAAATGCAATGACTCTAGTGGATACATATGTGGTTCATGAAAACAACACACATGCAATGACTCTGGTGGATCCATATGTGGTTTGTGAAAAGAACACACATGCAATGACTCTAGTGCTAGTTTCATGAAATGAATACACATGCAATGACTCTAGTGCTAGTTTCATGAAAAGAACACACATGCAATGAAATTAGCGGATCCAGGTGGTGGTTTATGAAAAGGACACACATCCAATGACTCTAGTGGATCCATATGTGGTTTGTGAAAAGAACACACATGCAATGACTCTAGCGCTGGTTTATGAAAACAACATAAATGCAATGACTCTAGTGGATCCATATGTGGTTCATGAAAACAACACACATGCAATGACTCTGGTGGATCCATATGTGGTTTGTGAAAAGAACACACACGCAATGACTCTAGTGCTAGTTTCATGTAATGAACACACATGCAATGACTCTAGTGCTAGTTTCATGAAAAGAACACACATGCAATGACTCTAGTTGTGGTTCATGAAAAGAACACACATGCAATGACTCTAGTGCTGGTTTACGACAAGAACACACATGCAATGAATCTAGTGGATCCATATGTGGTTCAGGAAAAGAACACACATGCAATGACTCTAGTGGATCCATATGTTGTTCATGAAAAGAACACACATGCAATGACATTGGTGGATCAATGTGTTTTATGAAAAGAACATACATGCAATGACTCTGGTGGATCTATATGTGGTTTGTGAAAAGAATACACATGCAATGACTCTATTGCTGGTTTATGAAAACAAAATAAATGCAATGACTCTAGTGGATACATATGTGGTTCATGAAAACAAGACACATGCAATGACTCTGGTGGATCCATATGTGGTTTGTGAAAAGAACACACATGCAATGACTCTAGTGCTAGTTTCATGAAATGAATACACATGCAATGACTCTAGTGCTAGTTTCATGAAAAGAACACACATGCAATGACATTAGCGGATCTAGGTGGTGGTTTATGAAAAGCACACACATCTAATGACTCTGGTGGATCCATATGTGGATTGTGAAAAGAACACACATGCAATGACTCTAGTGCTGGTTTATGAAAACAACATAAATGCAATGACTCTAGTGGATCCATATGTGGTTCATGAAAACAACACACATGCAATGAATCTGGTGGATCCATATGTGGTTTGTGAAAAGAACACACATGCAATGACTCTAGTGCTAGTTTCATGAAATGAACACACATGCAATGACTCTAGTGCTAGTTTCATGAAAAGAACACACATGCAATAACTCTAGGTGTGGTTCATGAAAAGAACACACATGCAATGACTCGTGCTGGTTTATGAAACGAACACACACGCAATGACTGTAGTGGATCTATATGTGGTTTGTGAAAAGAACACACATGCAATGACATTGGTTGATCCATGTGGTTTGTGGAAAATAACATACATGCAATGAGTCTAGTGGATCCATATGTGGTTTGTGAAAAGAACACACATGCAATGACATTGGTTGATCCATATGTGGTTTGTGAAAAGAAAATACATGCAATGACTCTGGTGGATCCATATGTGGTTTGTGAAAATAACACACATGCAATGACTCTGGTGGATCCATATGTGGTTTGTGAAAAGAGCACACATGCAATGAATCTAGTGCTAGTTTCGTAAAAAGAACACACATCCAATGAATCTAGCCGTGGTTCATGAAAAGAACACACGTGCAATGACTCTAATGTTGGTTCAGGATAAGAACACACATGCAATGAATCTAGTGGATCAATATGTGGTTCATGAAAAGAATACACATGCAATGACATTGGGTGATCCATGTGTTTTATGAAAAGAACATACATGCAATGACTCTGGTGGATCCACATGTGGTTTGTGAAAGAAAAACACATGCAATGGCTCTAGTGTTGGTTTAGGATAAGAACATAAATGCAATGACTCTAGTGGATACATATGTGGTTCATGAAAACAACACACATGCAATGACTCTGGTGGATCCATATGTGGTTTGTGAAAAGATCACACATGCAATGACTCTAGTGCTAGTTTAATGAAATGAATACACATGCAATGACTCTAGTGCTAGTTTCATGAAAAGAACACACATGCAATGACATTAGCGGATACAGGTGGTGGTTTATGAAAAGGACACTCATCTAATGACTGTGGTGGATCCATATGTGGTTTGTGAAAAGAACACACATGCAATGACTCTAGTGCTGGTTTATGAAAACAACATAAATGCAATGACTCTAGTGGATCCATATGTGGTTCATGAAAACAACACACATGCAATGACTCTGGTGGATCCATATGTGGTTTGTGAAAAGAACACACATGCAATGACTCAAGTGCTAGTTTCATGAAATGAACACACATGCAATGACTCTAGTGCTAGTTTCATGAAAAGAACACACATGCAATAACTCTAGGTGTGGTTCATGAAAAGAACACACATGCAATGACTCGTGCTGGTTTATGAAAAGAACACACACACAATGACTCTGGTGGATCCATATGTGGTTTGTGAAAAGAACACACATGCAATGACATTGGTTGATCCATGTGGTTTGTGGAAAAGAACATACATGCAATGACTCTGGTGGATCTATATGTGGTTTGTGAAAAGAACACACATGCAATGACTCTATTGCTGGTTTATGAAAACAACATAAATGCAATGACTCTAGTGGATACATATGTGGTTCATGAAAACAACACACATGCAATGACTATGGTGGATCCATATGTGGTTTGTGAAAAGAACACACATGCAATGACATTGGTTGATCCATGTGGTTTGTGGAAAAGAACATACATGCAATGACTCTAGTGGATCCATATGTGGTTTGTGAAAAGAACACACATGCAATGACATTGGTTGATCCATATATGGTTTGTGAAAATAAAATACATGCAATGACTCTGGTGCATCCATATGTGGTTTGTGAAAAGAACACACATGCAATGACATTGGTTGATCCATGTGGTTTGTGGAAAAGAACATACATGCAATGACTCTGGTGGATCTATATGTGGTTTGTGAAAAGAACACACATGCAATGACTCTATCGCTGGTTTATGAAAACAACATAAATGCAATGACTCTAGTGGATACATATGTGGTTCATGAAAACAACACACATGCAATGACTCTGGTGGATCCATATGTGGTTTGTGAAAAGAACACACATGCAATGACTCTAGTGCTAGTTTCATGAAATGAATACACATGCAATGACTCTAGTGCTAGTTTCATGAAAAGGACACACATGCAATGACATTAGCGGATCCAGGTGGTGGTTTATGAAAAGGACACACATCCAATGACTCTAGTGGATCCATATGTGGTTTGTGAAAAGAACACACATGCAATGACTCTGGCGCTGGTTTATGAAAACAACATAAATGCAATGACTCTAGTGGATCCATATGTGGTTCATGAAAACAACACACATGCAATGACTCTGGTGGATCCATATGTGGTTTGTGAAAAGAACACATATGCAATGACTCTAGTGCCAGTTTCATGTAATGAACACACATGCAATGACTCTAGTGCTAGTTTCATGAAAAGAACACACATGCAACGACTCTAGCTGTGGTTCATGAAAAGAACACACATGCAATGACTCTAGTGCTGGTTTACGACAAGAACACACATGCAATGAATCTAGTGGATCCATATGTGGTTCAGGAAAAGAACACACATGCAATGACTCTAGTGGATCCATATGTTGTTCATGAAAAGAACACACATGCAATGACATTGGTGGATCAATGTGTTTTATGAAAAGAACATACATGCAATGACTCTGGTGGATCTATATGTGGTTTGTGAAAAGAACACACATGCAATGACTCTATTGCTGGTTTATGAAAACAAAATAAATGCAATGACTCTAGTGGATACATATGTGGTTCATGAAAACAACACACATGCAATGACTCTGGTGGATCCATATGTGGTTTGTGAAAAGAACACACATGCAATGACTCTAGTGCTAGTTTCATGAAATGAATACACATGCAATGACTCTAGTGCTGGTTTCATGAAAAGAACACACATGCAATGACATTAGCGGATCTAGGTGGTGGTTTATGAAAAGGACACACATCCAATGACTCTGGTGGATCCATATGTGGTTTGTGAAAAGAACACACATGCAATGACTCTAGTGCTGGTTTATGAAAACAACATAAATGCAATGACTCTAGTGGATCCATATGTGGTTCATGAAAACAACACACATGCAATGACTCTGGTGGATCCATATGTGGTTTGTGAAAAGAACACACATGCAATGACTCTAGTGCTAGTTTCATGAAATGAACACACATGCAATGACTAGTGCTAGTTTCATGAAAAGAACACACATGCAATAACTCTAGGTGTGGTTCATGAAAAGAACACACATGCAATGACTCGTGCTGGTTTATGAAAAGAACACACACACAATGACTCTGGTGGATCCATATGTGGTTTGTGAAAAGAACACACATGCAATGACATTGGTTGATCCATGTGGTTTGTGGAAAAGAACATACATGCAATGACTTTGGTGGATCTATATGTGGTTTGTGAAAAGAACACACATGCAATGACTCTATCGCTCGTTTATGAAAACAACATAAATGCAATGACTCTAGTGGATACATATGTGGTTCATGAAAACAACACACATGCAATGACTCTGGTGGATCCATATGTGGTTTGTGAAAAGAACACACATGCAATGACTCTAGTGCTAGTTTCATGAAATGAATACACATGCAATGACTCTAGTGCTAGTTTCATGAAAAGAACACACATGCAATGACATTAGCGGATCCAGGTGGTGGTTTATGAAAAGGACACACATCCAATGACTCTAGTGGATCCATATGTGGTTTGTGAAAACAACACACATGCAATGACTCTAGTGCTGGTTTATGAAAACAACATAAATGCAATGACTCTAGTGGATCCATATCTGGTTCATGAAAACAACACACATGCAATGACTTTGGTGGATCCATATCTGGTTTGTGAAAAGAACACACATGCAATGACTCTAGTGCTAGTTTCATGAAATGAACACACATGCAATGACTGTAGTGCTAGTTTCATGAAAAGAACACACATGCAATGACTCTAGCTGTGGTTTTCATGAACAGAACACACATGCAATGACTCTAGTGCTGGTTTACGACAAGAACACACATGCAATGAATCTAGTGGATCCATATGTGGTTCAGGAAAAGAACACACACGCAATGACTCTAGTGGATCCATATGTTGTTCATGAAAAGAACACACATGCAATGACATTGGTGGATCAATGTGTTTTATGAAAAGAACATACATGCAATGACTCTGGTGGATCTATATGTGGTTTGTGAAAAGAACACACATGCAATGACTCTATTACTTGTTTATGAAAACAAAATAAATGCAATGACTCTAGTGGATACATATGTGGTTCATGAAAACAACACACATGCAACGACTCTGGTGGATCCATATGTGGTTTGTGAAAAGAACACACATGCAATGACTCTAGTGCTAGTTTCATGAAATGAATACACATGCAATGACTCTAGTGCTAGTTTCATGAAAAGAACACACATGCAATGACATTAGCGGATCTAGGTGGTGGTTTATGAAAAGCACACACATCCAATGACTCTGGTGGATCCATATGTGGTTTGTGAAAAGAACACACATGCAATGACTCTAGTGCTGGTTTATGAAAACAACATAAATGCAATGACTCTAGTGGATCCATATGTGGTTCATGAAAACAACACACATGCAATGACTCTGGTGGATCCATATGTGGTTTGTGAAAAGAACACACATGCAATGACTCTAGTGCTAGTTTCATGAAATGAACACACATGCAATGACTCTATTGCTAGTTTCATGAAAAGAACACACATGCAATAACTCTAGGTGTGGTTCATGAAAAGAACACACATGCAATGACTCGTGCTGGTTTATGAAACGAAAACACACGCAATGACTGTAGTGGATCCATATGTGGTTTGTGAAAAGAACACACATGCAATGACATTGGTTGATCCATGTGGTTTGTGGAAAAGAACATACATGCAATGACTCTAGTGGATCCATATGTGGTTTGTGAAAAGAACACACATGCAATGACATTGGTTGATCCATATGTGGTTTGTGAAAAGAAAATACATGCAATGACTCTAGTGGATCCATATGTGGTTTCTGAAAAGAACACACATGCAATGACTCTAGTGCTAGTTTCATGAAATGAACACACATGCAATGACTCTAGTGCTAGTTTCATGAAAAGAACACACATGCAATAACTCTAGGTGTTGTTCATGAAAAGAACACACATGCAATGACTCGTGCTGGTTTATGAAAAGAACACACACGCAATGACTCTGATGGATCCATATGTGGTTTGTGAAAAGAACACACATGCAATGACATTGGTTGATCCATGTGGTTTGTGGAAAAGAACATACATGCAATGACTCTGGTGGATCTATATGTGGTTTGTGAAAAGAACACACATGCAATGACTCTATCGCTGGTTTATGAAAACAACATAAATGCAATGACTCTAGTGGATACATATGTGGTTCATTAAAACAACACACATGCAATGACTCTGGTGGATCCATATGTGGTTTGTGAAAAGAACACACATGCAATGACTCTAGTGCTAGTTTCATGAAATGAATACACATGCAATGACTCTAGTGCTAGTTTCATGAAAAGAACACACATGCAATGACATTAGTGGATCCAGGTGGTGGTTTATGAAAAGGACACACATCCAATGACTCTAGTGGATCCATATGTGGTTTGTGAAAAGAACACACATGCAATGACTCTAGCGCTGGTTTATGAAAACAACATAAATGCAATGACTCTAGTGGATCCATATGTGGTTCATGAAAACAACACACATGCAATGACTCTGGTGGATCCATATGTGGTTTGTGAAAAGAACACACATGCAATGACTCTAGTGCTAGTTTCATGAAATGAACACACATGCAATGACTCTAGTGCTAGTTTCATGAAAAGAACACACATGCAATAACTCTAGGTGTGGTTCATGAAAAGAACACACATGCAATGACTCGTGCTGGTTTATGAAACGAAAACACACGCAATGACTGTAGTGGATCCATATGTGGTTTGTGAAAAGAACACACATGCAATGACATTGGTTGATCCATGTGGTTTGTGGAAAAGAACATACATGCAATGACTCTAGTGGATCCGTATGTGGTTTGTGAAAAGAACACACATGCAATGACATTGGTTGATCCATATGTGGTTTGTGAAAAGAAAATACATGCAATGACTCTGGTGGATCCATATGTGGTTTGTGAAAATAACACACATGCAATGACTCTAGTGCTAGTTTCATGAAATGAACACACATGCAATGACTCTAGTGCTAGTTTCATGAAAAGAACACACATGCAATAACTCTAGGTGTGGTTCATGAAAAGAACACACATGCAATGACTCGTGCTGGTTTATGAAAAGAACACACACGCAATGACTCTGATGGATCCATATGTGGTTTGTGAAAAGAACACACATGCAATGACATTGGTTGATCCATGTGGTTTGTGGAAAAGAACATACATGCAATGACTCTGGTGGATCTATATGTGGTTTGTGAAAAGAACACACATGCAATGACTCTATCGCTGGTTTATGAAAACAACATAAATGCAATGACTCTAGTGGATACATATGTGCTTCATGAAAACAACACACATGCAATGACTCTGGTGGATCCATATGTGGTTTGTGAAAAGAACACACATGCAATGACTCTAGTGCTAGTTTCATGAAATGAATACACATGCAATGACTCTAGTGCTAGTTTCATGAAAAGAACACACATGCAATGACATTAGCGGATCCAGGTGGTGGTTTATGAAAAGGACACACATCCAATGACTCTAGTGGATCCATATGTGGTTTGTGAAAAGAACACACATGCAATGACTCTAGCGCTGGTTTATGAAAACAACATAAATGCAATGACTCTAGTGAATCCATATGTGGTTCATGAAAACAACACACATGCAATGACTTTGGTGGATCCATATCTGGTTTGTGAAAAGAACACACATGCAATGACTCTAGTGCTAGTTTCATGAAATGAACACACATGCAATGACTGTAGTGCTACTTTCATGAAAAGAACACACATGCAATGACTCTAGCTGTGGTTCATGAAAAGAACACACATGCAATGACTCTAGTGCTGGTTTACGACAAGAACACACATGCATTGAATCTAGTGGATCCATATGTGGTTCAGGAAAAGAACACACATGCAATGACTCTAGTGGATCCATATGTTGTTCATGAAAAGAACACACATGCAATGACATTGGTGGATCAATGTGTTTTATGAAAAGAACATATATGCAATGACTCTGGTGGATCTATATGTGGTTTGTGAAAATAACACACATGCAATGACTCTATTGCTGGTTTATGAAAACAAAATAAATGCAATGACTCTAGTGGATACATATGTGGTTCATGAAAACAACACACATGCAACAACTCTGGTGGATCCATATGTGGTTTGTGAAAAGAACACACATGCAATGACTCTAGTGCTAGTTTCATGAAATGAATACACATGCAATGACTCTAGTGCTAGTTTCATGAAAAGAACACACATGCAATGACATTAGCGGATCTAGGTGGTGGTTTATGAAAAGCACACACATCCAATGACTCTGGTGGATCCATATGTGGTTTGTGAAAAGAACACACATGCAATGACTCTAGTGCTGGTTTATGAAAACAACATAAATGCAATGACTCTAGTGGATCCATATGTGGTTCATGAAAACAACACACATGCAATGACTCTGGTGGATCCATATGTGGTTTGTGAAAAGAACACACATGCAATGACTCTAGTGCTAGTTTCATGAAATGAACACACATGCAATGACTCTAGTGCTAGTTTCATGAAAAGAACACACATGCAATAACTCTAGGTGTGGTTCATGAAAAGAACACACATGCAATGACTCGTGCTGGTTTATGAAACGAAAACACACGCAATGACTGTAGTGGATCCATATGTGGTTTGTGAAAAGAACACACATGCAATGACATTGGTTGATCCATGTGGTTTGTGGAAAAGAACATACATGCAATGACTCTAGTGGATCCGTATGTGGTTTGTGAAAAGAACACACATGCAATGACATTGGTTGATCCATATGTGGTTTGTGAAAAGAAAATACATGCAATGACTCTGGTGGATCCATATGTGGTTTGTGAAAATAACACACATGCAATGACTCTAGTGCTAGTTTCATGAAATGAACACACATGCAATGACTCTAGTGCTAGTTTCATGAAAAGAACACACATGCAATAACTCTAGGTGTGGTTCATGAAAAGAACACACATGCAATGACTCGTGCTGGTTTATGAAAAGAACACACACGCAATGACTCTGATGGATCCATATGTGGTTTGTGAAAAGAACACACATGCAATGACATTGGTTGATCCATGTGGTTTGTGGAAAAGAACATACATGCAATGACTCTGGTGGATCTATATGTGGTTTGTGAAAAGAACACACATGCAATGACTCTATCGCTGGTTTATGAAAACAACATAAATGCAATGACTCTAGTGGATACATATGTGCTTCATGAAAACAACACACATGCAATGACTCTGGTGGATCCATATGTGGTTTGTGAAAAGAACACACATGCAATGACTCTAGTGCTAGTTTCATGAAATGAATACACATGCAATGACTCTAGTGCTAGTTTCATGAAAAGAACACACATGCAATGACATTAGCGGATCCAGGTGGTGGTTTATGAAAAGGACACACATCCAATGACTCTAGTGGACCCATATGTGGTTTGTGAAAAGAACACACATGCAATGACTCTAGCGCTGGTTTATGAAAACAACATAAATGCAATGACTCTAGTGAATCCATATGTGGTTCATGAAAACAACACACATGCAATGACTTTGGTGGATCCATATCTTGTTTGTGAAAAGAACACACATGCAATGACTCTAGTGCTAGTTTCATGAAATGAACACACATGCAATGACTGTAGTGCTACTTTCATGAAAAGAACACACATGCAATGACTCTAGCTGTGGTTCATGAAAAGAACACACATGCAATGACTCTAGTGCTGGTTTACGACAAGAACACACATGCATTGAATCTAGTGGATCCATATGTGGTTCAGGAAAAGAACACACATGCAATGACTCTAGTGGATCCATATGTTGTTCATGAAAAGAACACACATGCAATGACATTGGTGGATCAATGTGTTTTATGAAAAGAACATACATGCAATGACTCTGGTGGATCTATATGTGGTTTGTGAAAATAACACACATGCAATGACTCTATTGCTGGTTTATGAAAACAAAATAAATGCAATGACTCTAGTGGATACATATGTGGTTCATGAAAACAACACACATGCAACAACTCTGGTGGATCCATATGTGGTTTGTGAAAAGAACACACATGCAATGACTCTAGTGCTAGTTTCATGAAATGAATACACATGCAATGACTCTAGTGCTAGTTTCATGAAAAGAACACACATGCAATGACATTAGCGGATCTAGGTGGTGGTTTATGAAAAGCACACACATCCAATGACTCTGGTGGATCCATATGTGGTTTGTGAAAAGAACACACATGCAATGACTCTAGTGCTGGTTTATGAAAACAACATAAATGCAATGACTCTAGTGGATCCATATGTGGTTCATGAAAATAACACACATGCAATGACTCTGGTGGATCCATATGTGGTTTGTGAAAAGAACACACATGCAATGACTCTAGTGCTAGTTTCATGAAATGAACACACATGCAATGACTCTAGTGCTAGTTTCATGAAAAGAACACACATGCAAGAACTCTAGGTGTGGTTCATGAAAAGAACACACATGCAATGACTCGTGCTGGTTTACGAAACGAAAACACACGCAATGACTGTAGTGGATCCATATGTGGTTTGTGAAAAGAACACACATGCAATGACATTGGTTGATCCATGTGGTTTGTGGAAAAGAACATACATGCAATGACTCTAGTGGATCCATATGTGGTTTGTGAAAAGAACACACATGGAATGACATTGGTTGATCCATATGTCGTTTGTGAAAAGAAAATACATGCAATGACTCTGGTGGATCCATATGTGGTTTGTGAAAATAACACACATGCAATGACTCTGGTGGATCCATATGTGGTTTGTGAAAAGAGCACACATGCAACGAATCTAGTGCTAGTTTCGTAAAAAGAACAGACATCCAATGAATCTAGCTGTGGTTCATGAAAAGAACGCACGTGCAATGACTCTAATGTTGCTTCAGGATAAGAACACACATGCAATGAATCTAGTGGATCAATATGTGGTTCAAGAAAAGAACACACATGCAATGACATTGGGCGATCCATGTGTTTTATGAAAATAACATCCATGCAATGACTCTGGTGGATCCACATGTGGTTTGTGAAAAAAAATACATGCAATGGCTCTAGTGTTGGTTTAGGATAAGAACACACATGCAATGACTCTAGTGGATCCATATGTGGTTAATGGAAAGAACAGACATGCAATGACTCTAGTGGATCCATATGTTGTTCATGAAAAGAACACACATGCAATGCCATTGGTGGATCCATGTGTTTTATGAAAAGAACATACAAGCAATGACTCTAGTGGATCCATATGTGGTTTGTGAAAAGAACACACATGCAATGACTCTAGTGATGGTTTATTAAAAAAAACATGCAATGACTGTAGTGGATCCATATGTGGTTCATGAAAAGAACACACATGCAATGACACTGGTGGATCCATATGTGCTTTGTGAAAAGAACGCACATGCAATGACTGTAGTGCTAGTTTCATGAAAGGAACACACATGCAAGGACTCTAACTGTGGTTCATGAAAGGAACACACATGCAATAACTCTAGTGCTGATTTAGGATAAGAACACACATGCAATGAATCTAGTGGATCCATATGTGGTTCATGAAAAGAACACACATGCAATGACATTAGCGGATCCAGTTGGTGGTTTATGAAAAGGACACACATGCAATGACTCTGGTGGATCCATATGTGGTTTGTGAAAAGAACACACCTGCATTGACTCTAGTGTTGGTTTATGAAAACAACATAAATGCAATGACTCTAGTGGATCCATATGTGGTTCATGAAAACATCACACATGCAATGATGCTGGTGGATCCATATGTGGTTTGTGAAAAGAACACACATGCAATGACTCTAGTGCTAGTTTCACGAAATGAACACACATGCAATGACTCTAGTGCTAGTTTCATGAAAAGAACACAATTGCAATAACTCTAGGTGTGGTTCATGAAAAGAAAACACATGCAATGACTCGTGCTGGTTTATGAAAAGAACACACATGAAATGACTGGTGGATCCATGTGGTTTGTGGAAAAGAACATACATGCAATGACTCTAGTGGATCCATATGTGGTTTGTGAAAAGAACACACATGCAATGACATTGGTGGATCCATATGTGGTTCATCAAAAGAACACACACGCAATGACTCTGGTGGATCTATATGTGGTTTGTGAAAAGAACACACATGCAATGACATTGGTTGATCCATGTGGTTTGTGGAAAAGAACATATATGCAATGACTCTAGTGGATCCATATGTGCTTTGTGAAAAGAACACACATGCAATGACATTGGATGATCCATATGTAGTTTGTGACAAGAACATACATGCAATGACTCTAGTGGATCCATATGTGGTTTCTGAAAAGAACACACATGCAATGACTCTACTGCTGGTTTAGGATAAGAACACATATGCAATGACTCTAGTGGATCCAGATGTGATTAATGGAAAGAACATACATGCAATGACTCTAGTGGATCCATATGTGGTTCATGAAAATAACACACATGCAATGACATTGGTGGATCAATGTGTTTTATGAAAAGAACATACATGCAATGACTCTGGTGGATCTATATGTGGTTTGTGAAAAGAACACACATGCAATGACTCTATTGCTGGTTTATGAAAACAACATAAATGCAATGACTCTAGTGGATACATATGTGGTTCATGAAAACAACACACATGCAATGACTCTGGTGGATCCATATGTGGTTTGTGAAAAGAACACACATGCAATGACTCTAGTGCTAGTTTCATGAAATGAATACACATGCAATGACTCTAGTGCTAGTTTCATGAAATGAATACACATGCAATGCCTCTAGTGCTAGTTTCATGAAAAGAACACACATGCACTGACATTAGCGGATCCAGGTGGTGGTTTATGAAAAGGACACACATCCAATGACTCTGGTGGATCCATATGTGGTTTGTGAAAAGAACACACATGCAATGACTCTAGTGCTGGTTTATGAAAACAACATAAATGCAATGATTCTAGTGGATACATATGTGGTTTCATGAAACAACACACATGCAATGACTCTGGTGGATCCATATGTGGTTTGTGAAAAGAACACACATGCAATGACTCTAGTGCTAGTTTCATGAAATGAATACACATGCAATGACTCTAGTGCTAGTTTCATGAAAAGAACACACATGCAATGACATTAGCGGATCCAGGTGGTGGTTTATGAAAATGACACACATGTAATGACTTTGGTGGATCCATATGTGGTTTGTGAAAAGAACACACATGCAATGACTCTAGTGCTGGTTTATGAAAAGAACATACATGCAATGACACTAGAGGATCCATATGTGGTTCATGAAAAGAACACACATGAAATGACTCTGGTGGATCCATCCATGGTTTGTGAAATGAACACACATGCAATGACTCTAGTGCTAGTTTCATGAAAAGAACATACATGCAATGACTCTAGTGGATCTATATGTGGTTTTTGAAAAGAACACACATGCAATGACATTGGTGGATCCATATGTGGTTCATGAAAAGAACACACACGCAATGACTCTGGTGGATCCATATGTGGTATGTGAAAAGAACACACCTGCAATGACATTGGTTGATCGTTATGGTTTGTGGAAAAGAACATACATGCAATCACTCTAGTGGATCCATATGTGGTTTGTGAAAAGAACACACATGCAATGACATTGGTTGATCCATATGTAGTTTGTGACAAGAACATAAATGCAATGACTCTAGTGGATCCATATGTGGTTTGTGAAAAGAACACATATGCAATGACTCTAGTGCTGGTTTAGGATAAGAAAACACATGCAATGACTCTAGTGGATCCATATGTGGTTAATGGAAAGAACAGACTTGCAATTACTCTAGTGGATCCATATGTGGTTCATGAAACTAACACACATGCAATGACATTGGTGGATCAATGTGTTTTATGAAAAGAACATACATGCAATGACTCTGGTGGATCTATATGTGGTTTGTGAAAAGAACACACAACATGCAATGACTCTGGTGGATCTATATGTGGTTTGTGAAAAGAACACACATGCAATGACTCTATTGCTGGTTTATGAAAACAACATAAATGCAATGACTCTAGTGGATACGTATGTGGTTCCTGAAAACAACACACATGCAATGACTCTGGTGGATCCATATGTGGTTTGTCAAAAGAACACACATGCAATGACTCTAGTGCTAGTTCCATGAAATGAACACACATGCAATGAATCTAGTGCTAGTTTCATGAAAAGAACACACATGCAATGACTCTAGGTGTGGTTCATGAAAACAACACACATGCAATGACTCGTGCTGGTTTATGAAAAGAACACACATGCAATGACTCTTGTGGATCAATATGTGGTTCATGAAAAGAACACACATGAAATGACTGGTGGATCCATGTGGTTTGTGGAAAATAACATACATGCAATGAATCTAGTGGATCCATATGTGGTTTGTGAAAAGAACACACATGCAATGACATTGGTTGATCCATATGTGGTTTGTGAAAAGAACATACATGCAATGACTCTGGTGAATCCATATGTGGTTTGTGAAAATAACACACATGCAATGACTCTCGTGGATCCATATGTGGTTTGTGAAAAGAGCACACATGCAATGACTCTAGTGCTAGTTTCGTAAAAAGAACACACATCCAATGAATCTAGCCGTGGTTCATGAAAAGAAAACACATGCAATGACTCTAATGTTGGTTTAGGATAAGAACACACATGCAATGAATCTAGTGGATCAATATGTGGTTCATGAAAAGAACACACATGCAATGACATTGGGTGATCCATGTGTTTTATGAAAAGAACATACATGCAATGACTCTGGTGGATCCACATGTGGTTTGTGAAAAAAAAACACATGCAATGGCTCTAGTGTTGGTTTTGGATAAGAACACACATGCAATGACTCTAGTGGATCCATATGTGGTTAATGGAAAGAACAGACATGTAATGACTCTAGTGGATCCATATGTGGTTCATGAAAAGAACACACATGCAATGACATTGGTGGATCCATGTGTTTTATGAAAAGAACATACAAGCAATGACTCTCGTGGATCCATATGTGGTTTGTGAAATGAACACACATGCAATGACATTGGTTGATCCATGTGATTTGTGGAAAAGAACATACATGCAATGACTCTAGTGCTAGTTTCATGAAATGAACACACATGCAATGACTCTAGCGCTAGTTTAATGAAAAGAACACACATGCAATGACTCTTGGTGTGGTTCATGAAAAGAACACACATGCAATGACTTGTGCTGGTTTATGAAAAGAACACACATGCAATGACTCTGGTGGATCCATATGTGGTTCATGAAATGAACACACATGAAATGACTGGTGGATCCATGTGGTTTGTGGAAAAGAACATACATGCAATGACTCTAGTGGATCCATGTGTGGTTTGTGAAAAGAACACACATGCAATGACATTGGTTGATCCATATGTGGTTTGTGAAATGAGCATACATGCAATGACTCTGGTGGATCCATATGTGGTTTGTGAAAATAACACACACGCAATGACTCTCGTGGATCCATATGTGGTTTGTGAAAAGAGCACACATGCAATGACTCTAGTGCTTGTTTCGTAAAAAGAACACACATCCGATGAATCTAGCCGTGGTTCATGAAAAGAACACACATGCAATGACTGTAGTGTTGGTTCAGGATAAGAACACACATGCAATGAATCTAGTGGATCAATATGTGGTTCATGAAAAGAACACACATGCAATGACATTGGGTGATCCATGCGTTTTATGAAAAGAACATACATGCAATCACTCTGGTGGATCCACATGTGGTTTGTGAAAAAAACACACATGAATGGCTCTAGTGTTGGTTTAGGATAAGAACACACATGCAATGACTCTAGTGGATCCATATGTGGTTAATGGAAAGAACACACATGCAATGACTCTAGTGGATCCATATGTGGTTCATGAAAAGAACACACATGCAATGACATTGGTGGATCCATGTATTTTATGAAAAAAAAACATACATGCAATGACTCTAGTGGATTCATATGTGGTTTGTGAAAAGAACACACATGCAATGACTCTAGTGATGGTTTATGAAAAAAACACATGCAATGACTGTAGTGGATCCATATGTGGTTCATGAAAAGAACACAAATGCGATGACTCTGGTGGATCCATATGTGCTTTGTGAAAAGAACACATGCAATGACTGTAGTGTTAGTTTCATAAAAAGAACACACATGCAATGACTCTAGCGATGGTTCATGAAAAGAACACACATGCAATGACTCTAATGCTGGTTTAGGATAAGAACACACATGCAATGAATCTAGTGGATCCATATGTGGTTCATGAAAAGAACACACATGCAATGACATTAGCGGATCCGTGGTGGTTTATGAAAAGGACACATGCAATGACTCTGGTGGATCCATATGTGGTTTGTGAAAAGAACACACATGCAATGACTCTAGTGCTGGTTTATGAAAACAACATAAATGCAATGACTCTAGTGGATCCATATGTGGTTCATGAAAACAACACACATGCAATGACTCTGGTGGATCCATATGTGGTTTGTGAAAACAACACACATGCAATGACTCTAGTGCTAGTTTCATGAAATGAACACACATGCAATGACTCTAGTGCTAGTTTCATGAAAAGAACACACATGCAATAACTCTAGGTGTGGTTCATGAAATGAACACACATGCAATGACTCGTGCTGGTTTATGAAAAGAACACACATGCAATGACTCGTGTGGATCGATATGTGGTTCATGAAAAGAACACACATGAAATGGCTGGTGGATCCATGTGGTTTGTGGAAAAGAACATACATGCAATGACTCTAGTGGATCCATATGTGGTTTGTGAAAAGAACACACATGCAATGACATTGGTTGATCCATATGTGGTTTGTGAAATGAGCATACATGCAATGACTCTGGTGGATCCATATGTGGTTTGTGAAAATAACACACACGCAATGACTCTCGTGGATCCATATGTGGTTTGTGAAAAGAGCACACATGCAATGACTCTAGTGCTTGTTTCGTAAAAAGAACACACATCCGATGAATCTAGCCGTGGTTCATGAAAAGAACACACATGCAATGACTGTAGTGTTGGTTCAGGATAAGAACACACATGCAATGAATCTAGTGGATCAATATGTGGTTCATGAAAAGAACACACATGCAATGACATTGGGTGATCCATGCGTTTTATGAAAAGAACATACATGCAATCACTCTGGTGGATCCACATGTGGTTTGTGAAAAAAACACACATGCAATGGCTCTAGTGTTGGTTTAGGATAAGAACACACATGCAATGACTCTAGTGGATCCATATGTGGTTAATGGAAAGAACACACATGCAATGACTCTAGTGGATCCATATGTGGTTCATGAAAAGAACACACATGCAATGACATTGGTGGATCCATGTATTTTATGAAAAAAAAACATACATGCAATGACTCTAGTGGATTCATATGTGGTTTGTGAAAAGAACACACATGCAATGACTCTAGTGATGGTTTATGAAAAAAACACATGCAATGACTGTAGTGGATCCATATGTGGTTCATGAAAAGAACACAAATGCGATGACTCTGGTGGATCCATATGTGCTTTGTGAAAAGAACGCACATGCAATGACTGTAGTGTTAGTTTCATAAAAAGAACACACATGCAATGACTCTAGCGATGGTTCATGAAAAGAACACACATGCAATGACTCTAATGCTGGTTTAGGATAAGAACACACATGCAATGAATCTAGTGGATCCATATGTGGTTCATGAAAAGAACACACATGCAATGACATTAGCGGATCCAGGTGGTGGTTTATGAAAAGGACACACATGCAATGACTCTGGTGGATCCATATGTGGTTTGTGAAAAGAACACACATGCAATGACTCTAGTGCTGGTTTATGAAAACAACATAAATGCAATGACTCTAGTGGATCCATATGTGGTTCATGAAAACAACACACATGCAATGACTCTGGTGGATCCATATGTGGTTTGTGAAAACAACACACATGCAATGACTCTAGTGCTAGTTTCATGAAATGAACACACATGCAATGACTCTAGTGCTAGTTTCATGAAAAGAACACACATGCAATAACTCTAGGTGTGGTTCATGAAAAGAACACACATGCAATGACTCGTGCTGGTTTATGAAAAGAACACACATGCAATGACTCGTGTGGATCGATATGTGGTTCATGAAAAGAACACACATGAAATGGCTGGTGGATCCATGTGGTTTGTGGAAAAGAACATACATGCAATGACTCTAGTGGATCCATATGTGGTTTGTGAAAAGAACACACATGCAATGACATTGGTTGATCCATATGTGGTTTGTGAAAAGAACATACATGCAATGACTCTGGTGGATCCATATGTGGTTTGTGAAAATAACACACATGCAATGACTCTGGTGGATCCATATGTGGTTTGTGAAAAGGGCACACATGTAATGACTCTAGTGCTAGTTTCGTAAAAAGAACACACATCCAATGAATCTAGCCGTGGTTCATGAAAAGAAAACACATGCAATGACTCTAATGTTGGTTCAGGATAAGAACACACATGCAATGAATCTAGTGGATCAATATGTGGTTCATGAAAAGAACACACATGCAATGACATTGGGTGATCCATGTGTTTTATGAAAAGAACATACATGCAATGTCTCTGGTGGATCCACATGTGGTTTGTGAAAAAAAACACATGCAATGGATCTAGTGTTGGTTTAGGATAAGAACACACATGCAATGACTCTAGTGGATCCATATGTGGTTAATGGAAAGAACAGACATGCAATGACTCTAGTGGATCCATATGTTGTTCATGAAAAGAACACACATGCAATGCCATTGGTGGATCCATGTGTTTTATGAAAAGAACATACAAGCAATGACTCTAGTGGATCCATATGTGGTTTGTGAAAATAACACACATGCAATGACTCTAGTGATGGTTTATGAAAAAAACACATGCAATGACTGTAGTGGATCCATATGTGGTTCATGAAAAGAACACACATGCGATGACTCTGGTGGATCCATATGTGCTTTGTGAAAAGAACGCACATGCAATGACTTTAGTGTTAGTTTCATGAAAAGAACACACATGCAATGACTCTAGCTATGGTTCATGAAAAGAACACACATGCAATGACTCTAGTGCTGGTTTAGGATAAGAACACACATGCAATGAATCTAGTGGATCCATATGTGGTTCATGAAAAGAACACACATGCAATGACATTAGCGGATCCAGGTGGTGGTTTATGAAAAGGACACACATGCAATGACTCTGGTGGATCCATATGTGGTTTGTGAAAAGAACACACATGCAATGACTCTAGTGCTGGTTTATGAAAACAACATAAATGCAATGACTCTAGTGGATCCATATGTGGTTCATGAAAACAACACACATGTAATGACTCTGGTGGATCCATATGTGGTTTGTGAAAAGAACACACATGCAATGACTCTAGTGCTAGTTTCATGAAATGAACACACATGCAATGACTCTAGTGCTAGTTTCATGAAAAGAACACACATGCAATAACTCTAGGTGTGGTTCATGAAAAGAACACACATGCAATGACTCGTGCTGGTTTATGAAAAGAACACACATGCAATGACTCGTGTGGATCGATATGTGGTTCATGAAAAGAACACACATGAAATGGCTGGTGGATCCATGTGGTTTGTGGAAAAGAACATACATGCAATGACTCTAGTGGATCCATATGTGGTTTGTGAAAAGAACACACATGCAATGACATTGGTTGATCCATATGTGGTTTGTGAAAAGAACATACATGCAATGACTCTGGTGGATCCATATGTGGTTTGTGAAAATAACACACATGCAATGACTCTGGTGGATCCATATGTGGTTTGTGAAAAGGTCACACATGTAATGACTCTAGTGCTAGAAAGAACACACATCCAATGAATCTAGCCGTGGTTCATGAAAAGAAAACACATGCAATGACTCTAATGTTGGTTCAGGATAAGAACACACATGCAATGAATCTGGTGGATCAATATGTGGTTCATGAAAAGAACACACATGCAATGACATTGGGTGATCCATGCGTTTTATGAAAAGAACATACATGCAATGACTCTGGTGGATCCACATGTGGTTTGTGAAAAAAACACATGCAATGGCTCTAGTGTTGGTTTAGGATAAGAACACACATGCAATGACTCTAGTGGATCCATATGTGGTTAATGGAAAGAACAGACATGCAATGACTCTAGTGGATCCATATGTGGTTTGTGAAAAGAACACACATGCAATGACTCTAGTGATGGTTTATGAAAAAAACACATGCAATGACTGTAGTGTAGCCATATGTTGTTCATGAAAAGAACACACATGCGATGACTCTGGTGGATCCATATGTGCTTTGTGAAAATAACGCACATGCAATGACTGTAGTGCTAGTTTCATGAAAAGAACACACATGCAATGACTCTAGCTGTGGTTCATGAAAAGAACACGCATGCAATAACTCTAGTGCTAGTTTAGGATAAGAACACACATGCAATGAATCTAGTGGATCCATATGTGGTTCATGAAAAGAACACACATGCAATGACATTAGCGGATCCAGGTGGTGGTTTATGAAAAGGACACACATGCAATGACTCTGGTGGATCCATATGTGGTTTGTGAAAACAACACACATACATTGACTCTAGTGCTGGTTTATGAAAACAGAATAAATGCAATGACTCTAGTGGATCCATATGTGGTTCATGAAAACAACACACATGCAATGACTCTGGTGGATCCATATGTGGTTTGTCAAAAGAACACACATGCAATAACTCTAGTGCTAGTATAATGAAATGAACTCACATGCAATGACTCTAGTGCTAGTTTCATTAAAAGAACAGACATGCAATAACTCTATGTGTGGTTCATGGAAAGAACACACATGCAATGACTCATGCTGGTTGATGAAAAGAACACACATGCAATGACTCTAGTGGATCGATATGTGGTTCATGAAAAGAACACACATGAAATGATTGGTGGATCCATGTGGTTTGTGGAAAAGAACATACATGCAATGACTCTAGTGGATCCATATGTGGTTTGTGAAAAGAACACACATGCAATGACATTGGTTTATCGATATGTGCTTTGTGAAAAGAACATACATGCAATGACTCTGGTGGATCCATATGTGTATTGTGAAAATAACACACATGCAATGACTCTGGTAGATCCATATGTGGTTTGTGAGAAGAGCACACATGCAATGACTCTAGTGCTAGTGTCGTAAAAAGAACACACATCCAATGAATCTAGCCGTGGTTCATGAAAAGAACACACATGCAATGACTCTAGTGTTGGTTCAGGATAAGAACACACATGCAATGAATCTAGTGGATCAATATGTGGTTAATGAAAAGAACACAGATGCAATGACATTGGGTGATCGATGTGTTTTATGAAAAGAACATACATGCAATGACTCTGGTGGATCCACATGTGGTTTGTGAAAAAAAACACATGCAATGACTCTAGTGTTGGTTTAGGATAAGAACACACATGCAATTACTCTAGTGGATCCATATGTGGTTAAAGAAAAGAACAGACATGCAATGACTCTAGTGATGGTTTATGAAAAAAACAGACATGCATTGACTGTAGTGGATCCATATGTGGTTCATTAAAAGAACACACATGCGATGACTCTGGTGGATCCATATGTGTTTTGTGGAAAGAACGCACATGCAATGACTGTAGTGTTAGTTTCATGAAAAGAACACACATGCAATGACTCTAACTGTGGTTCATGAAAAGAACACACGTGCAATGACTCTAGTGCTGGTTTAGGATAAGAACACACATGCAATGAATCTAGTGGATCCGTATGTGGTTCATGAAAAGAACACACATGCAATGACATTGGCGGATCCAGGTGGTGGTTTATGAAAAGGACGCACATGCAATGACTCTGGTGGATCCATATGTGGTTTGTGAAAAGAACACACATGCAATGACTCTAGTGCTGGTTTATGAAAAGAACATACATGCAACGATACTAGAGGATCCATATGTGGTTCGTGAAAAGAACACATATGAAATGACTCTGGTGGATCCATATGTGGTTTATGAAATGAACACACATGCAATGACTCTAGTGCTAGTTTCATGAAATGAACACACATGCAATGACTCTAGTACTAGTTTCATGAAAAGAACACACATGCAATAACTCTAGGTGTGGTTCATGAAAAGAACACACATGCAATGACTCGTGTTGGTTTATGAAAAGAACACACATGCAATGACTCGTGTGGATCGATATGTGGTTCATGAAAAGAACACACATGAAATGGCTGGTGGATCCATGTGGTTTGTGGAAAAGAACATACATGCAATGACTCTAGTGGATCCATATGTGGTTTGTGAAAAGAACACACATGCAATAACAATGGTTGATCCATATGTGGTTTGTGAAAAGAACATACATGCAATGACTCTGGTGGATCCATATGTGGTTTGTGAAAATAACACACATGCAATGACTCTGGTGGATCCATATGTGGTTTGTGAAAAGGGCACACATGTAATGACTCTAGTGCTAGTTTCGTAAAAAGAACACACATCCAATGAATCTAGCCGTGGTTCATGAAAAGAAAACACATGAATGACTCTAATGTTGGTTCAGGATAAGAACACACATGCAATGAATCTAGTGGATCAATATGTGGTTAATGAAAAGAACACAGATGCAATGACATTGGGTGATCCATGTGTTTTATGAAAAGAACATACATGCAATGACTCTGGTGGATCCACATGTGGTTTGTGAAAAAAAAAGACATGCAATGACTCTAGTGTTGGTTTAGGATAAGAAGACACATGCAATTACTCTAGTGGATCCATATGTGGTTAATGAAAAGAACAGACATGCAATGACTCTAGTGATGGTTTATGAAAAAACAGACATGCATTGACTGTAGTGGATCCATATGTGGTTCTTAAAAGAACACACATGCGATGACTCTGGTGGATCCATATGTGTTTTGTGGAAAGAACGCACATGCAATGACTGTAGTGTTAGTTTCATGAAAAGAACACACATGCAATGACTTTAACTATGGTTCATGAAAAGAACACACGTGCAATGACTCTAGTGCTGGGTTAGGATAAGAACACACATGCAATGAATCTAGTGGATCCATATGTGGTTCATGAAAAGAACACACATGCAATGACATTGGCGGATCCAGGTGGTGGTTTATGAAAAGGACGCACATGCAATGACTCTGGTGGATCAATATGTGGTTTGTGAAAAGAACACACATGCAATGACTCTAGTGCTGGTTTATGAAAAGAACATACATGCAACGATACTAGAGGATCCATATGTGGTTCGTGAAAAGAACACACATGAAATGACTCTGGTGGATCCATATGTGGTTTATGAAATGAACACACATGCAATGACTCTAGTGCTAGTTTCATGAAATGAACACACATGCAATGACTCTAGTGCTAGTTTCATGAAAAGAACACACATGCAATAACTCTAGGTGTGGTTCATGAAAAGAACACACATGCAATGACTCGTGCTGGTTTATGAAAAGAACAAACATGCAATGACTCGTGTGGATCGATATGTGGTTCATGAAAAGAACACACATGAAATGGCTGGTGGATCCATGTGGTTTGTGGAAAAGAACATACATGCAATGACTCTAGTGGATCCATATGTGGTTTGTGAAAAGAACACACATGCAATGACATTGGTTGATCCATATGTGGTTTGTGAAAAGAACATACATGCAATGACTCTGGTGGATCCATATGTCGTTTGTGAAAATAACACACATGCAATGACTCTGGTGGATCCATATGTGGTTTGTGAAAAGGGCACATATGTAATGACTCTAGTGCTAGTTTCATAAAAAGAACACACATCCAATGAATCTAGCCGTGGTTCATGAAAAGAAAACACATGCAATGACTCTAATGTTGGTTCAGGATAAGAACACACATGCAATGAATCTAGTGGATCAATATGTGGTTCATGAAAAGATCACACATGCAATGACATTGGGTGATCCATGTGTTTTATGAAAAGAACATATATGCAATGACTCTGGTGGATCCACATGTGGTTTGTGAAAAAATCACATGCAATGGCTCTAGTGTTGGTTTAGGATAAGAACACACATGCAATGACTCTAGTGGATCCATATGTGGTTAATGGAAAGAACAGACATGCAATGACTCTAGTGGATCCATATGTGGTTCATGAAAATAACACACATTCAATGACATTGGTGGATCCATGTGTTTTATGAAAAGAACATACAAGCAATGACTCTCGTGGATCCATATGTGGTTTGTGAAAAGAACACACATGCAATGACTCTAGTGATGGTTTATGAAAAAAACACATGCAATGACTGTAGTGGAGCCATGTGTTGTTCATGAAAAGAACACACATGCGATGACTCTGGTGGATCCATATGTGCTTTGTGAAAATAACGCACATGCAATCACTGTAGTTCTAGTTTCATGAAAAGAACACACTTGCAATGACTCTAGCTGTGGTTCATGAAAAGAACATGCATGCAATAACTCTAGTGCTAGTTTAGGATAAGAACACACATGCAATGAATCTAGTGGATCCATATGTGGTTCATGAAAAGAACACACATGCAATGACATTAGCGGATCCAGGTGGTGGTTTATGAAAAGGACACACATGCAATGACTCTGGTGGATCCATATGTGGTTTGTGAAAAGAACACACATGCAATGACTCTAGTGCTGGTTTATGAAAAGAACATACATGCAACGATACTAGAGGATCCATATGTGGTTTGTGAAAACAACACACATACATTGACTCTAGTGCTGGTTTATGAAAACAAGATAAATGCAATGACTCTAGTGGATCCATATGTGGTTCATGAAAACAGCACACATGCAATGACTCTGGTGGATCCATATGTGGTTTGTCAAAAGAACATACATGCAATGACTCTAGTGCTAGTATCATGAAATGAACACACATGCAATAACTCTAGTGCTAGTTTCATGAAAAGAACAGACATGCAATAACTCTAGGTGTGGTTCATGGAAAGAACACACATGCAATGACTCATGCTGGTTTATGAAAAGAACACACATGCAATGACTCTGGTGGATCGATATGTGGTTCATGAAAAGAACACACATGAAATGACTGGTGGATCCATGTGGTTTGTGGAAAATAACATACATGAAATGACTCTAGTGGATCCATATGTGGTTTGTGAAAAGAACACACATGCAATGACATTGGTTTATCAATATGTGGTTTGTGAAAAGAACATACATGCAATGACTTTGGTGGATCCATATCTGGTTTGTGAAAATAACACACATGCAATGACTCTGGTAGATCCATATGTTGTTTGTGAAAAGAGCACACATGCAATGACTCTAGTGCTAGTGTCGTAAAAAGTACACACATCCAATGAATCTAGCCGTGGTTCATGAAAAGAACACACATGCAATGACTCTAGTGTTGGTTCAGGATAAGAACACACATGCAATGAATCTAGTGGATCAATATGTGGTTAATGAAAAGAACACAGAGGCAATGACATTGGGTGATCCATGTGTTTTATGAAAAGAACATACATGCAATGACTCTGGTGGATCCACATGTGGTTTGTGAAAAAAAACACATGCAATGACTCTAGTGTTGGTTTAGGATAAGAACACACATGCAATTACTCTAGTGGATCCATATGTGGTTAATGGAAAGAATAGACATGCAATGACTCTAGTGTATCCATATGAGGTTCATGAAGAGAACACACATGCAATGACACTGGTGGATCCATGTGTTTTATGAAAAGAACATACAAGCAATGACTCTAGTGGATCCATATGTGGTTTGTGAAAAGAACACACATGCAATGACTCTACTGATGGTTTATGAAAAAACAGACATGCAATGACTGTAGTGGATCCATATGTGGTTCATTAAAAGAACACACATGCGATGAATCTGGTGGATCCATATGTGTTTTGTGGAAAGAACGCACATGCAATGACTGTAGTGCTAGTTTCATGAAAAGAACACACATGCAATGACTCTACCTGTGGTTCATGAAAAGAACACACATGCAATGACTCTAGTGCTGGTTTAGGATAAGAACACACATGCAATGAATCTAGTGGATCCATATGTGGTTCATGAAAAGAACACACATGCAATGACATTGGCGGATCCAGGTGGTGGTTTATGAAAAGGACGCACATGCAATGACTCTGGTGGATCAATATGTGGTTTGTGAAAAGAACACACATGCAATGACTCTAGTGCTGGTTTATGAAAAGAACATACATGCAACGATACTAGAGGATCCATATGTGGTTCGTGAAAAGAACACACATGAAATGACTCTGGTGGATCCATATGTGGTTTATGAAATGAACACACATGCAATGACTCTAGTGCTAGTTTCATGAAATGAACACACATGCAATGACTCTAGTGCTAGTTTCATGAAAAGAACACACATGCAATAACTCTAGGTGTGGTTCATGAAAATAACACACATGCAATGACTCGTGCTGGTTTATGAAAAGAACACACATGCAATGACTCGTGTGGATCGATATGTGGTTCATGAAAAGAACACACATGAAATGGCTGGTGGATCCATGTGGTTTGTGGAAAAGAACATACATGCAATGACTCTAGTGGATCCATATGTGGTTTGTGAAAAGAACACACATGCAATGACATTGGTTGATCCATATGTGGTTTGTGAAAAGAACATACATGCAATGACTCTGGTGGATCCATATGTGGTTTGTGAAAATAACACACATGCAATGACTCTGGTGGATCCATATGTGGTTTGTGAAAAGGGCACATATGTAATGACTCTAGTGCTAGTTTCGTAAAAAGAACACACATCCAATGAATCTAGTCGTGGTTCATGAAAAGAAAACACATGCAATGACTCTAATGTTGGTTCAGGATAAGAACACACATGCAATGAATCTAGTGGATCAATATGTGGTTCATGAAAATATCACACATGCAATGACATTGGGTGATCCATGTGTTTTATGAAAAGAACATATATGCAATGACTCTGGTGGATCCACATGTGGTTTGTGAAAAAAACACATGCAATGGCTCTAGTGTTGGTTTAGGATAAGAACACACATGCGATGACTCTAGTGGATCCATATGTGGTTAATGGAAAGAACAGACATGCAATGACTCTAGTGGATCCATATGTGGTTCATGAAAATAACACACATTCAATGACATTGGTGGATCCATGTGTTTTATGAAAAGAACATACAAGCAATGACTCTCGTGGATCCATATGTGGTTTGTGAAAAGAACACACATGCAATGACTCTAGTGATGGTTTATGAAAAAAACACATGCAATGATCAGAGGGAGCCATGTGTTGTTCATGAAAAGAACACACATGCGACTCGTGGATCCATATGTGCTTTGTGAAAATAACGCACATGCAATCACTGTAGTTCTAGTTTCATGAAAAGAACACACTTGCAATGACTCTAGCTGTGGTTCATGAAAAGAACATGCATGCAATAACTCTAGTGCTAGTTTAGGATAAGAACACACATGCAATGAATCTAGTGGATCCATATGTGGTTCATGAAAAGAACACACATGCAATGACATTAGCGGATCCAGGTGGTGGTTTATGAAAAGGACACACATGCAATGACTCTGGTGGATCCATATGTGGTTTGTGAAAAGAACACACATGCAATGACTCTAGTGCTGGTTTATGAAAAGAACATACATGCAACGATACTAGAGGATCCATATGTGGTTTGTGAAAACAACACACATACATTGACTCTAGTGCTGGTTTATGAAAACAAGATAAATGCAATGACTCTAGTGGATCCATATGTGGTTCATGAAAACAGCACACATGCAATGACTCTGGTGGATCCATATGTGGTTTGTCAAAAGAACATACATGCAATGACTCTAGTGCTAGTATCATGAAATGAACACACATGCAATAACTCTAGTGCTAGTTTCATGAAAAGAACAGACATGCGATAACTCTAGGTGTGGTTCATGGAAAGAACACACATGCAATGACTCATGCTGGTTTATGAAAAGAACACACATGCAATGACTCTGGTGGATCGATATGTGGTTCATGAAAAGAACACACATGAAATGACTGGTGGATCCATGTGGTTTGTGGAAAATAACATACATGAAATGACTCTAGTGGATCCATATGTGGTTTGTGAAAAGAACACACATGCAATGACATTGGTTTATCAATATGTGGTTTGTGAAAAGAACATACATGCAATGACTCTGGTGGATCCATATCTGGTTTGTGAAAATAACACACATGCAATGACTCTGGTAGATCCATATGTTGTTTGTGAAAAGAGCACACATGCAATGACTCTAGTGCTAGTGTCGTAAAAAGTACACACATCCAATGAATCTAGCCGTGGTTCATGAAAAGAACACACATGCAATGACTCTAGTGTTGGTTCAGGATAAGAACACACATGCAATGAATCTAGTGGATCAATATGTGGTTAATGAAAAGAACACAGAGGCAATGACATTGGGTGATCCATGTGTTTTATGAAAAGAACATACATGCAATGACTCTGGGGGATCCACATGTGGTTTGTGAAAAAAAACACATGCAATGACTCTAGTGTTGGTTTAGGATAAGAACACACATGCAATTACTCTAGTGGATCCATATGTGGTTAATGGAAAGAATAGACATGCAATGACTCTAGTGGATCCATATGAGGTTCATGAAGAGAACACACATGCAATGACACTGGTGGATCCATGTGTTTTATGAAAAGAACATACAAGCAATGACTCTAGTGGATCCATATGTGGTTTGTGAAAAGAACACACATGCAATGACTCTACTGATGGTTTAAGAAAAAAACAGACATGCAATGACTGTAGTGGATCCATATGTGGTTCATTAAAAGAACACACATGCGATGAATCTGGTGGATCCATATGTGTTTTGTGGAAAGAACGCACATGCAATGACTGTAGTGCTAGTTTCATGAAAAGAACACACATGCAATGACTCTACCTGTGGTTCATGAAAAGAACACACATGCAATGACTCTAGTGCTGGTTTAGGATAAGAACACACATGCAATGAATCTAGTGGATCCATATGTGGTTCATGAAAAGAACATACATGCAATGACATTGGCGGATCCATGTGGTGGTTTATGAAAAGGACGCACATGCAATGACTCTGGTGGATCCATATGTGGTTTGTGAAAAGAACACACATGCAATGACTCTAGTGCTGGTTTATGAAAAGAACGTACATGCAACGATACTAGAGGATCCATATGTGGTTCGTGAAAAGAACACACATGAAATGACTCTGGTGGATCCATATGTGGTTTATGAAATGAACACACATGCAATGATATTGGTTGATCCATGTGGTTTGTGGAAAAGAACATACATGCAATGACTCTAGTGGATCCATATGTGGTTTGTGAAAAGAACACACATGCAATGACATTGGTGGATCCATATGTGGATCATGAAAAGAACACACACGCAATGACTCTGGTGGATCCATATGTGGTTTGTGAAAAGAACACACATGTAATGACACTACAACATAACCAGGCCTACAGCTACAGATAGCTCGCAACGCTGCTAACATACGTATCTACAGTCCAACTCCCCACGTCCCCACGCCCTAAAATCTTTTTATATAACCAACTAAAAGAAAATAGTTTTGTGTAACCCGTCGCTCACCTTCGCATCACCAACCCAAAGTCACGATCCCCATTCCCCCGCGAGTCAACCTTAACCCTAGCAGCCGCGCATCGCAATCGAAAGCGCCGCCACGAATCAACCCGGCGAACAGCCGATTCACCTATCTTCCTATCCGGGCTCTAGTTTCCCTCCTCTACCTCTGATCCTCTGGAACTTAGATCGAACCATGGGAGACTTTCGGTGGCACCTCCGAGTCCGGCAGGCAAGCTGCGCCCTTGGCAATCTCCCAAGATCCAGGCTGTACAAGCCATGGTGAACTGGCTTCCAGCTGCACCATTACATCGTGATCTTCACCCATACGGTCGTGTAGGTTTGGTGAATTCCTTTTTGTCTCTTACTTTTAGCTACGCACCAAGCAATGGTATTGCGTATTTATCCTGGGCTTCTTTGGTATGCCCGCCACCACTAGTAAGTGATATAATTTGTACTCATAGTAATTTGTGATATCTGGTAGTGGAAGTCAATCTCTTTTTTTTCACATTGACTTTGGTTATTTGCATTGGTAGTACACTTGATTGTTCAAAATATCGAGACCAATGGACACTTCGTTATATATGTAGTCTGTTAATACCTGAACTGAGTGATTGCCAGTACGTGCTACTCTAACAAACTGCACAATAATACTATTTTCATCTATTTGTCAGTAAATAGGTTCCACCGCCAGAGCCTGAGCCTGCTGCTGGATCCGGAGAGTCCATCGTGGCATCTACCACCGGTGCTGCCCATCCCCGCTCGCTGTCAACAGTTATGCATTGTTTCCCCTTGTGGTCTGAAATAAGTCAAGATCTTCTAAATCTTTTAGTAGGCCAGCATCCTAAGTTCTCTTCCTCAGGTAGCCTGCTTCCTTATTACGAGTTTAATTGCCTCGATTGTTATTATTCTATTCATATAATAATCATGAGGAGCAATCTGTTTTTACGGTAAAATAATTATGTTTACTTATGTTGATTGATTTCTTTCAGGTGGATCTACCTTTCTAATTGTGGAACAATTCGAACAATAAATTTCTCGGTCTTGCACTTAATGTATATTCAGCCAATGCATAAAAATGAGCCGGCAAAAGAATAGTCCGTACCTTGCCAGTGTAGCTTATTTGTCTTCAGCCACTTTATTTATCCAGATAGCTCTCTACCTATTCTACATATGAGCGTATGTTAAGATACATACTATTTTAAGTGTTGTTGTGTCTAGTGTATTTCATTCAGATATGGACTTCCTAAGTATACATACTTTAAATATATAATTTTAACTTCAAACATAACATTGTGTCAAAACTCTTAATTCAGCCAACTATTCCTCTGATTCATTCTGCTGACCTTGGCATTGCTCAATGTTTAGCATAAATATCCAATAGTTGCACACATGATCTTCAAGATGTGACTTTTGGTGCCCGAGTCAGTAGTTATTTTAATTTAGGTTGCTTTGTGCTAGCTGCTACTCTAAACAGATTTTAATCATCGAACTTCAATATTTAATTTTGGTAGCAAACAAACATGTAGAGTGGTGCTTTTCATCATGAAAATATCGTCTTTTCCAGATATATGCACTTTTGACATTCTCTCATGCTGAGTAGCACTACGAGTATGTAGTAGGATTCAAATGACCCTACCCACTGTTTTTTCCACATTGATTCTAAATTTCGAGCTTCGTTTTTTGCAGGCCCAGAACGTCAGCAAGGACTGCGATATTCGGATATAGGCTCTACACATCGGAAGATAGAACATTAGAAGGAATATGTATCTATATAGGATTAGTTAGAATGCCATATTTTGATGAAATATTGTAAGATCATACGCAAAAGAGAACTTTCATGTATGATGTGATTTCAAAATCAACATTCAATTGTTTTTATGCAATGTATTCATATTCTCAGATTTGTGTCTGTTTTCTTACGTACCTTATGAAGCGTGTATACTCCTACTGACCCAAAATATACCACCCTCTTTGAAGCCATCAAGCCACTCTGCCTTGAAATAATATTTATTTAAAAATAAAATTATTCAATCTATATATGTTATGTTCCAACGGATACAAGTGTAGCTCAATATCTGTTGGCACTTTGCAACGCTCTACCCATTGGTTACCAACGCCTCCGTATGTGTTGCATTATACCCTTGCAACGCCCAAAAACGCAACGCATACTAAATCCGTTGGTATGGGTACCAGCAACGCCTATATGGATGTTTAGATACACATTCATGCGTTGCTGTAGGGGGGGTCCTGTTGTAGTGTGATTTTGGTTGATCCATGTGGTTTGTGGAAAAGAACATACATGCAATGACTCTAGTGGATCCATATGTGGTTTGTGAAAAGAACACACATGCAATGACATTGGTTGATCCATATGTAATTTGTGACCAGACCATATATGCAATGACTCTATTGGATCCATATGTGGTTTGTGAAAAGAACACACATGCAATGACTCTAGTGCTGGTTTAGGATAAAAACACACATGCAATGACTCTAGTGGATCCATATGTGGTTAATGGAAAGAACAGACATGCAATGACTCTAGTGGATCCATATGTGGTTCATGAAAATAACACACATTCAATGACATTGGTGGATCAATGTGTTTTATGAAAAGAACATACATGCAATGACTCAGGTGGATCTATATGTGGTTTGTGAAAAGAACACACATGCAATGAATCTAGTGTTGGTTTATGAAAACAACATAAATGCAATGACTCTAGTGGATCCATATGTGGTTCATGAAAACAACACACATGCAGTGACTCTGGTGGATCCATATGTGGTTTGTGAAAAGAACACACATGCAATGACTCTAGTGCTAGTTTCATGAAATGAACACACATGCAATGACTCTAGTGCTAGTTTCATGAAAAGAACACACATGCAATGACTCTAGGTGTGGTTCATGAAAAGAACACACATGCAATGACTCTAGTGCTGGTTTATGAAAAGAACACACATGGAATGACTCTGGTGGATCCATATGTGGTTGATGAAAAGAACACACATGAAATGACTAGTGGATCCATGTGGTTTGTGGAAAAGAACATACATGCAATGACTCTAGTGGATCCATATATGGTTTGTGGAAAGAACACACATGCAATGACATTGGTTGATCCATATGTGGTTTGTGAAAAGAACATACATGCAATGACTCTGGTGGATCCATTTGTGGTTTGTGCAAATAACACACATGTAATGACTCTGGTGGATCCATATGTGGTTTGTGAAAAGAGCACACATGCAATGACTCTAGTGCTAGTTTCGTAAAAAAGAACACACATCCAATGAATCTAGCCATGGTTCATGAAAAGAACACACATGCAATGACTCAAGTGTTGGTTCAGGATAAGAACATACATGCAGTGAATCTAGTGGATCAATATGTGGTTCATGAAAAGAACACACATGCAATGACATTGGGTGATCCATGCGTTTTATGAAAAGAACATACATGCAATGACTCTGGTGGATCCACATGTGGTTTGTGAAAAAACACACATGTAATGATTCTAGTGTTGGTTTAGGATAAGAATACACATGCAATGACTCTAGTGGATCCATATGTGGTTAATGGAAAGAACAGACATGCGATGACTCTAGTGGATCCATATGTGGTTCATGAAAAGAACAAACATGCAATGACCCTGGTGGATCCATGTGTTTTATGAAAAAAACATACATGCAATGACTCTAGTGGATCCATATGTGGTTTGTGAAAAGAACAACCATGCAATGACTATAGTGATGGATTATGAAAAGAACACACATGCAATGACTATAGTGGATCCATATGTGGTTCATGAAAAGAACACACATGCGATGACTCTGGTGGATCCATACGTGGTTTGTGAAAAGAAGACACATGCAATGACTGTAGTGCTAGTTTCATGAATAAAACACACATGCAATGACTCTAGTTGTCGTTCATGAAAAGAACACACATGCAATGACTCTAGTGTTGGTTCAGGATAAGAACACACATGCAGTGAATCTAGTGGATCAATATGTGGTTCATGAAAAGAACACACATGCAATGACATTGGGTGATCCATGCGTTTTATGAAAAGAACATACATGCAATGACTCTGGTGGATCCACATGTGGTTTGTGAAAAACATACATACAATGACTCTAGTGTTGGTTTAGGATAAGAATACACATGCAATGACTCTAGTGGATCCATATGTGGTTAATGGAAAGAACAGACATGCAATGACTCTAGTGGATCCATATGTGGTTCATGAAAAGAACACACATGCAATGACATTGGTGGATCCATGTGTTTTATGAAAAAAACATGCATGCAATGACTCTAGTGGATCCATATGTGGTTTGTCAAAAGAACACCCATGCAATGACTCTAGTGATGGATTATGAGAAGAACACACATGCAATGACTATAGTGGATCCATATGTGGTTCATGAAAAGAACACACATGCGATGACTCTGGTGGATCCATATGTGGTTTGTGAAAAGAACACACACGCAATGACTGTAGTGCTAGTTTCATGAATAGAACACACATGCAATGACTCTAGCTATGGTTCATGAAAAGAACACACATGCAATGACTCTAGTGTTGTTTCAGGATAAGAACACACATGCAATGAATCTAGTGGATCAATATGTGGTTAATGAAAATAACACACATACAATGACATTGGGCGATCCATGTGTTTTATGAAAAGAACATACATGCAATGACTCTGGTGGATCCACATGTGGTTTGTGAAAAAAAACACATGCAATGACCTTGGTGCATCCATATGTGGTTCATGAAAAGAACACACACGCAATGACTCTAGTGGATCCATATGTGGTTTGTGAAAAGAACACACATGCAATGACATTGGTTGATCCATGTGGTTTGTGGAAAAGAACATACATGCAATGACTCTAGTGGATCCATATGTGGTTTGTGAAAAGAACACACATGGAATGACATCGGTTGATCCATATGTAGTTTGTGATAAGAACATACATGCAATGACTCTAGTGGATCCATATGTGGTTTGCGAAAAGAACACACATGCAATGACTCTAGTTCTGGTTTAGGATAACAACGCACATGCAATGACTCTAGTGGATCCATATGTGGTTCATGAAAAGAACAGACATGCAATGACTCTAGTGGATCCATATGTGGTTAATGGAAAGAACAGACATGCAATGACTCTAGTGGATCCATATGTGGTTAATGAAAAGAACACACATGCAATGACATTGGTGGATCAATGTGTTTTATGAAAAGAACATACATGCAATGACTCTTGTGGATCCATATGTGGTTTGTGAAAAGAACACACATACAATCACTCTAGTGTTGGTTTATGAAAACAACATAAATGCAATGACTCTAGAGGATCCATATGTGGTTCATGAAAAGAACACACATGCAATGAATCTGGTGGATCCATATATGGTTTGTGAAAAGAACACACATGCAATGACATTGGTTGATCCATATGTGGTTTGTGAAAAGAACATACATGCAATGACTCTGGTGGATCCATATGTGGTTTGTGAAAATAACACACATGTAATGACTCTGGTGGATCCATATGTGGTTTGTGAAAAGAGCACACATGCAATGACTCAAGTGCTAGTTTCGTAAAAAGAACACACATCCAATGAATCTAGCCATGGTTCATGAAAAGAACACACATGCAATGACTCTAGTGTTGGTTCAGGATAAGAACACACATGCAGTGAATCTAGTGCATCAATATGTGGTTCATGAAAAGAACACACATGCAATGACATTGGGTGATCCATGCGTTTTATGAAAAGAACATACATGCAATGACTCTGGTGGATCCACATGTGGTTTGTGAAAAAACACATATGTAATGACTCTAGTGTTGGTTTAGGATAAGAATACACATGCAATGACTCTAGTGGATCCATATGTGGTTAATGGAAAGAACAGACATGCAATGACTCTAGTGCATCCATATGTAGTTCATGAAAACAACACACATGCAATGACCTTGGTGGATCCATGTGTTTTATGAAAAAACATACATGCAATGACTCTAGTGGATCCATATGTGGTTTGTGAAAAGAACAACCATGTAATGACTATAGTGATGGATTATGAAAAGAACACACATGCAATTACTATAGTGGATCCATATGTGGTTCATGAAAAGAACACACATGCGATGACTCTGGTGGATCCATACGTGGTTTGTGAAAAGAAGACACATGCAATGACTGTAGTGCTAGTTTCATGAATAAAACACACATGCAATGACTCTAGTTGTCGTTCATGAAAAGAACAAACATGCAATGACTCTAGTGTTGATTCAGGATAAGAACACACATGTAGTGAATCTAGTGGATCAATATGTGGTTCATGAAAAGAACACACATGCAATGACATTGGGTGATCCATGCGTTTTATGAAACGAACATACATGCAATGACTCTGGTGGATCCACATGTGGTTTGTGAAAAAACACACATGTAATAACTCTATTGTTGGTTTAGGATAAGAATACACATGCAATGACTCTAGTGGATCCATATGTGGTTAATGGAAAGAACAGACATGCGATGACTCTAGTGGATCCATATGTGGTTCATGAAAAGAACACACATGCAATGACCCTGGTGGATCCATGTGTTTTATGAAAAAAACATACATGCAATGACTCTAGTGGATCCATATGTGGTTTGTGAAAAGAACAACCATGCAATGACTATAGTGATGGATTATGAAAATAACACACATGCAATGACTATAGTGGATCCATATGTGGTTCATGAAAAGAACACACATGCGATGACTCTGGTGGATCCATACGTGGTTTGTGAAAAGAAGACACATGCAATGACTGTAGTGCTAGTTTCATGAATAAAACACACATGCAATGACTCTAGCTGTGGTTCATGAAAAGAACACACATGCAATGACTCTGGTGTTGGTTAAGGATAAGAACACACATGCAGTGAATCTAGTGGATCAATATGTGGTTCATGAAAAGAACACACATGCAATGACATTGGGTGATCCATGCGTTTTATGAAAAGAACATACATGCAATGACTCTGGTGGATCCACATGTGGTTTGTGAAAAAACACACATGTAATAACTCTAGTGTTGGTTTAGGATAAGAATACACATGCAATGACTCTAGTGGATCCATATGTGGTTAATGGAAAGAACAGACATGCGATGACTCTAGTGGATCCATATGTGGTTCATGAAAAGAACACACATGCAATGACATTGGTGGATCCATGTGTTTTATGAAAAAAACATGCATGCAATGACTCTAGTGGATCCATATGTGGTTTGTCAAAAGAACACCCATGCAATGACTCTAGTGATGGATTATGAGAAGAACACACATGCAATGACTATAGTGGATCCATATGTGGTTCATGAAAAGAACACACATGCGATGACTCTGGTGGATCCATACGTGGTTTGTGAAAAGAAGACACATGCAATGACTGTAGTGCTAGTTTCATGAATAAAACACACATGCAATGACTCTAGCTGTGGTTCATGAAAAGAACACACATGCAATGACTCTAGTGTTGGTTCAGGATAAGAACACACATGGAATGAATCTAGTGGATCAATATGTGGTTAATGAAAATAACACACATGCAATGACATTGGGTGATCCATGCATTTTATGAAAAGAACATACATGCAATGACTCTGGTGGATCCACATGTGGTTTGTGAAAAACACACATACAATGACTCTAGTGTTGGTTTAGGATAAGATTACACATGCAATGACTCTAGTGGATCCATATGTGGTTAATGGAAAGAACAGACATGCAATGACTCTAGTGGATCCATATGTGGTTCATGAAAAGAACACACATGCAATGACATTGGTGGATCCATGTGTTTTATGAAAAAAACATGCATGCAATGACTCTAGTGGATCCATATGTGGTTTGTCAAAAGAACACCCATGCAATGACTCTAGTGATGGATTATGAGAAGAACACACATGCAATGACTATAGTGGATCCATATGTTGTTCATGAAAAGAACACACATGCGATGACTCTGGTGGATCCATATGTGGTTTGTGAAAAGAACACACATGCAATGACTGTAGTTCTAGTTTCATGAATAGAACACACATGCAATGACTCTAGCTATGGTTCATGAAAAGAAACACATGCAATGACTCTAGTGTTGGTTCAGGATAAGAACACACATGCAATGAATCTAGTGGATCAATATGTGGTTAATGAAAATAACACACATACGATGACATTGGGCGATCCATGTGTTTTATGAAAAGAACATACATGCAATGACTCTGGTGGATCCACATGTGGTTTGTGAAAAAAAACACATGCAATGACATTGGTGGATCCATATGTAGTTCATGAAAAGAACACACACGCAATGACTCTGGTGGATCCATATGTGGTTTGTGAAAAGAATACACATGCAATGACATTGGTTGATCCATGTGGTTTGTGGAAAAGAACATACATGCAATGACTCTAGTGGATCCATATGTGGTTTGTGAAAAGAACACACATGGAATGACATCGGTTGATCCATATGTAGTTTGTGATAAGAACATACATGCAATGACTCTAGTGGATCCACATGTGGTTTGTGAAAAGAACACACATGCAATGACTCTAGTTCTGGTTTAGGATAAGAACACACATGCAATGACTCTAGTGGATCCATATGTGGTTCATGAAAAGAACAGACATGCAATGACTCTAGTGGATCCATATGTGGTTCATGAAAAGAACACACATGCAATGACATTGGTGGATCCATGTGTTTTATGAAAAAAAACATGCATGCAATGACTCTAGTGGATCCATATGTGGTTTGTCAAAAGAACACCCATGCAATGACTCTAGTGATGGATTATGAGAAGAACACACATGCAATGACTATAGTGGATCCATATGTTGTTCATGAAAAGAACACACCTGCGATGACTCTGGTGGATCCATATGTGGTTTGTGAAAAGAACACACATGCAATGACTGTAGTTCTAGTTTCATGAATAGAACACACATGCAATGACTCTAGCTATGTAAGATCCCTCCTTATTAAAGGAAAAGATCCCTGTGATTGCAATGCTAGTCCCTGGATCAATGCTAGCATCCACAGTTTAAAATGAAGTACACAGATACAAAGGTCGTTTATTATAGTCATTCCAGAGATAAAACATAGTCTTTTACAACTCATGGCCAAAGGCCTAATACAAGAGTTTATGGAATATGTAAATAAACATAAGTCTTCATCTTCATGTGCCACAGGCAAGCATGTTGAGTGTAGACTCATGACTCCTATTCATCATCAGAGTAACCTGCAACATCATAAGTTACAGCCACAGAGGGTCAATACTTTGGAATAGTATTGGCAAGTGATACCTTAGTATATTTTAAGTGGACTATAATACTATATGCATTTGGCTGGTGGAGCTTAGGCTTGCATTGCTCAAAATAGATTTTCCTTAACTTTTTGAAAACACTAAATTTTTGTTTGGCAAATACTATCCCAAGGTATCTACCAATCAAAGACTGAAGATCCACTCAGGGCATCTACCAATCAAAGACTGAAGATCCTTTAACCCTTGTTCACCCACAAGTTTTATTCAGAAATTGGAGTGATGAGATTCTTGAAGTTTCCATGTCTTGATGCTCAAATTGTCCTTTACCAGGGACATGGCTAAGTACTTAGGTTTTACACTGCAGAGGTGGTGCACTTTCCCACAATTCTTGGTTTCCCAAGAATGATCCTTCAGTAGCCTTTCCTTAGTCAAATGGACGCGTTCCAACCTATCATCCCATCTACCACCCACTGTCCAAGAGACTAAGTTCCAGCATCCTAAGATCATGGCAGAGCCCATAATGCCAAGTGGTTGCACTTGAAGCTTCTCAACATATGACAACTCAAATCTCTTTGTTCCTGGGTGGCCATCCACAAGTGAGATACACAAGCCAAGTCCATGGCCTTGTGAACCACTCAACATACACCATTCTTTCCATTCCACCCAGGTGATTCATTAACTTAGTTGTTTTGTTAATTAAAAACAAGTCCAAAGACTTAGAATAATTTTTCCATAGTGTATATATAAACCACCCTTGTTTTCTAATAGCTAGGCTAAGCATGGCATGGCAACTTATCTTTAGGGAATTTTCCTAGCAATTCTAGCATTCTATTCTAAATAGGATTTCCCATCAACAATTGACAAAAGTAGCATGCAAGTCCTAACAAAATATATCTAATGCAAGTATAAAATATAGGTATGGAATATTCATGAAGATATCACTTGCCTTGGTAGTGTGGAGAGTAGCACTCGTCACAATCACAATCACTAGCAAAATCTACACACAAAGTTATAGCACACAATTACACACAAATATATACAAACAAAAATATTATGAATGCATGCATGCATGAATCTACCAAGTGATGATTTTTGAAAACTCAACCAAGCAAGTGCATGAATACAGAAACTAAACAAGTCACAAAATAGCCAAGACAACTTATTTAGCCCTAAAAAAATACTAAACTAAACTTATATTCAAAAAGGCCTCAAACAAGTTTCTGCAATTGAAGCCAAACTAATGGTTACTATTTGCTAAAAAAAAGGATAGGCAGAAAGGTCTTGTTTTTCTGAATCCAACGGTATAAAGTTTGCAAAATTCTAACGTGGGATTCAAAAGATATAGGCATTTGAATTTGGATCAAATTTCTGGTTTTAAATCTATTTTTAGATCTAACCTAGCCACGCGTCATGTTCTTATTCGCCCGCATCTGCCAAGACCGGATCGAGCTCCACAGCCGTAGGATCTAAATGAAATCTGGCGGCTCGGATCGCTGCATCGCCGGGTTAAGTGGATCTATCCTAGCGCTACGATACAGATCTAACGGCTGCTATTTCTCTGGCCAAGAACTGGCGGCGGAGCGGCGGCTACCGGCGGCGGAACTGTCGGTCGTTGACGTTGCCGACGATGCAGACGGAGAGGGAGAAGGAGGAGTAGCTCACCGGGCTCAGGAGGTCACGGCGAAGCTCGTCGTACTTGCGGTTGGTCAAGGGGCGCTCGGGCACGGCTGCGATTGCTCACCGGAGTTCGTGGCGGCGTCGGGTGCGTCGGGTGGTCGTCAGGACGCCGCCGTGGATCACCCCAAGGCAAGGCGAGGACACGGTTAGATTCACAGGGTCAAGGCGAAGTAGTGAGCGTGAACGGAAAGGCGAGGGGCGGTCTGTACCTTCCGGAAAAACTCGTCGGAGTAGATGTCGCCGTCGGTGCTCGCGGTGTCAAGTGGAACCGGCGACCTGGGGCAGTACAAGACGGACTAGTGAGGTCAGGAGGTGCGCCAAGACACGCTGAGTCAGATTGTAAGAACGAGAGGCAGAGGGGAGCTCTGGACTCACCGGAATCGATCGCCGGAGAGGCTCTGTCTGCGGCGAGGCAAAGCTGATTGAGGACAGCCTGGTGGCGGAGTGAGTGAGGTGTTTGGGGGAAAAAGATCGCGAGGCAGAGAGGATCTTATAGCCGGGGAATCGACAGGAAACGCTCGAGGATAAATGCCCATTTACGCAGCGACGTGGTCGTCGGCGCGGTCTGGGAAGACGAGGCGACGTGGACCGGGCCCGCTCGCCGAAGAGTGCGAGGTGGCGGTGGGGTCTGTCACGATTTAACGCTGCGGCCAAGGCTGCAGTGAGAAGGAAAAGGAGATCCCCGGGTGGGCTTGCTGGGCTTGATTTGCTGCTGGGCCAGATTCTGGCCGCTCGGCCCTTTTCCTTTCTTTAAGCCTTTTCTTTTTCTAATTCCATTTTCTGAATAGAATTTGATATGAATTCAAATCCTTTTGAATTCAAACTGCTTTGGGGATTTTTGCAGGGTTCTGTGGGTTCACAAACAATCAAATATCCTAGTGGTTACCTTGCAAAGGCTTAGACAAGCTTGGGTTTCAAAATAAACAGAGATTTGCTCTAGTTGCAAATATTTGAAATAGGGGTTTGAAACTATTTCTAAATTTGGAATCTTGGGTTTAAATGCTACTCCTAATCTTTCCAATCATGGAGGCAAGCAAACAAGGTCATGGACAAACAAATCCCAAAGGGTGGTGGCCAATTGAGATAAATTGCCCACATGAAATCACAGCTCAAACTTCTGTCTCTAAATGATTTTGAGAAAAAAACCCTATATGAATGAATGATGCAAGGATGAAATGAATGAGTTTTCGAAACATGATTTTTGGGATGTTACAAGCTATGGTTCATGAAAAGAAACACATGCAATGACTCTAGTGTTGGTTCAGGATAAGAACACACATGCAATGAATCTAGTGGATCAATATGTGGTTAATGAAAATAACACACATACGATGACATTCGGCGATCCATGTGTTTTATGAAAAGAACATACATGCAATGACTCTGGTGGATCCACATGTATTTTGTGAAAAAAAACACATGCAATGACATTGGTGGATCCATATGTAGTTCATGAAAAGAACACACACGCAATGACTCTGGTGGATCCATATGTGGTTTGTGAAAAGAACACACATGCAATGACATTGGTTGATCCATGTGGTTTGTGGAAAAGAACATACATGCAATGACTCAAGTGGATCCATATGTGGTTTGTGAAAAGAACACACATGGAATGACATCGGTTGATCCATATGTAGTTTGTGATAAGAACATACATGCAATGACTCTAGTGGATCCATATGTGGTTTGTGAAAAGAACACACATGCAATGACTCTAGTTCTGGTTTAGGATAAGAACGCACATGCAATGACTCTAGTGGATCCATATGTGGTTCATGAAAAGAACAGACATGCAATGACTCTAGTGGATCCATATGTGGTTAATGGAAAGAACAGACATGCAATGACTCTAGTGGATCAATATGTGGTTGATAAAAAGAACACACATGCAATGACATTGGTGGATCAATGTGTTTTATGAAAAGAACATACATGCAATGACTCTGGTGGATCCATATGTGGTTTGTGAAAAGAACACACATGCAATCACTCTAGTGATGGTTTATGAAAACAACATGAATGCAATGACTCTAGTGGATCCATATGTGGTTCATGAAAAGAACACACATGCAATGACTCTGGTGGAACCATATATGGTTTGTGAAAAGAACACACATGCAATGACTCTAGTGCTAGTTTCATAAAATGAACACACATGCAATGACTCTAGTGCTAGTTTCATGAAAAGAACACACATGCAATGACTCTAGTGTTGGTTTACGAAAATAACATACATGCAATGACTCTGGTGGATCCATATGTGGTTTGTGAAAAGAACACACATTCAATGACATTGGTGGATCAATGTGTTTTATGAAAAGAACATACATGCAATGACTCTGGTGGATCTATATGTGGTTTGTGAAAAGAACACACATGCAATGAATCTAGTGATTGTTTATGAAAACAACATAAATGCAATGACTCTAGTGGATCCATATGTGGTTCATGAAAACAACACACATGCAATGACTCTGGTGGATCCATATGTGGTTTGTGAAAAGAACACACATGCAATGACTCTAGTGCTAGTTTCATGAAATGAACACACATGCAATGACTCTAGTGCTAGTTTTATGAAAAGAACACACATGCAATGACTCTAGGTGTGGTTCATGAAAAGAACACACATGCAATGACTCTAGTGCTGTATTATGAAAAGAACACACATGTAATAACTCTGGTGGATCCATATGTGGTTGATGAAAAGAACACACATGAAATGACTAGTGGATCCATGTGGTTTGTGGAAAAGAACAGACATGCAATGACTCTAGTGGATCCATATATGGTTTGTGGAAAGAACACACATGCAATGACATTGGTTGATCCATATGTGGTTTGTGAAAAGAACATACATGCAATGACTCTGGTGGATCCATATGTGGTTTGTGAAAATAACACACATGTAATGACTCTGGTGGATCCATATGTGGTTTGTGAAAAGGGCACACATGCAATTACTCTAGTGGTAGTTTCGTAAAAAGAACACACATCCAATGAATCTAGCCGTGGTTCATGAAAAGAACACACATGCAATGACTCTAGTGTTGGTTCAGGTTAAGAACACACATGCAGTGAATCTACTAGATCAATATGTGGTTAATGAAAAGAAGACACATACAATGACATTGGTTGATCCATGTGGTTTGTGGAAAAGGACATACATGCAATGACTCTAGTGGATCCATATCTGGTTTGTGAAGAGAACACACATGCACTGACATTGGTGTATCCATATGTGGTTCATGAAAACAACACACACACAATGACTCTTGTGGATCCATATGTGGTTTGTGAAAAGAACACGCATGCAATGGCATTGGTTGATCCATGTGGTTTGTAGAAAAGAATATACATGCAATGACTCTAGTGGATCCATATGTGGTTTGTGAAAAGAACACACATGCAATGACATTGGTTGATCCATATGTAGTTTGTGACAAGAACAAACATGCAATGACTCTAGTGGATGCATATGTGGTTTGTGAAAAGAACACACGTGCAATCACTCTAGTGCTGGTTTAGGATAAGAACACACATGCAATGACTCTAGTGGATCCATATGTGGTTAATGGAAAGAATAGACATGCATTGACTCTAGTGGATCCATATGTGGTTCATGAAAAGAACACACATGTAATGACATTGGTGGATCAATGTGTTTTATGAAAAGAACATACATGCAATGACTCTAGAGGTTCCATATGTGGTTTCTGAAAAGAACACACATGCGATGACTCTAGTGCTGGTTTATGAAAAAGAACACACATGCAATGACAGTAGTGGATCCATATGTGGTTCATGAAAAGAACACACATGCAATGACTCTGGTGGAAAAATATGTGGTTTGTGAAAAGAACACACATGCAATGACTCTAGTGATGGATTATGATAAGAACACACACGCAATGACTATAGTGGATCCATATGTGGTTCATGAAAAGAACACACATGTGATGACTCTGGTGGATCCATATGTGGTTTGTGAAAAGAAGACACATGCAATGACTGTAGTGCTAGTTTCATGAATAGAACACACATGCAATGACTCTAGCTATGGTTCATGAAAACAAAACACATGCAATGACTCTAGTGTTGGTTCAGGATAAGAACACACATGCAATTAATCTAGTGGATCAAAATGTGGTTCATGAAAATAACACACATGCAATGACATTGGGTGATCCATGTGTTTCATGAAAAGAACATACATGCAATGACTCTGGTGGATCCACATGTGGTTTGTGAAAAAACACACATGCAATGACATTGGTGGATCCATAGGTGGTTCATGAAAAGAACACACACACAATGACTCTGGTGGTTCCATATGTGGTTTGCGAAAAGAACACACATGCAATGACATTGGTTGATCCATGTGGTTTGTGGAAAAGAACATACATGCAATGACTCTAGTGGATCCATATGTGGTTTGTGAAAAGAACACACATGGAATGACATCGGTTGATCCACATGTAGTTTGTGACAAGAACATACATGCAATGACTCTAGTGGATCCATATGTGGTTTGTGAAAAGAACAGACATGTAATGACTCTATTGGATCAATATGTGGTTAATGGAAAGAACAGACATGCAATGACTCTAGTGGATCCATATGTGGTTCATGAAAAGAACACACATGCAATGACATTGGTGGATCAATGTGTTTTATGAAAACAACATACATGCAATGACTCTGGTGGATTCATATGTGGTTTGTGAAAAGAGAACACATGTAATGACTCTAGTGCTAGTTTATGAAAACAACATAAATGCAATGACTCTAGTGGATCCATATGTGGTTCATGAAAAGAACACACATGCAATGACTCTGGTGGATCCATATATTGTTTGTGAAAAGAACACACATGCAATGACTCTAGTGCTAGTTTCATGAAATGAACACACATGCAATGACTCTAGTGCTAGTTTCATGAGAAGAACACACATGCAATAACTCTAGGTGTGGTTCATGAAAAGAACACACATGCAATGACTCTAGTGCTGGTTTATGAAAAGAACACACATGCAATGTCTCTAGTGGATCCATGTGGTTTGTGGAAAAGAACATACATGCAATGACTCTAGTGGATCCATATATGGTTTGTGAAAAAAAACACATGCAATGACATTGGTTGATCCATATGTGGTTTGTGAAAAGAACATACATGCAATGACTCTGGTGGATCCGTATGTGGTTTTTGAAAATAACACACATGGAATGACTCTGGTGGATCCATATGTGGTTTGTGAAAAGAGCAGACATGCAATGACTCTAGTGCTAGTTTTGTAAAAATAATACGCATGCAATGAATCTAGTTGTGGTTCACGAAAAGAACACACATGCAATGACTCTAGTGTTGGTTCAGGATAAGAAACACAGATGCAATGAATCTAGTGGATCAATATGTGGTTCATGAAAAGAACACACATGCAATGACATTGGGTGATCCAGGCGTTTTATGAAAAGAACATACATGCAATTACTCTGGTGGATCTACATGTGGTTTGTGAAAGAAACACATACAATGACTCTAGTGTTGGTTTAGGATAAGAACACAAACGAAATGACTCTAGTGGATCCATATGTGGTTAATGGAAAGAACAGACATGCAATGACTCTAGTGGATCTATATGTGGTTCATGAAAAGAACACACATGCAATGACATTGGTGGATCCATGTGTTTTATGAAAAAAAACATACATGCAATAACTCTAGTGGATCCATATGTGGTTTGTGGAAAGAACACACATGCAATGATTTTAGTGATGGTTTATTTAAAGAAAACACATGCAATGACTATAGTGGATCCATATGTGGTTCATGAAAAGAACACACATGCGATGACTCTAGTGCATCCATATGTGGTTTGTGAAAAGAACACACATGCAATGACTGTAGTGCTAGTTTCATTAAAAGAACACACATACAATGACTCTAGCTGTGGTTCATGAAAAGAACACACATGCAATGACTCTAGTGTTGGTTCAGGATAAGAACACACATGCAATGAATCTAGTGGATCAATATGTGGTTTAGGAAAAGAACACACATGCAATGACAGTGGTTTATCCATGCGTTTTATGAAAAGAACATACATGCAATAACTCTGGTGGATCCACATGTGGTTTGTGAAAAAAAAAACATGCAATGACTCTAGTGTTGGTTTAGGATAAGAACACACATGCAATCACTCTAGTGGATCCATATGTGGTTAATGGAAAGAACAGGCATGCAATGACTCTAGTGGATCCATATTTGGTTCATGACAAAACACACATGCAATGACATTGGTGGATCCATGTGTTTTATGAAAAGAACATACATGCAATGACTCTAGTGGATCAATATGTGGTTTCTGAAAAGAACACACATGCAATGACTCTAGTGATGGTTTATTAATAGAAAACACATGCAATGACTGTAGTGGATCCATATGTGGTGCATGAAAAGAACACACATGCGATGACTCTGGTGGATCCATATGTGGTTTGTGAAAACAACACACATGCAATGACTATAGTGCTAGTTTCATGAAAAGAACACACATGCAATGACTCTAGTTGTGGTTCATGAAAAGAACACACATGCAATGACTCTAGTGCTGGTTTAGGATAAGAACACACATGCAATGAATCAAGTGGATCCATGTGTGGTTCATGAAAAGAACACACATGCAATGACATTGGCGGATCCAGGTGGTGGTTTATGAAAAGGACACACATGCAATGACTCTGGTGGATCCATATGTGGTTTGTGAAAAGAACACACATGCAATGACTCTAGTGCTGGTTTATGAAAAGAACATACATGCAATGACACTAGAGGATCCATATGTGGTTCATGAAAAGAACACACATGAAATGACTCTGGTGGATCCATATGTGGTTTGTGAAAAGAAGACACATGCAATGACATTGGTTGATCCATGTGGTTTGTGGAAAAGGACATACATGCAATGACTCTAGTGGATCCATATCTGGTTTGTGAAGAGAACACATGCAATGACATTGGTGGATCCATATGTGGTTCATGAAAACAACACACACGCAATGACTCTTGTGGATCCATATGTGGTTTGTGAAAAGAACACGCATGCAATGGCATTGGTTGATCCATGTGGTTTTTGGAAAAGAATATACATGCAATGAATCTAGTGGATCCATATGTGGTTTGTGAAAAGAACACACATGCAATGACATTGGTTGATCCATATGTAGTTTGTGACAAGAACAAACATGCAATGACTCTAGTGGATGCATATGTGGTTTGTGAAAAGAACACACGTGCAATCACTCTAGTGCTGGTTTAGGATAAGAACACACATGCAATGACTCTAGTGGATCCATATGTGGTTAATGGAAAGAATAGACATGCATTGACTCTAGTGGATCCATATGTGGTTCATGAAAAGAACACACATGTAATGACATTGGTGGATCAATGTGTTTTATGAAAAGAACATACATGCAATGACTCTAGAGGTTCCATATGTGGTTTCTGAAAAGAACACACATGTGATGACTCTAGTGCTGGTTTATGAAAAAGAACACACATGCAATGACTGTAGTGGATCCATATGTGGTTCATGAAAAGAACACACATGCAATGACTCTGGTGGAAAAATATGTGGTTTGTGAAAAGAACACACATGCAATGACTCTAGTGATGGATTATGATAAGAACACACACACAATGACTATAGTGGATCCATATGTGGTTCATGAAAAGAACACACATGCAATGACTCTAGTGTTGGTTCAGGATAAGAACACACATGCAATGAATCTAGTGGATCAATATGTGGTTTAGGAAAAGAACACACATGCAATGACAGTGGTTTATCCATGCATTTTATGAAAAGAACATACATGCAATGACTCTGGTGGATCCACATGTGGTTTGTGAAAAAAACACATGCAATGACTCTAGTGTTGGTTTAGGATAAGAACACGCATGCAATGACTCTAGTGGATCCATATGTGGTTAATGGAAAGAACAGGCATGCAATGACTCTAGTGGATCCATATTTGGTTCATGACAAAACACACATGCAATGACATTGGTGGATCCATGTGTTTTATGAAAAGAACATACATGCAATGACTCTAGTGGATCCATGTGTGGTTTCTGAAAAGAACACACATGCAATGACTCTAGTGATGGTTTATTAATAGAAAACACATGCAATGACTTTAGTGGATCCATATGTGGTGCATGAAAAGAACACACATGCGATGACTCTGGTGGATCCATATGTGGTTTGTGAAAACAACACACATGCAATGACTATAGTGCTAGTTTCATGAAAAGAACACACATGCAATGACTAGCTGTGGTTCATGAAAAGAACACACATGCAATGACTCTAGTGCTAGTTTAGGATAAGAACACACATGCAATGAATCTAGTGGATCCATATGTGGTTCATGAAAAGAACACACATGCAGTGACATTGGCGGATCCAGGTGGTGGTTTATGAAAAGGACACACATGCAATGACTCCGGTGGATCCATATGTGGTTTGTAAAAAGAACACACATGCAATGACTCTAGTGCTGGTTTATGAAAAGAACATACATGCAATGACACTAGAGGATCCATATGTGGTTCATGAAAAGAACACACATGAAATGACTCTGGTGGATCCATATGTGGTTTGTGAAAAGAAGACACATGCAATGACATTAGTTGATCCATGTGGTTTGTGGAAAAGAACATACATGCAATGACTCTAGTGGATCCATATCTGGTTTGTGAAAAGAACACACATGCAATGACATTGGTGGATCCATATGTGGTTCATGAAAATAACACACACACAATGACTCTTGTGGATCCATATGTGGTTTGTGAAAAGAACACGCATGTAATGGCATTGGTTGATCCATGTGGTTTGTGGAAAAGAATATACATGCAATGACTCTAGTGGATCCATATGTGGTTTGTGAAAAGAACACACATGCAATGACATTGGTTGATCCATATGTAGTTTGTGACAAGAACAAACATGCAATGACTCTAGTGGATGCATATGTGGTTTGTGAAAAGAACACACGTGCAATGACTCTAGTGCTGGTTTAGGATAAGAACACACATGCAATGACTGTAATGGATCCATATGTGGTTAATGGAAAGAACACACATGCAATGAATCTAGTGGATCAATATGTGGTTTAGGAAAAGAACACACATGCAATGACAGTGGTGGATCAATGTGTTTTAGGAAAAGAACATACATGCAATGACTCTAGAGGTTCCATATGTGGTTTGTGAAAAAAAAAACATGCAATGACTCTAGTGTTGGTTTAGGATAAGAACACACATGCAATAACTCTAGTGGATCCATATGTGGTTAATGGAAAGAACAGGCATGCAATGACTCTAGTGGATCCATATTTGGTTCATGACAAAACACACATGCAATGACATTGGTGGATCCATGTGTTTTATGAAAAGAACATACATGCAATGACTCTAGTGGATCAATATGTGGTTTCTGAAAAGAACACACATGCAATGACTCTAGTGATGGTTTATTAATAGAAAACACATGCAATGACTGTAGTGGATCCATATGTGGTGCATGAAAAGAACACACATGCGATGACTCTGGTGGATCCATATGTGGTTTGTGAAAACAACACACATGCAATGACTATAGTGCTAGTTTCATGAAAAGAACACACATGCAATGACTCTAGTTGTGGTTCATGAAAAGAACACACATGCAATGACTCTAGTGCTGGTTTAGGATAAGAACACACATGCAATGAATCAAGTGGATCCATGTGTGGTTCATGAAAAGAACACACATGCAATGACATTGGCGGATCCAGGTGGTGGTTTATGAAAAGGACACACATGCAATGACTCTGGTGGATCCATATGTGGTTTGTGAAAAGAACACACATGCAATGACTCTAGTGCTGGTTTATGAAAAGAACATACATGCAATGACACTAGAGGATCCATATGTGGTTCATGAAAAGAACACACATGAAATGACTCTGGTGGATCCATATGTGGTTTGTGAAAAGAAGACACATGCAATGACATTGGTTGATCCATGTGGTTTGTGGAAAAGGACATACATGCAATGACTCTAGTGGATCCATATCTGGTTTGTGAAGAGAACACACATGCAATGACATTGGTGGATCCATATGTGGTTCATGAAAACAACACACACGCAATGACTCTTGTGGATCCATATGTGGTTTGTGAAAAGAACACGCATGCAATGGCATTGGTTGATCCATGTGGTTTTTGGAAAAGAATATACATGCAATGAATCTAGTGGATCCATATGTGGTTTGTGAAAAGAACACACATGCAATGACATTGGTTGATCCATATGTAGTTTGTGACAAGAACAAACATGCAATGACTCTAGTGGATGCATATGTGGTTTGTGAAAAGAACACACGTGCAATCACTCTAGTGCTGGTTTAGGATAAGAACACACATGCAATGACTCTAGTGGATCCATATGTGGTTAATGGAAAGAATAGACATGCATTGACTCTAGTGGATCCATATGTGGTTCATGAAAAGAACACACATGTAATGACATTGGTGGATCAATGTGTTTTATGAAAAGAACATACATGCAATGACTCTAGAGGTTCCATATGTGGTTTCTGAAAAGAACACACATGTGATGACTCTAGTGCTGGTTTATGAAAAAGAACACACATGCAATGACTGTAGTGGATCCATATGTGGTTCATGAAAAGAACACACATGCAATGACTCTGGTGGAAAAATATGTGGTTTGTGAAAAGAACACACATGCAATGACTCTAGTGATGGATTATGATAAGAACACACACACAATGACTATAGTGGATCCATATGTGGTTCATGAAAAGAACACACATGCAATGACTCTAGTGTTGGTTCAGGATAAGAACACACATGCAATGAATCTAGTGGATCAATATGTGGTTTAGGAAAAGAACACACATGCAATGACAGTGGTTTATCCATGCATTTTATGAAAAGAACATACATGCAATGACTCTGGTGGATCCACATGTGGTTTGTGAAAAAAACACATGCAATGACTCTAGTGTTGGTTTAGGATAAGAACACGCATGCAATGACTCTAGTGGATCCATATGTGGTTAATGGAAAGAACAGGCATGCAATGACTCTAGTGGATCCATATTTGGTTCATGACAAAACACACATGCAATGACATTGGTGGATCCATGTGTTTTATGAAAAGAACATACATGCAATGACTCTAGTGGATCCATGTGTGGTTTCTGAAAAGAACACACATGCAATGACTCTAGTGATGGTTTATTAATAGAAAACACATGCAATGACTTTAGTGGATCCATATGTGGTGCATGAAAAGAACACACATGCGATGACTCTGGTGGATCCATATGTGGTTTGTGAAAACAACACACATGCAATGACTATAGTGCTAGTTTCATGAAAAGAACACACATGCAATGACTAGCTGTGGTTCATGAAAAGAACACACATGCAATGACTCTAGTGCTAGTTTAGGATAAGAACACACATGCAATGAATCTAGTGGATCCATATGTGGTTCATGAAAAGAACACACATGCAGTGACATTGGCGGATCCAGGTGGTGGTTTATGAAAAGGACACACATGCAATGACTCCGGTGGATCCATATGTGGTTTGTAAAAAGAACACACATGCAATGACTCTAGTGCTGGTTTATGAAAAGAACATACATGCAATGACACTAGAGGATCCATATGTGGTTCATGAAAAGAACACACATGAAATGACTCTGGTGGATCCATATGTGGTTTGTGAAAAGAAGACACATGCAATGACATTAGTTGATCCATGTGGTTTGTGGAAAAGAACATACATGCAATGACTCTAGTGGATCCATATCTGGTTTGTGAAAAGAACACACATGCAATGACATTGGTGGATCCATATGTGGTTCATGAAAATAACACACACACAATGACTCTTGTGGATCCATATGTGGTTTGTGAAAAGAACACGCATGTAATGGCATTGGTTGATCCATGTGGTTTGTGGAAAAGAATATACATGCAATGACTCTAGTGGATCCATATGTGGTTTGTGAAAAGAACACACATGCAATGACATTGGTTGATCCATATGTAGTTTGTGACAAGAACAAACATGCAATGACTCTAGTGGATGCATATGTGGTTTGTGAAAAGAACACACGTGCAATGACTCTAGTGCTGGTTTAGGATAAGAACACACATGCAATGACTGTAATGGATCCATATGTGGTTAATGGAAAGAATAGACATTCATTGACTCTAGTGGATCCATATGTGGTTCATGAAAAGAACACACATGTAATGACATTGGTGGATCAATGTGTTTTAGGAAAAGAACATACATGCAATGACTCTAGAGGTTCCATATGTGGTTTGTGAAAAAAAAAACATGCAATGACTCTAGTGTTGGTTTAGGATAAGAACACACATGCAATGACTCTAGTGGATCCATATGTGGTTAATGGAAAGAACAGGCATGCAATGACTCTAGTGGATCCATATTTGGTTCATGACAAAACACACATGCAATGACATTGGTGGATCCATGTGTTTTATGAAAAGAACATACATGCAATGACTCTAGTGGATCAATATGTGGTTTCTGAAAAGAACACACATGCAATGACTCTAGTGATGGTTTATTAATAGAAAACACATGCAATGACTGTAGTGGATCCATATGTGGTGCATGAAAAGAACACACATGCGATGACTCTGGTGGATCCATATGTGGTTTGTGAAAACAACACACATGCAATGACTATAGTGCTAGTTTCATGAAAAGAACACACATGCAATGACTCTAGTTGTGGTTCATGAAAAGAACACACATGCAATGACTCTAGTGCTGGTTTAGGATAAGAACACACAATGAATCAAGTGGATCCATGTGGTTCATGAAAAGAACACACATGCAATGACATTGGCGGATCCGGTGGTGGTTTATGAAAAGGACACACATGCAATGACTCTGGTGGATCCATATGTGGTTTGTGAAAAGAACACACATGCAATGACTCTAGTGCTGGTTTATGAAAAGAACATACATGCAATGACACTAGAGGATCCATATGTGGTTCATGAAAAGAACACACATGAAATGACTCTGGTGGATCCATATGTGGTTTGTGAAAAGAAGACACATGCAATGACATTGGTTGATCCATGTGGTTTGTGGAAAAGGACATACATGCAATGACTCTAGTGGATCCATATCTGGTTTGTGAAGAGAACACACATGCAATGACATTGGTGGATCCATATGTGGTTCATGAAAACAACACACACGCAATGACTCTTGTGGATCCATATGTGGTTTGTGAAAAGAACACGCATGCAATGGCATTGGTTGATCCATGTGGTTTTTGGAAAAGAATATACATGCAATGAATCTAGTGGATCCATATGTGGTTTGTGAAAAGAACACACATGCAATGACATTGGTTGATCCATATGTAGTTTGTGACAAGAACAAACATGCAATGACTCTAGTGGATGCATATGTGGTTTGTGAAAAGAACACACGTGCAATCACTCTAGTGCTGGTTTAGGATAAGAACACACATGCAATGACTCTAGTGGATCCATATGTGGTTAATGGAAAGAATAGACATGCATTGACTCTAGTGGATCCATATGTGGTTCATGAAAAGAACACACATGTAATGACATTGGTGGATCAATGTGTTTTATGAAAAGAACATACATGCAATGACTCTAGAGGTTCCATATGTGGTTTCTGAAAAGAACACACATGTGATGACTCTAGTGCTGGTTTATGAAAAAGAACACACATGCAATGACTGTAGTGGATCCATATGTGGTTCATGAAAAGAACACACATGCAATGACTCTGGTGGAAAAATATGTGGTTTGTGAAAAGAACACATGCAATGACTCTAGTGATGGATTATGATAAGAACACACACAATGACTATAGTGGATCCATATGTGGTTCATGAAAAGAACACACATGCAATGACTCTAGTGTTGGTTCAGGATAAGAACACACATGCAATGAATCTAGTGGATCAATATGTGGTTTAGGAAAAGAACACACATGCAATGACAGTGGTTTATCCATGCATTTTATGAAAAGAACATACATGCAATGACTGGTGGATCCACATGTGGTTTGTGAAAAAACACATGCAATGACTCTAGTGTTGGTTTAGGATAAGAACACGCATGCAATGACTCTAGTGGATCCATATGTGGTTAATGGAAAGAACAGGCATGCAATGACTCTAGTGGATCCATATTTGGTTCATGACAAAACACACATGCAATGACATTAGAGGATCCATATGTGGTTCATGAAAAGAACACACATGAAATGACTCTGGTGTATCCATGTGTGGTTTCTGAAAGAACACACATGCAATGACTCTAGTGATGGTTTATTAATAGAAAACACATGCAATGACTTTAGTGGATCCTATGTGGTGCATGAAAAGAACACACATGATGACTCTGGTGGATCCATATGTGGTTTGTGAAAACAACACACATGCAATGACTATAGTGCTAGTTTCATGAAAAGAACACACATGCAATGACTAGCTGTGGTTCATGAAAAGAACACACATGCAATGACTCTAGTGCTAGTTTAGGATAAGAACACACATGCAATGAATCTAGTGGATCCATATGTGGTTCATGAAAAGAACACACATGCAGTGACATTGGCGGATCCAGGTGGTGGTTTATGAAAAGGACACACATGCAATGACTCCGGTGGATCCATATGTGGTTTGTAAAAAGAACACACATGCAATGACTCTAGTGTTGGTTTATGAAAAGAACATACATGCAATGACACTAGAGGATCCATATGTGGTTCATGAAAAGAACACACATGAAATGACTCTGGTGGATCCATATGTGGTTTGTGAAAAGAAGACACATGCAATGACATTAGTTGATCCATGTGGTTTGTGGAAAAGAACATACATGCAATGACTCTAGTGGATCCATATCTGGTTTGTGAAAAGAACACACATGCAATGACATTGGTGGATCCATATGTGGTTCATGAAAACAACACACACACAATGACTCTTGTGGATCCATATGTGGTTTGTGAAAAGAACACGCATGTAATGGCATTGGTTGATCCATGTGGTTTGTGGAAAAGAATATACATGCAATGACTCTAGTGGATCCATATGTGGTTTGTGAAAAGAACACACATGCAATGACATTGGTTGATCCATATGTAGTTTGTGACAAGAACAAACATGCAATGACTCTAGTGGATGCATATGTGGTTTGTGAAAAGAACACACGTGCAATGACTCTAGTGCTGGTTTAGGATAAGAACACACATGCAATGACTGTAATGGATCCATATGTGGTTAATGGAAAGAATAGACATGCATTGACTCTAGTGGATCCATATGTGGTTCATGAAAAGAACACACATGTAATGACATTGGTGGATCAATGTGTTTTATGAAAAGAACATACATGCAATGACTCTAGAGGTTCCATATGTGGTTTCTGAAAAGAACACACATGTGATGACTCTAGTGCTGGTTTATGAAAAAGAACACACATGCAATGACTGTAGTGGATCCATATGTGGTTCATGAAAAGAACACACATGCAATGACTCTGGTGGAAAAATATGTGGTTTGTGAAAAGAACACACATGCAATGACTCTAGTGATGGATTATGATAAGAACACACACACAATGACTATAGTGGATCCATATGTGGTTCATGAAAAGAACACACATGCAATGACTCTAGTGTTGGTTCAGGATAAGAACACACATGCAATGAATCTAGTGGATCAATATGTGGTTTAGGAAAAGAACACACATGCAATGACAGTGGTTTATCCATGCATTTTATGAAAAGAACATACATGCAATGACTCTGGTGGATCCACATGTGGTTTGTGAAAAAAACACATGCAATGACTCTAGTGTTGGTTTAGGATAAGAACACGCATGCAATGACTCTAGTGGATCCATATGTGGTTAATGGAAAGAACAGGCATGCAATGACTCTAGTGGATCCATATTTGGTTCATGACAAACACATGCAATGACATTGGTGGATCCATGTGTTTTATGAAAAGAACATACATGCAATGACTCTAGTGGATCCATGTGGTTTCTGAAAAGAACACACATGCAATGACTCTAGTGATGGTTTATTAATAGAAAACACATGCAATGACTTTAGTGGATCCCTATGTGGTGCATGAAAAGAACACACATGCGATGACTCTGGTGGATCCATATGTGGTTTGTGAAAACAACACACATGCAATGACTATAGTGCTAGTTTCATGAAAAGAACACACATGCAATGACTAGCTGTGGTTCATGAAAAGAACACACATGCAATGACTCTAGTGCTTTAGGATAAGAACACCCATGCAATGAATCTAGTGGATCCATATGTGGTTCATGAAAAGAACACACATGCAGTGACATTGGCGGATCCAGGTGGTGGTTTATGAAAAGGACACACATGCAATGACTCCGGTGGATCCATATGTGGTTTGTAAAAAGAACACACATGCAATGACTCTAGTGCTGGTTTATGAAAAGAACATACATGCAATGACACTAGAGGATCCATATGTGGTTCATGAAAAGAACACACATGAAATGACTCTGGTGGATCCATATGTGGTTTGTGAAAAGAAGACACATGCAATGACATTAGTTGATCCATGTGGTTTGTGGGAAAGAACATACATGCAATGACTCTAGTGGATCCATATCTGGTTTGTGAAAAGAACACACATGCAATGACATTGGTGGATCCATATGTGGTTCATGAAAATAACACACACACAATGACTCTTGTGGATCCATATGTGGTTTGTGAAAAGAACACGCATGTAATGGCATTGGTTGATCCATGTGGTTTGTGGAAAAGAATATACATGCAATGACTCTAGTGGATCCATATGTGGTTTGTGAAAAGAACACACATGCAATGACATTGGTTGATCCATATGTAGTTTGTGACAAGAACAAACATGCAATGACTCTAGTGGATGCATATGTGGTTTGTGAAAAGAACACACGTGCAATGACTCTAGTGCTGGTTTAGGATAAGAACACACATGCAATGACTGTAATGGATCCATATGTGGTTAATGGAAAGAATAGACATGCATTGACTCTAGTGGATCCATATGTGGTTCATGAAAAGAACACACATGTAATGACATTGGTGGATCAATGTGTTTTAGGAAAAGAACATACATGCAATGACTCTAGAGGTTCCATATGTGGTTTCTGAAAAGAACACACATGCGATGACTCTAGTGCTGGTTTATGAAAAAGAACACACATGCAATGACTGTAGTGGATCCATATGTGGTTCATGAAAAGAACACACATGCAATGACTCTGGTGGAAAAATATGTGGTTTGTGAAAAGAACACACATGCAATGACTCTAGTGATGGATTATGATAAGAACACACACGCAATGACTATATTGGATCCATATGTGGTTCATGAAAAGAACACACATGCAATGACTCTAGTGATGGATTATGAGAAGAACACACACGCAATGACTATAGTGGATCCATATGTGGTTCATGAAAAGAACACACATGCGATGACTCTGGTGGATCCATATGTGGTTTGTGAAAAGAAGACACATGCAATGACTGTAGTGCTAGTTTCATGAATAGAACACACATGCAATGACTCTAGCTATGGTTCATGAAAAGAACACACATGCAATGACTCTAGTGTTGGTTCAGGATAAGAACACACATGCAATGAATCTAGTGGATCAAAATGTGGTTCATGAAAATAACACACATGCAATGACATTGGGTGATCCATGCGTTTCATGAAAAGAACATACATGCAATGACTCTGGTGGATCCACATGTGGTTTGTGAAAAAACACACATGCAATGACATTGGTGGATCCATATGTGGTTCATGAAAAGAACACACACACAATGACTCTGGTGGATCCATATGTGGTTTGCGAAAAGAACACACATGCAATGACATTGGTTGATCCATGTGGTTTGTGGAAAAGAACATACATGCAATGACTCTAGTGGATCCATATGTGGTTTGTGAAAAGAACACACATGGAATGACATCGGTTGATCCGTATGTAGTTTGTGACAAGAACATACATGCAATGACTCTAGTGGATCCATATGTGGTTTGTGAAAAGAACAGACATGTAATGACTCTATTGGATCCATATGTGGTTAATGGAAAGAACAGACATGCAATGACTCTAGTGGATCCATATGTGGTTCATGAAAAGAACACACATGCAATGACATTGGTGGATCAATGTGTTTTATGAAAACAACATACATGCAATGACTCTGGTGGATCCATATGTGGTTTGTGAAAAGAACACACATGCAATGACTCTAGTATTGGTTTATGAAAACAACATAAATGCAATGACTCTAGTGGATCCATATGTGGTTCATTAAAAGAACACACATGCAGTGACTCTGGTGGATCCATATATGGTTTGTGAAAAGAACACACATGCAATGACTCTAGTGCAGGTTTCATGAAATGAACACACATGCAATGACTCTAGTGCTAGTTTCATGAAAAGAACACACATGCAATGACTCTAGGTGTGGTTCATGAAAAGAAAACACATGCAATGACTCTAGTGCTGGTTTATGAAAAGAACACACATGCAATGTCTCTGGTGGATCTATGTGGTTTGTGGAAAAGAACATACATGCAATGACTCTAGTGGATCCATATGTGGTTTGTGAAAAAAACACATGCAATGACATTGGTTGATCCATATGTGGTTTGTGAAAACAACATACATGCAATGACTCTGGTGGATCCGTATTTGGTTTGTGAAAATAACACACATGCAATGACTCTGGTGGATCCATATGTGGTTTGTGAAAAGAGCATACATGCAATGACTCTAGTGCTAGTTTCGTAAAAAGAATACACATGCAATGAATCTAGTTGTGGATCATGAAAAGAACACACATGCAATGACTCTAGTGTTGGTTCAGGATAAGAAACACAGATGCAATGAATATAGTGGATCAATATGTGGTTCATGAAAAGAACACACATGCAATGACATTGGGTGATCCATGCATTTTATAAAAAGAACATACATGCAATGACTCTGGTGGATCCACATGTGGTTTGTGAAAAAAACACACATGCAATGACTCTAGTGTTGGTTTAGGATAAGAACACAAATGAAATGACTCTAGTGGATCCATATGTGGTTAATCGAAAGAACAGGCATGCAATGACTGTAGTGGATCCATATGTGGTTCATGAAAATAACACACATGCAATGACATTGGTGGATCCATGTGTTTTATGAAAAAAACATACATGCAATGACTCTAGTGGATGCATATGTGGTTTGTGAAAAGAACACACATGCAATGACTCTAGTGATGGTTTATAAAAAGAACACACATGCAATGACTATTGTGGATCCATATGTGGTTCATGAAAAGAACACGCATGCGATGACTCTGGTGGATCCATATCTGGTTTGTGAAAAGAACACACATGCAATGACTGTAGTGCTAGTTTCATGAAAAGAACACACATACAATGACTCTAGCTGTGGTTCATGAAAAGAACACACACGCAATGATTCTAGTGTTAGTTCACGATAAGAACACACATGCAATGAATCTAGTGGATCAATATGTCGTTCATGAAAAGAACACACATGCAATGACAGTGGTTTATCTATGCGTTTTATGAAAAGAACATACATGCAATGACTCTGGTGGAAAAATATGTGGTTTGTGAAAAGAACACACATGCAATGACTCTAGTGATGGATTATGAGAAGAACACACACGCACTGACTATAGTGGATCCATATGTGGTTCATGAAAAGAACACACATGCGATGACTCTGGTGGATCCATATGTGGCTTGTGAAAAGAAGACACATGCAATGAATGTAGTGCTAGTTTCATGAATAGAACACACATGCAATGACTCTAGCTGTGGTTCAAGAAAAGAACACACATGCAATGACTCTAGTGTTGGTTCAGGATAAGAACACACATGCAATGAATCTAGTGGATCAAAATGTGGTTCATGAAAATAACACACATGCAACGACATTGGGTGATCCATGTGTTTCATGAAAAGAACATACATGCAATGACTCTGGTGGATCCACATGTGGTTTGTGAAAAAAAACACAGGCAATGACATTGGTGGATCCATATGTGGTTCATGAAAAGAACACACACACAATGACTCTGGTGGATCCATATCTGGCCTGCGAAAAGAACACACATGCAATGACATTGGTTGATCCATGTGGTTTGTGGAAAAGAACATACATGCAATGACTCTAGTGGATCCATATGTGGTTTGTGAAAAGAACACACATGGAATGATATCGGTTGATCCGTATGTAGTTTGTGACAAGAACATACATGCAATGACTCTAGTGGATCCATATGTGGTTTGTGAAAAGAACAGACATGTAATGACTCTATTGGATCCATATGTGGTTAATGGAAAGAACAGACATGCAATGACTCTAGTGGATCCATATGTGGTTCATGAAAAGAACACACATGCAATGACATTGGTGGATCAATGTGTTTTATGAAAACAACATACATGCAATGACTCTGGTGGATCCATATGTGGTTTGTGAAAAGAACACACATGCAATGACTCTAGTATTGGTTTATGAAAACAACATAAATGCAATGACTCTAGTGGATCCATATGTGGTTCATTAAAAGAACACACATGCAGTGACTCTGGTGGATCCATATATGGTTTGTGAAAAGAACACACATGCAATGACTCTAGTGCTAGTTTCATGAAATGAACACACATGCAATGACTCTAGTGCTAGTTTCATGAAAAGAACACACATGCAATGACTCTAGGTGTGGTTCATGAAAAGAAAACACATGCAATGACTCTAGTGCTGGTTTATGAAAAGAACACACATGCAATGTCTCTGGTGGATCTATGTGGTTTGTGGAAAAGAACATACATGCAATGACTCTAGTGGATCCATATGTGGTTTGTGAAAAAAACACATGCAATGACATTGGTTGATCCATATGTGGTTTGTGAAAACAACATACATGCAATGACTCTGGTGGATCCGTATTTGGTTTGTGAAAATAACACACATGCAATGACTCTGGTGGATCCATATGTGGTTTGTGAAAAGAGCATACATGCAATGACTCTAGTGCTAGTTTCGTAAAAAGAATACACATGCAATGAATCTAGTTGTGGTTCATGAAAAGAACACACATGCAATGACTCTAGTGTTGGTTCAGGATAAGAAACACAGATGCAATGAATATAGTGGATCAATATGTGGTTCATGAAAAGAACACACATGCAATGACATTGGGTGATCCATGCGTTTTATAAAAAGAACATACATGCAATGACTCTGGTGGATCCACATGTGGTTTGTGAAAAAAAAACACATGCAATGGCTCTAGTGTTGGTTTAGGATAAGAACACAAATGAAATGACTCTAGTGGATCCATATGTGGTTAATCGAAAGAACATGCAATGACTGTGAGTGGATCCATATGTGGTTCATGAAAATAACACACATGCAATGACATTGGTGGATCCATGTGTTTTATGAAAAAACATACATGCAATGACTCTAGTGGATGCATATGTGGTTTGTGAAAAGAACACACATGCAATGACTCTAGTGATGGTTTATAAAAAGAACACACATGCAATGACTATTGTGGATCCATATGTGGTTCATGAAAAGAACACGCATGCGATGACTCTGGTGGATCCATATCTGGTTTGTGAAAAGAACACACATGCAATGACTGTAGTGCTAGTTTCATGAAAAGAACACACATACAATGACTCTAGCTGTGGTTCATGAAAAGAACACACACGCAATGATTCTAGTGTTAGTTCACGATAAGAACACACATGCAATGAATCTAGTGGATCAATATGTCGTTCATGAAAAGAACACACATGCAATGACAGTGGTTTATCTATGCGTTTTATGAAAAGAACATACATGCAATGACTCTGGTGGAAAAATATGTGGTTTGTGAAAAGAACACACATGCAATGACTCTAGTGATGGATTATGAGAAGAACACACACGCACACACTAAAGTGGAACCATATGAGGTTAATGAAAAGAACACACATGCGATGACTCTGGTGGATCCATATGGCTTGTGAAAGAAGACACATGCAATGAATGTAGTGCTAGTTTCATGAATAGAACACACATGCAATGACTCTAGCTGTGGTTCAAGAAAAGAACACACATGCAATGACTCTAGTGTTGGTTCAGGATAAGAACACACATGCAATGAATCTAGTGGATCAAAATGTGGTTCATGAAAATAACACACATGCAACGACATTGGGTGATCCATGTGTTTCATGAAAAGAACATACATGCAATGACTCTGGTGGATCCACATGTGGTTTGTGAAAAAAAACACATGCAATGACATTGGTGGATCCATATGTGGTTCATGAAAAGAACACACACACAATGACTCTGGTGGATCCATATGTGGCCTGCGAAAAGAACACACATGCAATGACATTGGTTGATCCATGTGGTTTGTGGAAAAGAACATACATGCAATGACTCTAGTGGATCCATATGTGGTTTGTGAAAAGAACACACATGGAATGACATCGGTTGATGCATATGTAGTTTGTGACAAGAACATACATGCAATGACTCTAGTGGATCCATATGTGGTTTGTGAAAAGAACAGACATGTAATGACTCTATTGGATCCATATGTGGTTAATGGAAAGAACAGACATGCAATGACTCTAGTGGATCCATATGTGGTTCATGAAAAGAACACACATGCAATGACATTGGTGGATCAATGTGTTTTATGAAAACAACATACATGCAATGACTCTGGTGGATCCATATGTGGTTTGTCAAAAGAACACACATGCAATGACTCTAGTACTGGTTTATGAAAACAACATAAATGCAATGACTCTAGTGGTTCCATTTGTGGTTCATGAAAAGAACACACATGCAATGACATTGGTGGATCCATATGTGGTTTGTGAAAAGAACACAGATGCAATGACATTGGTTGATCCATGTGGTTTATGGAAAAGAACATACATGCAATGACTCTAGTGGATCCATATATGGTTTGTGGAAAGAACACACATGCAATGACATTGGTTGATCCATATGTGGTTTGTGAAAAGAACATACATGCAATGACTCTGGTGGATCCATATATGGTTTGTGAAAAGAACACACATGCAATGACTCTAGTGCTAGTTTCATGAAATGAACACACATGCAATGACTCTAGTGCTAGTTTCATGAAAAGAACACACATGCAATGACTCTAGGTGTGGTTCATGAAAAGAACACACATGCAATGACTCTAGTGCTGGTTTATGAAAAGAACACACATGCAATGTCTCTGGTGGATCCATGTGGTTTGTGGAAAAGAACATACATGCAATGACTCTAGTGGATCCATATGTGGTTTGTGAAAAAAAAACACATGCAATGACATTGGTTGATCCATATGTGGTTTGTGAAAACAACATACATGCAATGACTCTGGTGGATCCGTATGTGGTTTGTGAAAATAAGACACATGCAATGACTCTGGTGGATCCATATGTGGTTTGTGAAAAGAGCAGACATGCAATGACTCTAGTGCTAGTTTCGTAAAAAGAATACTCATGCAATGAATCTAGTCGTGGTTCATGAAAAGAACACTCATGCAATGACTCTAGTGTTGGTTCAGGATAAGAAACACAGATGCAATGAATCTAGTGGATCAATATGTGGTTCATGAAAAGAACACACATGCAATGACATTGGGTGATCCATGCGTTTTATGAAAAGAACATGCATGCAATGACTCTGGTGGATCCACATGTGGTTTGTGAAAAAAACACACATGCAATGACTCTCGTGTTGGTTTAGGATAAGAACACAAATGAAATGACTCTAGTGGATCCATATGTGGTTAATCGAAAGAACAGGCATGCAATGACTCTAGTGGATCCATATGTGGTTCATGAAAATAACACACATGCAATGACATTGGTGGATCCATGTGTTTTATGAAAAAACATACATGCAATGACTCTAGTGGATGCATATGTGGTTTGTGAAAAGAACACACATGCAATGACTCTAGTGATGGTTTATAAAAAGAACACACATGCAATGACTATTGTGGATCCATATGTGGTTCATGAAAAGAACACGCATGCGATGACTCTGGTGGATCCATATCTGGTTTGTGAAAAGAACACACATGCAATGACTGTAGTGCTAGTTTCATGAAAAGAACACACATACAATGACTCTAGATGTGGTTCATGAAAATAACACACACGCAATGATTCTAGTGTTAGTTCAGGATAAGAACACACATGCAATGAATCTAGTGGATCAATATGTGGTTCATGAAAAGAACACACATGCAAGGACAGTGGTTTATCTATGCGTTTTATGAAAAGAACATACATGCAATGACTCTGGTGGAAACATATGTGGTTTGTGAAAAGAACACACATGCAATGACTCTAGTGATGGATTATGAGAAGAACACACACGCAATGACTATAGTGGATCCATATGTGGTTCATGAAAAGAACACACATGCGATGAATCTGGTGGATCCATATGTGGTTTGTGAAAAGAAGACACATGCAATGACTATAGTGCTAGTTTCATGAATAGAACACACATGCAATGACTCTAGCTATGGTTCATGAAAAGAAGACACATGCAATGACTCTAGTGTTGGTTCAGGATAAGAACACACATGCAATGAATCTAGTGGATCAAAATGTGGTTCATGAAAATAACACACATGCAATGACATTGGGTGATCCATGCGTTTCATGAAAAGAACATACATGCAATGACTCTGGTGGATCCACATGTGGTTTGTGAAAAAACACACATGCAATGACATTGGTGGATCCATATGTGGTTCATGAAAAGAACACACACACAATGACTCTGGTGGATCCATATGTGGTTTGCGAAAAGAACACACATGCAATGACATTGGTTGATCCATGTGGTTTGTGTAAAAGAACATACATGCAATGACTCTAGAGGATCCATATGTGGTTTCTGAAAAGAACACACATGCGATGACTCTAGTGCTGGTTTATGAAAAAGAACACACATGCAATGACTGTAGTGGATCCATATGTGGTTCATGAAAAGAACACACATGCAATGACTCTGGTGGAAAAATATGTGGTTTGTGAAAAGAACACACATGCAATGACTCTAGTGATGGATTATGATAAGAACACACACGCAATGACTATAGTGGATCCATATGTGGTTCATGAAAAGAACACACATGCAATGACTCTAGTGATGGATTATGAGAAGAACACACACGCAATGACTATAGTGGATCCATATGTGGTTCATGAAAAGAACACACATGCGATGACTCTGGTGGATCCATATGTGGTTTGTGAAAAGAAGACACATGCAATGACTGTAGTGCTAGTTTCATGAATGGAACACACATGCAATGACTCTAGCTATGGTTCATGAAAAGAACACACATGCAATGACTCTAGTGTTGGTTCAGGATAAGAACACACATGCAATGAATCTAGTGGATCAAAATGTGGTTCATGAAAATAACACACATGCAATGACATTGGGTGATCCATGCGTTTCATGAAAAGAACATACATGCAATGACTCTGGTGGATCCACATGTGGTTTGTGAAAAAACACACATGCAATGACATTGGTGGATCCATATGTGGTTCATGAAAAGAACACACACACAATGACTCTGGTGGATCCATATGTGGTTTGCGAAAAGAACACACATGCAATGACATTGGTTGATCCATGTGGTTTGTGGAAAAGAACATACATGCAATGACTCTAGTGGATCCATATGTGGTTTGTGAAAAGAACACACATGGAATGACATCAGTTGATCCATATGTAGTTTGTGACAAGAACATACATGCAATGACTCTAGTGGATCCATATGTGGTTTGTGAAAAGAACAGACATGTAATGACTCTATTGGATCCATATGTGGTTAATGGAAAGAACAGACATGCAATGACTCTAGTGGATCCATATGTGGTTCATGAAAAGAACACACATGCAATGACATTGGTGGATCAATGTGTTTTATGAAAACAACATACATGCAATGACTCTGGTGGATCCATATGTGGTTTGTGAAAAGAACACACATGCAATGACTCTAGTACTGGTTTATGAAAATAACATAAATGCAATGACTCTAGTGGATCCATATGTGGTTCATTAAAAGAACACACATGCAATGACTCTAGTGGATCCATATATGGTTTGTGAAAAGAACACACATGCAATGACTCTAGTGCTAGTTTCATGAAATGAACACACATGCAATGACTCTAGTGCTAGTTTCATGAAAAGAACACACATGCAATGACTCTAGGTGTGGTTCATGAAAAGAACACACATGCAATGACTCTAGTGCTGGTTTATGAAAAGAACACACATGCAATGTCTCTGGTGGATCTATGTGGTTTGTGGAAAAGAACATACATGCAATGACTCTAGTGGATCCATATGTGGTTTGTGAAAAAAACACATGCAATGACATTGGTTGATCCATATGTGGTTTGTGAAAACAACATACATGCAATGACTCTGGTAGATCCGTATGTGGTTTGTGAAAATAACACACATGCAATGACTCTGGTGGATCCATATGTGGTTTGTGAAAAGAGCATACATGCAATGACTCTAGTGCTAGTTTCATAAAAGGAATACACATGCAATGAATCTAGTTGTGGTTCATGAAAAGAACACACATGCAATGACTCTAGTGTTGGTTCAGGATAAGAAACACAGATGCAATGAATCTAGTGGATCAATATGTGGTTCATGAAAAGAACACACATGCAATGACATTGGGTGATCCATGCGTTTTATGAAAAGAACATACATGCAATGACTCTGGTGGATCCACATGTGGTTTGTGAAAAAAAAACACATGCAATGACTCTAGTGTTGGTTTAGGATAAGAACACAAATTAAATGACTCTAGTGGATCCATATGTGGTTAATCGAAAGAACAGGCATGCAATGACTGTAGTGGATCCATATGTGGTTCATGAAAATAATCACACATGCAATGACATTGGTGGATCCATGTGTTTTATGAAAAAAACATACATGCAATGACTCTAGTGGATGCATATGTGGTTTGTGAAAAGAACACACATGCAATGACTCTAGTGATGGTTTATAAAAAGAACACACATGCAATGACTATTGTGGATCCATATGTGGTTCATGAAAAGAACACGCATGCGATGACTCTGGTGGATCCATATCTGGTTTGTGAAAAGAACACACATGCAATGACTGTAGTGCTAGTTTCATGAAAAGAACACACATACAATGACTCTAGTTGTGGTTCATGAAAAGAACACACACGCAATGATTCTAGTGTTAGTTCAGGATAAGAACACACATGCAATGAATCTAGTGGATCAATATGTCGTTCATGAAAAGAACACACATGCAATGACAGTGGTTTATCTATGCGTTTTATGAAAAGAACATACATGCAATGACTCTGGTGGAAAAATATGTGGTTTGTGAAAAGAACACACATGCAATGACTCTAGTGATGGATTATGAGAAGAACACACACGCACTGACTATAGTGGATCCATATGTGGTTCATGAAAAGAACACACATGCGATGACTCTGGTGGATCCATATGTGGTTTGTGAAATGAAGACACATGCAATGAATGTAGTGCTAGTTTCATGAATAGAACACACATGCAATGACTCTAGCTGTGGTTCATGAAAAGAACACACATGCAATGACTCTAGTGTTGGTTCAGGATAAGAACACACATGCAATGAATCTAGTGGATCAAAATGTGGTTCATGAAAATAACACACATGCAATGACATTGGGTGATCCATGTGTTTCATGAAAAGAACATACATGCAATGACTCTGGTGGATCCACATGTGGTTTGTGAAAAAAACACATGCAATGACATTGGTGGATCCATATGTGGTTCATGAAAAGAACACACACACAATGACTCTGGTGGATCCATATGTGGTCTGCGAAAAGAACACACATGCAATGACATTGGTTGATCCATGTGGTTTGTGGAAAAGAACATACATGCAATGACTCTAGTGGATCCATATGTGGTTTGTGAAAAGAACACACAAGGAATGACATCGGTTGATCCATATGTAGTTTGTGACAAGAACATACATGCAATGACTCTAGTGGATCCATATGTGGTTTGTGAAAAGAACAGACATGTAATGACTCTATTGGATCCATATGTGGTTAATGGAAAGAACAGACATGCAATGACTCTAGTGGATCCATATGTGGTTCATGAAAAGAACACACATGCAATGACATTGGTGGATCAATGTGTTTTATGAAAACAACATACATGCAATGACTCTGGTGGATCCATATGTGGTTTGTGAAAAGAACACACATGCAATGACTCTAGTACTGGTTTATGGAAACAACATAAATGCAATGACTCTAGTGGATCCATATGTGGTTCATGAAAAGAACACACATGCAATGACTCTGGTGGATCCATATATGGTTTGTGAAAAGAACACCCATGCAATGACTCTAGTGCTAGTTTCATGAAATGAACACACATGCAATGACTCTAGTGCTAGTTTCATGAAAAGAACACACATGCAATGACTCTAGGTGTGGTTCATGAAAAGAACACACATGCAATGACTCTAGTGCTGGTTTATGAAAAGAACACACATGCAATGTCTCTAGTGGATCCATGTGGTTTGTGGAAAAGAACATACATGCAATGACTCTATTGGATCCATATGTGGTTTGTGAAAAAAACACACATGCAATGACATTGGTTGATGCATATGTGGTTTGTGAAAACAACATACATGCAATGACTCTGGTGGATCCGTATGTGGTTTGTGAAAATAACACACATGCAATGACTCTGGTGGATCCATATGTGGTTTGTGAAAAGAGCAGACATGCAATGACTCTAGTGCTAGTTTCGTAAAAAGAATACACATGCAATGAATCTAGTTGTGGTTCATGAAAAGAACAGACATGCAATGACTCTAGTGTTGGTTCAGGATAAGAAACACAGATGCAATGAATCTAGTGGAGCAATATGTGGTTCATGAAAAGAACACACATGCAATGACATTGGGTGATCCATGCGTTTTATGAAAAGAACATACATGCAATGACTCTGGTGGATCCACATGTGGTTTGTGAAAAAAAAACACATGCAATGACTCTAGTGTTGGTTTAGGATAAGAACACAAATGAAATGACTCTAGTGGATCCATATGTGGTTAATCGAAAGAATAGGCATGCAATGACTCTAGTGGATCCATATGTGGTTCATGAAAATAACACACATGCAATGACATTGGTGGATCCATGTGTTTTATGAAAAAACATACATGCAATGACTCTTGTGGATTCATATGTGGTTTGTGAAAAGAACACACATGCAATGACTCTACTGATGGTTTATAAAAAGAACACACATGCAATGACTATTGTGGATCCATATGTGGTTCATGAAAAGAACACGCATGCGATGACTCTGGTGGATCCATATCTGGTTTGTGAAAAGAACACACATGCAATGACTGTAGTGCTAGTTTCATGAAAAGAACACACATATAATGACTCTAGATGTGGTTCATGAAAATAACACACACGCAATGATTCTAGTGTTAGTTCAGGATAAGAACACACATGCAATGAATCTAGTGGATCAATATGTGGTTCATGAAAAGAACACACATGCAATGACATTGGTTTATCTATGCGTTTTATGAAAAGAACATACATGCAATGACTCTGGTGGAAACATATGTGGTTTGTGAAAAGAACACACATGCAATGACTCTAGTGATGGATTATGAGAAGAACACACACGCAATGACTATAGTGGATCCATATGTGGTTCATGAAAAGAACACACATGCGATGACTCTGGTGGATCCATATGTGGTTTGTGAAAAGAAGACACATGCAATGACTATAGTGCTAGTTTCATGAATAGAACACACATGCAATTACTCTAGCTATGGTTCATGAAAAGAAGACACATGCAATGACTCTAGTGTTGGTTCAGGATAAGAACACACATGCAATGAATCTAGTGGATCAAAATGTGGTTCATGAAAATAACACACATGCAATGACATTGGGTGATCCATGCGTTTCATGAAAAGAACATACATGCAATGACTCTGGTGGATCCACATGTGGTTTGTGAAAAAACACACATGCAATGACATTGGTGGATCCATATGTGGTTCATGAAAAGAACACACACACAATGACTCTGGTGGATCCATATGTGGTTTGCGAAAAGAACACACATGCAATGACATTGGTTGATCCATGTGGTTTGTGTAAAAGAACATACATGCAATGACTCTAGTGGATCCATATGTGGTTTGTGAAAAGAACACACATGAAATGACATCGGTTGATCCATATGTAGTTTGTGACAAGAACATACATGCAATGACTCTAGTGGATCCATATGTGGTTTGTGAAAAGAACAGACATGTAATGACTCTAGTGGATCCATATATGGTTTGTGAAAAGAACACACAAGGAATGACATCGGTTGATCCATATGTAGTTTGTGACAAGAACATACATGCAATGACTCTAGTCGATCCATATGTGGTTTGTGAAAAGAACAGACATGTAATGACTCTATTGGATCCATATGTGGTTAATGGAAAGAACAGACTAGTGGATCCATATGTGGTTCATGAAAAGAACACACATGCAATGACATTGGTGGATCAATGTGTTTTATGAAAACAACATACATGCAATGACTCTGGTGGATCCATATGTGGTTTGTGAAAAGAACGCACATGCAATGACTCTAGTGCTGGTTTATGAAAACAACATAAATGCAATGACTCTAGTGGATCCATATGTGGTTCATGAAAAGAACACACATGCAAGGACTCTGGCGGATCCATATATGGTTTGTGAAAAGAACACACATGCAATGACTCTAGTGCTAGTTTCATGAAATGAACACACATCCAATGACTCTAGTGCTAGTTTCATGAAATGAACACACATGCAATGACTCTAGTGCTGGTTTATGAAAAGAACACACATACAATGTCTCTGGTGGATCCATGTGGTTTGTGGAAAAGAACATACATGCAATGACTCTAGTGGATCCATATGTGGTTTGTGAAAAAAAAACACATGCAATGACATTGGTTGATCCATATGTGGTTTGTGAAAAGAACATACATGCAATGACTCTGGTGGATCCATATGTGGTTTGTGAAAATAACACACATGCAATGACTCTGATGGATCCATATGTGGTCTGTGAAAAGAGCATACATGCAATGACTCTAGTGCTAGTTTCGTAAAAAGAATACACATGCAATGAATCTAGTTGTGGTTCATGAAAAGAACACACATGCAATGACTCTAGTGTTGGTTCAGGCTAAGAAACACATATGCAATGAATCTAGTGGATGAATATGTGGTTCATGAAAAGAACACACATGCAATGACATTGGGTGATCCATGCGTTTTATGAAAAGAACATACATGCAATGACTCTGGTGGATCCACATGTGGTTTGTGAAAAAAACACACATGCAACGACTCTAGTGTTGGTTTAGGATAAGAACACAAATGAAATGACTCTAGTGGATCCATATGTGGTTAATCGAAAGAACAGGCATGCAATGACTCTAGTGGATCCATATGTGGTTCATGAAAATAACAGACATGCAATGACATTGGTGGATCCATGTGTTTTATGAAAAAAACATACATGCAATGACTCTAGTGGATGCATATGTGGTTTGTGAAAAGAACACACATGTAATGACTCTAGTGATGGTTTATAAAAAGAACACACATGCAATGACTATTGTGGATCCATATGTGGTTCATGAAAAGAACACACATGCGATGACTCTGGTGGATCCATATCTGGTTTGTGAAAAGAATACACATGCAATGACTGTAGTGCTAGTTTCATGAAAAGAACACACATACAATGACTCTAGATGTGATTCATGAAAAGAACACACACGCAATGATTCTAGTTTTAGTTCAGGATAAGAACACACATGCAATGAATCTAGTGGATCAATATGTGGTTAATGAAAAGAACACACATGCAATGACAGTGGTTTATCTATGCGTTTTATGAAAAAAACATACATGCAATGACTCTGGTGGATCCACATGTGGTTTGTGATGGGGGAATACCAATCGGGGTATGCCCACGAAGCGGAGTCGCCAGCTGGAGCGAGCCGACTGAAGCCAAGCCAGAGCGGATCGAATCGCCGAATACGGCGACTGGCACGTACTGGACCCAGACGCCATGCCGATTTGAGGCCCAAGACGGCGACTCCAGTACAAAGCCCATTAGCACACTTGTAAACCCTAATTGGCTGCATATATAAAACCACCAGGGTCACCCCTTTGAGGAGAGATCGCCCACATAAGATTAGATCTAGTATCCCCCTCCGCCTCCGGCGGCTCCATGTAAACCAATCTATGATCATATACTGGATTGACAGCAGGATGTAGCAATCCTCCATCGAGGGGACGTGAACCTGGGTACATCGTGTACCAATCTCGTTCCCGGATTCTCCTATGTCGCCTTGCCCTTTCCTCTACGTAAGCTACCCTGTAGCATCTGCCGTGGCCAATTCCACGACAGTTGGCGCCCCCCGTGGGGCAAGCGGTGCTTGGAGGTGATGATCCGGGCGGGATCCCTCGCCATCGAGAACATCATCCGCGTCGACGTGCTGGATTTCTTCGTCGACATCAGGCGGTGGCTGATTTGTCCCTACCAACGACTGCAGGCGTGCCATATTCTGATCGGTTTGGTCCAGGCCGGTAGGCACGCGCACACATCGTCGACTGAATAATCGATGCACGCGAGCGCATAATCGATCCGCCCTTACGTCTAATTTTTAATTCAATCCATCTACTATCGATTGTTCATTTATTATTTTATTTGACTTTAACCCTTGCATGCAATCTGATGTGCGTGTGGAGAGTACTGCTGGGAGCGGACCGATCTGCAGGGATTACTGGAATCCTTGGCGTGTGTCGTGCAGTGATCAAACTGCGGGTTCCGTTAGATTGCTTTTTCTGCCACTCCCCACGTAAAGACTGGGATCCATCGGTTGAAGCAGAACGGCGGACGTCTGCACGCCCGATCCTCGAGGCTACTATGTTTTTCCCATGCAATCTCATAGACTTGTTCATTGATTATTATCTGAATCTGTTATTTTATTTGGGACTAATCCATCACACCATGTTTTGGTGTACATGCGCTTCAACGCCTCTTTGGATCATGGTCTCTCGGACAATGGAGCAACATCGACTTCTTCCGCCCCCTCAACCCCGATAAAAATCCGGCCAAACGCATCCACTTGGTCGACTCCATCCTCCCACGCGCGTGCGTCAAGGAATAGCTTCTTCTACAAAGGATCTCGATCTCAGTGCCGACCCTCAGCACGCACTCCCGTGCCAGCGCGGTCAACATAAGATAAGGACTTCATCCATACGAAAGCAGCAAAGGGCCGTTGGGTTTCTTTTGTTCCTTTTGATCCAATCGCTTTCTCTCTCTTTTTGATATGTTACTTGGACTGACTCATCATGTATGCTATGTATTTATTTGCTATGCATGTCTCGAGCAATCGCTACGTCCATGTTTTAATCGGAGAACTTATCAATTAAATCGTGAGCAGATGGATGGTAAAATTCAGACTACTTGCCGACGTTATACGAATCAAGTCCTGACAAGAAATTAGGAGACCACCAGATAGATACACATAAACATCGGGTGATATCTATTCAACTTTTTTGCATATTCGTAATATATTTATACAAAGATTTCTGTATTTCAACTTGTATATATCCACAGAATAGGTGGTTTACAACTATCATGGCGCACTCGCCCGTCGCGGACATGCCCTTCGCGGACTCGTTCATCACGAACCCGCCATCGCGACCTCGTCATCACGCTCACCCCCGCGGACTCGCCCCCACGTACTCTCCACGCTCGGGGAATCGCCTGCCGTGGACTCACCATCGAGGACTCTCCATGCTTGAGGACTCGCCATCGTGGTCTCTTCATCGTGAGCTCGCCACGGACACACCACGCTCGGGGACTCGCCATCACGACTTCGCCCTCGCGGCCTTGCCGACTCTCCATTCTACCGGCTAAACGTCGCGCGACCCCGCCACTGCGCGACTCCATCCGCCGCGTGACCTTCGTCCGCCGTGTCGACTTCGCCAAAGCGCGACCTCCGTCCGCCACGTCGACCCCATGTCGCCGTGTCGACTTCGCCATAGCGTGACCTCCGTCCGCCGCGCGACCATATGTCCTCCGCGTCGACTCCACCAAAGCGCGGCCTCCCTTCACCAAAGCGCGACCTCCCTCCGCCGCGCCGACCCCGTGTCCGCAGCATCAACATTGCCAAACCGCGACCTCCGTCCGCCGCGTCGACCCCGTGTCCGCCGTGTTGACTTTGCCATAGCGCGACCTCCGTCCGCCGTGTCGACCCCGTGTCCGCAGCGTCGACTTCGCCAAAGCGTGACCTCCGTCCGCCGCGTCGACCCCGTGTCCACCGCGTCAACTCTGCCAAAGCGCGCCTATACTTCCGCTACGTCGAATGCGTATGTTGCGCCTACTAAGGGACCTTCATCGTCCGAGTCGCCAGAGAGGGTCACATGCCACGCTGCATGGACTCACCACTGGGCGTCTCTTTCCCCCGGGAAAATTGATTCGCCTTTGTCAACGATTGAAAGAGTGACTCGCAATGGCCAAGTAGTGCAGACGAGGACTTGCAAACCGAGCCTCCGATCGTCCACGAAAAACGCTAACCGAGAGCCATCATTGGAGTCGCCTTGCTCGACTGGCCTTCCAGGCCAAGACAAATGGCAGTGCTACACAAACAGCACCATGTCCTCCTCAATCTTAGATAGTGCGACTCGCACGCTGGCATCATGGACGAGGACTCGCAAAACGAGCCTCGGATCGTCCAGGAAGAACGCTAAGCCGAGAGCCATCTTTGGAGTCGCCATGCGACTGGCCCCCGGGCCAAGACGAGAGACTCGCTAACAAAAACAGCGCAATCAACGTCATCGCGGACTCGGAGTCATCGAGGACTCGCCACACTTGGGGACTCTCCTCTCGCGGACTCGCATTCATCGCGGACTCGCCACACTCGGAGACTCTCCCCTCGCGGACTCGCAATCATCACGGACTCGCCACACTCGGGGACTTTCCCCTCGCGGACTTGCCACACTCAGGGACTTGCCCCTCGCGGACTCGCAATCATCGCGGACTCACCACACTCGGGGACTTTCCCCTCGCGGACTCGCCACACTCAGGGACTTTCCCCTCGCGGACTCGCAATCATCACGGACTCGCCACACTCGGGGACTCTCCCCTCGTGGACTCGCGACCGCGAACTCTCCGCATGCAGACTCATCATGCTCGGCAACAACCACTACTATTTTCAGAATATGCATCTCTAAAGATCCTCAAGTCGCCTCTACAAGCCAACTCGAGCCTCGGGGACTACTCCTAGGGATACTGCGTGTGCGCATGGTTCCACCACCGCGGCTCGCCGCGCTCGGGGACTCGCCACCGCGGACTCGCCCTCGCGTACTCGCCGCGCTCGGGGACTCGCCACCGTGGACTCTCCCTCACGTACTCGTCGCGCTCGGGGACTCGCCACCGCGGACTCGCCCTTGCGTACTCAACATGCTCGGGGACTCACCACCGTGGACTCGCCCTCACGTACTCGCCACGCTCGGGGACTCGCCATCGCCGACTTGCTATCGCGGAATTGCCTGCGCCAACTCGAAGACTTCATCGTCAATGATTTGGTGGCATACACGCGTCCGCTATTCGTCAGCCCCTACTTCTACAACAACAATATAACAAGGCCCCGGTCAAATTTCTCCAAGGGGCAACTCCACCCAAACACTGACTTGCCTGGCGCATCGACTCACCCAGGCGAATGGACTACTTCATGAGCTATTTCTCTGTTTCAGGAGCTCGTCACCAGTTCACCATGATCCATCGCAAAGACTCTCTGCGCCCTGCCTCAAGCCCGCGTCGAATCCATGACGCGCTCAGGGACTACTGATGGGGGAATACCAATCGGGGTATGCCCACGAAGCGGAGTCGCCAGCTGGAGCGAGCCGACTGAAGCCAAGCCAGAGCAGATCGACTCGCCGAATACGGCGACTAGCACGTACTGGACCCAAACGCCACGCCGATTGGAGGCCCAAGACGGATACTCCAGTACAAATCCCATTAGCACACTTGTAAACCCTAATTGGCTGCATATATAAAACCACCAGGGTCACCCCTTTGAGGAGAGATCGCCCACATAAGATTAGATCTAGTATCCCCCTCCGCCTCCGGCGGCTCCATGTAAACCAATCTATGATCATATACTGGATTAACAGCAGGACGTAGCGATCCTCCATCGAGGGGACGTGAACCTGGGTATATCGTGTACCAATCTCGCTCCCGGATTCTCCTACGTCGCCTTGCCCTTTCCTCTACGTAAGCTACCCTGTAGCATCTGCCGTGGCCAATTCCACGACAGTTTGTGAAAAAAAAACACATGCAATGACTCTAGTGTTAGTTTAGGATAAGAACACGCATGTAGTGACTCTAGTGGATCCATATGTGGTTAATGGAAAGAACCGACATGCAATGACTCTAGTGGATCCATATGTGGTTCATGACAAAACACACATACAATGACAATGGTAGATCCATGTGTTTTATCAAAAGAACATACATGCAATGACTCTAGTGGATCCATATCTGGTTTGTGAAAAGAACACATATGCAATGACTCTAGTGATGGTTTATTAAAGGAACACACATGCAATGACTGTAGTGGATCCATATGTGGTTCATGAAAAGAACACACATGCGATGAATCTAGCTGTGATTCATAAAAAGAACACACATGCAATGACTCTAGTGTTGGTTCAGGATAAGAAACACAGATGCAATAAATCTAGTGGATCAATGTGTGGTTCATGAAAAGAACACACATGCAATGACTTTGGGTGATCCATGCGTTTTATGAAAAGATCATACATGCAATGACTCTGGTGGATCCACATGTGGTTTGTGAAAAAAACACACATGCAATGACTCTAGTGTTGGTTTAGGATAAGAACACAAATGAAATGACTCTAGTGGATCCATATGTGGTTAATGGAAAGAACAGACATGCAATAACTCTAGTAGATCCATATGTGGTTCATGAAAAGAACACACATGCAATGACATTGGTGGATCCATGTGTTTTATGAAAAAAACATACATGCAATGACTCTAGTGGATCCATATGTGGTTTGTGAAAAGAACACACATGAAATGACTCTAGTGATGGTTTATGAAAAGAACACACATGCAATGACTATAGTGGATCCATATGTGGTTCATGAAAAGAACACACATGCGATGACTCTGGTAGATCCATATGTGGTTTGTGAAAAGAACACACATGCAATGACTGTAGTGCTAGTTTCATGAAAAGAACACACATACAATGACTCTAGCTGTGGTTCATGAAAAGAACACACACGCAATGACTCTAGTATTGGTTCAGGATAAGAACACACATGCAATGAATCTAGTGGATCAATACGTGGTTCATGAAAAGATAACACATGCAATGACAGTGGTTTATCCATGTGTTTTATGAAAAGAACATACATGCAATGACTCTGGTGGATCCACATGTGGTTTGTGAAAAGAACACACATGCAATGACTCTAGTGTTGGTTTATGAAAAAACACACATGCAATGACTGTAGTGTTTGTTTAGGATAAGAACACCCATGCAATAACTCTAGTGGATCCATATCTGGTTAATGGAAAGAACAGACATGCAATGACTCTAGTGGATCCATATGTGGTTCATGACAAAACACACATGCAATGACATTGGTGGATCCATGTGTTTTATGAAAAGAACATACATGCAATGAATCTAGTGGATCCATATGTGGTTTGTGAAAACAACACACATGCAATGACTCTAGTGATGGTTTATTAAAAGAACACACAAGAAATGACTGTAGTGGATCCATATGTGGTTCATGAAAAGAACACACATGCGATGACTCTGGTGGATCCATATGTGGTTTGTGAAAAGAACACACATGCAATGACTGTAGTGCTAGTTTCATGAAAAGAACACACATGCAATGACTCTAGCTGTGGTTCATGAAAAGAACACACATGCAATAGCTCTAGTGCTGGTTTAGGATAAGAACACACATGCAATGAATCTAGTGGATGCATATGTGGTTCATGAAAAGAACACACATGCAATGACATTGACGGATCCAAATGGTGGTTTATGAAAAGGACACACATGCAATGACTCTGGTGGATCCATATGTGGTTTGTGAAAAGAACACACATGCAATGACTCTAGTGCTGCTTTATGAAAAGAACATGCATGCAATGACACTAGAGGATCCATATGTGGTTCATGAAAAGAACACACATGAAATGACTCTGGTGGATCCATATGTGGTTTGTGAAAAGAACACACATGCAATGACATTGGTTGATCCATGTGGTTTGTGGAAAAGAACATACATGCAATGACTCTAGTGGATCCATACCTGGTTTGTGAAAAGAACACACATGCAATTACATTGGTGGATCCATATGTGGTTCATGAAAACAACACACACGCAATGACTCTGGTGGATCCATATGTGGTTTGTGAAAAGAACACGCATGTAATGACATTGGTTGATCCATGTGGTTTGTGGAAAAGAACATACATGCAATGACTCTGATGGATCCATATGTGGTTTCTAAAAAGAATACACATGCCATGACATTGGTTGATCCATATGTAATTTTTTGACAAGAACATACATGCAATGACTCTAGTGGATACATATGTGGTTTGTGAAAAGAACACACATGCAATGACTCTAGTGCTGGGTTAGGATAAGAACACACATGCAATGACTCTTGTGGATCCATATGTGGTTCATGAAAAGAAGACACATGTAATGACATTGGTGGATTAATGTGTTTTATGAAAAGAACATACATGCAATGACTCTAGAGGTTCCATATGTTGTTTGTGAAAAGAACACACATGCGATGACTATAGTGTTGGTTTGTGAAAAAGAACACACATGCAATGACTGGTGTGGATCTATATGTGGTTCATGAAAAGAACAAACATGCAATGACTCTGGTGGATCCATATGTGGTTTGTGAAAAGAACACACATGCAATGACTCTAATGCTAGCTTCATGAAAAGATCACACATGCAATGACTCTAGCTATGGTTCATGAAAATAACACGCATGCAATGACTCTAGTGCTGGTTTAGGATGAGAACACACATGCAATGAATCTAGTGGTTCTATATGTGGTTCATGAAAGAACACACATGCAATTACATTGGTGGATCCATGTGGTTTATGGAAAGAATAGAAATGCAATGACTCTAGTGGATCCATATGTGGTTCATGAAAAGAACACATATGCAATGACTCTGGTGGATCCATGTGGTTTGTGAAAAGAACACACATGCAATGAAATTGGTTGATCCATATGGTTTGTGGAAAAGAACATACATGTAATGACTCAAGTGGATCCATATGTGGTTTGTGAAAAGAACACATATGCAATGAAATTGGTGGATCCATGTGTTTTATGCAATGACTCTAGTGGATCCATATGTGGTTTGTGAAAAGAACACACATGCAGTGACGTTGGTGGATCCATGTGTTTTATGAAAAGAACATACATGCAATGACTCTTGTGGATCCGTATGTGGTTTGTGAAAAGAACACACATGCAATGAGTCTAGTGGATCCATATGTGGTTTGTGAAAACAACACACATGCAATGACTCTAGTGATGGTTTATTAAAAGAACACACATGCAATGACTGTAGTGGATCCATATGTGGTTCATCAAAAGAACACACATGCAATGACTCTGGTGGATCCATATGTGGTTTGTGAAAAGAACACACATGCAATGACTATGGTGCTAGTTTAATTAAAAGAACACACATGCGATGACTCTAGCTGTGGTTCATGAAAAGAACACACATGCAATGGCTCTAGTGCTGGTTTAGGATAAGAACACACATGCAATGAATCTAGTGGATGCATATGTGGTTCATGAAAAGAACACACATGCAATGACATTGACGGATCCAAGTGGTGGTTTATGAAAAGGACACGCATGCAATGACTCTGGTGGATCCATATGTGGTTTGTGAAAAGAACACACATGCAATGACTCTAGTGCTGGTTTATGAAAAGAACATACATGCAATGACACTAGAGGATCCATATGTGGTTCATGAAAAGAACACACATGAAATCACTCTGGTGGATCCATATGTGGTTTGCGAAAAGAACACACATGCAATGACATTGGTTGATCCATGTGGTTTGTGGAAAAGAACATACATTAAATGACTCTAGTGGATCCATATCTGGTTTGTGAAAAGAACACACATGCAATGACATTGGTGGATCCATATGTGGTTCATGAAAACAACACACACGCAATGACTCTGGTGGATCCATATGTGGTTTGTGAAAAGAAGACGCATGCAATGACATTGGTTGATCCATGTGGTTTGTGGAAAAGAACATACATGCAATGACTCTAGTAGATCCATATGTGGTTTCTGAAAAAGAACACACATCCAATGACATTGGTTGATCCATATGTAATTTTTTTGACAAGAACATACATGCAATGACTCTAGTGGATCCATATGTGGTTTGTGAAAAGAACACAAATGCAATTACTCTAGTGCTGGTTTATGATAAGAACACACATGCAATGACTCTAGTGGATCCATATGTGGTTAATGGAAAGAATAGACATGCAATGACTCTAGTGGATCCATATGTGGTTCATGAAAAGAAGACACATGTAATAACATTGGTGGATCAATGTGTTTTATGAAAACAACATACATGCAATGACTCTAGAAGGTTCCATATGTGGTATGTGAAAAGAACACAGATGCGATGACTCTAGTGTTGGTTTATGAAAAAGAACACACATGCAATGACTGTACTGGATCCATATGTGGTTCATGAAATGAACATACATGCAATGACTCTGGTGGATCCATATGTGGTTTGTGAAAAGAACACACATGCAATGACTCTAGTGCTAGTTTCATGAAAAGATCACACATGCAATGACTCTAGCTATGGTTCATGAAAATAACACACATGCAATGACTCTAGTGCTGGTTTAGGATAAGAAGACACATGCAATGAATCTAGTGGTTCTATATGTGGTTCATGAAGAGAACACACATGCAATGACATTGGTGGATCCATGTGGTTTATGGAAAGAATAGAAATGCAATGACTCTAGTGGATCCATATGTGGTTTATGAAAAGAACACACATGCAATAACTCTAGTGCTGGTTTATGAAAAGAACATACATGCAATGACTCTAGTGGATCCATATGTGGTTCATGAAAAGAACACATATGCAATGACTCTGGTGGATCCATATGTGGTTTGTGAAAAGAACACACATGCATTGAAATTGGTTGATCCATATGGTTTGTGGAAAAGAACATACGTGTAATGACTCAAGTGGATCCATATGTGGTTTGTGAAAAGAACACACATGCAATGAAATTGGTGGATCCATGTGTTTTATGAAAAAAATACATGCAATGACTCTAGTGGATCCATATGTGGTTTGTGAAAAGAACACACATGAAATGACTCTAGTGATGGATTATGAAAAGAACACACATGCAATGACTATAGTGGATCCACATGTGGTTCATGAAAAGAACACACATGCGATGACTCTGGTGGATCCATATGTGGTTTGTGAAAAGAAGACACATGCAATGATTGTAGTGCTAGTTTCATGAATAGAACACACATGCAATGACTCTAACTGTGGTTCATGAAAATAACACACATGCAATGACTCTAGTGTTGGTTTAGGATAAGAACACACATGCACTGAATCTAGTGGATCAATATGTGGTTCATGAAAAGAACACACATGCAATGATATTGGGTGATCCATGCGTGTTATGAAAAGAACATACATGCAATGAATCTGGTGGATCCACATGTGGTTTGTGAAAAAAAACATGCAATGACATTGGTGGATCCATATGTGGTTCATGAAAAGAACACACATGAAATGACTCTGGTGGATCCATATGTGGTTTGTGAAAAGAACACACATGCAATGACATTGGTTGATCCATGTGGTTTGTGGAAAAGAACATACATGCAATGACTCTAGTGGATCCATATCTGGTTTGTGAAAAGAACACACATGCAATTACATTGGTGGATCCATATGTGGTTCATGAACACGCAATGACTCTGGTGGATCCATATGTGGTTTGTGAAAATAACACGCATGCAATGACATTGGTTGATCCATGTGGTTTGTGGAAAAGAACATACATGCAATGACTCTAGTGGATCCATATGTGGTTTCTGAAAAGAACACACATGCAATGACATTGGTTGATCCATATGTAATTTTTTGACAAGAACATACATGCAATGACTCTAGTGGATCCATATGTGGTTTGTGAAAAGAACAAAAATGCAATGACTCTAGTGCTGGTTTATGATAAGAACACACATGCAATGACTCTAGTGGATCCATATGTGGTTAATGGAAAGAATAGACATGCAATGACTCTAGTGGATCCATATGTGGTTCATGAAAAGAAGACACATGTAATAACATTGGTGGATCAATGTGTTTTATGAAAACAACATACATGCCATGACTCTGGAGGTTCCATATCTGGTATGTGAAAAGAACACACATGCGATGACTCTAGTGTTGGTTTATGAAAAAGAACACACATGCAATGATTGTAGTGGATCCATATGTGGTTCATGAAAAGAACACACATGCAATGACTCTGGTGGATCCATATGTGGTTTGTGAAAAGAACACACATGCAATGACTCTAGTGCTAGTTTCATGAAAAAATCACACATGCAATGACTCTAGCTATGGTTCATGAAAATAACACGCATGCAATGACTCTAGTGCTGGTTTAGGATAAGAACACACATGCAATGAATCTAGTGGTTCTATATGTGGTTCATGAAGAGAACACACATGCAATGACATTGGTGGATCCATGTGGTTTATGGAAAGAATAGAAATGCAATGACTCTAGTGGATCCATATGTGGTTTATGAAAAGAACACACATGCAATAACTCTAGTGCTGGTTTATGAAAAGAACATACATGCAATGACTCTAGTGGATCCACATGTTGTTTGTGAAAAAAAACATGCAATGACTCTGGTGTTGGTTTAGGATAAGAACACGCATGCCATGACTCTAGTGGATCCATATGTGGTTAATGGAAAGAATAGACATGCAATGAGTCTAGTGGATCCATATGTGGTTCATGAAAGGAATACACATGCAATGACATTGGTGGATCCAAGTGTTTTATGAAAAGAACATACAAGCAATGACTATAGTGGATCCATATGTGGTTTGTGAAAAGAACACACATGCAATGACTCTAGTGATGGTTTATTAAAAGAACACACATGCAATGACTGTAGTGGATCCATATGTGGTTCATGAAAAGAACACACATGTGATGAGTCTGGTGGATCCATATGTGATTTGTGAAAAGAACAAACATGCAATGACTATAGTGCTCGTTTCATGAAAAGAACACACATGCAATGACTCTAGCTGTGGTTCATGAAAAGAACACACATGCAATGACTCTAGTGCTGGTTTAGGATAAGAACACACCTGCAATGAATCTAGTGGATCCATATTTGGTTCATGAAAAGAACACACATGCAATGACATTGGCGGATCCAGGTGGTGTCTTATGAAAAGGACACACATGAGATGACTCTGGTGGATCCATATGTGGTTCATGAAAAGAACACACGTGCAATGACATTGGTGGATCCATGTGTTTTATGAAAAGAACATACATGCAATGACTCTGGTGGATCCATATGTGGTTTGTGAAAAGAACACACATGCAATGACTCTAGTGCTGGTTTAGGATAAGAACACACCTGCAATGAATCTAGTGGATCCATATTTGGTTCATGAAAAGAACACACATGCAATGACATTGGCGGATCCAGGTGGTGTCTTATGAAAAGGACACACATGAGATGACTCTGGTGGATCCATATGTGGTTTGTGAAAAGAACACACATGCAATGACTCTAGTGCTGGTTTATGAAAAGAACATACATGCAATGACACTAGAGGATCCATATGTGGTTCATGAAAAGAACACACATGAAATGACTCTGGTGGATCCATATGTGGTTTGTGAAAAGAACACACATGCAATGACATTGGTTGATCCATGTGGTTTGTGGAAAAGAACATACATGCAATGACTCTAGTGGATCCATATCTGGTTTGTGAAAAGAACACACATGCAATGACATTGGTGGATCCATATGTGGTTCATGAAAAGAACACACACGCAATGACTCTGGTGGATCCATATGTGGTTTGACATAAAGAACATACATCCAATGACTCTAGTGGATCCATATGTGGTTTGTCAAAAGAACACACATGCAATGACATTGGTTGATCCATATGTAGTTTGTGACAAGGACATACATGCAATGACTCTAGTGGATCCATATGTGGTTTGTGAAAAGAACACACATGCAATGACTCTAGTGCTGGTTTAGGATAAGAACACACATGCAATGACTCTAGTGGATCCATATGTGGTTGATGGAAAGAATAGACATGCAATGACTCTAGTGGATCCATATGTGGTTCATGAAAAGAACACACATGCAATTACATTGGTGGATCAATGTGTTTTAGGAAAAGAACATACATGTAATGACTCTGGATGTTCCATATGTGGTTTGTGAAAAGAACACACATGCGATGACTTTTGTGCTGGTTTATGAAAAATAACACACATGCAATGACTGTAGTGGATCCATATGTGGTTCATCAAAAGAACACACATGCAATGACTCTGGTGGATCCATGTGTGGTTTGTGAAAAGAACACACATGCAGTGACTCTAGTGCTGGTTTAGTAAAAGAACATACATGCAATGACTCTAGTGGATCCATTTGTGGTCCATGAAAAGAACACACATACAATGACTCTGGTGCATCCATATGTGGTTTGGGAAAATAACACACATGCAATGACTCTAGTGCTAGTTGCATGAAAAGAACACACATGCAATGACTAGTACTAGTTTCAGGAAAAGAACACACATGCAATGACTCTAGTGTTGGTTTAGTGAAAAAACACACATGCAACGACTCTAGTGCTGGTTTTTGAAAAGAACACACATGCAATGACTCTGGTGCATCCATATGTGGTCTATGAAAAGAACACACATGCAATGACTCTGGTGGATCCATTTGGTTTCTGGAAAAGAACATACATGCAATGACTCTAGTGGATCGATATGTGGTTTGTGAAAAGAACACACATGCAATGACATTGGTTGATCCATATGTGTTTTGTGAAAAGAACATACATGCAATGACTCTGGTGGATCCTTATGTGGTTTGCGAAAATAACACACATGCAATGACTCTGGTGGATCCATATGTGGTTTGTCAAAAGAACACACATGGAATGACATTGGTTGATCCATGTGTTTTATGAAGAGAACATACATGCAATGACTCTGGTGGATCCACATGTGGTTGTGAAAAAAACACATGCAATGACTCTGGTGTTGGCTTAGGACAAGAACACACATGCAATGACTCTAGTGTATCCATATGTGGTTAATGGAAAGAACAGACATGCAATGACTCTAGTGGGTCCATATGTGGTTCATAAAAAGAACACACATGCAATGACATTGGTGGATCCATGTGTTTTATGAAAAGAACACACATGCAATGACTCTGGTGGATCCGTATGTGGTTTGTGAAAAGAACACACATGCGGTGACTCTGATGGATCCATATGTGGTTCATGAAAAGAACACACATGCAATGACTCTGGTGGATCCATGTGGTTTGTCAAAAAGAACAGACATGCAATGACATTGGTGGATCCATGTGTTTTATGAAAAGAACACACATGCAATGACTCTGGTGCATCCATATGTGGTTCATGAAAAGAACACACATGCAATGACTCTGGTGGATCCATATGTGGTTCATGAAAAGAACACACATGCAATGACTCTGGTGGATCCATGTGTGGTTTGTGAAAAGAACACACATGCAATGACTCTAGTGCTAGTTTATTAAAAGAACATACATGCAATGACTCTAGTGGATCCATTTGTGGTTCATGAAAAGAACACACATACAATGACTCTGGTGGATCCATATGTGGTTTGTGAAAATAACACACATGCAATGACTCTAGTGCTAGTTTCATGAAAAGAACACACATGCAATGACTAGTACTAGTTTCAGGAAAAGAACACACATGCAATGACTCTGTTGGTTTAGTGAAAAACCACACATGCAACGACTCTAGTGCTGGTTTATGAACACACATGCAATGACTGTGGTGCATCCATATGTGGTTCATGGAAGAACACACATGCAATGACTCTGGTGGATCCATGAGGTTTGTGGAAAAGAAAGATCATGCAATGACTCTAGTGGATCCATATGTGGTTTGCGAAAAGAACACACATGCAATGACTCTGGTGGATCCATATGTGGTTTGTCAAAAGAACACACATGCAATGACATTGGTTGATCCATGTGTTTTATGAAGAGAACATACATGCAATGACTCTGGTGGATCCACATGTGGTTGTGAAAAAAAACACATGCAATGACTCTAGTGCTGGTTTAGGACAAGAACACACATGGAATGACTCTAGTGGATCCATATGTGGTTAATGGAAAGAACAGACATGCAATAACTCTAGTGGGTCCGTATGTGGTTCATGAAAAGAACACACATGCAATGGCATTGGTGGATCCATGTGTTTTATGAAAAGAACACACATGCAATGACTCTGGTGCATCCATATGTGGTTCATGAAAAGAACACACGTGCAATGACATTGGTGGATCCATGTGTTTTATGGAAAGAACATACATGCAATGACTCTGGTGGATCCATATGTGGTTTGTGAAAAGAACACACATGCAATGACTCTAGTGCTGGTTTATGAAAAGAACACACATGCAATGACTCTAGTGGATCCATATGTCGTTCATGAAAAGAACACACATGCAATGACTCTAGTGGATCCATATGTGGTTTGTGAAAAGAACACACATGCAATGTCTCTATTGCTAGTTTTATGAAAAGAACACACATGCAATGACTCTAGCTGTGATTCATTAAAAAAACATGCAATTACTCTAGTGCTTGTTTAGGATAAGAACACACATGTAATGAATCTAGTGGATCCATATGTGGTTCATGAAAAGAACACACATGCAATGTAATTGGTGGATCTAGGTGGTGGTTTGTGAAAAGGACACACATGAAATGAATCTGGTGGATCCTTATGTGGTTTGTGAAAAGGACACACATGCAATGACTCTAGTGCTGGTTTATGAAAAGAACATACATGCACTGACTCTAGTGGATCCATATGTGGTTCATGAAAAGAACACACATGCAATGACTCTGGTGGATCCATATGTGGTTTGTGAAAAGAACACACATGCAATGAATCTAGTGCTAGTTTCATGAAAAGAACACACACGCAATGACATTGGTGGATCTAGGTGGTGGTTTGTGAAAAGGACACACACGAAATGAATCTGGTAGATCCATATGTGGTTTGTGAAAAGAACACACATGCAATGACTCTAGTGCTGGTTTATGAAAAGAACATAGATGCAATGACTCTAGTGGATCCATATGTGGTTCATGAAAATAACACACATACAATGACTCTGGTGGATCCATATGTGGTTTGTGAAAAGAACACACATGCAATGACTCTAGTGCTAGTTTCATGAAAAGAACACACATGCAATGACTCTAGTGCTAGTTTTATGAAAAGAACCTACATGCAATGACTCTAGTGTTCGTTTAGTGAAAAGACACCACATGCAACGACTCTAGTGCTGGTTTATGAAGAGAACACACATGCAATGAGTCTGGTGGATCCATATGTGGTTCATTAAAAGAACACACATGCAATGACTCTGGTGGATCCATGTGGTTTGTGGAAAAGAACATACATGCAATGACTCTAGTGGATCCATATGTGGTTCGTGAAAAGAACATACATGCAATGCCTCTGGTGGATCCATATGTGGTTTGCGAAAAGAACACACATGCAATGACTCTGGTGGATCCATATGTGGTTTGTCAAAAGAACACACATGCAATGACATTGGTTGATCCATGTGGTTTGTGGAAAATAACATACATGCAATGACTCTACTGGATCCATATACGGTTTGTGAAAATAACACACATGCAATGACATTGGTGGATCCATATGTGGTTCATGAAAATAACACACATGCAATGACTCTGGTGGATCCATGTGTTTTATGAAGAGAACATACATGCAATGACTCTGGTGGATCCACATGTGGTTTGTGAAAAAAACACATGCAATGACTCTAGTGCTGGTTTAGGACAAGAACACACATGCAATGACACTAGTGGATCCATATGTTGTTAATGGAAAGAATAAACATGCAATGGCTCTAGTGGATCCATATGTGGTTCATGAAAAGAACACACATGCAATGACATTGGTGGATCCATGTGTTTTATGAAAAGAACATACATGCAATGACTCTGGTGGATCCGGATGTGGTTTGTGAAAAGAACACACATGCGGTGACTCTAGTGCTAGTTTATGAAAAGAACACACATGCAATGACTCTAGTGGATCCATATGTGGTTCATCAAAAGAACACACATGGAATGACTCTGGTGGATCCATATGTGGTTTGTGAAAAGAATACACATGCAATGTCTCTAGTGCTAGTTTCATGAAAAGAACACACATGCAATGACTCTAGCTGTGGTTCATTAAAAAAACACATGCAATGACTCTAGTGCATGTTTAGGATAAGGACACACATGCAATGAATCTAGTGGATCAATATGTGGTTAATGAAAAGAACACACATGCAATGACATTGGTGGATCTAGGTGGTGGTTTATGAAAAGGACACACATGATATGAATCTGGTGGATCCATATGTCGTGTGTGAAAAGGAGACACATGCAATGACTCTAGTGCTGGTTTATGAAAATAACATACATGCAATGACTCTAGTGGATCCATATGTAGTTCATGAAAAGAACACACATGCAATGACTCTGATGGATCCATATCTGGTTTGTGAAAAGAACACACATGCAATGACATTGGTTGATCCATGTGGTTTGTGGAAAAGAACATACATGCAATGACTCTAGTGGATCCATATACGGTTTGTGAAAATAACACACATGCAATGACATTGGTGGATCCATATGTGGTTCATGAAAATAACACACATGCAATGACTCTGGTGGATCCATATGTTGTTTTGTAAAAAGAACACACATGCAATGACATTGGTTGATCCATGTGGTTTGTGGAAAAGAGCATACATGCAAATACTCTAGTGGATCCATATGTGGTTTGTCAAAAGAACACAAATGCAATGACATTGGTTGATCCATATGTGGTTTGTGAAAGGAAAATACATGCAATGACTCCTGTGGATCCATATGTGGTTTGTGAAAAGAACACACATGCAATGACATTGGTTGATCCATGTGTTTTATGAAAAGAAAATACATGAAATGACTCCTGTGGATCCATTAGTGGTTTGTGAAAAGAACACACATGCAATGACATTGGTTGATCCATGTGTTTTATGAAAAGAACAAACATGCAATGACTCTAGTGGATCCACATGTGGTTTGTGAAAAAAAAACACATGCAATGACTCTTGTGCTGGTTTAGGACAAGAACACACATGCAATGACTCTAGTGGATCCATATGTGGTTAATGGAAAGAACACACATGCAATGACTCTAGTCGACCCATATGTGGTTCATGAAAAGAACACACATGCAATGACACTGGTGGATCCATGTGTTTTATGAAAAGAACATACATGGAATGACTCTAGTGGATCCGTATGTGGTTTGTGAAAAGAACACACATGCAATGACTCTAGTGCTGGTTTATGAAAAGACCACACATGCAATGACTCTTGTGGATCCATATGTGGTTCATGAAAAGAACACACATGCAATGTCCCTAGTGCTAGTTTCATGAAAAGAACACACATGCAATGACTCTAGCCGTGGTTCATTAAAAAACACACATGCAATGAATTTAGTTGATCAATATGTGGTTCATGAAAAGAACACACATGCAATGATATTGGTGGATCTAGGTGGTGGTTTGTGAAAAGAACACACATGAAATGAACTGGTGGATCCATATGTGGTTTGTGAAAAGGACACACATGTAATGACATTGGTTGATCCATATGTGGTTGTGAAAAGAAAATACATGCAATGACTCCCGTGGATCCATATGTGGTTTGTGAAAAGAACACACATGCAATGACATTGGTTAATCTATGTGTTTTATGAAAAGAAAATACATGCAATAACTCCTGTGGATCCATATGTGGTTCATGAAAAGAACACACATGGAATGGCATTGGTTGATCCATGTGTTTTATGAAAAGAAAAAACATGCAATGACTCTGGTGGATCCACATGTGGTTTGTGAAAAAAAAAACACATGCAATGACTCTAGTGCTGGTTTAGGACAAGAACAGACATGCAATGACTCTAGTGGATCCATATGTGGTTCATGAAAAGAACACACATGCGATGACATTGGTGGATCCATGTGTTTTATGAAAAGAACATACATGCAATGACTCTGGTGGACCCGTATGTGGTTTGTGAAAAGAACACACATGTAATGATTCTAGTGCTGGTTTATGAAAAGAACATACATGCAAATGACTCTAGTGGATCCATATGTGGTTCATGAAAAGAACACACATGCATTGACTCTGGTGGATCGATATGTGGTTTGTGAAAAGAACACACATGCAATGTCTTTAGTGCTAGTTTCTTGAAAAGAAAACACATGCAATGGCTCTAGCTATGGTTCATTAAGAAAGAACATGCAATGACTCTAGTGCTTGTTTAGGATAAGAACACACATGCAATGAATCTAGTGGATCCATATGTGGTTCATGAAAATAACACACATGCAATGACATTGGTGGATCTAGGTGGTGGTTTGTGAAAAGGACAAACATGAAATGAATCTGGTGGATCCATATGTGGTTTGTGAAAAGGACGCACATGCAATGACTCAAGTGCTGGTTTATGAAAAGAACGTACATGCAATGACTCTAGTGGATCCATATGTGGTTCATGAAAAGAAAACATGCAATGACTCTGGTGGATCCATATGTGGTTTGTGAAAAGAACACATATGCAATGACATTGGTTGATCCATGTGGTTTGTGGAAAAGAACAAACATGCAATGACTCTAGTGGATCCATATATGGTTTGTGAAAAGAACACACATGCAATGACATTGGTGGATCCATATGTAGTTCATGAAAAGAACACACATGCAATGACTCTGGTGGATCCATATGCTGTTTTGTAAAAAGAACACACATGCAATGACATTGGTTGATCCATGTGGTGTGTGGAAAAGAGCATACATGCAATGACTCTAGTGGATCCATATGCGGTTTGTGAAAAGAACACAAATGCAATGACATTGGTTGATCCATATGTGGTTTGTGAAAAGAAAATACATGCAATGACTCCTATGGATCCATATGTGGTTTGTGAAAAGAACACACATGCAATGGCATTGGTTGATCCATGTGTTTTAAGAAAAGAACAAACATGCAATGACTCTGGTGGATCCATATGTGGTTTGTGAAAACAACACACATGCAATGACATTGGTTGATCCATTTGTTTTATGAAGAGAACATACATGCAATGACTATGGTGCATCCATATGTGGTTGGTGAAAAGAACACATATGCAATGACTCTAGTGCTAGTTTAGGATAAGAACACACATGCAATGACTCTAGTGTATCCATATGTGGTTAATGGAAAGAAAATACATGCAATGACTCCAGTGGATCCATATGTGGTTCATGAAAAGAACACACATGCAATGACTCTGGTGGATCCATATGTGGTTTGTGAAAAGAACACACATGCAATGACATTGGTTGATCCATGTGGTTAGTGGAAAAGAACATACATGCAATGACTCTAGTGGATCCATATATGGTTTGTGAAAATAACACACATGCAATGACATTGGTGGATCCATATGTGGTTCCTGAAAAGAACAAACATGCAATGACTCTGGTGGATCCATATGTTGTTTTGTAAAAAGAACACACATGCAATGACATTGGTTGATCCATGTCGTTTGTGGAAAAGAGCATACATGCAATGACTCTAGTGGATCCATATGTGGTTTGTGAAAAGAACACAAATGCAATGACATTGGTTGATCCATAAGTGGTTTGTGAAAGGAAAATACATGCAATGACTCCTGTGGATCCATATGTGGTTTGTGAAAAGAACACACATGCAATGACATTGGTTGATCCATGTGTTTTATGAAAAGAAAATACATGCAATGACTCATGTGGATCCATATGTGGTCTGTGAAAAGAACACACATGCAATGACATTGGTTGATGCATGTGTTTTATGAAAAGAACAAACATGCAATGACTCTAGTGGATCCAAATGTGGTTTGTGAAAAAAACACATGCAATGACTCTTGTGCTGGTTTAGGACAAGAACACACATGCAATGACTCTAGTGGATCCATATGTGGTTAATGGAAAGAACACACATGAAATGACTCTAGTGGATCCATATGTGGTTCATGAAAAGAACATACATGCAATGACTCTGGTGGACCCGTATGTGGTTTGTGAAAAGAACACACATGCAATGATTCTAGTGCTGGTTTATGAAAAGAACGTACATGCAATGACTCTAGTGGATCCATATGTGGTTCATGAAAAGAACACACATGCAATGACTCTGGTGGGTCGATATATGGTTTGTGAAAAGGACGCACATGCAATGTCTTTAGTGCTAGTTTCATGAAAAGAACACACATGCAATGACTCTAGCTCTGGTTCATTAAAAAAACACATGCAATGACTCTAGTGCTTGTTTAGGATAAGAACACACATGCAATGAATCTAGTGGATCAATATTTGGTTCATGAAAACAAAACACATGCAATGACATTGGTGGATCTAGGTGGTGGTTTGTGAAAGGGACACACATGAAATGAATCTGGTGGATCCATATGTGGTGTGTGAAAAGGACACACATGCAATGACTCTAGTGCTGGTTTATGAAAATAACATACCTGCAATGACTCCAATGGATCCATATGTGGTTCATGAAAAGAACACACATGCAATGACATTGGTTGATCCATGTGGTTTGCGGAAAAGAGCATACATGCAATGACTCTAGTGGATCCATATGTGGTTTGTGAAAAGAACACAAATGCAATGACATTGGTTGATCCATATGTGGTTGTGAAAAGAAAATACATGCAATGACTCCTGTGGATCCATATGTGGTTTGTGAAAAGAACACACATGCAATGACATTGGTTGATCCATGTGTTTTATGAAAAGAAAATACATGCAATGACTCCTGTGGATCCATATGTGGTTCATGAAAATAACACACATGCAATGACATTGGTTGATCAATGTGTTTTATGAAAAGAACAAACATGCAATGACTCTGGTGGATCCACATGTGGTTTGTAAAAAAACACACACATGCAATGACACTTGTGCTGGTTTAGGACAAGAACACACATGCAATGACTCTAGTGGATCCATATGTGGTTAATGGAAAGAACACACATGCAATGACTCTAGTGGATCCATATGTGGTTCATGAAAAGAACACACATGCAATGACATTGGTGGATCCATGTGTTTTATGAAAAGAACATACATGCAATGACTCTTGTGGATCCGTATGTGGTTTGTGAAAAGAACACACATGCAATGACTCTAGTGTTGGTTTCTGAAAAGAACACACATGCAATGACCCTAGTGGATCCATATGTGGTTCATGAAAAGAACACACATGCAATGACATTGGTTGATCCATTTGTTTTATGAAGAGAACATACATGCAATGACTATGGTGCATCCATATGTGGTTGGTGAAAAGAACACATATGCAATGACTCTAGTGCTAGTTTAGGATAAGAACACACATGCAATGACTCTAGTGTATCCATATGTGGTTAATGGAAAGAAAATACATGCAATGACTCCAGTGGATCCATATGTGGTTCATGAAAAGAACACACATGCAATGACTCTGGTGGATCCATATGTGGTTTGTGAAAAGAACACACATGCAATGACATTGGTTGATCCATGTGGTTAGTGGAAAAGAACATACATGCAATGACTCTAGTGGATCCATATATGGTTTGTGAAAATAACACACATGCAATGACATTGGTGGATCCATATGTGGTTCCTGAAAAGAACAAACATGCAATGACTCTGGTGGATCCATATGTTGTTTTGTAAAAAGAACACACATGCAATGACATTGGTTGATCCATGTCGTTTGTGGAAAAGAGCATACATGCAATGACTCTAGTGGATCCATATGTGGTTTGTGAAAAGAACACAAATGCAATGACATTGGTTGATCCATAAGTGGTTTGTGAAAGGAAAATACATGCAATGACTCCTGTGGATCCATATGTGGTTTGTGAAAAGAACACACATGCAATGACATTGGTTGATCCATGTGTTTTATGAAAAGAAAATACATGCAATGACTCATGTGGATCCATATGTGGTCTGTGAAAAGAACACACATGCAATGACATTGGTTGATGCATGTGTTTTATGAAAAGAACAAACATGCAATGACTCTAGTGGATCCAAATGTGGTTTGTGAAAAAAACACATGCAATGACTCTTGTGCTGGTTTAGGACAAGAACACACATGCAATGACTCTAGTGGATCCATATGTGGTTAATGGAAAGAACACACATGAAATGACTCTAGTGGATCCATATGTGGTTCATGAAAAGAACACACATGCAATGACTCTGGTGGATCCATATGTGGTTTGTGAAAAGAACACACATGCAATGACATTGGTTGATCCATGTGCTTTGTGGAAAAGAACATACATGCAATGACTCTAGTGGATCCATATATGGTTTGTGAAAATAACACACATGCAATGACATTGGTGGATCCATATGTGGTTCCTGAAAAGAACAAACATGCAATGACTCTGGTGGATCCATATGTTGTTTTGTAAAAAGAACACACATGCAATGACATTGGTTGATCCATGTCGTTTGTGGAAAAGAGCATACATGCAATGACTCTAGTGGATCCATATGTGGTTTGTGAAAAGAACACAAATGCAATGGCATTGGTTGATCCATAAGTGGTTTGTGAAAGGAAAATACATGCAATGACTCCTGTGGATCCATATGTGGTTTGTGAAAAGAACACACATGCAATGACATTGTTTGATCCATGTGTTTTATGAAAAGAAAATACATGCAATGACTCATGTGGATCCATATGTGGTCTGTGAAAAGAACACACATGCAATGACATTGGTTGATGCATGTGTTTTATGAAAAGAACAAACATGCAATGACTCTAGTGGATCCAAATGTGGTTTGTGAAAAAAACACATGCAATGACTCTTGTGCTGGTTTAGGACAAGAACACACATGCAATGACTCTAGTGGATCCATATGTGGTTAATGGAAAGAACACACATGAAATGACTCTAGTGGATCCATATGTGGTTCATGAAAAGAACATACATGCAATGACTCTGGTGGACCCGTATGTGGTTTGTGAAAAGAACACACATGCAATGATTCTAGTGCTGGTTTATGAAAAGAACGTACATGCAATGACTCTAGTGGATCCATATGTGGTTCATGAAAAGAACACACATGCAATGACTCTGGTGGGTCGATATATGGTTTGTGAAAAGGACGCACATGCAATGTCTTTAGTGCTAGTTTCATGAAAAGAACACACATGCAATGACTCTAGCTCTGGTTCATTAAAAAAACACATGCAATGACTCTAGTGCTTGTTTAGGATAAGAACACACATGCAATGAATCTAGTGGATCAATATTTGGTTCATGAAAACAAAACACATGCAATGACATTGGTGGATCTAGGTGGTGGTTTGTGAAAGGGACACACATGAAATGAATCTGGTGGATCCATATGTGGTGTGTGAAAAGGACACACATGCAATGACTCTAGTGCTGGTTTATGAAAATAACATACCTGCAATGACTCAATGGATCCATATGTGGTTCATGAAAAGAACACACATGCAATGACATTGGTTGATCCATGTGGTTTATGAATGGAACACACATGCAATGACTCTGGTGTATCCATATGTGGTTTGTGGAAAAGAACACACATGCAATGACACTGGTGGATCCATATGTTGTTTGTGAAAAGAACAAACATCCAATGACTCCTGTGGATCCATATGTGGTTTGTGAAAAGAACACACATGCAATGACATTGGTTGATCCATGTGTTTTATGAAAAGAAAATACATGCAATGACTCCTGTGGATCCATATGTGGTTCATGAAAATAACACACATGCAATGACATTGGTTGATCAATGTGTTTTATGAAAAGAACAAACATGCAATGACTCTGGTGGATCCACATGTGGTTTGTAAAAAAACACACACATGCAATGACACTTGTGCTGGTTTAGGACAAGAACACACATGCAATGACTCTAGTGGATCCATATGTGGTTAATGGAAAGAACACACATGCAATGACTCTAGTGGATCCATATGTGGTTCATGAAAAGAACACACATGCAATGACATTGGTGGATCCATGTGTTTTATGAAAAGAACATACATGCAATGACTCTTGTGGATCCGTATGTGGTTTGTGAAAAGAACACACATGCAATGACTCTAGTGTTGGTTTCTGAAAAGAACACACATGCAATGACCCTAGTGGATCCATATGTGGTTCATGAAAAGAACACACATGCAATGACTCTGGTGGATCCATATGTGGTTTCTGAAAAGAACACACATGCAATGTCTCTAGTGCTAGTTTTATGAAAAGAACACACATGCAATGACTCTAGCCGTGGTTCATTAAAAAAACACATGCAATGACTCAAGAGCTTATTTAGGATAAGAACTCACATGCAATGAATTTAGTGGATCAATATGTGGTTCATGAAAAGAACACACATGCAATGACATTGGTGGATCTAGGTGGTGGTTTGTGAAAAGAACACACATGAAATGAACTGGTGGATCCATATGTCGTTTGTGAAAAGGACACACATGCAATGACTCTAGTGCTGGTTTATGAAAATAACATACCTGCAATGACTCCAGTGGATCCATATGTGTTTCATGATAAGAACACACATGCAATGACTTTGGTGGATCCATATGTGGTTTGTGAAAAGAACACAGATGCAATGACATTGGTTGATCCATGTGGTTTATGGAAAAGAACATACATGCAATGACTCTAGTGGAGCCATATATGGTTTGTGAAAAGAACACACATGAAATGACATTGATGGATCCATATGTGGTTCATGAAAAGAAAACACATGCAATGACTCTGGTGGATCCATATGTTGTTTTGTAAAAAGAACACACATGCAATGACATTGGTTGATCCATGTGGTTTGCGGAAAAGAGCATACATGCAATGACTCTAGTGGATCCATATGTGGTTTGTGAAAAGAACACAAATGCAATGACATTGGTTGATCCATATGTGGTTGTGAAAAGAAAATACATGCAATGACTCATGTGGATCCATATGTGGTTTGTGAAAAGAACACAAATGCAATGACATTGGTTGATCTATGTGTTTTATGAAAAGAAAATACATGCAATGACTCCTGTGGATCCATATGTGGTTCATGAAAAGAACACACATGGAATGGCATTGGTTGATCCATGTGTTTTATGAAAAGAACAAACATGCAATGACTCTGGTGGATCCACATGTGGTTTGTGAAAAAAAAACACATGCAATGACTCTAGTGCTGGTTTAGGACAAGAACAGACATGCAATGACTCTAGTGGATCCATATGTGGTTCATGAAAAGAACACACATGCAATGACATTGTGGGATCCATGTGTTTTATGAAAAGAACATACATGCAATGACTCTGGTGGACCCGTATGTGGTTTGTGAAAAGAACACACATGCAATGATTCTAGTGCTGGTTTATGAAAAGAACATACATGCAAATGACTCTAGTGGATCCATATGTGGTTCATGAAAAGAACACACATGCAATGACTCTGGTTGATCGATATGTGGTTTGTGAAAAGAACACACATGCAATGTCTTTAGTGCTAGCTTCTTGAAAAGAACACACATGTAATGGCTCTAGCTATGGTTCATTAAGAAAGAACATGCAATGACTCTAGTGCTTGTTTAGGATAAGAACACACATGCAATGAATCTAGTGGATCCATATGTGGTTCATGAAAATAAAACATGTAACGACTCTGGTGGATCCATATGTGGTTTGTGAAAAGAACACATATGCAATGACATTGGTTGATCCATGTGGTTTGTGGAAAAGAACAAACATGCAATGACTCTAGTGGATCCATATATGGTTTGTGAAAAGAACACACATGCAATGACATTGGTGGATCCATATGTAGTTCATGAAAAGAACACACATGCAATGACTCTGGTGGATCCATATGCTGTTTTGTAAAAAGAACACACATGCAATGACATTGGTTGATCCATGTGGTGTGTGGAAAAGAGCATACATGCAATGACTCTAGTGGATCCATATACGGTTTGTGAAAAGAACACAAATGCAATGACATTGGTTGATCCATATATGGTTTGTGAAAAGAAAATACATGCAATGACTCCTATGGATCCATATGTGGTTTGTGAAAAGAACACACATGCAATGACATTGGTTGATCCATGTGTTTTAAGAAAAGAACAAACATGCAATGACTCTGGTGGATCCATATGTGGTTTGTGAAAAGAACACACATGCAATGACATTGGTTGATCCATTTGTTTTATGAAGAGAACGTACATGCAATGACTATGGTGCATCCATATGTGGTTTGTGAAAAGAACACATATGCAATGACTCTAGTGCTAGTTTAGGATAAGAACACACATGCAATGACTCTAGTGTATCCATATGTGGTTAATGGAAATAAAAGACATGCAATGACTCCAGTGGATCCATATGTGGTTCATGAAAAGAACACACATGCAATGACTCTGGTGGATCCATATGTGGTTTGTGAAAGGAACACATATGCAATGACATTGGTTGATCCATGTGGTTTGTGGAAAAGAACATACATGCAATGACTCTAGTGGATCCATATATGGTTTGTGAAAATAACACACATGCAATGACATTGGTGGATCCATATGTGGTTCCTGAAAAGAACAAACATGCAATGACTCTGGTGGATCCATATGTTGTTTTGTAAAAAGAACACACATGCAATGACATTGGTTGATACATGTCGTTTGTGGAAAAGAGCATACATGCAATGACTCTAGTGGATCCATATGTGGTTTGTGAAAAGAACACAAATGCAATGACATTGGTTGATCCATATGTGGTTTGTGAAAGGAAAATACATGCAATGACTCCTGTGGATCCATATGTGGTTTGTGAAAAGAACACACATGCAATGACATTGGTTGATCCATGTGTTTTATGAAAAGAAAATACATGCAATGACTCATGTGGATCCATATGTGGTCTGTGAAAAGAACACACATGCAATGACATTGGTTGATGCATGTGTTTTATGAAAAGAACAAACATGCAATGACTCTAGTGGATCCAAATGTGGTTTGTGAAAAAAAAACACATGCAATGACTCTTGTGCTGGTTTAGGACAAGAACACACATGCAATGACTCTAGTGGATCCATATGTGGTTAATGGAAAGAACACACATGAAATGAATCTAGTGGATCCATATGTGGTTCATGAAAAGAACACACATGCAATGACATTGGTGGATCCATGTGTTTTACGAAAAGTACATACATGCAATGACTCTAGTGCTGGTTTATGAAAAGAACACACATGCAATTACTCTAGTGGATCCATATGTGGTTCATGAAAAGAACACACATGCAATGACTCTAGTGGATCCATATGTGGTTTGTGAAAAGAACACACATGCAATGTCTCTAGTGCTAGTTTAATTAAAAGAACACACATGCAATGACTCTAGCTCTGTTTCATTAAAAAAACACATGCAATGACTCTAGTGCTTGTTTAGGATAAGAACACACATGCAATGAATCTAGTGGATCAATATTTGGTTCATGAAAAGAAAACACATGCAATGACATTGGTGGATCTAGGTGGTGGTTTGTGAAAAGGACACACATGAAATGAATCTGGTGGATCCATATGTGGTGTGTGAAAAGGACACACATGCAATGACTCTAGTGCTGGTTTATGAAAATAACATACCTGCAATGACTCCAATGGATCCATATGTGGTTCATGAAAATAACACACATGCAATGACATTGGTTGATCCATGTGGTTTGCGGAAAAGAGCATACATGCAATGACTCTAGTGGATCCATATGTGGTTTGTGAAAAGAACACAAATGCAATGACATTGGTTGATCCATATGTGGTTGTGAAAAGAAAATACATGCAATGACTCCTGTGGATCCATATGTGGTTTGTGAAAAGAACACACATGCAATGACATTGGTTGATCCATGTGTTTTATGAAAAGAAAATACATGCAATGACTCCTGTGGATCCATATGTGGTTCATGAAAAGAACACACATGCATTGACATTGGTTGATCAATGTGTTTTATGAAAAGAACAAACATGCAATGACTCTGGTGGATCCACATGTGGTTTGTGAAAAAAAAACACATGCAATGACTCTAGTGCTGGTTTAGGACAAGAACAAACATGCAATGACTCTAGTGGATCCATATGTGGTTCATGAAAAGAACACACATGCAATGACATTGGTGGATCCATGTGTTTTATGAAAAGAACATACATGCAATGACTCTGGTGGACCCGTATGTGGTTTGTGAAAAGAACACACATGCAATGATTCTAGTGCTGGTTTATGAAAAGAACATACATGCAATGACTCTAGTGGATCCATATGTGGTTCATGAAAAGAACACACATGCAATGACTCTGGTGGGGCGATATGTGGTTTGTGAAAAGGGCACATGCAATGTCTTTAGTGCTAGTTTCATGAAAAGAACACACATGCAATGACTCTAGCTGTGGTTCATTAAAAAACACATGCAATGACTCTAGTGCTTGTTTAGGATAAGAACACACATGCAATGAATCTAGTGGATCAATATTTGGTTCATGAAAAGAAAACACATGCAATGACATTGGTGGATCTAGGTGGTGGTTTGTGAAAAGGACACACATGAAATGAATCTGGTGGATCCATATGTGGTGTGTGAAAAGGACACACATGCAATGACTCTAGTGCTGGTTTATGAAAATAACATACCTGCAATGACTCCAATGGATCCATATGTGGTTCATGAAAATAACACACATGCAATGACATTGGTTGATCCATGTGGTTTGCGGAAAAGAGCATACATGCAATGACTCTAGTGGATCCATATGTGGTTTGTGAAAAGAACACAAATGCAATGACATTGGTTGATCCATATGTGGTTGTGAAAAGAAAATACATGCAATGACTACTGTGGATCCATATTTGGTTTGTGAAAAGAACACACATGCAATGACACTGGTTCATCCATGTGTTTTATGAAAAGAAAACACATGCAATGACTCCTGTTGATCCATATGTGGTTCATGAAAAGAACACACATGCATTGACATTGGTTGATCAATGTGTTTTATGAAAAGAACAAACATGCAATGACTCTGGTGGATCCACATGTGGTTTGTGAAAAAAAAAAACATGCAATGACTCTAGTGCTGGTTTAGGACAAGAACAAACATGCAATGACTCTAGTGGATCCATATGTGGTTCATGAAAAGAACACACATGCAATGACATTGGTGGATCCATGTGTTTTATGAAAAGAACATACATGCAATGACTCTGGTGGACCCGTATGTGGTTTGTGAAAAGAACACACATGCAATGATTCTAGTGCTGGTTTATGAAAAGAACATACATGCAATGACTCTAGTGGATCCATATGTGGTTCATGAAAAGAACACACATGCAATGACTCTGGTGGGGCGATATGTGGTTTGTGAAAAGGACGCACATGCAATGTCTTTAGTGCTAGTTTCATGAAAAGAACACACATGCAATGACTCTAGCTGTGGTTCATTAAAAAACACATGCAATGACTCTAGTGCTTGTTTAGGATAAGAACACACATGCAATGAATCTAGTGGATCAATATTTGGTTCATGAAAAGAAAACACATGCAATGACATTGGTGGATCTAGGTGGTGGTTTGTGAAAAGGACACACATGAAATGAATCTGGTGGATCCATATGTGGTGTGTGAAAAGGACACACATGCAATGACTCTAGTGCTGGTTTATGAAAATAACATACCTGCAATGACTCCAATGGATCCATATGTGGTTCATGAAAATAACACACATGCAATGACATTGGTTGATCCATGTGGTTTGCGGAAAAGAGCATACATGCAATGACTCTAGTGGATCCATATGTGGTTTGTGAAAAGAACACAAATGCAATGACATTGGTTGATCCATATGTGGTTGTGAAAAGAAAATACATGCAATGACTCCTGTGGATCCATATGTGGTTTGTGAAAAGAACACACATGCAATGACATTGGTTGATCCATGTGTTTTATGAAAAGAAAATACATGCAATGACTCCTGTGGATCCATATGTGGTTCATGAAAAGAACACACATGCAATGACATTGGTTGATCAATGTGTTTTATGAAAAGAACAAACATGCCGTGACTCTGGTGGATCCACATGTGGTTTGTAAAAAAACACACACATGCAATGACACTTGTTTGGTTTAGGACAAGAACACACATGCAATGACTCTAGTGGATCCATATGTGGTTAATGGAAAGAACACACATGCAATGACTCTAGTGGATCCATATGTGGTTCATGAAAAGAACACACATGCAATGACATTGGTGGATCCATGTGTTTTATGAAAAGAACATACATGCAATGACTCTTGTGGATCCGTATGTGGTTTGTGAAAAGAACACACATGCAATGACTCTAGTGTTGGTTTCTGAAAAGAACACACATGCAATGACCCTAGTGGATCCATATGTGGTTCATGAAAAGAACACACATGCAATGACTCTAGTGGATCCATATGTGGTTTGTGAAAAGAACACACATGCAATGTCTCTAGTGCTAGTTTTATGAAAAGAACACACATGCAATGACTCTAGCCGTGGTTCATTAAAAAAACACATGCAATGACTCAAGTGCTTGTTTAGGATAAGAACTCACATGCAATGAATTTAGTGGATCAATATGTGGTTCATGAAAAGAACACACATGCAATGACATTGGTGGATCTAGGTGGTGGTTTGTGAAAAGAACACACATGAAATGAACTGGTGGATCCATATGTGGTTTGTGAAAAGGACACACATGCAATGACTCTCATGTTGGTTTATGAAAATAACATACCTGCAATGATTCCAGTGGATCCATATGTGTTTCATGATAAGAACACACATGCAATGGCTTTGGTGGATCCATATGTGGTTTGTGAAAAGAACACACATGCAATGACATTGGTTGATCCATGTGGTTTGTGGAAAAGAACATACATGCAATGAGTCTAGTGGAGCCATATATGGTTTGTGAAAAGAACACACATGAAATGACATTGATGGATCCATATGTGGTTCATGAAAAGAAAACGCATGAAATGACTCTGGTGGATCCATATGTTGTTTTGTAAAAAGAACACACATGCAATGACATTGGTTGATCCATGTGGTTTGCGGAAAAGAGCATACATGCAATGACTCTAGTGGATCCATATGTGGTTTGTTAAAAGAACACAAATGCAATGACATTGGTTGATCCATATGTGGTTGTGAAAAGAAAATACTTGCAATGACTCCTGTGGATCCATATGTGGTTTATGAAAAGAACACAAATGCAATGACATTGGTTGATCCATATATGGTTTGTGAAAAGAAAATACATGCAATGACTCCTATGGATCCATATGTGGTTTGTGAAAAGAACACACATGCAATGACATTGGTTGATCCATGTGTTTTAAGAAAAGAACAAACATGCAATGACTCTGGTGGATCCATATGTGGTTTGTGAAAAGAACACACATGCAATGACATTGGTTGATCCATTTGTTTTATGAAGAGAACGTACATGCAATGACTATGGTGCATCCATATGTGGTTTGTGAAAAGAACACATATGCAATGACTCTAGTGCTAGTTTAGGATAAGAACACACATGCAATGACTCTAGTGTATCCATATGTGGTTAATGGAAATAAAAGACATGCAATGACTCTAGTGGATCCATATGTGGTTCATGAAAAGAACACACATGCAATGACTATGGTGGATCCATATGTGGTTTGTGAAAGGAACACATATGCAATGACATTGGTTGATCCATGTGGTTTGTGGAAAAGAACATACATGCAATGACTCTAGTGGATCCATATATGGTTTGTGAAAATAACACACATGCAATGACATTGGTGGATCCATATGTGGTTCCTGAAAAGAACAAACATGCAATGACTCTGGTGGATCCATATGTTGTTTTGTAAAAAGAACACACATGCAATGACATTGGTTGATACATGTCGTTTGTGGAAAAGAGCATACATGCAATGACTCTAGTGGATCCATATGTGGTTTGTGAAAAGAACACAAATGCAATGACATTGGTTGATCCATATGTGGTTTGTGAAAGGAAAATACATGCAATGACTCCTGTGGATCCATATGTGGTTTGTGAAAAGAACACACATGCAATGACATTGGTTGATCCATGTGTTTTATGAAAAGAAAATACATGCAATGACTCATGTGGATCCATATGTGGTCTGTGAAAAGAACACACATGCAATGACATTGGTTGATGCATGTGTTTTATGAAAAGAACAAACATGCAATGACTCTAGTGGATCCAAATGTGGTTTGTGAAAAAAAAACACATGCAATGACTCTTGTGCTGGTTTAGGACAAGAACACACATGCAATGACTCTAGTGGATCCATATGTGGTTAATGGAAAGAACACACATGAAATGAATCTAGTGGATCCATATGTGGTTCATGAAAAGAACACACATGCAATGACATTGGTGGATCCATGTGTTTCTGAAAAGTACATACATGCAATGTCTATAGTGCTGGTTTATGAAAAGAACACACATGCAATTACTCTAGTGGATCCATATGTGGTTCATGAAAAGAACACACATGCAATGACTCTAGTGGATCCATATGTGGTTTGTGAAAAGAACACACATGCAATGTCTCTAGTGCTAGTTTAATTAAAAGAACACACATGCAATGACTCTAGCTCTGTTTCATTAAAAAACACATGCAATGACTCTAGTGCTTGTTTAGGATAAGAACACACATGCAATGAATCTAGTGGATCAATATTTGGTTCATGAAAAGAAAACACATGCAATGACATTGGTGGATCTAGGTGGTGGTTTGTGAAAAGGACACACATGAAATGAATCTGGTGGATCCATATGTGGTGTGTGAAAAGGACACATGCAATGACTCTAGTGCTGGTTTATGAAAATAACATACCTGCAATGACTCAATGGATCCATATGTGGTTCATGAAAATAACACACATGCAATGACATTGGTTGATCCATGTGGTTTGCGGAAAAGAGCATACATGCAATGACTCTAGTGGATCCATATGTGGTTTGTGAAAAGAACACAAATGCAATGACATTGGTTGATCCATATGTGGTTGTGAAAAGAAAATACATGCAATGACTCCTGTGGATCCATATGTGGTTTGTGAAAAGAACACACATGCAATGACATTGGTTGATCCATGTGTTTTATGAAAAGAAAATACATGCAATGACTCCTGTGGATCCATATGTGGTTCATGAAAAGAACACACATGCATTGACATTGGTTGATCAATGTGTTTTATGAAAAGAACAAACATGCAATGACTCTGGTGGATCCACATGTGGTTTGTGAAAAAAAAACACATGCAATGACTCTAGTGCTGGTTTAGGACAAGAACAAACATGCAATGACTCTAGTGGATCCATATGTGGTTCATGAAAAGAACACACATGCAATGACATTGGTGGATCCATGTGTTTTATGAAAAGAACATACATGCAATGACTCTGTGGACCAGATGTGGTTTGTGAAAAGAACACACATGCAATGATTCTAGTGCTGGTTTATGAAAAGAACATACATGCAATGACTCTAGTGGATCCATATGTGGTTCATGAAAAGAACACACATGCAATGACTCTGGTGGGGCGATATGTGGTTTGTGAAAAGGACGCACATGCAATGTCTTTAGTGCTAGTTTCATGAAAAGAACACACATGCAATGACTCTAGCTGTGGTTCATTAAAAAACACATGCAATGACTCTAGTGCTTGTTTAGGATAAGAACACACATGCAATGAATCTAGTGGATCAATATTTGGTTCATGAAAAGAAAACACATGCAATGACATTGGTGGATCTAGGTGGTGGTTTGTGAAAAGGACACACATGAAATGAATCTGGTGGATCCATATGTGGTGTGTGAAAAGGACACACATGCAATGACTCTAGTGCTGGTTTATGAAAATAACATACCTGCAATGACTCCAATGGATCCATATGTGGTTCATGAAAATAACACACATGCAATGACATTGGTTGATCCATGTGGTTTGCGGAAAAGAGCATACATGCAATGACTCTAGTGGATCCATATGTGGTTTGTGAAAAGAACACAAATGCAATGACATTGGTTGATCCATATGTGGTTGTGAAAAGAAAATACATGCAATGACTCCTGTGGATCCATATGTGGTTTGTGAAAAGAACACACATGCAATGACATTGGTTGATCCATGTGTTTTATGAAAAGAAAATACATGCAATGACTCCTGTGGATCCATATGTGGTTCATGAAAAGAACACACATGCAATGACATTGGTTGATCAATGTGTTTTATGAAAAGAACAAACATGCCGTGACTCTGGTGGATCCACATGTGGTTTGTAAAAAAACACACACATGCAATGACACTTGTGCTGGTTTAGGACAAGAACACACATGCAATGACTCTAGTGGATCCATATGTGGTTAATGGAAAGAACACACATGCAATGACTCTAGTGGATCCATATGTGGTTCATGAAAAGAACACACATGCAATGACATTGGTGGATCCATGTGTTTTATGAAAAGAACATACATGCAATGACTCTTGTGGATCCGTATGTGGTTTGTGAAAAGAACACACATGCAATGACTCTAGTGTTGGTTTCTGAAAAGAACACACATGCAATGACCCTAGTGGATCCATATGTGGTTCATGAAAAGAACACACATGCAATGACTCTAGTGGATCCATATGTGGTTTGTGAAAAGAACACACATGCAATGTCTCTAGTGCTAGTTTTATGAAAAGAACACACATGCAATGACTCTAGCCGTGGTTCATTAAAAAAACACATGCAATGACTCAAGTGCTTGTTTAGGATAAGAACTCACATGCAATGAATTTAGTGGATCAATATGTGGTTCATGAAAAGAACACACATGCAATGACATTGGTGGATCTAGGTGGTGGTTTGTGAAAAGAACACACATGAAATGAACTGGTGGATCCATATGTGGTTTGTGAAAAGGACACACATGCAATGACTCTCATGTTGGTTTATGAAAATAACATACCTGCAATGATTCCAGTGGATCCATATGTGTTTCATGATAAGAACACACATGCAATGGCTTTGGTGGATCCATATGTGGTTTGTGAAAAGAACACACATGCAATGACATTGGTTGATCCATGTGGTTTGTGGAAAAGAACATACATGCAATGAGTCTAGTGGAGCCATATATGGTTTGTGAAAAGAACACACATGAAATGACATTGATGGATCCATATGTGGTTCATGAAAAGAAAACGCATGAAATGACTCTGGTGGATCCATATGTTGTTTTGTAAAAAGAACACACATGCAATGACATTGGTTGATCCATGTGGTTTGCGGAAAAGAGCATACATGCAATGACTCTAGTGGATCCATATGTGGTTTGTTAAAAGAACACAAATGCAATGACATTGGTTGATCCATATGTGGTTGTGAAAAGAAAATACTTGCAATGACTCCTGTGGATCCATATGTGGTTTGTGAAAAGAACACACATGCAATGACATTGGTTGATCTATGTGTTTTATGAAAAGAAAATACATGCAATGACTCCTGTGGATCCATATGTCGTTCATGAAAAGAACACACATGGAATGGCATTGGTTGATCCATGTGTTTTATGAAAAGAACAAACATGCAATGACTCTGGTGGATCCACATGTGGTTTGTGAAAAAAACACACATGCTATGACTCTAGTGCTGGTTTAGGACAAGAACAAACATGCAATGACTCTAGTGGATCCATATGTGGTTCATGAAAAGAACACACATGCAATGACATTGGTGGATCCATGTGTTTTATGAAAAGAACATACATGCAATGACTCTGGTGGACCCGTATGTGGTTTGTGAAAAGAACACACATGCAATGATTCTAGTGCTGGTTTATGAAAAGAACATACATGCAATGACTCTAGTGGATCCATATGTGGTTCATGAAAAGAACACACATGCAATGACTCAAGTGGCGAATTCGATATTTGGTTTGTGAAAAGGACGCACATGCAATGTCTTTAGTGCTAGTTTCATGAAAAGAACACACATGCAATGACTCTAGCTGTGGTTCATTAAAAAACCACATGCAATGACACTAGTGCTTGTTTAGGATAAGAACACACATGCAATGAATCTAGTGGATCAATATTTGGTTCATGAAAAGAAAACACATGCAATGACATTGGTGGATCTAGGTGGTGGTTTGTGAAAAGGACACACATGAAATGAATCTGGTGGATCCATATGTGGTGTGTGAAAAGGACACACATGCAATGACTCTAGTGCTGGTTTATGAAAATAACATACCTGCAATGACTCCAATGGATCCATATGTGGTTCATGAAAAGAACACACATGCAATGACATTGGTTGATCCATGTGGTTTGTGGAAAAGAGCATACATGCAATGACTCTAGTGGATCCATATGTGGTTTGTGAAAAGAACACAAATGCAATGACATTGGTTGATCCATATGTGGTTGTGAAAAGAAAATACATGCAATTACTCCTGTGGATCCATATGTGGTTTGTGAAAAGAACACACATGCAATGACATTGGTTGATCCATGTGTTTTATGAAAAGAAAATACATGCAATGACTCCTGTGGATCCATATGTGGTTCATGAAAAGAACACACATGCAATGACATTGGTTGATCAATGTGTTTTATGAAAAGAACAAACATGCAATGACTCTGGTGGATCCACATGTGGTTTGTGAATAAAACACACATGCAATGACTCTAGTGCTGGTTTAGGACAAGAACAAACATGCAATGACTCTAGTGGATCCATATGTGGTTCATGAAAAGAACACACATGCAATGACATTGGTGGATCCATGTGTTTTATGAAAAGAACATACATGCAATGACTCTGGTGGACCCGTATGTGGTTTGTGAAAAGAACACACATGCAATGATTCTAGTGCTGGTTTATGAAAAGAACATACATGCAATGACTCTAGTGGATCCATATGTGGTTCATGAAAAGAACACACATGCAATGACTCTGGCGGGTCGATATTTGGTTTGTGAAAAGGACGCACATGCAATGTCTTTAGTGCTAGTTTCATGAAAAGAACACACATGCAATGACTCTAGCTGTGGTTCATTAAAAAAACACATGCAATGACTCTAGTGCTTGTTTAGGATAAGAACACACATGCAATGAATCTAGTGGATCAATATTTGGTTCATGAAAAGAAAACACATGCAATGACATTGGTGGATCTAGGTGGTGGTTTGTGAAAAGGACACACATGAAATGAATCTGGTGGATCCATATGTGGTGTGTGAAAAGGACACACATGCAATGACTCTAGTGCTGGTTTATGAAAATAACATACCTGCAATGACTCCAATGGATCCATATGTGGTTCATGAAAAGAACACACATGCAATGACATTGGTTGATCCATGTGGTTTGCGGAAAAGAGCATACATGCAATGACTCTAGTGGATCCATATGTGGTTTGTGAAAAGAACACAAATGCAATGACATTGGTTGATCCATATGTGGTTGTGAAACGAAAATACATGCAATGACTCCTGTGGATCCATATGTGGTTTGTGAAAAGAACACACATGCAATGACATTGGTTGATCCATGTGTTTTATGAAAAGAAAATACATGCAATGACTCCTGTGGATCCATATGTGGTTCATGAAAAGAACACACATGCAATGACATTGGTTGATCAATGTGTTTTATGAAAAGAACAAACATGCCATGACTCTGGTGGATCCACATGTGGTTTGTAAAAAAACACACACATGCAATGACACTTGTGCTGGTTTAGGACAAGAACACACATGCAATGACTCTAGTGGATCCATATGTGGTTAATGGAAAGAACACACATGCAATGACTCTAGTGGATCCATATGTGGTTCATGAAAAGAACACACATGCAATGACATTGGTGGATCCATGTGTTTTATGAAAAGAACATACATGCAATGACTCTTGTGGATCCGTATGTGGTTTGTGAAAAGAACACACATGCAATGACTCTAGTGTTGGTTTCTGAAAAGAACACACATGCAATGACCCTAGTGGATCCATATGTGGTTCATGAAAAGAACACACATGCAATGACTCTAGTGGATCCATATGTGGTTTGTGAAAAGAACACACATGCAATGTCTCTAGTGCTAGTTTTATGAAAAGGACACACATGCAATGACTCTAGCCGTGGTTCATTAAAAAAACACATGCAATGACTCAAGTGCTTGTTTAGGATAAGAACTCACATGCAATGAATTTAGTGGATAAATATGTGGTTCATGAAAAGAACACACATGCAATGACATTGGTGGATCTAGGTGGTGGTTTGTGAAAAGAACACACATGAAATGAACTGGTGGATCCATATGTGGTTTGTGAAAAGGACACACATGCAATGACTCTCGTGTTGGTTTATGAAAATAACATACCTGCAATGACTCCAGTGGATCCATATGTGTTTCATGATAAGAACACACATGCAATGACTTTGGTGGATCCATATGTGGTTTGTGAAAAGAACACACATGCAATGACATTGGTTGATCCATGTGGTTTGTGCAAAAGAACATACATGCAATGAGTCTAGTGGAGCCATATATGGTTTGTGAAAAGAACACACATGAAATGACATTGACGGATCCATATGTGGTTCATGAAAAGAAAACGCATGCAATGACTCTGGTGGATCCATATGTTGTTTTGTAAAAAGAACACACATGCAATGACATTGGTTGATCCATGTGGTTTGCGGAAAAGAGCATACATGCAATGACTCTAGTGGATCCATATGTGGTTTGTTAAAAGAACACAAATGCAATGACATTGGTTGATCCATATGTGGTTGTGAAAAGAAAATACATGCAATGACTCCTGTGGATCCATATGTGGTTTGTGAAAAGAACACACATGCAATGACATTGGTTGATCTATTTGTTTTATGAAAAGAAAATACATGCAATGACTCCTGTGGATCCATATGTGGTTCATGAAAAGAACACACATGGAATGGCATTGGTTGATCCATGTGTTTTATGAAAAGAACAAACATGCAATGACTCTGGTGGATCCACATGTGGTCTGTGAAAAAAAACACATGCAATGACTCTAGTGCTGGTTTAGGACAAGAACAGACATGCAATGAATCTAGTGGATCCATATGTGGTTCATGAAAAGAACACACATGCAATGACATTGGTGGATCCATGTGTTTTATGAAAAGAACATACATGCAATGACTCTGGTGGACCCGTATGTGGTTTGTGAAAAGAACACACATGCAATGATTCTAGTGCTGGTTTATGAAAAGAACATACATGCAATGACTCTAGTGGATCCATATGTGGTTCATGAAAAGAACACACATGCAATGACTCTGGTGGGTCGATATATGGTTTGTGAAAAGGACGCACATGCAATGTCTTTAGTGCTAGTTTCATGAAAAGAACACACATGCAATGACTCTAGCTGTGGTTCATTAAAAAAACACATGCAATGACTCTAGTGCTTGTTTAGGATAAGAACACACATGCAATGAATCTAGTGGATCAATATTTGGTTCATGAAAACAAAACACATGCAATGACATTAGTGGATCTAGGTGGTGGTTTGTGAAAGGGACACACATGAAATGAATCTGGTGGATCCATATGTGGTGTGTGAAAAGGACACACATGCAATGACTCTAGTGCTGGTTTATGAAAATAACATACCTGCAATGACTCCAATGGATCCATATGTGGTTCATGAAAAGAACACACATGCAATGACATTGGTTGATCCATGTGGTTTGCGGAAAAGAGCATACATGCAATGACTCTAGTGGATCCATATGTGGTTTGTGAAAAGAACACAAATGCAATGACATTGGTTGATCCATATGTGGTTGTGAAAAGAAAATACATGCAATGACTCCTGTGGATCCATATGTGGTTTGTGAAAAGAACACACATGCAATGACATTGGTTGATCCATGTGTTTTATGAAAAGAAAATACATGCAATGACTCCTGTGGATCCATATGTGGTTCATGAAAAGAACACACATGCAATGACATTGGTTGATCAATGTGTTTTATGAAAAGAACAAACATGCAATGACTCTGGTGGATCCACATGTGGTTTGTAAAAAAACACACACATGCAATGACACTTGTGCTGGTTTAGGACAAGAACACACATGCAATGACTCTAGTGGATCCATATGTGGTTAATGGAAAGAACACACATGCAATGACTCTAGTGGATCCATATGTGATTCATGAAAAGAACACACATGCAATGACATTGGTGGATCCATGTGTTTTATGAAAAGAACATACATGCAATGACTCTTGTGGATCCGTATGTGGTTTGTGAAAAGAACACACATGCAATGACTCTAGTGTTGGTTTCTGAAAAGAACACACATGCAATGACCCTAGTGGATCCATATGTGGTTCATGAAAAGAACACACATGCAATGACTCTGGTGGATCCATATGTGGTTTGTGAAACGAACACACATGCAATGTCTCTAGTGCTAGTTTTATGAAAAGAACACACATGCAATGACTCTAGCCGTGGTTCATTAAAAAAAACACATGCAATGACTCAAGTGCTTGTTTAGGATAAGAACTCACATGCAATGAATTTAGTGGATCAATATGTGGTTCATGAAAAGAACACACATGCAATGACATTGGTGGATCTAGGTGGTGGTTTGTGAAAAGAATACACATGAAATGAACTGGTGGATCCATATGTGGTTTGTGAAAAGGACACACATGCAATAACTCTCATGTTGGTTTATGAAAATAACATACCTGCAATGACTCCAGTGGATCCATATGTGTTTCATGATAAGAACACACATGCAATGACTTTGGTGGATCCATATGTGGTTTGTGAAAAGAACACACATGCAATGACATTGGTTGATCCATGTGGTTTGTGCAAAAGAACATACATGCAATGAGTCTAGTGGAGCCATATATGGTTTGTGAAAAGAACACACATGAAATGACATTGATGGATCCATATGTGGTTCATGAAAAGAAAACACATGCAATGACTCTGGTGGATCCAGATGTTGTTTTGTAAAAAGAACACACATGCAATGACATTGGTTGATCCATGTGGTTTGTGGAAAAGAGCATACATGCAATGACTCTAGTGGATCCATATGTGGTTTGTTAAAAGAACACAAATGCAATGACATTGGTTGATCCATATGTGGTTGTGAAAAGAAAATACATGCAATGAATCCTGTGGATCCATATGTGGTTTGTGAAAAGAACACACATGCATTGACATTGGTTGATCTATGTGTTTTATGAAAAGAAAATACATGCAATGACTCCTGTGGATCCATATGTGGTTCATGAAAAGAACACACATGGAATGGCATTGGTTGATCCATGTGTTTTATGAAAAGAACAAGCATGCAATGACTCTGGTGGATCCACATGTGGTTTGCGAAAAAAACACACATGCAATGACTCTAGTGCTGGTTTAGGACAAGAACAGACATGCAATGACTCTAGTGGATCCATATGTGGTTCATGAAAAGAACACACATGCAATGACATTGGTGGATCCATGTGTTTTATGAAAAGAACATACATGCAATGACTCTGGTGGACCCGTATGTGGTTTGTGAAAAGAACACACATGCAATGATTCTAGTGCTGGTTTATGAAAAGAACATACATGCAATGACTCTAGTGGATCCATATGTGGTTCATGAAAAGAACACACATGCAATGACTCTGGTGGATCGATATGTGGTTTGTGAAAAGAACACACATGCAATGTCTTTAGTGCTAGATTCTTGAAAAGAACACACATGCAATGGCTCTAGCTATGGTTCATTAAAAAAGAACATGCAATGACTCTAGTGCTTGTTTAGGATAAGAACACACATGCAATGAATCTAGTGGATCCATATGTGGTTCATGAAAATAACACACATGCAATGACATTGGTGGATCTAGGTGGTGGTTTGTGAAAAAGACACACATGAAATGAATCTGGTGGATCCATATGTGGTTTGTGAAAAGGACGCACATGCAATGACTCTAGTGCTGGTTTATGAAAAGAACGTACATGCAATGACTCTAGTGGATCCATATGTGGTTCATGAAAAGATAACATGCAATGACTCTGGTGGATCCATATGTGGTTTGTGAAAAGAACACATATGCAATGACATTGGTTGATCCATGTGGTTTGTGGAAAAGAACAAACATGCAATGACTCTAGTGGATCCATATATGGTTTGTGAAAAGAACACACATGCAATGACATTGGTGGATCCATATGTAGTTCATGAAAAGAACACACATGCAATGACTCTGGTGGATCCATATGCTGTTTTGTAAAAAGAACACACATGCAATGACATTGGTTGATCCATGTGGTGTGTGGAAAAGAGCATACATGCAATGACTCTAGTGGATCCATATGCGGTTTGTGAAAAGAACACAAATGCAACGACATTGGTTGATCCATATGTGGTTTGTGAAAACAAAATACATGCAATGACTCCTATGGATCCATATGTGGTTTGTGAAAAGAACACACATGCAATGACATTTGTTGATCCATGTGTTTTAAGAAAAGAACAAACATGCAATGACTCTGGTGGATCCATATGTGGTTTAAGAAAAGAACACACATGCAATGACATTGGTTGATCCATTTGTTTTATGAAGAGAACATACATACAATGACTATGGTGCATCCATATGTGGTTTGTGAAAAGAACACATATGCAATGACTCTAGTGCTAGTTTAGGATAAGAACACACATGCAATGACTCTAGTGTATCCATATGTGGTTAATGGAAAGAAAAGACATGCAATGACTCCAGTGGATCAATATGTGGTTCAAGAAAATAACACACATGCAATGACTCTGGTGGATCCATATGTGGTTTGTGAAAAGAACACACATGCAATGACATTGGTTGATCCATGTGGTTTGTGGAAAAGAACATACATGAAATGACTCTAGTGGATCCATATATGGTTTGTGAAAATAACACACATGCAATGGCATTGGTGGATCCATATGTGGTTCCTGAAAAGAACAAACATGCAATGACTCTGGTGGATCCATATGTTGTTTTGTAAAAAGAACACACATGCAATGACATTGCTTGATCCATGTCGTTTGTGGAAAAGAGCATACAGGCAATGACTCTAGTGGATCCATATGTGGTTTGTGAAAAGAACACAAATGCAATGACATTGGTTGATCCATATGTGGTTTGTGAAAGGAAAATACATGCAATGACTCCTGTGGATCCATATGTGGTTTGTGAAAAGAACACACATGCAATGACATTGGTTGATCCATGTGTTTTATGAAAAGAAAATACATGCAATGACTCATGTGGATCCATATGTGGTCTGTGAAAAGAACACACATGCAATGACATTGGTTGATGCATGTGTTTTATGAAAAGAACAAACATGCAATGACTCTAGTGGATCCAAATGTGGTTTGTGAAAAAAAATACATGCAATGACTCTTGTGCTGGTTTAGGACAAGAACACACATGCAATGACTCTAGTGGATCCATATGTGGTTAATGGAAAGAACACACATGAAATGACTCTAGTGGATCCATATGTGGTTCATGAAAAGAACACACATGCAATGACATTGGTGGATCCATGTGTTTTATGAAAAGTACATACATGCAATGACTCTAGTGCTGGTTTATGAAAAGAACACACATGCAATTACTCTAGTGGATCCATATGTGGTTCATGAAAAGAACACACATGCAATGACTCTGGTGGATCCATATGTGGTTTGTGAAAAGAACACACATGCAATGTCTCTAGTGCTAGTTTAATGAAAAGAACACACATGCAATGACTCTAGCTGTGGTTCATTAAAAAAACACATGCAATGACTCTAGTGCTTGTTTAGGATAAGAACACACATGTAATGAATCTAGTGGATCAATATTTGGTTCATGAAAAGAAAATACATGCAATGACATTGGTGGATCTAGGTGGTGGTTTGTGAAAAGGAGACACATGAAATGAATCTGGTGGATCCATATGTGGTGTGTGAAAAGGACACACATGCAATGACTCTAGTGCTGGTTTATGAAAATAACATACCTGCAATGACTCCAATGGATCCATATGTGGTTCATGAAAAGAACACACATGCAATGAAATTGGTTGATCCATGTGGTTTGCGGAAAAGAGCATACATGCAATGACTCTAGTGGATCCATATGTGGTTTGTGAAAAGAACACAAATGCAATGACATTGGTTGATCCATATGTGGTTGTGAAAAGAAAATACATGCAATGACTCCTGTGGATCCATATGTGGTTTGTGAAAAGAACACACATGCAATGACATTGGTTGATCCATGTGTTTTATGAAAAGAAAATACATGCAATGACTCCTGTGGATCCATATGTGGTTCATGAAAAGAACACACATGCAATGACATTGGTTGATCAATGTGTTTTATGAAAAGAACAAACATGCAATGACTCTGGTGGATCCACATGTGGTTTGTGAAAAAAAAACACATGCAATGACTCTAGTGCTGGTTTAGGACAAGAACAAACATGCAATGACTCTAGTGGATCCATATGTGGTTCATGAAAAGAACACACATGCAATGACATTGGTGGATCCATGTGTTTTATGAAAAGAACATACATGCAATGACTCTGGTCGACCCGTATGTGGTTTGTGAAAAGAACACACATGCAATGATTCTAGTGCTGGTTTATGAAAAGAACATACATGCAATGACTCTAGTGGATCCATTTGTGGTTCATGAAAAGAACACACATGCAATGATTCTGGTGGGTCGATATGTGGTTTGTGAAAAGGACGCACATGCAATGTCTTTAGTGCTAGTTTCATGAAAAGAACACACATGCAATGACTCTAGCTATGGTTCATTAAAAAAGAACATACAATGAATCTAGTACTTGTTTAGGATAAGAACACACATGCAATGAATCTAGTGGATCCATATGTGGTTCATGAAAAGAACACACATGCAATGACGTTGGTGGATCTAGGTGGTGGTTTGTGAAAAGGACACACATGAAATGAATCTGGTGGATCCATATGTGGTTTGTGAAAAGGACGCACATGCAATGACTCTAGTGCTTGTTTATGAAAAGAACATACATGCAATGACTCTAGTGGATCCATATGTGGTTCATGAAAAGAACACACATGCAATGACTCTGGTGGATCCATATGTGGTTTGTGAAAAGAACACATATGCAATGATATTGGTTGATCCATGTGGTTTGTGGAAAAGAACATACATGCAATGACTCTAGTGGATCCATATTTTGTTTGTGAAAAGAACACACATGCAATGACATTGGTGGATCCATATGTAGTTCATGAAAAGAACACACATGCAATGACTCTGGTGGATCTATATGTTCTTTTGTAAAAAGAACACACATGCAATGACATTGGTTGATCCATGTGGTTTGTGGAAAAGAGCATACATGCAATGACTCTAGTGGATCCATATGTGGTTTGTGAAAAGAACACAAATGCAATGACATTGGTTGATCCATATGTGGTTTGTGAAAAGAAAATACATGCAATGACTCCTGTGGATCCATATGTGGTTTGTGAAAAGAACACACATGCAATGCCATTGGTTGATCCATGTGTTTTAAGAAAAGAACAAACATGCAATGACTCTGGTGGATCCATATGTGGTTTGTGAAAAGAACACACATGCAATGACATTGGTTGATCCATTTGTTTTATGAAGAGAACATACATGCAATGACTATGGTGGATCCATATGTGGTTTGTGAAAAGAACACATATGCAATGACTCTAGTGCTAGTTTAGGATAAGAACACACATGCAATGACTCTAGTGTATCCATATGTGGTTAATGGAAAGAAAACACATGCAATGACTCCAGTGGATCCATATGTGGTTCATGAAAAGAACACACATGCAATGACTCTGGTGGATCCATATGTGGTTTGTGAAAAGAACACACATGCAATGACATTGGTTGATCCATGTGGTTTGCGGAAAAGAACATACATGCAATGACTCTAGTGGATCTATATATGGTTTGTGAAAATAACATACATGCAATGACTCTAGTGGATCTATATATGGTTTGTGAAAATAACACACATGCAATGACATTGGTGGATCCATATGTGGTTCCTGAAAATAACACACATGCAATGACTCTAGTGGATCCATATGTTGTTTTGTAAAAAGAACACACATGCAATGAGATTGATTGATCCATGTGGTTTGTGGAAAAGAGCATACATGCAATGACTCAAGTGGATCCATTTGTGGTTTGTGAAAAGAACACAAATGCAATGACATTGGTTGATCCATATGTGGTTTGTGAAAGGAAAATACATGCAATGACTCCTGTGGATCCATATGTGGTTTGTGAAAAGAACACACATGCAATGACATTGGTTGATCCATGTGTTTTATGAAAAGAAAATACATGCAATGACTCATGTGGATCCATATGTGGTCTGTGAAAAGAACACACATGCAATGACATTGGTTGATGCATGTGTTTTATGAAAAGAACAAACATGCAATGACTCTAGTGGATCCAAATGTGGTTTGTGAAAAAAAATACATGCAATGACTCTTGTGCTGGTTTAGGACAAGAACACACATGCAATGACTCTAGTGGATCGATATGTGGTTAATGGAAAGAACACACATGAAATGACTCTAGTGGATCCATATGTGGTTCATGAAAAGAACACACATGCAATGACATTGGTGGATCCATGTGTTTTATGAAAAGTACATACATGCAATGACTCTAGTGTTGGTTTATGAAAAGAACACACATGCAATTACTCTAGTGGATCCATATGTGGTTCATGAAAAGAACACACATGCAATGACTCTGGTGGATCCATATGTGGTTTGTGAAAAGAACACACATGCAATGTCTCTAGTGCTAGTTTAATGAAAAGAACACACATGCAATGACTCTAGCTGTGGTTCATTAAAAAAACACATGCAATGACTCTAGTGCTTGTTTAGGATAAGAACACACATGTAATGAATCTAGTGGATCAATATTTGGTTCATGAAAAGAAAACACATGCAATGACATTGGTGGATCTAGGTGGTGGTTTGTGAAAAGGAGACACATGAAATGAATCTGGTGGATCCATATGTGGTGTGTGAAAAGGACACACATGCAATGACTCTAGTGCTGGTTTATGAAAATAACATACCTGCAATGACTCCAATGGATCCATATGTGGTTCATGAAAAGAACACACATGCAATGAAATTGGTTGATCCATGTGGTTTTGAAAAGAGCATACATGCAATGACTCTAGTGGATCCATATGTGGTTTGTGAAAAGAACACAAATGCAATGACATTGGTTTATCCATATGTGGTTGTGAAAAGAAAATACATGCAATGACTCCTGTGGATCCATATGTGGTTTGTGAAAAGAACACACATGCAATGACATTGGTTGATCCATGTGTTTTATGAAAAGAAAATACATGCAATGACTCCTGTGGATCCATATGTGGTTCATGAAAAGAACACACATGCAATGACATTGGTTGATCAATGTGTTTTATGAAAAGAACAAACATGCAATGACTCTGGTGGATCCACATGTGGTTTGTGAAAAAAACACACATGCAATGACTCTAGTGCTGGTTTAGGACAAGAACAAACATGCAATGACTCTAGTGGATCCATATGTGGTTCATGAAAAGAACACACATGCAATGACATTGGTGGATCCATGTGTTTTATGAAAAGAACATACATGCAATGACTACAGTGACCATTATGTGGTTTGTGAAAAGAACACACATGCAATGATTCTAGTGCTGGTTTATGAAAAGAACATACATGCAATGACTCTAGTGGATCCATATGTGGTTCATGAAAAGAACACACATGCAATGATTCTGGTGGGTCGATATGTGGTTTGTGAAAAGGACGCACATGCAATGTCTTTAGTGCTAGTTTCATGAAAATAACACACATGCAATGACTCTAGCTATGGTTCATTAAAAAAGAACATACAATGAATCTAGTACTTGTTTAGGATAAGAACACACATGCAATGAATCTAGTGGATCCATATGTGGTTCATGAAAAGAACACACATGCAATGACGTTGGTGGATCTAGGTGGTGGTTTGTGAAAAGGACACACATGAAATGAATCTGGTGGATCCATATGTGGTTTGTGAAAAGGACGCACATGCAATGACTCTAGTGCTTGTTTATGAAAAGAACATACATGCAATGACTCTAGTGGATCCATATGTGGTTCATGAAAAGAACACACATGCAATGACTCTGGTGGATCCATATGTGGTTTGTGAAAAGAACACATATGCAATGATATTGGTTGATCCATGTGGTTTGTGGAAAAGAACATACATGCAATGACTCTAGTGGATCCATATTTTGTTTGTGAAAAGAACACACATGCAATGACATTGGTGGATCCATATGTAGTTCATGAAAAGAACACACATGCAATGACTCTGGTGGATCCATATGTTCTTTTGTAAAAAGAACACACATGCAATGACATTGGTTGATCCATGTGGTTTGTGGAAAAGAGCATACATGCAATGACTCTAGTGGATCCATATGTGGTTTGTGAAAAGAACACAAATGCAATGACATTGGTTGATCCATATGTGGTTTGTGAAAAGAAAATACATGCAATGACTCCTGTGGATCCATACGTGGTTTGTGAAAAGAACACACATGCAATGACATTGGTTGATCCATGTGTTTTAAGAAAAGAACAAACATGCAATGACTCTGGTGGATCCATATGTGGTTTGTGAAAAGAACACACATGCAATGACATTGGTTGATCCATTTGTTTTATGAAGAGAACATACATGCAATGACTTTGGTGGATCCATATGTGGTTTCTGAAAAGAACACATATGCATTGACTCTAGTGCTAGTTTAGGATAAGAACACACATGCAATGACTCTAGTGTATTCATATGTGGTTAATGGAAAGAACATACATGCAATGACTTTAGTGGATCCATATGTGGTTCATGAAAAGAACACACATGCAATGACATTGGTGGATCCATGTGTTTTATCAAAAGAACATACATCCAATGACTCTGGTGGATCGATATGTGTTTGTGAAAAGAACACACATGTAATGACTCTAGTGCTGGCTTGTGAAAAAATCATACATGCAATGACTCTAGTGGATCCATATGTGGTTCATGAAAAGTACACACATGCAATGACTCTAGTTGATCCATATGTGGTTTGTGAAAATAACACACATGCAATGACTCTAGTGCTAGTTTCATGAGAAGAACACACATGCAATGACTCTAGTGCTAGTTTCCTGAAAAGAACACACATGCAATGACTCTAGTGTTGGTTTAGTGATAAGAACACACATGCAATGTGTAACACCCTCGCTTGATAAGGCCGAGTTCCTGTGTATAGTGCTAATCCCTGGATCGGTTGACTAGCACACACAGTACAAAATGATACCAAATATAACCGTGCATCATGAATATAACGAATATGATCCAGAATTTACATTATATTACAGCAGAAACAATACAAGGTAGATCTCCATCCTTCAAATGTGCCACAGGCGAACAATTGTTGAGTGGAGTCTCGCGACCTAATACGATCACTCAAAATCGGTATAACCTGCAACATAAAAGGTAGCAGCCCCGAAGGGTCAATACTTGGAATGTATGGCAAGTAGAGCTAAGTAAGGAGACAGTATACCTAGCAACTACATGCTTATTTTGGCTAAGTGGAGGCTTTTAAACAGTTTTACCCTACTTTTAAATCAAGTTTGATAACAACAACCCATTAAGTTCACCATCATCTTTTAGTAATTAGAAATTGGAATGAGCGAGAACATGTCATAGCACCCATAATCCAGCAACTCAATGTTGGGGATATACTTTCCGGGTATCCTCACAGTCCTCACTGACCAGGGTGGCCTACTTCGGTTTAGAGCTTTGCTTCACGGGCGACCCAGTCAGGGAGAAGAGATGGAGTCCAATCCGGCCACGGGAAGGCCCAGAAGACTTACCGACTTAGACCCATAGTGTTACTTGTAGTTCAAGATGTACTCTGTAACCGACTCTTAGTCGTAGCCGGATAGATCTCTCCTGTAAACCCTAGGCCGGATATCTATACAAGCCATCCTAGGGAGAGCCTTTAGGGCACCTACCCTCATAGTCTACAATCTCAACTCGCACAGGTGAAACCTTGTAACCCATATCCGGCTCTGCCGTATTACTGGATTGCTAGCAGGAGTTGGATCCGTCCAAAGCCGACGGATTCGAACCTGGGTAAACTTGTGTGCTCACCGTCCCGGAACACCGTACGTCTCACACCCCTCTCTTCCTCACTCCTCGAGGACCCCCTCATGGCATACTTGTCATCAATCCGATGACAGTTGGCGCCCACCGTGGGGCAAGTGAGCTTCGGATCCGCGTTCCGAGCGGAATCTGCAAGAATCGGAATCGGCGAGACTATCGCCGCCGGTCGCATCCTCTACGCCAGCGATGTCCCTCTCATCGTTCTAGACGAGACCTGGATTCCGGCTAGGGAGGTTGTGACTGCCTACACCATCATGTCCTTTGGTGAGATCGATGTTTACATCGGTTTTGCTGAACCTGTCCCACCCACCCTAGCGGTGATGATAGAGGCGGAAGAATCCTTTGGGTCCCCATTATCCGCGGAGGCGGCAGAGTTCCGGATCTTAGAAAACCCTAATCCCACCTAGCCCACACCAATTGCGGATATAGTGGAGAAATCCGAGCCTGAAGAAGACCTAGCGGCCCAAGTCGAATCTGGAGTGGATCTCCTTGGAGAGGCTGAATCCTAGATCGACCCACCCGCTGAAGTCAAAATCCAGGATGAGCATATCAATGACACTGATTCCGGATCTGATGACGTTGGGGCAGACAGGCCTTTCCTAAGGTACACGCTGCGACGTATGATAATGCAAAACTCAGGCGTAGATGCAATTCTCGAGACTATCAAAAGTTTCGATGAAGCTGATCGCGAGAGCCGCAGGTACCTCAGGAAGCACGCATCGCACTTCGTCGGATATGTGGGATCCGGATCCGGCTCTGGCGATGCTGGAGACAACACCGACTCTATGCTGGAGGCAATTGGAACAAACGCCGACGTACCCGCATCCTCGGATGAGTCGATGACGTCAGCAGATTTCCGAAAGTTCTCCGCAGAATATGAAGAGGAGTATAACTCCAAAGCTGCAGAGGAAGGAGAAGCCATGGATGAAGGATCTAGGGAACACTCTCCCAAAGCGCAGGATGACATGGAAGTCGGAGATAATCCCGAAGTCCAGATGTCCGAAAGTACCGATCAGAGCTTGACTCCGGGAAATGGACCCAAAGTCGTCTTTGCTACCGGCGCTGCCAAGAAGGCAAAGAAGAAGAACAAGAAAAACAAGACCCCGACAAAAGACCCTCTGGCAGAGGAGGTGATTGCCGAGGAATACGAGGAAGACTCGGATGGAGCACTTATCCAGAAGAGCCCAAAAAAGAAGAGTCGATGGATGGACACGTGATCACTGAAGGTGCGCGTAAACTCATCGATGCTGCATTAACCACACCTATTCCTACAGCTGCAGAACTTACTGCTGAAGAACTGTACGAGAGGGCACAGGCCCTAGAAGCGCGTCGTCAAGTACTCCTCTATGAAGCCAAAAACATTGAGGAGGAGAAGAAACGCATAGCATCTGTGGAGAAGTACAACTCTAGGCAATACCAGAAGACTAGGAAGCGTCATACTAATGACAACCAATTCCCGCAGATCCACGCCGTCCTTTTTGGAGAAGAGATGGGGAAGCCTCGGAAAGATAGCAAAGGGGATTGGGTGTATCCAACCCCAGTACAGAATACCGTGGCGGCCCGAGAAATTCTATCGGCTAATCCAGGCCCGGAGGAGATCCGGTTGGGAATCAAACTACTCAACAAGGGACTGGAGCAGCAAAAGGTCGCCATGTCCAGAAGTCAAAAACTGGTCTCTGATTCCGACCAATGTCACACAGATCCGGCATGGGCTGACGTAAAACTAATCAACAAAATAGCTAGCATTATTATTCTCATCACCATAATTATCAAATATAGGAGGCATATTGTAATCATTAATTTTCTCCTCAATAGTAGGTGGACTGAAAATATCATATTCATCATTGTAATCATCATATATTGGAGTTTTGGTATCATCATAAGCAATATAATAGCTATCTTCCAAAGCTAGGGAACTAAAACGATCATTTTCACAAAACCTAGCTTCCCCAAGCTTAGACTTTTCCATAGCATTAGCAATAATGGTGTCCACATAATTCATACTAACAACATTGATATTAGCATGCAAATAATGTTTCATAGGTTTTTTAATTTTCTCTTCAAACACTTCATGTCCTAACTCAAGATAAATACTATAAAGCTCTCTAATTTTGTTGTTGTTTTCCATTAAGCCTAACTAGTGAAAACAAAAAACAAAATGAAAAAATTGCAGAATCTAAAGGAAATAACTTTGAGCACTCACACCGGAGGATGTGAGTACCTTTTACCTTACCTGACAGCGGCGCTTAAAATAGCTTGATGTCTACGCACTTCTATTCTTGTAGACAGTTGTTGGGCCTCCAAGTGCAGAGGTTTGTAGAACAGCAGCAAGTTTTCCCTTAAGTGGATCACCCAAGGTTTATCGAACTCAGGGAGGAAGTGGTCAAAGGTATCCCCTCTCAAGCAACCCTGTAATCAAGATACTAGAAGTCTCCTGTGTCCCCAACACACCCAATACACTTGTCAGGTGTATAGGTGCACTAGTTCGGCGAAGAGATAGTGAAATACAAGTGGTATAGATAATTATAAGTGGTAACGGTGATAGAAAATATCCTGATGGCGTGGAAAAGACTAAAAGCAAACTGAAATAAAGATGGAAGCAAGCAACCATTTAACATATCTAATAGCAAACGGTGTTTCAGTGCTTAGAAACAAGGCCTAGGGATCATACTTTCACTAGTGAACACTCTCATATAAATATCTTCTCTTTATGATACTACTCTTAACTACTCTCCGGTTGAACACTCTAATCGATGGTAGGGCTATAACAGCACACCTCAAAGTAAGCCTTTCCCATCTAGAAAACCCCACACTGTCACCTTGAGTACTAGATGAGTCCAACAAACACCACAATTTCATAGAGACATCCAACTCCAAATATAACTCATAACAAGTATTTGTAATCTCTAGCCTAAGTGCCACCATGGTGTGCATGCTGTCACTTTCACACACATGGGGAGAGCAGAGATCTATTAAAGCACTTGAGTAGCAAGGTAGATCTATAGATTACAAGCTCATGGTCTCAATAAGATCATGCATAGAGAGGGAGATGAACACATAGCTACCAGTAGAACCCTTAGCCTCGAGAGAGAACTACTCCCTTCTCATCATGGGAATCAGCAATGGTGATGGAGATGGTGGTGGATATCGATGGAGATGGCTCCGGGGGCACTTCCCCGTCCCAACAGGGTGCCGGAACAGAGACTTTCTGTCCCCCGAATCTCCCCTTTAGTGGCGGCGGCGCTGCGGAACTTTTCATGGATTTCTGATTGACGATCTAGGGTTTTGGTATCGGGGGGCTCTTATAGGCGAAGGAGGCAAGGTTGGTGGCCAGCCAGGGGGCCCACACCATGCCCTGGCGCGTCCTGGAGGGACACGCGCCTAGGGGGTGTGGCCACCCTATGGCCCCTCTCCGACTCTCCTTCTGGCTCCGTGAGTCCCCCAGGAAAATAGTAACTTTGGCTTTTGTCCCGTCCAATTGCGAGAATATTCATTTTCTGACTTCCTGGAACCAAAAACAGCAGAAAACAGGCAACTGGCACTGTTGCATCTTGTTAATAGGTTAGTCCAAGAAATCATATGAAAAGTACTCCAAAGTTGGAACAAAACACAAGAAAGTAGATAAAACCAAGCATGGAACATCAAAAATTATAGATACATTTGCAATGTATCAACATCCCCAAGCTTAACTCCTGCTCGTCCTCGAGTAGGTAAGTGATAAAAAGAAAGAATATTTTTTGAGGTAACATGCACCATCAAAGACTTGATCAAAGTATTTGGAAAACATTCAATCATAACATGAAATACAAAGTTCTAGCAATAAGACAAAGAAACTATGATGCAACATAAAAATGCACAAACAAAAGATTCATGAATAACAATGCTTTGCCAGACGTTTATTTGTTTCACATAAAGAAAACATAGCATAATAGCATTCAGCTTGTCCCTCATAGAGTAGCAAATATAAATGCATAGGACATCTTCAAAGTTCATAAGAGTGACTAGATACAAATAGTTTAAAACAAGCAATATCAAGATATGCATCAATCAACTAGTCTTGGGACAATGCACATAGAACTAAGAATGGCCACTATGCTCTCAAAGTAGGTGCATAAAGTTAGAAGGTGGAGACTCAATATAATGGTGGAAGAAAGGCCTTCATAGAAGGAAGTAGGGATTAAAGTCTCATAAAGAGCTTCCAAAAATTATGGTACTTATAGCTTTGAGCTCTCATTGCCCCTATCATAAGCATCTTGAAGTGATTAAGGTTAAAGTGAACAAATTATGGTGTACATGCTTGACAAAGTATAAGTTGGAAACCTCATGTCCCTTGAATAGGAGGGCCGCTCCTCATGCTACTCAAGTTTAGTTACCGGTAAGTTCTTGTCATAGTAAGTACATGTGTATCATAGAGAACCGCCAACGGGGTACCCCTTGCCCGATGATACGGAAGAATCCCCATATTAAAATGACAAGGCAAGCAGACAATGAGCATCTCAACAATCTTATTATTTACCATGGGAATATGGTGCTTTTTTCTCTCTTTCCTCTTTTCATAATCTCTTTTTTTTTCTTTTTCTCTTTTTTCTCAACATCTGACTCTTTTTTATATATAAGAAGAATGCTTCATAGACAGCTCATTATGGTTACGCTGCAGGTTTCCACCATGTCAGCATGGATTAGACCAGCGGCCCAGGCATTTCTCCAACACATATACATAACTCCATGGACTTACGAGATCCCCTTTCATTTCACACCGACGACATCCATAGACAAAAGAGCATGATATCAACTAGGTACAAAGTACCCGTGCAATGTTGAAAGCGTTCCCCATGACAACATGGTACTGCTAATCCCCAACAAATAAGTACAAGCATATACAACATAGACGACACAATGGTTCAAGTTTATTAAGAGCAAGAAAAGTAAAGTGTGCCATCAAGTCCATGAGAGCTTTAATCACTAGTTTTCTCATAACAAGTTTAATTCGGAAGGTAAACAAAAACATGAATATACTTGGAATAGCATAAGCTAGTAGGTAGGTATGGTGGACACTTTGGAATAACTTGGTTTAGGGAGTTGGATGCATGAGTGGAACTCATACTTGGTTGCGGAGGCTAGCAAAAGACTGGGAGCGACAAACTAAGAGAGCAATAATGGCCATAATCATGCAGAGCGACAAAACATCATTGATCAAAGCATAAAGTGATACTACAACTTGAAAACTAAAGGATCATAAAGTCTTATGGTGACTTTGGATAGTCATAACATGGTGTGAGCATGCGCCAAGTCAACCCAAATAAAGCATCAAAGGAGAATACCACAATACTATGCTTTAATATACTAAAACAACGCATGATTCATCCAAGGCACATTAAGCAATATCAATTGTTTATAACAAGTCATGCTACAGGAAAGAATACTAAGCATAAAGCCAAAACAATATCAAGCATGGCATGAAAAAGCATAGGCCACAGTCAAAAACAAGCTCTCTTTACCACTTAAGCATGAACTTTCCTACTCTTTTCCAAACCAAACCAAACTATTTGAAAACCAATGTATGAAAGAGGGGGTCCAACCAATTTATTCAGCAAACTAAGCAAACAAAGCAAACTAAAAAACCAAAATGAAAACGAAAAATAATACGCTCCAAGAACAACACAACTGTGCCTGAAACAATAAAAATGAAGCGTTTGGAAGAAACCTGAGATTTTTATTGATGAAGAAGGGGATGCCTTGGGCATCCCCAAGATTTGATGCTTGTACTTCTTGGATATTTCTTGGGGTGACATGCGTGGCATCCCCAAGCTTGAGCTTTAGTCCATTCTTCATCTCATTACTCATTTCTTCCATACACCTGAAATTTTCCTTCATACAAAACTTCACACAATCATTATTAGCAACATTAGTGCACTCAAGATAATAAGTATTTAGGTTCAGTTCCAACACCAATAAAACTTCCATTAAAAAACAAGCTACTGTAGCACTTCCCTCAAAAAGCTCAATTCCCAAAAAGAACTCAAAAAGGAACCAACAAGAAGCAAATGCAAATAATGGCAGAAATCTGTCAAAACAGACCAACAGGTAAAGACGATTTTTTTCGAAGACCTTCTGTTGCTCAAATCGAAAAGTGTTGAACTAACGAAAGTTAGATAACAACCTGGGGCAGAAGCACAAAAATTCACGCCTCAAAAGGACGTACAGAGATTTTACACGAATTTTACGGTGAAGAACAAAATCTGTTTCAGGACAGCAACTTTCCCAAGCATTACTTCTCTCTCATTAGAGGTTACTCTTGGCACGAAAAACAAATAAAAAGGATAAGGAGAGGTTATTACTGAAGTAATAACTTCCAAGACTCATCTAAATCTTTTGGGTTATTTCCCAATAAGTACTTTTCTTTAACGCCTTTAAGTTAGGCATGATAGTTTGAGATGATGCTCACATAAGAAATATGAATTGAAGTAAAAGAGAGCATAAAGAAGCAAATTCAAAGCACATTTAAGTCTAACCCACTTCCTATGCATAGGAATCTTGTAAAGAAACAAGTCATGAAAGCACAAAGCAACAAGCATAGGAAAGCAAAACAAGTGTAACTTCATAATTTTCAACATAAAGAGGGGAAACTTAATATTATTGAGATGCATAAAACCATGTTTCCCTCTCTCATAATAACTTTCAGTAGCATCATGAATAAAATTAACAATATAACAATCACATGAAACATTCTTATCATGAGCCACATGCATATAATCATTATTACTCTCCACATAAGCATAGTTATTCGTATTAATTATAGTGGAAGCAAATTCAACGAAATAGCTATCATCATTATTCTCATCACCATAATTATCAAATATAGGAGGCATATTGTAATCATTAATTTTCTCCTCAATAGTAGGTGGACTGAAAATATCATATTCATCATTGTAATCATCATATATTAGAGGTTTGGTATCATCATAAGCAATAGAATAGCTATCTTCCAAAGCTATGGAACTAAAAAGATCATTTTCATAAAACCTAACTTCCCCAAGCTTAGACTTTTCCATAGCATTAGCAATAATGGTGTCCAAAGAATTCATACTAACAAAATTTCTATTAGCATGCAAATAATGTTCCATAGGTTTTTTAATTTTCTCTTCAAACACTTCATGTCCTAACTCAAGATAAATACTATAAAGCTCTCTAATTTTGTTGTTGTTTTCCATTAGGCCTAACTAGTGAAAACAAGAAACAAAAAGACAAAATTGCAGAATCTAAAGGAAATAACTTCGAGCACTCACATCCTTCGGTGTGAGTACCTTTTACCTTACCTCCCCGGCAACGGCGCCAGAAAATAGCTTGATGTCTACGCACTTCTATTCTTGTAGACAGTTGTTGGGCCTCCAAGTGCAGAGGTTTGTAGAACAGCAGGAAGTTTCCCCTTAAGTGGATCACCCAAGGTTTATCAAACTCAGGGAGGAAGTGGTCAAAGGTATCCCCTCTCAAGCAACCCTGTAATCAAGATACAAGAAGTCTCTTGTGTCCCCAACGCACCCAATACACTTTTCAGGTGTATAGGTGCACTAGTTCGGCGAAGAGATAGTGAAATAAAAGTGGTATAGATAACTATAAGTGGTAACGTTAATAGAAAATAGCTTGATGGCATGGAAAAGACTAAAAGCAAACTGAAATAAAGATGGAAGCAAGCAAACATGTAACAGATCTAATAGCAAACGGTGTTTCAGTGCTTAGAAACAAGGCCTAGGGATCATACTTTCACTAGTGAACACTCTCATATAAATATCTTCTCTTTATGATACTACTCTTAACTACTCTCCGGTTGAACACTCTAATCAATGGTAGGGCTATAACAACACACCTCAAAGTAAGCCTTTCCCATCTAGAAAACCCCATATTGTCACCTTGAGTACTAGATGAGTCCAACAAACACCACAATTTCATAGAGACATCCAACTCCAAATATAATTCATAACAAGTATTTGTAATCTCTAGCCTAAGTGCCACCATGGTGTGCACGCTGTCACTTTCACACACATGGGGAGAGCAGAGATCTATTAAAGCACTTGAGTAGCAAGGTAGATCTATAGATTACAAGCTCATGGTCTCAATAAGATCATGCATAGAGAGAGAGATGAACACATAGCTACCAGTAGAACCCTTAGACTCGAGAGAGAACTACTCCCTCCTCATTATGGGAATCAGCAATGGTGATGGAGATGGTGATGGAGATCGATGGAGATGGCTTCGGGGGCACTTCCCTGTCCCGGTAGGGTGCCGGAACAGAGACTTTCTGTCCCTCGAATCTCCACTTTGGTGGCGGCGGCACTGTGGAACTTTTCGTGGATTTCTGATTGATGATCTAGGGTTTTGGTATCAGGGGGCTCTTATAGGCGAAGGAGGCAAGGTCGCTAGCCGGCCAGGGGGCCCACACCATGCCCTGGCGCAGCCTGGAGGGACCCGCACCTGGGGGTGTGGCCACCCTGTGGCCCCTCTCCGACTCTCCTTCTGGCTCCTTGAGTCTCTCGGGAAAATAGTAACTTTGGCTTTTGTCCCGTCCAATTCCGAGAATATTCATTTTCTGACTTCTTAGAACCAAAAACAGCAGAAAACAGGAAACTAGCACTGTGGCATCTTGTTAATAGGTTAGTCCAAGAAATCATATGAAAAGTACTCCAAAGTTGGAACAAAACACAAGAAAGTAGATAAAACCAAGCATGGAACATCAAAAATTATAGATACATTTGCAATGTATCAGTTACTGCTACTTTCGGGTCTGGAGGACGAGGAGGACGTGGCAGAGGCCGCGGGCGTGGTCGTGGGACTTCGAGAGTTCAAGGTAGAGGAGACCAGCAACCAGGCAAAACCTACACTTGGGCTGACATTGCCAATAACCCATGTGTACATCACTTAGATGCCAATTAGGGCTCGTCCCACACCAATGACGAGTGTCGTTTCAATGACGACATCAAAAGAGATGATACCGCTGGCTACAGTGCTAAGCGAAAGAAGGGAAAGAAGAATCCCAAAAAGGATAAAGAGACCAAGGAAGATTCCGACATGGAGGAAGCTGATGCTTCAAATCCCAAGCCGGAAGGGAAGAAAAATTTTCCGACCAAGAAAGACACTTCTATCACCTTCCTCGGATCTCAACCAGCAAAAGTCAAGAAAGCAGTTCTGCATGAGCTCAACACAATAGTTCCAGCTGTCCCCCAATACCTGGACTGGTCGGAAGTGGCAATCACATTTGATCGCGCTGATCACCCGCCTAAGCTACATAGGCAAGGAAAATACGCCTTAATCGTTAATCCACTTATTGACGGTTATGGTTTCTCCAAGAGCCTCATGGACGGTGGCAGTAGTATCAACATTCTCTATGTCGAAACGCTACGCTGAATGAAGATCTCGGAGACCCAGCTGAACCATAGCTCTGTGATCTTTCACGGAGTAGTCCCAGGAAGACAAGCTAATTCACTGGGAGAAATCACTTTGGATGTTACCTTTGGAACTCCAAAGAATTATCGAACGGATGCACTTTCCTTCGAAGTGGTACCATTCAAGAGCGCGTACCATGCTATATTCGGACATCGGGCTTACTGGGCTTTTATGGCTCGTCCGTGTTACATTTACAATATGATGAAAATTCCAGGTCCCAACGACGTAATCACCATCAGGGGAGACCCAAAGAAAGCGCGAGAGTGCGAGGATGGAAATGCCGCCTTTCTTTGAAGCTGTCTTTGCACGCCCAGGAGTACCAGGAGATCAAGAAGAGCATAGATCCGTCCGAGATGCCCGCAACGAAGAAGGAGGTGACAAAGCCAAATCCGGAGTTCAAGGCATCAGAAGAGACGAAGAAGACGCCATTGAAGGATGATGACCCCTCCAAGGTGACCCAGATAGGCGTAGGCCTAGATAGCGCATAGGAAAGCGCGCTCGTCAAGTTCCTCAAAGCAAATCAAGATATCTTCGCATGGCAGCCATCTGACATGACTGGAGTACCTAGGGAACTTGCCGAGCACTCTTTAAATGTAAACCCGAACGCTAAACCCGTCAAACAGTCCTTATGATGTTTTGGCGATGAAAAGCGTAAGGCAATAGCTAAGGAACAAGCACGGCTCGAGTTAGCCAGATTCATAGAAGAGGTCATCCACACTGAGTGGTCGGCCAATCTGTAATGGTCCCTAAAAAGGACACCACTGATTTAAGGATGTGTGTTGATTATACTGCCTTGAACAAGGCTTGTCCAAAAGATCCGTTCGCTCTGCCTAGGATTGATCAAGTTATCAATTCTACGGCAGGCTTGGAACTCCTCTATTTTCTCGACGCATATTCTGGTTATCACCAAATCCGGATGAAGGAATCTGACAAAGTCAAGACCTCATTCATAACCCCTTTTGAAACCTTCTGTTTTGTTACGATGCCTTTCGGGCTGAAGAACGCAGGAGCTACCTACCAGCGCACGATGCAGCGTTGCCTCCACGACCAACTCGGACGCAATGTACATGCATACGTGGATGATATTGCGATAATGTCCAAAAAGAAGGAAACGCTGATTTCCGACTTCGAGGAGACGTTCGCCAATCTACGAAAATACAACATCATGCTTAATCCAAAGAAATACTTCTTTGGAATACCCGACGGAAAATTGTTAGGTTTCATCGTGTCTCAAAGAGGCATAGAGGTGAACCGGGACAAAATCAAGGCTATACTCAATATTTCTAGGCCAACTCGCCTGAAGGACGTACAAAGACTAACTGGTTGCATCGCTGCAGTCAGTCGGTTTATAAGCCGGCTTGGTGAAAGAGCCGCACCATTATACAAACTCCTGAAAAAGACCAAGGATTTTGTGTGGACCGATGAAGCTGAAGCTGCACTACAAGACCTGAAGAAAGTACTCTCATCTGCTCCTATCCTTGCTGCGCCGGAACCACAGGAATCGATGTTGCTATATCTTGCTGCGATAAACAAAGTCGTTAGTATCGTCATGGTGGTGGAGAGACCGGAGGAAAATCGGGAACACTTGGTGCAGCATCCGACTTACTTTGTCAGCGAGGTCCTAACAGAATCAAAACAACGATATCCGCACTATCAAAAGTTGGCTTACGGTGTTTTTCTAGCATCTCGTAAGCTACAACACTATTTTCACAAGCATCCGATTACCGTGGTGAGCACAGCTCCCATGAGAGATATAATCAACAACAGTGACGCCACAGGACGCGTCACCAAATGGGGCATAGAGCTCTCAGCTTTCGATATTGAGTATAAACCCCGGACAGCAATCAAATCCCAAATCCTTGCCGACTTTGTTGCTGATTGGACAAAGACGAAGGAAAATATGACCCTCCCTGAGTCGGAATATTGGACCCTCTACTTTGATGGGTCTAAGGCTCGAGGGGGCTCGGGGGCTGGCGTGGTGCTCAAATCACCCCAAGGAGATAAACTTCTATACGTGTTGCAGATCCACTTCACAACAATAAACAATATTGCCGAGTATGAAGCATTGCTACATGGAATCCGGATTGCTAAGGATATCGCCATCCGACGTTTGATGTGTTACGGAGATTTGGATCTTGTTGCTCAGCAAGTTTTGGATATTTGTAATGAAAATAAGCACATGGCAGCATATAAAGCTATCGTGGATGATTTATCTAAATCGTTCGAAGGGTTTGAGGTTCAACACATCCCTCGAGCAGAAAACAAGGAAGCAGATGCATTATCTCGGATAGGCTCTGCACGGAAAGAGGTCCCGGATGGCGCTTTTTTAGAGCACCTCAAAGTTCCCTCATTAAAGGGAGTGGATGAGGAATATCCGACCAAATCCGACTCACCTCTAATAGCAGTTCTGGCTGTAATTCCCAGCTGGACTCAACCCTACCTTGATTATCTGGTAGATGGCAAATTACCCGAAGACGAGGTTCTGAGCCGGCAGATTATCCGACGAGCGAAAGCCTATACTATAGTTAAAGGTGAGCTCTATAAGCGGAGTGTTTCTGGGGTTTTTCAGTGCTGCGTATCTCCGGATGAAGGAGTGGAGATCCTAAGAGAAATCCACGAAGGCGAGTGTGGACACCACGCTGCAGCCAAATCTTTAGTGGCAAAAGCCTTCAGACATGGATTTTTCTGGCTTACAGCTCAGGCAGATGCCGAACGATTAGTCAAGACGTGCAAAGAATGCCAAAAGTACGCCAAGCAAGCTCATGTTCTAGCTGATTAGCTGCGAACAATACCTATAACATGGCCTTTTGCGGTCTGGGTGCTTGATATGGTAGGACCATTTAGACGTGCTCCAAGTGGATTTACTCACCTCTTAGTGATGGTGGATAAATTCACAAAGTGGATTGAGGCTAAACCCGTCACTACTTGTGATGGAGCAATGGCCAAAAGATTTGTCGAGGATGTTATAATCCGGTATGGTTATCCGCATAGCATTATCATGGACAACGAGAGTAATTTCTCTATGGGAGAATTAGCCGAATTCTGCAATGAGCAAAATATCCGGCTTGACATTGTGTCAGTCGCACATCCACAGGCTAACGGACAAGTTGAAAGAGCAAATGGTTTAATCCTGCAAGGCCTAAAACCGAGACTCGAAGCACCACTACGACGTGTTGCGGAGGCTTGGGCAGAGGAATTACCCTCTGTAATATGGAGTTTGCGAACAACTCCGAACAGGTCAACCAGATACACACCTTTCTTCTTGGTCTATGGTGCAGAAGCAGTTCTTCCTAGTGATTTACTTCATACTTCTCCTAGAGTGGCCGTGTATATCAAAGAAGATGCCGAGATTTCTCGACAAAATGATCTCGACTTAGTCGAAGAAGTTCGCGTCGTTGCTGAAATGAGATCAACAGCCTATCAGCAGAAGTTACGCAAGTATCATAGCTAGAGAGTCAGAAACAGATCTTTCAATAAAGGTGATTTGGTTCTCCGGCTTGTGCAACAAAGAAAGCACAAACTTTCCCCAGTATGGGAAGGGCCCTTTTTAGTTAGTCGAGTATTGCACAATGGTTCATACTACTTAACTGACATGAGGCCAGTCAAAGAAAGACCTGCTACTAAGAAGAGAAAGAGAGCTGGAGGCAGTACAAATCCGGATGAGTTAGACAGACCATGGAATATTGCTCAGCTACGTCCCTTTTATTCTTAGTTTATCCTTCTTTGTAATCATACATATGTACATGTTCTGTGAGAAATAAAAGTCTTGGTTTCCTCAAGTTTTTTCTGAGAAGTTTTTACCATCTTATTTCCTAATGATCATGTCATAGTCGAAAATCCTAGAATACTTGAAAGTACTTTATGCTCATGCTTGTTCTGGTTTAGATTTCCGATTCTAAAAATGCTACCTTCGGGTATAACTCTAAAGTTTCTAGTCTATACTTTGGTTATTTGTCTGATTGCCGGATGCGGGTATTTTCCGAGTAGTGAATTGTTGGTACTAGAAGCCGGCTTTATTTCCGAGTTTAAACTGGTTTAGCAATTGAGCTCCGTTACTCGGCATAGTTTCTGTGCAGAAGGTTTAGTAAGCTCACGAAAGGGACGAGGCGGAAAGCCAGATAGACAATAAGTATAGACGAAAAAGTATAAGTGCTTATGCAAACATTTCAGGCACACAAAAACTTAAAGCCAAAAGTGCTGAATAGATCAAAAGCTTAGCACTAGCAAAAATTTAGTACTGCATATTTATAGACCCATCATGTTTCTCAGAACAATACAAATGTTTCTGGCAATCTATGATGCAGGAGGAGAGGAAGGAGCTGCCGGCTCGCTGGATACATCGCCTTGATATTGTTCCGAGATGTCCACATCCGAAACGGTGTGGTCATCGTCGAAAACTTCGGCTACTTCTTCGGGGGGCGGAGGCGGTGTATCCACGCGGGTGAAGAAGGGAGTGTCATAGCTGGTTAAGTCAGTCATGCGACACCCATATCCGGTGCAGGAGTCTATGATGGCCTTGATGTCTTGCTCCTGACCGTCTTCATCCACTGAAGAGTACCCTCTGGTCACTTGCCATATCTCCATGCTTCCATGGTGGCTCATGACCATGGTGAGAGTGTTCTGGACTGCGGATCGCACGTAGGACATGTTCCAATCCTAGACAAGTTGCGGCATCTCCTTCGCCTTGTCCCGCACATGAAAATCTGACATGCTATGCATGTCCGGAATCTTGAGAGCTTCGCCAATATCCTCAAGGGATTGGCAGAAGTCATGAAGCAGGTCACCGACTTGGGTAAGCCGGTGGGTGCGAGGCTCGGCAGAGGTGGAGTCCGTCAAGTTCAGAGGACCTATAGAAAAAAATAGTTAAGAAAATCCGACATTGAAAGAAGTCGAAGAAAATAGACAAGTCAAAAAGATGGAAACATACCGAAGATGACATTGTCAACTTTGGTCTTTTCTTCTCGAAGACTCGGAGTTCAGCCCGGAGCGCCTCAGAAAGGTCCTTCTCTCTGCAAAGCTCATTATTGAGGTCCGAGATTTTCTGATCTTGAGCCGCAATCTTATGATCACGCTCGTCAGTAGCCATGGAGGAAGATTTGAGAACTTGAGCGATGCTCTTCTCATGATTCGCCTTGAGCGATGCTCTTCTCATGATCACGCTCATCAGCTCTTGGCGAAGTTCTTTGTTCTCCACCACAAAAGTTTTGAGGTTCTCGGCCTCTTCAATCATAGCGCAGGACTATTTCACCAGCGCTGCAAGTCAAAAAGAACAATAGTTCAGTAAAAAACTTCGATTATGAAAACATGAAAGACAAGGTTTGAGTCTCGGAATGTTTACCTTCGGCCTCATCCTTGGAGACCATAAGCTCAGCATTCTTAAGTCGGAGAGCTCTGATCTCTCTCCGCTTGTTGCGGACATTTTTCAACAAATCCTGGTTATAGGAATATACTTTCTGTAAGTCAGAATACCCAAAGTCCGAAGTCTACTAAAGACTCAGGCTAATATTTTTACTAATATCAGCATGAGCCTTGGGGGCTACACTAGTTCATTCTTTGGCATCCTAAGGAATCATAAACTCGGATTATATATCCTACTTCATGCTTGGGGGCTATAGGATATGATATGAAATAAAGGAAAATAGGAGTTAGAATTCCGACTTACATATTGTTCTCGAGTAAGTTTATCCAAACTCGCATTCACTTCAATAGCAACCTTCTCGGCGAGAGTCAGAGGAGTCACTAGAGCAGTTGGAAGCTCACCGGACCTTATCCTCTCGTCGCGAAGACGCACTTGTTCAAGAAGGTCAGAGTGCTTGTTGTCCTCTGCCTCTTGCGCTTCTTCTTCGGCAGAAAGATTTATTTTCTCCAGGCATTGCCTGGCCAGCCGCTGGATCTCTTCTGTAGATTTCCGGGACAAGCCAAACTTGGCAAGACCCGGATTGCTGAGAAGGTTTTCGGCAAAGGTCTCTACCGAGGGATCATTACCCGAAGAGGGTTCACCCTTATCTAAACCTGACTCACTCATGGTGACGTCAGTCTGTAATTCATGGATCGCTGGCTCCATTGAAGGAGTCGGATCTTCTGCGACAACCGGCGAAGGAGTAATCACCGGCATTGCAGAGGATTGGGGGCAGGAGTCGAAGGAGCCACGACAGGAGAGGCTATGGTCAGCTTCGTATGTCGCAGGGGCTTCGAAGAAGTTCCCTTCCCCTTGCCCTTGATGAGTTGCTTAGCTCTGAGAATGTAGTAGAATTGAAAATATTACATCTCGGAAGAAAATTCGAGTAGGGTACAAAGGCAGAAGTTGTTTTGAAAGTCACCTCTTCACGACAGGCACCTCCTTTGTGCCAACAACCACTATCGGAGCCTTGTGCTTCTTGGGCACAATGTCCGGTAATGGGACCAATTCCGCCTCCTGAGAAAACTCCAGAGGATATCCCTCGAGTGGAGCAAATTCCGACTCGGGGAGGTCAGCAAGCTGAAAAGAAGAAAACATATCAGTGTTGCGATATAACTTAAAGAATGAAACACATAAAAAGGTTTATTGTTAAAAGCTTACCGGCACAATGGGGTTTTCTGCTGTGTGCATGTCCAGAAAAACCTCCGGGATCCTCCTCTCGATCCGCTCCCTTATCAGCCATTTAATTTGGCTTATATAACCTTGCGAGGTATAGGCTCTAGGGCTGATGCAAAGGGAATCGTTTTTGCACGATGTGATGTAGTGCATCAGTCGGTCTCCGCGGTACTGAAGGGGTTGGATCCGGCGTGACACCCAACATTGGACCAAATCGGATCCCTTCAGTCCTTTGTGCTTTATCAAATATTCAATCCGCCTCTTGGCAAGAAGCAGATCATCACTGAGAGCCGGAGCAGCCTCGTCCCAAGATAATTGAGGCGCGGCGGCTCCATCGATGAAAGCCGGCAAAGCAATGGCTTTGCCGGGAGCCGTAACATTCTTAGGATATGCCGGGAGCAGTAAAAGAAAGTGGCTGGCCATTGTTTGACCGAGTCACTGGCTAGAATCTTAGGATATGCGCGCTCACGCCTAACTGAAAAACTAATTGTACCGGTAATATAAGGATTACCGGCCGTGATAGAATTTCTCCGGACATGGAAGTAGTACCGGAATAAGGTAAGACTCAGCCTAATGCCGAGAAATCCCTCGCACAAGGCCGCCTAGGCGCTCATCTCTAGGAGGGAGTTGGGAGGAAGATGGTGAAGTTGAACACTATAGTGATCTATCACCTCGGAAAAGAATTCCGAGGGAGGGAATGACAAACCTCTGTCGAGGCGGGTTGGGGATGGTCTCGCCGAAGCCACTCCGCCAGTCGCCGGCGCGGAGGAGCCCTTCAGTCTCCACGCCGCGGAACTTCTCATCGTCCAGCAAGCAGGGGATCCAAATCCCGCGGTTGCTTTCCTTCTCTGCCGCCACCGCCGCCGTCGCCGCTGCCGCAGCCAGGCCGGATGATGAAGATGAAGCCATTCTTCCGGTGCGCTGGTGACCTTAGATGGGCGGCGCTGGGAGTTTGGGAAGCAGGGGAGCTCTGTGCGCAGGGGAGATTTGGAGGAGAGTAAACGACAAAGGGAATAGGTGAAGAGAGGAGAAGGAGAATCCTCACCCCTTATATCCACCTAACCACGCCAAGATTCGTGCAAATGACACTGTGTAACCGCCACACATCATGGAAGGAACTGGGAAGGACCCACGCGATGATTATGTTGCCTCGATCTCCGCGTATGCATTGAAACGGTGCCTCGATTCCGCGAACGGCGGACCCACCAACGGTCATGTTGACAGGATATTTGTCAGATGATATGACTTGACCATGATGAGTGTCAGATGACGTCAAAGACCAAGTTCCGGCTTAGTTTGAAATCAAGCTGAAAAATCCGAGTAACATGTTGATAGGTCCGACTTATTTTTAAGACCCGAATAGTATTTTTTGTTGTGAAGTTTCAGGAACCCTTCAAGATTCTACAAGCCGAAGATCAAGCTAGACGATGATAAATCCGACTTTGGATCTTGGAGACTTCCAGGGGCTGCTGTTGGGGATATACTTTCCGGGTATCCTCACAGTCCTCACTGACCAGGGTGGCCCACTTCGGGTTAGAGCTTTGCTTCATGGGCGGCCCAGTCAGGGAGAAGATACGGAGTCCAATCCAGCTACGGGAAGGCCCAGAAGACTTACAGACTTAGGCCCATAGTGTTACTTGTAGTTCAAGATGTACTCTGTAACCGACTCTTAGTTATAGCCGGATAGATCTCTCCTGTAAACCCTAGGCCGGATATCTATATAAACCGTCCTAGGGAGAGCCTTTAGGGCACCTACCCTCATAGTCTACAATCTCAACTCGCAGAGGCGAAACCTTGTAACCCATATCCAGCTCTGCCGTATTACTGGATTGCTAGCAGGAGTAGGATCCGTCCAAAGTCGGGACATTCGAACCTGGGTAAACTTGTGTGCTCACCATCCCGGAACACCGTACGTATCACACCCCTCTCTTCCGCACGCCTCGAGGACCCCCTCATGGCGTACTTGTCATCAATCCGACAACACTCAATCGTCCGTTACCGGGGACACGGTTAAGCACTTAATTTTACACCCCTGCAGGGGTTGCACACTTTACCCAAATGACTTGGTCGACCCGCTCGTACCATGACACACATATTGAGTCATGATAGGGAGAAGCCCAAGAAGATACAATTCGGGAAGTAGCTCCCCAAGCCCATCCATGCACCGTACCAACCTATCACATTCACTACATCTCTGGATACGAAGAGCTCGGGTCGCCACGACCTACTAAGTCCATCTAGCCACCGATAACCCACTGGCATATGGCTGTACACGTAAGCTACCAAATCAAGGCACTAATCATTTCTCAGAAACCTGGGTGGCCATCCACAAGTGAGCTACTCGGGTAAACCATAGACATGGGCCCGGCATTCACGAACCAAGCAATTACCAATTCCACCCAGAGAGTTCATTGATTAATTTGTTTTAGTTGAACAAAACATACACAATACCATAGCATGGTGTAGACACATCCTCGTCTAGATAGCATGGCTAAGCACAAATAGCATACGACGGCTCAACTACAAGTTGCTCCTACCAAGATACATAGGACATAGCATAGCGATAGTAATTCCTACTCATGCATCTACAAGAAATGCACTACACATGTAGTAGGAAAATAGTAGGACAATTCATGATCAAAATAGCATCTACTTGCCTTTATTGTAGATGTAGTCGATTAGATAATCCTCACAGATATAATGGTTGCACTCGTCGTAATTAAAAGACTTGCAATCACAATGCTCGCAATCATAGCTGTTGCGATCATAGTAGTTTTACTCCTCGCAATCTATCGTTCAAAAGCAAAGGCACAACAACATATCATTCAAACATTGCAATCATGCAACAAAGTAACAATACAATAAAACAGTGATGATCCAATGCATGCATGATGATTTAATATGTCACAATGGTTGTATTTAGTTATCTAAATAATACTTGACATGGGTATGCCCAATAGGTACTCAACTACCGCCTACCTGGTGCAGCCCGACGGAAGGCCCACTCGACGACCTACCTAGTTCCATGACGCCCATGACGTTTCGAGTGGTATGAAGCCCATATGGACATGGACTCCCAACGTACAAGACAAGGAAAGCTCAAGACTAGAGTTTTAATCTAACTTGTAACCAACTCGTATTGGTACCTGAGACCTAGCCTCCCCATATATAAAGGCTAGGAGGGTCGAACGAGGAGGACATGCTATGCCACAATAGATCTAGAATCGCGACTCCTACAATAGACTCCCACAATATACAATAGATTTAGATGCTGCAATAGACAATAGACAGACCTACGATCTCCCATACGCCAGATCCAATCTGCGTGACATCGCCATCGGCGACCTTGTAATCCTTCGGATCATCATCAATCAAGAGCAGACAAGCAGGAGTAAGGTCCTCTATGAGGCCTGAACCTGGGTAAACCTTGCGTCCCTGTGTGCTTGTTTGCTAGCCGATCGAGACTTCCAGTGCTCTCTCCTTCTCCAAAACCCAAGTCCATAACAATGGACATTGATGAGTTAAACCCTCGTCGATTGGCACCGTCTGTGGGAACTGGGAGCACTGATGTTCTGATCTCGACGGCCCCATCACCACCAATATATGACTCGACGACGTCTCGAGATCGGATCCAATTCGGGATCTTCATCATCAAACTACGTTAAGATTGCATCCGATCGATTCATATGCTTGGGCATGGTCAACTCCGTCTAGGTGAACTCGGCGACTGACTTCAAAATGAGATTGGATCAGCCTGGTGGAATTTGTACGTATCCTGGAAAAACACGTGGTGTCAGATCGACTTTTAAAATTTGGCCCGCTGCCCCGCTGTAGCTGGATGATGGCGTAAAAAGGGATCCCTGGCTGGTTATTCAAGTCTCCTGCGAAAGCGAAAGTCAGCGACAGAGGAATTTATCAGGTCCATGGAGCATGCATGCGATGTGCCATAGCCGGAGCTGTACATGATTTATTTTGCTGCCTCACATGTACGACCCAAGTTCCAAGGACAAGAGGAGATTAAGGCCAATGGATAAAGAAGTCAGTGACTGATTGGCCACACGAAGGGTTATTCAACAATGAAAGAAAAATATATTAATCAAGAGGCTAGCTCAAAATTCATTTGTGCGTGCAAGCTGTTTCACCAGATTAATTATATATGAGTATGGCTGGTCATTGCATGCCTGGTTTTACCGGAGGGTAGCACCCAGCTGAACTCGCCCGCCACACGTCGGAAATTCTGGCGTCTTCACCGCTACAGCTCCCAAACGACAAAGGCGTCGACAGAGAAGCTATAACCGTACTCCTTTGCCCCAGGATGGGCCGACCGAGGTCCCGCGACCGCTAGCTCTATGCTCGGGGGCTGCGCTGACTCCGATGTGGGACCCATTGCCATCATCGGCTTCGGCGACCCATAGCTACTTCGACTCCGTTCGATGCACCACTCTACGCCCGGGGCTGCGCCAACCCGTGGATCCGTCAACTCGCTACTGCCACCGATTCTGACGACCCGCTATTGTCACATCCCAAGATTTTAGAAATTGGGATTAGAAAAAAATGATGGCATTGCATCATGCTAAAAAATTGAATTCCAAAACTATTTGCTCAACTTCTATTTCAAAATGCCCATTAATTCCTATAAGGAATCTATAAAGATTTATAAATCCTATACTATATTTGGACAAGATTATTATCTATTAAGTCCTAAATATTTTCATCATTTTTTTTACAAACCAAATCTGAGTTCGAAATCAAATTCTACAAAATCAATAAGAAATAGGAAAAGAAAATTTAATAAAAAAATAAATAAAGGAAAGAAATCGCATGGGAAAAATATATTCCCTATTTCAATTAACAGGAACAACACTTCCTTTATATCCTGTAACTATGTACTAGATTTTACAAGTTCAGAGAAATTTATTTTTCTCAAATTAGAGCTCTATATCTAGAACTATAAATAAAACAGATAAAAAAAGAAAAGGAAAAGACCAAAAAAAAACTACTTTACGTGTGTGGGCAGCAGCCCAGCGCTTGGCCCACGCGAGCGTGCGCCTACGTACCAAATTGGCCGGCCACACCGTCCGCGTTCTCCCTTCCTTTCTTTCAACTTTTTTTTTCCAATATGCCAGGTGGAGCCCACCTCGTTATCCTCTAGCTCCAGCGAGAGACGGAGATGAACCCGAGTATGTCTGGCTTCGGAAACAGACCGGAAAAATCGCCCGATTCGGCACAAATTCGTGCCCTCTTCGACACAAAATTTCGTCCATAAATACCCCACACAACCCTCTCTATTTCCCCCTCCTAAACACTAAAAATCTGGCCGCCAGGCTGCCCAATTTCTAGCTCGATTCGATCTCGCCGGAACGCCGCCATTGGAGCTCGGAGGGTCGAGGTTGCCGTCGCTTCGGAGCACCCCGAGACCTACTTTCCCCTCAATCCTATTCCCCTCGATGTACCAGATCGCCTCATCTATTTTTCCCTGTTTCCAGAATCTCGCGCCCCTATGGAATCGCTCGCCGGAGTTCAGCGGAGGCGCAACCGACCAGCCAAGGATTGTGACCATACGAGGAGGAGACGGACATTGTTGAGCCTGGGAGCGTGACCGTGACGGGGAGCTTCACACCGTGGACTAATTTGCCGACGCCAAAGATCACCGGAGACGCCGCCACCATCAACGCCGACCTCACCGCCGCCGCCGCCGTTGGCCGCCGCCGTTGAACGCCGGTAACAACCGTAGTACGTACGATCTCAGATCAGTGTCCCAGATTGGTTTCATCCGTGCAGAGGTATCGACCAGTAGGATTGCGCCACATCAGCAGTCAACCGCACGGTCAGCAGTCAATAGTCCAGTCAGCAAAGTCAGCTGGTTAAATAGAAAATTCGAATTTAAAATATGCAGAAAATACTTTAACTTGTGAAATTCTACACGTCCAAAAATTGTAAATGATATACCTTTGTAAAGATATTTTCATATAGAATATTATAATGCAATTTGTTCAGGCATTTACTCTAATGTTTTGCCGTGATTTCCTAAATGGATTAATGTCCTTTTTAGAGTAATAAATTCATAAGAAAATAACTACTGTTCATAAAATTGCAAATAATATGTCTACAGAATCACAAGGAAGTGTAGAACATGTTTCTGAATTAAAATGGCAAGTATACTGAACTAATCTTTATAAGTTTAATAAAAGGCATATTGCACTATAAAAATTGCAGAAAAAGATCCATAACACCGTTTTGCGTGATTCCAATTGCCCCTGGCCTTAATTTGGATTGTACACACAGTAGTATTTTTGCCCAGGTTTAACAACACTGTTTACAATAGAGGTTAAATTAAATTGCATAAAGCCTATTAAATGGATCTAATTAATGCAATAAATGGTTTTGATGCATTAAAAGGTTTTTCATGCATGTCATCAATAGGTTAATAATCAGATAACATTAAATTGCTACTGAAACTTTTATTAAAGTGTCATGCATGCATTTGTTGTACTGGTTTGATCTCTATGTGTTGTTGTTTATTTGTTGCATTGCTTTCGTGTAGATTGTGAGGATTGTGACCCTTGTGATTGCCCGGATTGTGTGTATGAATCCGACAACTACTAAGGCAAGTGGAGCTTCATAAAAGTCATATTTACTTTCTATATGCATTGTAGCTTGTTTTGTTTTACAAGTTTTATCTATTGCTATGCTATATCCTATTATGTCGTAGCCTTTCTCGCTAGGTGAGCCGCCGTAAGTAGTTGTGTTTAGTTGAGCTTATGTGAGGGTGGGATACACCATGATAAAGATTGTTTTGAAAGAATGTGTTTGGAAAGTTTGAAAACAACTTAATTAATGAACTCTCTGGGTGGATTGGTAATTGCTTGGTTCGTGAATGCCGGACCCATATCTATGGTTTACCCGAGTAGCTCACTTGTGGATGGCCACCCAGGTTTCTGAGAAATGATTAGTGTCTTGATTTGGTAGCTTACGTGTACAGCCATATGCCAGTGAGTTATGGGTGGCTGGATGGACTTACTAGGTCGTGGCGACCCGAGCTCTTCGTATCCAGAGATGTAGTGAATGTGATAGGTTGGTACGGTGCGTGGATGGGCTCGGGGAGCTATTTCCCGAATTGTCTCTTCTTGGGCTTCTCCCTATCATGACTCAATATGTGTGTCATGGTACGAGCGGGTCGACCAGGTCATATGGGTAAAGTGTGCAACCCCTGCAGGGTATAAAACTAAGTGCTTAGTCGTGTCCCCGGTAATGGACGATTGAGTTGCTGGATTATGGGTGCTATGACATGTTCTCATTCATTCTAACTTGTAATTGCTAAAACTTGTGGTTGAAACATAATTGGGTTGTGTGATGAAGACCAAATGCTTTACAAATGATTTTACAAATGATAGGATAAAGTATTTTGCTATCAGAATTAAGCTTTGAACCCCACAAGCCAGATATGCATGTAGATATTAGTCTTGTTGTTTCTCTCATTGTTCCACTTGCCAATACATTCAAAGTATTGACCACTCGTTGTCTGCAACCTTTCATGTTGAAGGTTATACCGATTCTGAGTGATCGAATAGGTCGCGATACTCCACTCAACAGTTGTTCGCCTGTGGCACAATTGAAGATGGAGCCTACTATCTGTTTATGCTTCCGTATGCTACTTGATTATTTGAACTAGCCTTTGAGCTAAACACTATATAATAATTGTAAATTCTGGATCATTCGATGTAATAATGATGCACTGTTATATTTTTTGGTATTCATCTGTACTGTGTGTGCCAGTGAACCGATCCAGGGATTGGCACTATACAAAGGAACTCAGCCTTATCAGGCGAGGGTGTTACAGCTATGGTCTTCGACCATGGCGACCCGCTAGAATCTTCAGCTTCGGCGACCACAGGCCCACCGGTTGGATCGGCTACCACCACTACAACTTGTTAGTCGCATCGGCTCTGCTTCGACTTCGTCAATCACCTCGACTCTACACTCGGGGACTCCCTCGGCATCGACCACCCACTACAATCTTTGGTTGTGGCAAACTGCTTCCACCATCGGTTTTGGTGACCTGTTGTCACGTCGACCCCGGTCCATTGCACCGTCTCTCGGATGCCGCTTCGACTACATCAACAACATTGAATCTACACTCGGGGGCTCACGACCACCATGAGGCCCATTACCTTTTGATACGGTGACTCATGCGGTCTTTGACTCATTAACCCATCGAGTCTTCGACTCCATCATGCGACTTCGCGGTCTTCTCTGCTGACGCTATTGGTCTTCGACTTCACGACCTATGTATTCGACCACACGTGACCCGCCGATCGCATCGGATCTTGTGACTCCTTCAACCATGACAACTACCAATAAAGCTAAGTTACCCTCTACTTAGAGTTGATTCTTTCTTAACTATTTACTTTAATCGCACTCGATACACTCGGGGGCTGCGCCCTCTTCGAGTAACCTAATGTGCCATCGACTCCCTACACTCGAGCACCTCATATACGACAGCCCGAGTAGCTGATTCTGTCTGATCGTTGAATCCTTGAACTCCGAGTGCCTCGGCAAGGTACAGAGACTAAGGGTAATCAGGCTAACGAAAAGTCCTAGCATGCAGTGCAAAAGTGTCGACTCGATTGGCACCAGAATCTTACTTTATAATCCAATAGGCAAATATTATTTACAAGATACAAGTACTTCACAATTCTTTGAATTTTCTACAGCTTACATGGATGTCGAATGCGTCGAGCTATTCTATCAGGTACTCCAACAGGAGTCGACAAAATAACTGGCTACGACATACACTCAAGGACCGAGTCGAGCTCCTCCTCGAATGGTTGCATCGTTGGATGCTACAAAAGACGCGACCCTCGCCGCGCACCCGATAGAAGCAACTACTTCAACTCCTTCTGCATCGTCGAGTCTTTCCGGCCAAATGCCGCATGATTCCATTATGTTGACTCTGTCTAAAATGTCGACTCTTGGCTCTTTGCGCATGAGACGCTGACTCGATGCACTTCCGGGTCAGTGTTTTCTCCTCGCATGATTTTCGACTACCACTTCAAGATACAAGACTCGAGTCTCTGCCCGAGTCTACGACTCCGCCAGACACTCGGCGGCTACTCCAAACTGGAGCGCTGGTCGCGCATATACAAGATCCTCGAGTGGCACGCTCTGAAACCTCACTCGAATCCACGATTCGACTAAGGACTCGGGGGCTACTCCCATAGGGAGCGCTGGCCGTGCATCCGAAGAAATTTGTGAAGATATCCAAGCATTATGAAAACCCTTCACTCGAATATACGATTCGATTGTGGACTTCGGGTTACTCCCATAGGGAGCGCTGAAAAGCATATTCGACTGAAACAAACAAAAGACGACAGCAGTCGCAAAATATTTATAGTCCCCACTCGAGTCTATGACTCGAATAGGCACTCGGGGGATACTCCCATAGGGAGCGCTGGTCGCGCACCCTATGATTATTTTTGCTTGTACATCGTACTATATGTCGATAACATTCACACTCGAATACTATGGCGACTCCGCCTCATATTTTCCCTACAAAGAGACTGCGTCGCCTGGGCCACTCGAATCATCTCCGTGATGACAAAATTCGGATGCCGCGCTTACAACGTGAAGATAAGACCTGAATAAGGCCTGGCAACGCATCTGCTGCGCACTACCAGAGATATATCCATACCTGCAAGTACGATGAATATGCCTTGACGGACGCGTCGAGTGCTCACATTTACATTCGACTCTATAAGACCTCCGCGGCCTGAGTCAAATTACGCCAGCAATTTCCGAATTCGAGTCCGGGGACTCGAGTTTGAGTAGGTAGCATTGTTTTTTGCCCTAGAGCAATTAACTGGTCCCAATCCATCGAGCGCACCAGGCACGTTTACCATCATCCCTATGAACTACTACAAATTCGACTGACCCGATGTACTTCCGGGTGAAGTGCTTCGCACTCGACACAATTGTCGACACCAACATCATAATGCAAGACTCAAGACTTCTGAGTCTCCACCCGAATCTACGATTCGCATGGACACTCGCGGGCTACTGACATGGGTATGCCCAATAGGCACTCAACAACCGCCTACCTGGTGCAGCCCGACGGAAGGCCCACTCGACGACCTACCTAGGTCCATGACGCCCATGACGTTTCGAGTGGTATGAAGCCCATATGGACACGGACTCCCAACATACAAGACAAGAAAAGCTCAAGACTAGAGTTCTAATCTAACTTGTAACCAACTCGTATTGGTACCTGAGACCTAGCCTCCCCATATATAAAGGCTAGGAGGGTCCAACGAGGAGGACACGCTACGCCACAATAGATCTAGAATCGCGACTCCTATAATAGACTCCCACAATAGACAATAGATCTAGATGTTGCAATAGACAATAGACAGATCTACGATCTCCCATACGCCAGATCCAATCTACACGACACCGCCATTGGCGACCTTTTAATCCTTCGGATCATCATCAATCAAGAGCAGACAAGCAGGAGTAAGGTCCTGTACGAGGACTGAACCTGGGTAAACCTTGCGTCCCTGTGTGCTTGTTTGCTAGCCGATCGAGACTTCCAGCGCTCCCTCCTTCTCCAAAACTCAAGTCCATAACAATGGGCATTGATGAGTTAAACCCTCGTCAATACTAGATCACATGATGCATGTAGAAGTGTTTTAATGCAATATAGTATTTGTTATCCAATTTCAATTGCCAATAAAGGGGTTTTAACATAACTATTGTAGCTTCTATACTAGTTGCCGAATTAAATTTGTATCTGAACTGTAATGGATAGAGGGCTTTAATATGAACCAGTAGCAATTGCATTCACCCTAATCGGAGTTATAGATCTTTTTCTAGGATTTATTTAGTGTTTAATGGAGTTTAATTAATCTAAACAGATCGTACTGACAACAAATAAAACTAAGTACAGATCTGAAAATACGCAAGATCATGAACTCAGGGACATATTACTCATATTTTTCGGATCTGTAGATTATTTACTATGAATTTAATGATTTAAAAGTTCAATAATACTAATTAATTATTCGCCAGTAATCTATACAACAAAACCCATATCTAAATAGATATTATCAAACTATATGAAATTATCTTCAATTTGATATATTATATGTAATTTTTGAATTTTCTATGGATTTTACAAGTTAGATCTATAATCTGCAATTTTAATTGAATGTAATATTCTGTGAATATTCCGTTGATCGACAGATTGACCGTGCAGTCGACCGGATCGGACGCTGACCTCACGACGACGTGGCAGTGACGAGGCGGCTGACCGGGACGATTGAGTCTGGACCGTCGAGATAAGATCCGGTGGCTAGGAAAGAAGTTGGTTCCAAAATGGCTCGATTTTGTCTCGGAGAAGATTAGAAATAGATTTGTGTTAGAAAGACACATCCGTAGATCAAAACAAAAAACTTCAAACATGAAAGTTGTGGAGAATCATTAGATCTACCTTTTCACCAAAGGAATTTGGATTTGAAGAAGCGAGCGCGAGTAAATCTTGGTATTACACCATCAGATCTGAAATATTGCGTGGCAAAATTCTTCGTCTGTGGTAGATGAAAAGAGGTGAGGTTTGTCAGGATTGAACGACTTCGACGAGATCTACAACTTTCGTGTTGTAGCCAAAGTCATCTGACGAAGTTTAGATAGGTTTAGAAGCGAAATATGATTCGGTAAGGTGTAGATTCGGGATTTCTAGAAGGAAAGGTGATATAGATGTGACTCCGGGAGATTATATAGACTTTTAGGATGATGGGAAGATATATCTTAGAGTAGGCAACAAGTAGAAACAAACGGAAGTCAATTCGGAGTTGTAGATAAAAAAGATATAGGTGTTTGAATAGAGGTAGGTTTAGAAAACAAATTCTTGGACGCTTTTTAAAGCAACTCGATCGATCGATCCTCCTGCATCATTGCTGGTCTCGGGTTGAGTGGGTCACGGGTGGCCCATTTCGTTTTCTTTTTTTTCTTTTTTTCTTTTTCTTTTTCTATTTTGGTATTTTCTTTATATCTTTTGCATAAGAACTCCGAATGATATGATTATTGTTCCTAATTTTTTCTAAAAATCACTAAATAATTATGGGATCATATTTGTAAAATTTTCACTAGTTTGAAGATGGTTGCTTCATAAATGTCTATATACTACTTATAGGAACATTTGGGCAAAACAACTATCGGATTTAGATACTGGGATTTGGATTCAATTTTTGGGAACCTTGCATGGATGCAACGCAATGCTTATGAATGCTTCATGATTTTCATTTTTGCAAACATTCACACAAATACTAAAACTAAAACTCAATTCATGCCTCTTTGCCTATATTGCTACTTAGGTCATAACAAAGTGAGTTGTTTCCAAATTCAAAAGGTTTTTTTCCTTGAGAATTTTCAACAAAGTCAAACAATCAACCAAACTTATTTTATCTATTTCACATTCCAAAATTAGAAAATTTTGGGATGTGACACAATGACTCTAGTGGATCCATATGTGGTTCATGAAAAGAACATGCATGCAATGACATTGGTGGATTCATGTGGTTTGTGGAAAGAGTAGACATGCAATGACTCTGGTGGATCCATATGTGGTTTGTGAAAAGAACACACATGTAATGACTGTAGTGCTGGTTCATGAAAAGAACATACATGCAATGACTCCAGTGGATCCATATGTGGTTCATGAAAAAAAACACATACAATGACTCTGGTTTATGTGGTTTGTGAAAAGAACACACATGCAATGACTCTAGTGCTAGTTTCATGAAAAGAACACACATGCAATGACTCTAGTGCTAGTTTCATGAAAAGAACACACATGCAATGACTCTAGTGCTAGTTTTCTGAAAAGCACACACATGCAATGACTCTCGTGGATCCATATGTGGTACATGAAAAGAACACACATGCAATGAAATTGGTGGATCCTTGTGGTTTGTGGAAAGAGTAGACATGCAATGACTCTGGTAGATCCATATGTGGTTTGTGAACAGAACACACATGCAATGACTCTAGTGCTGGTTTATGAAAAGAACATACATGCAATGACTCTAGTGGATCCATATGAGGTTCATGAAAAGAACACACATGAAATTACTCTGGTGGATCCATATGTGGTTTGTGAAAAGAACACACATGCAATGACATTGGTTGATCCATGTGGTTTGTGGAAAAGAACATACATGCAATGACTCTAGTGGATCCATATGTGGTTTGTGAAAAGAACACACATGCAATGACATTGGTGGATCCATATGTGGTTCATGAAAAGAACACACATGCAGTGACTCTGGTGGATCCATATGTTGTTTTGTAAAAAGAACACACATGCAATGACATTGGTTGATCCATATGGTTTGTGGAAAAAAATATATATGCAATGACTCTAGTGGATCCATATGTGGTTTGTGAAAAGAACACAAATGCAATGACATTGGTTGATCCATAAGTGGTTTGTGAAAAGAACAGACATGCAATGACTCCTGTGGATCCATATGTGGTTTGTGAAAAGAACACACATGCAATGACATTGGTGGATCCATGTGTTTTATGAAAATAACATACATGCAATGACTCTGGTGGATCCATATGTGGTTTGTGAAAAGAACACATATGCAATGACATTAGTTGATCCATTTGTTTTATGAAGAGAACATACAAGCAATGACTCTGGTGGATCCATATGTGGTTTGTGAAAAGAACACATATACAATGACTCTAGTGGTCGTTTAGGATAAGAACACACATGCAATGACTCTAGTGTATCCATATGTGGTTAATGGAAATAACAGACATGCAATGACTTTAGTGGATCCATATGTGGTTCATGAAAAGAACACACATGCAATGACATTGGTGGATCCACGTGTTTTAAGAAAAGAACATACATCCAGTGACTCTGGTGGATCGATATGTGGTTTGTGATGCAATGACTCTAGTGCTGGTTTATGAAAAGAACATACATGCAATGACTCTAGTGGATCCATATGTAGGTCATGAAAAGAACACACATGCAATGACTCTGGTGGATCCATATGTGGTTTGTGAAAAGAACACACATGCAATAACTCTAGTGCTAGTTTCATGAAAAGAACACACATGCAATGACTCTAGTGCTAGTTTCATGAAAAGAACACACATGAAATGACTCTATTGTTGGTTTAGTCATAAGAACACACATGCAATGACTCCAGTGGATCCATATGGGGTTCATGAAAATAACATGCATGCAATGACATTGGTTGATCCATGTGGTTTGTGGAAAGAATAGACATGCAATGACTCTGGTGGATCCATATGTGGTTTGTGAAAAGAACACACATGCAATGACTCTAGTGCTGGTTTATGAAAAAAACATACACGCAATGACTCTAGTGGATCCATATGTAGTTCATGAAAAGAACACACATGCAATGACTCTGCTTTATGAAGTTTGTGAAAAGAACACAATGCAACGACTCTAGTGCCAATTTCATGAAAAGAGCATACATGCAATGACTCTAGTCCTAGTTTCATGAAAAGAACACACATGCAATGAGTCTAGTGCTGGTTTTGTGAAAAGAACACACATGCAATGACTCTAGTGGATCCATACGTGGTTCATGAAAAGAACACACATGCAATGAAATTGGCACATCCATGTGGTTGTGGAAAGAGTAAACATGCAATCACTCTGGTAGATCCATATGTGGTTTGTGAAAAGAACACACATGCAATGACTCTAGTGCTGGTTTATGAAAAGAACATACATGCAATGACTCTAGTGGATCCATATGTGGTTCATGAAAAGAACACACATGCAATGACTCTGGTGGATCCATATGTGGTTTGTGAAACGAACACACATGCAATAGAAATTGGTTGATCCATGTGGTTTGTGGAAAAGAACACACATGCAATGACTCTAGTGGATCCATATGTGGTTTGTTTAAGAACACACATGCAATGACATTGGTTGATCCATATGTGGTTTGTGAAAATAACATACATGCAATGACTCTAGTGGATCCATATGTGGTTTGTGAAAGGAACACACATGCAATGACATTGGTTGATCCATGTGTTTTATGAAAAGAACATACATGCAATGACTCTGGCGGATCCATATGTGGTTTGTGAAAAGAACACACATGCAATGACATTGGTTGATCCATGTGTTTTATAAAAATAACATACATGCAATGACTCTGGTGGATCCGTATGTGGTTTGTGAAAAGAACACACATGCAATGACTCTAGTGCTGGTTTAGGATAAGAACACACATGCAATGACTCTAGTGGATCCATATGTGGTTAATGGAAAGAACAGACATGCAATGACTCTAGTGGATCCATATGTGGTTCATGAAAAGAACACACATGCAATGACATTGGTGGATCCATGTGTTTTATGAAAAGAACATACATGCAATGACTTGGTGGATCCATATGTGGTTTGTGAAAAGAACACACATGCAATGACTATAGTGCTAGTTTATGAAAAGAACATAAATGCAATGACTCTAGTGGATCCATATGTGGTTCATGAAAAGGACACACATGTAGTGGATCCAGGTGGTGGTTTATGAAAAGAACACCACATGCAATGACTTTGGTTGTGGTTTATGAGAAGGACACACATTGCAATGACACTAGTGGTGGTTTATGAAAAGAACACACATGGAAAGGCAACTGGTGGATCCATGTGGTTTATGAAAAGGACACACATGCAGTGATTCTAGTCGTGGTTTATGAAAAGAATTCAACATGCAAATGACACTGGTTGATCCATGTGGTTTAGTAAGAAACATGCATTTTCCATTTCTTAAAGGAACACACATGCCTACTCTTTCTATTTTCTATTTGAATCCCTTATTCTGTCTTACCCTTGGTTTTTTGATACTACTCAGTTTTTCCCTCTCTCGGTCACAAATCTCACAAAAGCCCAAACGTGTGCTCACTCTAGGTGCTACGCCCTGATTGGCTGACACAGATGTCACGCGGATCGTGCCCACCAATCGTTGATCCTCCGTGATCCAACGGGCAGGATAACCCCTCCCTTCTCCACTTTTTTATGCAGGGTCTATCTGTGCCACCTCTCTATCCGTGCCACCGATACTTTATCTCCATAAACAAGTGAAAATCCATATAAATAAAATAAATGATCACATTTCGAAGAAGCTATCGTCTTCGTCTTCCGGTTTGTCCTCGTCTTTGTCAATGTCATTGTCCTTGCCATCGCCGCCATCAGTGTCCTCCTCTGATGACTCAACACCGCCCCTTCCTCGTATAAGCATGCTATCTCCTTGTCAGAGTCCTCCTCCTCCTCCTCTTCATAGTCCCACGGGTCCACGTCACTCTCCTCCGGTTCTGCCTCCAACTGATCGATGAACGCCTCCTCGTTGTCCGAGTCAGACTCATCCAAATAGCTATCTCCTCTCTTCTTCCTGGTCTTCTTCTTGTTCCTCTTCATGTACGTACTCGCTGGTGCAACACGCGCCCCGTCCTGGCTGCTTCTTTGCACTCGTCTGTCGCTGCAGGTACCCCACGCTCATCCTGCGTGGCCGGTACGAGCTTCGACGTTGCGGTGTCCTTGAGTGTCGATGTCGATGGATCCTGGCGCGGTCGGACACGACGTGCTGCCTCAGTAGGCGACTCGCAAGCGCGAACGATGTAGCAAAGAGCTGGGGATGCATGACGGTTAGTGGATGGCTTGGACCTGCCATTGCCACGGCGAGGGGGCATCGTGCTCGAGGAAGTTGTTCGGAATGGTCGATGGCAGGTACACAGAGTTGGGTGCCGATCTGATCAAGGATGAGCAGCGGTTTCGTGCGTCATGTACACGCATGAATTTGTCGATTATTAAAAAAAATGTAATTTCTCGTGTACTGAACATAATTTGATCACAACAAAAGTGGCACATCGTATTCTAGACTCATAAATATCCCGTGCGTGCCTATCGACATGGAGTTTAACGGAGTTCGACATGCCGACGTGATCGTGCAGCAGTTGCGCGTGTCATTGCACGTGACACACATACGAAGGATGTGCACGCCGATGCCCGTGATTACCACCCGGCTCCACTCATTTTTAAGGGTAAGCTCGCACTCCTCTTATTATATACTGGATTTTAGGCGGCACCGAAGACCATTGAACTGTCCATCGCAATAAAGACAAGTCCCATCGATTCCCTATCCCTGCCTCCCTGGCTTCTTTGAGAAGGTAGACCATACACGGTGGTCTTGTATAATAGTAGTAGTACTACTGGACCCGGGCTTGTACTCTTTGACTCTTCTCCTACACTAATACTATCTTCTTCCTCCTGCCGCCACCTCCCTCTCCCTGTAAGCCATGGATCCCCTGAGGAGAGGCCGGTCGACCATCCTCGCGGAGAAAAAGGAGAGAGCTCGCTGTGAGGCACTTCTTGCCTACCAACCCCTCAAGCCCCCCTCTCACCGAGCCCCAATCTCTCCCGACAATGGCGCCGAATGTTCTAGCAAGCGAGGGCTCCTCCCGGTAGGGTATTCTTGTTCTACTTGTTCTCCATCTCCTTCTCCATCATGATCTTATTCAGCTTCTTCTTGTCTTTTTATTCTTCTTGCTCTTCCTCTTCTACGTATTACAAGCCGACTATGGAGCCAGAATCCACCATGACGGAGGCGTTGCAGGACCCATTCGGTCCCGTTCTATGTCTCAGCGAGGTAGCAAATCTCCACACTGTTATTTCTCTGAGTTATGATGTGGATTTCTTAGATCGTGTCCGCCCCGCATTGTTTTTTCTTTGTTTATGACTTGTATTAGTTTTCATGATTATGACTGGATATCTTGGTCTTTCCTTAATATCACTATTCATAGATTCAATATGGATTTTTTTGTAATTAGGATTAGTTTATCGTTGTTATGAATAGATCCCTAGGTCCATTTTTAACACTGCTATCCATAGATTCAACGGGGATTTTTTGATCTGTATTAGTATTCACCTGGAACCTAGAGTGTAATTATAGAATTTCTATTTCAATTAACATGAACGATGCAGCGATCGAAGGCCGAGTATCGTGACAAGGTGGTCGCTATCAGTGCCAATATTGACAACCAACATGAACTTGCACGCTCCCTCACCCAAGCTAATCAGAGCCTACACAAGCAATTATCTGTGCAGAAGGAGATCTCGCTAGATTTTGCACGTGGTATCGTGAGGCTGCAGAAAGTGCTCAACCATAACTTGAACACGCAAGAATAGGCCATCAAGATAATCAACGAGCTCATGGAGGAGAAGAAGAATCTCGTGGAAAGGTGCACCCTCCTGCAGGATGAAGTTACCAAGGAAATCAGAGGATGCGTCGAGGAAACCAAGGCTGCCATCCGAGCCTACCATGATAGGAACCATTGCCTGGATGCAGTGAAAGAGATGAAGGCAAACATGAGCAGAGGGATCACCGTACTCGAGGGTGTTCGTAAAGAGAATGAGGAGCTGAGGGCTTATCTGGAGGCGTATCGGAGCAATGCCCAAGTATGATTCCCGTTAGAGGGGGGACGAATATCAGTTCGTGCTCCCCTCTTTTTGTAATATTTTGTTCAGGGAGCAATGCGCTAAGTCTGCTTCCCATTATAGGGTGCAATAAGAATCCTAGGGAAACTCCTTATCTATCTGGACATGTGTAGGTGTTCATGTTCATGAATGGACACCATGCGCTCTTTCCATTATGTATCTAGACATGGGTTTTTGCATTATGAGTTTGCCACTAGCCCACTACTATTTGGTGACATTGGAAAAAACCCACAACAGAGTAAATTGCAGATAAACCTTATTTGTTTTTGAAATTGAAATTATGATAGTGCCACTAGTCGATTCATAAAATGTTGATTAGTCCTAGATTGCTTCTTCCTTGAAATTATGATAGTGCCACTAGTCGATTCAGTTAATTATGGAAACTAACCAGATTGTACTGGTGAACTAAACAAACCATACTATGTATTTTTGTTGCAGGGAAAGAGGCGAAAGCTCAACCAGTACCTGGCGAACTGGCTAAATGAGAAGATAGCCATCCAAAGGGAGAAGCAGAATTCCCAAAAACCTGGCATTTGACCACCTGCGTGCTGAAGTCGCGGTCCTTTTTGACAAGAGCCATGAACTGAAGGAGGTAAACACCGGCTAGGTGAAGCTTCACAGGGACGATTGCACCTCGGCTAGGAAGCAGACGGAGATCATGAAAGGGATCTTGAAGGAAAATCGTATGGCTACATACCACCTTCTCGAATCCATGACGGAGCGCTAGAACCTGTAGGTGGCGCACGACAAAGTATTGAAGGAGCTGGCTGATCTTAGGGAGGAAAACAAGCAGCTCCGGGTGAGGCTCGCTTGAACCAAACTGATGACCCACAAGTATAGGGGTGTATCGCAGTATTTTCGAGGGAAGTGAAACCCAATTTATTGATTCGACACAAGGGGAGCCAAAGAATATTTATAAGCCTTAACAACTGAGTTGTCAATTCAGCTGCACCTGGAAACAATCTTACTCACAAAGCTTTATCAAGAGCAACAGTTTTGTAGTAGGAATAGTAAAGTAGCAAAGTAGTAAAGCAAAGACAAGAGTAACAAAAGCAAGAAAGGGATTCGAAAAGGTAGGCATAGGGATGGATGGACAAGCGTTACATGGACAAGACAATTCACATAACAATCAGAACATAGGGCAATTGCAGATAAATAAGATAAAGCATCCAAGTACTAGATAATCCTAGGCATGTGTTCCATATATAGTCATACGTGCTCGCAATGAGAACTTGCACAACATATTTTGTCCTGCCAGCCCGTTTGCAGCGGGGCCTCTAGGGAACTACTAGCAATTAAGGTGCTCCTTTTAATAGAGCACCGAAGCAAAGCATTAACACTCTGTGAACACATGTGATCCTCACATCAAAGCCATTCCCTTCCGGTTATCCTGATTTCTGTCACTTCGGGGCCATAGTTTCCGGACAACAACGTGTGTATACAACTTGTAGATAAGACCAAAAACAATACTATCATAATGAATCAATAACATGTTCAGATCTGAAATCATGGCACTCGGGCCCTAGTGACAAGCATTAAGCACAACAAGTCACAACAAAGTCATAAAGCACTAATAAAAGATACTAGGCACCATGCCCTAACAATCTGATGCCATTACATGAACGATCTCATCCAATCCCTACCATCCCCATAGCCTACAGCGGGGGATTACTCACTCATAGATGGGGAAAACATGGATGGTCGATGGAGAAGCGATGGCGATGATGATGGCGATCTCCTCCACCTTCCCAGTGCCGTGCCGGGAGTTTTTTTTGGCTGTTTCGTTGAATCTGTGGTGGCGGCAGAGCGAACTCCTTCGGAAAACATTGACTTCGGAATTTTTAGGTCAGAAGGATTCTTATAGGCAAAGAGGGAGACCGAGGGGTGCCTGGGGCCCACACCATGCCTCGGCGCTGGCCAGCCCAAACCGCTTTGGGGTTGTGGCCACTCGCCCTCCTCCGCCTCTGATTCTCGCCCGTGAGTCTTCCGAAAATAGGCACTTTGGCTTTTGTCCCGCCCAATTCGAGAATATTCATTTTCGACTTTCCCGGAACCAAAAACAGCGAAATGTGCAAAACACTGTAATCGTGGCTCTTGTTAATAGGTTAGTCCAAGAAATCATATGAAAAGTACTCCAAAGTGTGGACAAAACACAAGAAAGGAGATAAAACCAAGCATGGAACATCAAAAATTATAGATACATTTGCAATGTATCAACATCCCCAAGCTTAACTCCTGCTCGTCCTCGAGTAGGTAAGTGATAAAAAGAAAGAATAATTTTTGAGGTGACATGCACCATCATAAAATTGATCAAAGTATTTGTAAAACATTCAAAGTTGGGATCATAGTACTTCAATCATAACATGAAAGACAAAGTTCTAACAATAAGACATAGCAACTATGATGCAACATGAAAAGGCACAAACAAAAGATTCATGAACAACAATGCTTTGCAAGACGTTTGTTTGTTTCACATAAAGAAAACATAGCATAAAAGTATTCAGCTTGTCCCTCAATAGAGTAGCAAATATAAATTCATAGGACACCTTCAAAGTTTATATGAGTGACTAGATACAAATAGTTTAAAACAAGCAATATCAAGGTATGCATCAATCAACAAGTCTTGGGACAATGCACATAGAACTAAGAATGGCCACTATGCTCTCAAGAAAGTGCTCATAGAATGTGTGGAGACTCAACAAGGAAATGAACAGGTTTTGAAAAGTTTGAAAGGCTTCCAAATGCTGAAAGTATGGTACTCATTAGTTTTGAGCTCTCATTGCCCCTATCATAAGCATCTTTAAGTGGTTAAGGTGAAAGTGAGGTCCAATCTGAGTCATATGTTTGACAGACTATAAACTGAAAATCCCAAGTCCCTTGAGTACGAGGGCCGCTCCTCATGCTATTCAACTTTAGTTACCAGTAAGTTCTTGTCATCGTAAGTATGTGCGTATCATAGAGAACCGCCAACGGGGTACCCCTTGCCCGATGATATGGAAGAATCCCCATATAAAAATGACAAGGCAAGAAGACAATGAGTATCTCAGCAATCTTCTTATTTACCATGGGAAAATGGTGCTTTTTTCTCTCTTTTCTCTTTTCATAAATCTTTTTTTTCCTTTTTCTCAATAGTTATCTCTCTTTTTTATAAGAAGAATGCTTCATAGATATCATTATGGTTACGCTGCAGGTTTCCACCATGTCAGCATGGATTAGACCAATTGCCCAGGCGTTTCTCTAACACACATACATAACTCCATGGACTTACAAGCTCCCCTTTTATTTCACACCAACGACATCTGCAAACAAAAGAGCAAGGTATCAACTGGGTATATATTTACAAGTGTTGAAAGCGTTCCCCGTGACAGCACGGTTCTGCTAATCCCCAACCTATAATTTGCAAGCATATAACTTTCATGGAGAATCACAATGGTTCAGGTTTATTAAGTGCAGGAAATAAAGTGTGCCATCAAGTTCGTGAGAGCTTTACTAACTTTCTCATAACAAGCAAACATTTCATTCGGAAGAAAACAAGGCATATTGAATATGCACGGAAGTAGCAAATGATGCTAATAGGTAGGTATGGTGGACACTTTCGCAATATTTGGTTTAGGGAGTTGGAAACTTGAGTAAAACATACTCAGTGTAAGTGAAGGCTAGCAATAGTAAGGGAGCGACAAACGAGAGAGCAATAATGGCCATAATCATGCAGAGCGACAAAACATCATTGATCAAAGCATAAAGTGATACTACAAGTTTAAAACTAAAGGATCATAAAGGCTTATGGTGACTTGAGATAGTCATAACATGGTGTGAGCATGTGCCAAGTTAACCCAAATAAAGTATCAAAGGAGAATACCACAATACTATGCTTTAATATGCTAAAAGAACGCATGATTCATCCAAGGCACATTAAGCAATCTCAGTTGTTTATAACAAGTCATGCTACAGCAAAAAATACTAAGCATAAAGCCAAAACAATATCAAGCATGGCATGACAAAGCATAGGCCACAGTCAAAAACAAGCTCTCTTTACCACTTAAGCATGAGCTTTCCTACTCTTTTCCAAACCAAACCAAACTATTTGAACACCAATATATGAAAGAGGAGGTCCAACCAATTTATTCAGCAAACTAAGAAAACCAAGCAAACGGAAAACCAAAACAAAAACAAAAAAGAAGACGCTCCAAGAACAACACAACTGTGCATGAAACAAAAAATGAAGTGTTTGGAAGAAACCTGGGGTTTTTATTGATGAAGAAGGGGATGCCTTGCGCATCCCCAAGCTTTGACGCTTGTACTTCTTGGATATTTCTTGGGGTGACACGCATGGCATCCCCAAGCTTGAGATTTAGTCCATCCTTCATCTCATTACTCATTCCTTCCATACACCTGAAATTTTTCCTTCATACAAAACTTCACACAATCTTTATTAGCAACATTAGTGCACTCAAGATAATAGGTCTTAAGGTTCAGTTATAACACCAAATAAACTTCCATTAGAACACTAGCTACTGTAGAACTTCCCTCAAAAATCTCAATTCCCCAAAAGAACTCAAAAAGGAACCAACAAGAAGCAAATGCAGAAAATGGCAGAAATCTGTCAAAACAGACCAGCAGGTAAAGACGAATTTTTGCGAAGACCTTATGTTGCTCAAATCAAAATGTGTTGAACTAATGAAAGTTATATAACAACCTGGGGCATAAGCACAAAAAGTTACGCCTAGAAAAGACGTTCAGAGATTTTACACGAATTTTTATGGTGAAGCACAGAAATCTGTTTCAGGACAACAACTTTCCCAATCATTACTTCTCTCTCATTAGAGGTTACTCTTGGCTCAAAAAGCAAATAAAAAGGATAAGGAGCGGTTATTACTGAAGTAATAACTTCCAAGACTCATCTAAAACTTTTGGGTTATCTCCCAATAAATACTTTTCTTTAAAGCCTTTAAGTTAGGCATAAGCAAAAACTAAAATGGATAGAATAGAAGTAAGTGGAGATAATCATGGTGAAAACATTGTTTTGTTCAATGAAATCCTTTTGTTAACAAGCTTTATCAGGTCTTGCTACCAAAAAAAATTCATATGAGGCAAAACTTTGTATTCCACTAATGATTATGTTACCTCAACCTTGATAGCAATGGTCCCAATCATAATAGTTTCAAAATTTTCTCTTGGTATGGGACAATATATTTCTCCAACTTGAATGCCCTCAACATGTTCAATTGAATTCAAACCATAAGTCCTTTCAATCTTCTTAGGGAAATAGACAGTATGTTCCTTGTCATTAACATTGAAAGTCACCTTTCCTTGATAATAATTAATAACAGCTCCTGCAGTATTAAGAAAAGGTCTCCCAAGAATAATAGACATATTATCATCTTCAGGCATTTCAAGCACAACAAAATTAGTTAATATCAAGCAATTATGAGCCACTTGAACAGGTACATCCTCACATATACCCACAGGAATAGTGGTAGACTTATCAGCCATTTGCAAAGATATATCAATTGGTATTAATTTTTCAAGTTGAAGCCTCTTATAGAGAGAGAAAGGCATAACACTAACTCCAGCTCCCAAATCACACAAAGCAGTTCTAACATAACTGTTCTTAATAGTGCAAGGGATAGTTGGAATCCCTAGGTCTCCAAGTTTCTTAGGAACCTTAGCATTGAAGGAATAATTAGCAAGCAAAGTAGAAATTTCTTCATTAGGGATCTTCCTTTTATTCGAGACAATATCCTTCATATAATTTGAGTAAGGAGGCAATTTAATAGCATCAGTCAAAGGAATTTGCAAGAATAAAGGTTTCATCCACTCACAAAACTTATTATTGTGTTCATCTTCCTTTGACTTCTGTTTCTTATCAGGGAATGGCTTAGGTTTTTGGACCCAAGGCTCTCTTTCACTACCATGTTTCTTAGCAATAAAATCTTCTTTGGTGTATTTAGTATTCTTAGTGTGGTTTTCAGGTTCTTCTTCAACCTTTTCTTCATTCTGAACTTCATTTTCTTCATTAGCACTTTCAGTTTCAGCATCAGAGATAGATATACTATTAGGATCTATAGCAGGTTCAGAGGGTTCTACAACAGTTTTATGTTTCTTCTTCCTTTTCTTACGAGTAGAACCACTATTTTCAGCTTGTTGAGAATCCTTCTCAATTCTTTTGGGATGCCCCTCAGAATATAGAGGATCCTAGGTAGCAGCTCCACTTCTAGTTCTAATTTCATAAGCGTATTTTTCTTTAGCAGCATTACCTAGCAAGTCGTTTTGCACTTTAACGAGTTGATCTATTTGAGTTTGAACCATTTGACAATCATTTTAACATCATTAGAGGTTCTTTCCACAATATCTTTCAACTCAACAATAGCTCTAGTGTTTTCCATTAGATGATTTTGCACCCTTTTATTAAAATTATCTTGCTTAACAATAAATATATCGAATTCTTCTAAGCATTGATCAGGAGGTTTAGAGTAAGGGATATCACCTTCATCAAAGTGTTGGAGAGAGTGTACCTCGATAGTGGATGAGTAGGGGATAGGCTTACATAATTCTTCTATAGGAGGTAAATTCTTGACATCTGCAGCTTTAATTCCCTTCTCTTTACGATATTTCTTAGCTTCCTTCATCACTTCATCATTTAATTCAATAACTCCCCTCTTCTTTGATGTTGGAATAGGCACCGGAATAGTAGGCTCAGGTACAATTACTTCAGGTATAGCTTGTTTAGGAGGAGTCCAATCTTCATAATTCTTACTTATTTTAGCCATTAATTCCTCAGCTTCCTTAGGAGTCCTATTCCTGAAAACACAATCAGCACAACTATCTAGGTATGTCCTAGATTCCTCGGTTAGTCCATTATAAAATATATCAAGAAGCTCATTCTTAGGTAATGGACTTCCTACTTGTGCATGAATCAAAGCACAAAACCTTGCCCAAGATTCATGCAATACCTCTTTTTCTCCCTGTTCAAAATCAAAAAGTTCCTGCAAAATAGCATGTCTAGCACTAGGAGGAAAATATTTCTGCAGGAAAGTAGTAATCAAACACTCAGGGCTATCAATAGATCCAGGAGGTAAATTACTAAACCAAGTTTTAGCTTCTCCTTTTAGTGAAAAGGGGAAGATCTTGGCAACAAAGTAAGTACGCATCTTAAAATCATCAGAAAACAAGCCACTCATAGTAGAAAGTTCATTCATATGTGCTACCGCACTTTCATTCTTAGTCCCACAAAAAGGTTCTTTCTCGACAATAGCTATGTAAGATAGATCGAGAGAGAAATCATAATCTTCATCTATAATGTTTATGGGAGAAGCAGCAAACTTAGCATCAGGAGACAATTTGGGTCTAATAGTATGCCTCTCAAGGAGACTCTTAGCATCGCTCCTATCATGGGTGTTCTTACATTCTTTAATAAATTCATCGGTCATCTCAACATAACCATCTTCAATATCATAACTTTCACTAGACTCAGGTGAACTAACAGGTGTGGTAGTGTCTTCATTAGGAGTTTTGGTATTTCCATCTATAGTTCTAGCAATCGTAGCATCTAGGAAAGGACCTAATGAACCACTCTTATCAAGCACAGTAGAAGCAGCATCATAAGCATCGGAAGTTTCAGATTCAGCAGTAGCGATTGTGTAGCATGTGTATGTGGTGGTGTAAGGAACTTACTCATAACAGACAGTGAATCAAGAGCAGCAGAGGTGTTTAGAACTGTACCTCTTCTTGTAGTGGATGGTAAAATAGGAACCTTGCCATCACGAGACTTACCCATGATGGATGGATAACAGCGAACGATAGAGAATCCAAGTGAACTTGATAAATAAAGCTATGATCCTCAAACGGCGCCTTTAAAATAGTCTTGATGACCCACAAGTATAGGGGTGTATCGCGGTATTTTCGAGGAAGTGAAACCCAATTTATTGATTCGACACAAGGGGAGCCAAAGAATATTTATAAGCCTTAACAACTGAGTTGTCAATTCAGCTTCACCTGAAACAATCTTGCTCACAAAGAGTTTATCAGTAACAGTTTTGTAGTAGGTATAGTAAAGTAGCAGTAGTAAGGCAAAGACGTAGTAACAAAAGCGAAATAAAGGATTCAAGTGCGGTAGGCATAGGGATGGATGGGATCGTTGCATGGACAAGACAATTCACATAACAATCAGAACATAGGGCAATTGCAGATAAATAAGATAAAGCATCCAAGTACTAGATAATCCTAGGCATGTGTTCCATATATAGTCATACGTGCTCGCAATGAGAACTTGCACAACATCTTTTGTCCTGCCAGCCCGTTTGCAGCGGGGCCTCTAGGGAACTACTGGCAATTAAGGTGTTCCTTTTAATAGAGCACCAGAGCAAAGCATTAACACTCCGTGAACACATGTGATCCTCACATCATAGCCACTCCCTTCCGGTCATCCCGATTTCTGTCACATTGGGGCCATAGGTTCCGGACAACAACGTGTGTATACAACTTGTAGATAAGACCAAAAACAATACTATCATAATGAATCAATAACATGTTCAGATCTAAAATCATGGCACTCGGGCCCTAGTGACAAGCATTAAGCACATCAAGTCACAACAAAGTCATAAAGCACTAATAAAAGATACTAGGCACCATGCCCTAACAATCTGATGCCATTACATGAATGATCTCATCCAATCCCTACCATCCCCATAGCTTATAGCGGGGGATTACCCATTCATAGATGGGGGAAACATGGATGGTCGATGGAGAAGCGATGGTGATGATGATGGCAATGATCTCTTCCAATTCCCCGTCCTGGCAGGGTGCCAGAACGGAGTTTCTGGTGCTGTTTCATTGAATCTGGTGGTGGCGGCAGAGCGGAACTCCTTCTAGAAAAACGTCGAACCCCTCAGAGTTTTTAGGTCAGAAGGGTTCTTATAGGCGAAGAGGGAGACCCAGGGTGTGCCTGGTGGGCCGACACCATGCCCTGGCGTGGCTAGGCCTGCACTGGGTGTGGCCAGCCTCGCCCTCCTCCGCCTCGTATTCCTGCCCGTGAGTCTTAGGAAAAATAGGCACTTTGGGTTTTGTCCGCCCAATTCGAGAATATTCATTTTCTGATTTTCCGAACCAAAACAATGGAAAATGTGCACCGGCATCGTGGCTCTTGTTAATAGGTTAGTCCAAGAAATCATATGAAAAGTACTCCAAAGTGTGGACAAAACACAAGAAAGGAGATAAAACCAAGCATGGAACATCAAAAATTATAGATACATTTGGAATGTATCACAAACATATGTCTATTTAGTATTGAACTGCCTGGTTTATCCTCTGCAGTGGTGATTTTGTAAACGTGAACTTAACTCTATGCATGATATGTGTATTCGTCTAAAATTAATTTGCTCGAGGATTGAGTTTGGCTTAGTTAAGAAAGCACAACTGCAAGTCTTACAATTAACTAGTTTCAGGAATTGGCACAACATAAATTATTCATCTCGAATTTCCTTTATCCTCTGTAGTCTGTCCTTGGTCACCCTCGCGCGCCTTCTTCAGTTCCTTCAACAGATCCGCAATGCAGTACTCTAGCTTCTTCTTGTCTTCCTTGAGCTGATCCCTCTCCCTTTTTGCATTATGAATCAGCAAGCTGTGACTATCCTGAAGTTTCTTTGCAGTTCCAACAACCAAGCTCCCATTGATTCTGTCACTTAGTTCTGACTACAAATTCTCGATTTCTTGTTCCAGCTCCTTATTTCGTACCGACACCTTTTGATTTTTTTTAGCTGCATCACACGCATCAGTAAATCTCCCCAACCTCTCCAACTCATACATCTCCCATAACTGTGCCAAACATTTCTTAAGTGCATCTGGCCAATCAAGATCCACCCACTCTACTGCTTTACACACCGGGCCAACCTAAAAACACACACACACTATATAGTGTTATGAACATACATGATACATTTTTCTTCATGTCACCGTTGTAAATAATGTAAACAAACCTGATTTATACAGCCCAAAAACCTTCTCCCAGTGTTACTGCCTTCGAATGCAACATATCTTCTTAGTTTTAGCCCATGGTCACATGGTACTTCTCCATCGAGATCTAGGCCCTCCCATTCGGATTCATAGATCGTCCGTGGTACCTATAGGTAAACGCAAAGCTGGAATTGAACACGGTTGCATGCATATATGGAGCTGAGATTTAGAGATTTACCAATGCCTAACCCTATCCCGAGAAAATAGTGGAACTCACATCATGGAAGGAATACTCGATGTCAGAGAGAAGGCTGTCGCTGCTCGACTGGTCATCCTCGTCATTCTAGGACAGCATGGCGAATGCGTCATCACTGGCGACGGCATCGGTGAGGAGAGAGAGAGAGAGATAAAGAGAGAGTGCAGCCCTTCTACCGCTGCAACAATGACTAAATTGGCATGTTACAATAGTTTAATGGATACCATGCCCTTTCCCTGGATTACTGTCTCCTGCCTAATATGGTTTCTCTTCATACATTCTTATTTCAAATAATAAACCTGTACTCCCTCCATCCCAATTTCATTGCCTAAGGAAAACATACTAGTATATTACATCATCTAAAGAAACAAAATCATGTCAACTACAAGTTACTTATGCATCACTTGTTCAGTCATGGTTTCACAAAACATTACATTACAATCTCTCAACAAATATGATCACAGAAACAAGTATATTACATCATCTAAAGAAACAAAATCATGTCAACTACAAGGTACTTATGCATCACTTGTTCAGTCATGGTTTCACAAAACATTACATTATAATCTCTCAACAAACATAATCACAGAAACAAGTATTATTACATCAACTCAAGAAACAAAATCGTGTTGACTACAAGTTATTTACGCATCACTTGTCTAGTCATGGTTTCACAAAATATCACATTACAATCTCTCAACAAACATAATCACAGAAATAAGTATATTACATCAACTCAAGAAACAAAATCATGTCGACTACAATGTACTTACGCATCACTTGTCAAGTCATGGTTTCACAAAACATTACATTACAATCTCTCAACAAATAAAATAACAGAAACAAGTATAGTACATTATCTCATGAAACATAATCATGTCATCTACAATGTATTTATGCATCACTTGTCCAATCATGGTTTCACAAAACATTACATTACAATTCCCAACAAACATAATAATAGAAATAAGTACAACATGTCATCTCAAGAAACATAATCATGTACTTATGTCTTATTACAACAACGATGGTTTCAGTGAGTAACATGTCTGAAAATCTCAACAACTCGCACAACACTATATCGCAATCTCTCAACAAACATAATCACAGAAACACGGTCTAAACGTAACAATAGTCAATGTTACAAATACAGGCAGGGGAACCCCGCGGTCCATATGACAAGCCTAGGGTAGCAGCTCTCATCAGATCTCATCAACGTCGACCACCTCATTCTGTTCAGCCACTACATGGGCCTCTACATCCACTATAACCTGTTCAACAACATCAGAAATGGCACCAAGGAAGAACATCTTCCTGGTTTGCCTGTTTCATCGCATAATCTGCATAAGATCTTCAGTATCCAAAATATCTATGAATTGCTGCTTCTTATGATGCCACCAACAGATTTGTGCCATCTTCTTAGGGCCAATACTGATTTCCTTACCGATCATCTCTCTCATTTCATGAAGAGTTATGTTTTTGGAATCGACAATGATCTCCATAGTACATGACGAAACTGGCTTATTAACCCCCTCATCAAGTTTTGCCATGTATGAATCCACCTCTAAGAGTATACTGAACTTATCTAGATCAGCATCTATTGGTCAGTAGTCTCTAGGAGACGAAGCTCTGGCAACAAGATCGCCAACATCTGCATACATACCATCAATCATCGCTTCAAATTTCACCTTACGATCAGCTGCACAACACTCCCAAACCATCTGAAGCTCATGGGAGTGCTCAATTTGCAGATAGGTATCATTCATGTTGCGCCACAACAATTTTATCCTCAGTCTAGAACCCCAGGGAATCCTAGCGGCAAGCATATCTACCAACTGCGAAACAGAGACAACCTCTTTGCAATTCACAAGCAGATGCACATCTTGCCCGAACACAACCCTGTCGCAACCAAAATCAAGTTTTGTAGTGTACTGGCGAACATGAACTGTGAACTCATATAGGTCCCTTGTATCAAAGCTGTGCCTAATTTGATTAAAAAGGGAAAATTTTCAGTTCATTCAATTCTATTATGCCGTAACTAATCTACTTGTAAGATAAGGCACATATAAGAAAAATTCACCTCGCGCTCTTCTCCTAGGTTTTTTCTTCGAGATCTGGGTGCCGCATAAGCCCACCGGAGCCGAACAGTCCGCCGCTGGCCTTGCTTTTCTCTTCAACCCGCTGCTCATAGGTACCTTGGGAGCAGAATCCTTGCTGACCTCCTCGCTAACCAGGGCCGAAGACCTCGCCGCTGCTTTGTGTTGAGCCCCAGACTCTGGCCCCAATGGACCCGAATCAGTCGGCGATGTTGCTACAACCTTCGCCTTGCAAGACATGTTGGGCCGCTGCTGTCGGATTTAGTGTCAGGGAAGGGAGGAAAAAGGTCCTCCGCCGCCGGCAGATTCAAAGTCGGGGAAGGGAAGAAAAAGGACCGCCACCGCCGCAGCCAGATTCAGTGTCGAGAGTTAGGAAAGTATAGTAATGGATTTGCCCCTACGACACATGCAGGATGGCTAAGAAGAGTGACTGGAGAAGAAGGGGCACATCAGGAACTAGTGTAACGAAATATCCTGACTTAACGGGCGCGATTTGAAAATATTGGGTTTGGCCATCATTCACTCGAAACACCCCTCTCAGCAATTGCCGGCCCAACTTTTTGAATCGCGGTGATTAAAATCAACTTGGGTACCACGGTGCACTGACGTCTCAACTTTCAGGTAGCAAAATGATATTCTCGACGTGAGGCCCATACAGAGATGACATGGCACCGTAGACTATAGTCATCCACGATTTCTCATGGCTTGGGGGACCGTGGACATACGATGCAACATCGTAGGCCTTAGATGTGTCGAGATGCTAGCGTAGAGTATACAACGGTTCATCACGGACAATACACGTGTTCTCGCAGGCGTATATTCGTGTTGCCAGCCTAGCCTATAGACATTCGAATTATTTCTCGAACAGGTAGCCATATTATCTCTTTATGATGGGGCTGTATCTGCTCAGATACCTCATTATCCTTTTCTACTCTCTCTTCTTTCTCTCTTCTCGAGTAGTTTTGCATTCGGTTTTGTTATCTCTCTCATCATGCTCTTCGATACATGTCGACATGGCCTGCCCATGCTTCTTCCTCTTCGGTAGCAGATCTCATGCCCTGTTTGTCGTGTCGTAAGCCATCATATTTCTTATCTCTGGCTTTGCTGCCTCTTTCGTTTTCTCAGAAAAAGCTTTCTAAGTTTTTCTCTCTATTCATACTGCATATTTTTCCATGGCGCGCTGTCCTCAACAAGGGAGATCTAACGATTGTGTGTGTGGTTTGTATGCGAAATGCATGAGATCATCGTGCGCGACAGGTACATCGTGCTTTAATGCATTTGCATCTTTTGTGTTTTTACTGCTACATCATTCTTTTTCGTCCAACATTTGCCCTCTTTATTCGTCTCTGAAACAGGTTCGCTCTTCTCAGTTACGCTATGCGTGAATAGAGTTAGCTATGATCGCCTAACCGTATTCATCGATGTCGGCTCTCTCATATTTCTTTGGCGGTAAGTTCTCTTTACTTTCATTTGTTTGTATTCTATTCCATGTTGCGTAACAAGTTCTGATGGTTCCTCTGTGCGTCTTAGGTTTCTTTTTGACAAAAGCATGGATGTCACTCTTCTGGCTTGAATTTGGCCTTTTTTCGTCGTCTTGTGGTTCATCGTCCTCATCGATAGCTGGAATTTTTGTTTTCTTCATGAATCTCTTTTGGGGTTATACATCTGCCGTTTCTGCCAACTGCACTTTCATGAGGTAACAACTTGCTATATTTCGAGTGCTTCATCGCCTATTCTCGGATGTTTTCCCATTTTGTTTGTAAGAGTCTTAGACTACTATGTTTTATGTCGTGCTGATGTTCTTCTTTCTGTTCTCCTTGGCATCCATTAGGATTCGGCTACGGGATCGGCCTCTGCAGCGTCCATGTGTTCCTTAGACTTGGTAAACGCTTGATAGATTTAGATCTATTTTTATTTCTAGAGTTGGTTATTACGTTCAATTGGTCTCATTGTTTAATCCTTCCCTCTATCTTTGTACATTTCAGCGCCGGTGTTTGCCAAAGATATAGTTTGTTTGTTGCGGAGGTTGTGCACGTAAATGTTGCTGAGGTGTTTTATCACCTAATGGTCTCATACAGAAAGTAGGAAAACGACAGCAGAGGACTTGATCCAAGAAGCGATGATAGAAAGTGTAACAGAAATATGACGTAGGATAGGATTAGTAGACTTTATTTTTAATAATTTGTTGGGTCATCGTCTGTGTGTAAATAAAATCATGTATATATGTGAAATAAATCATCGTTGATATTAATGTATTTCCCTGTGAAATTTCTATGGTGTCTACATTTGTACTATATTCTAAAGCCTACCATGATCTCTACCTTTTACTGTATTTTTTTCATACGCGCATTATCGGGTTTATTTAGTCAACACAACGTGTGGACGTGTTATGTCTTCTCAATGATATCATCTCTTTGTGAGGTCATTTCGCCTCGAAACTAGACATACATGCGGGGCGGCTTTTCGTGCGTGTAGTTGACACTCCTTATCTGTTTACTCTTCGTCTTGCTATCCTCAGACCATAACCGTTAGAACTTTTACTCTTCCCCCTCTTCTATTCTTACCCTCGCAATCGACCGACCATAAACATTGACCCTCTTCCTCTGCTCGCTCTTCAGCTCTTGCCCTTGCCATAGCCCTACCATACAAGTTGCCACTTTACCTTTGCTCGCTCATCCCTTCCCCCTCTGTTAGTCCTTTATTTTTTCCTTTGACTTCCACCTCTGTCTGTAAAAGTTGGCATTCTTTCTCCGTCCACTCTTCTCCTCAACACTATTCGACCGTAACAATTTTCACTGTTCTTTTGTCCACTCTTTCCTTCACCACTACACCATACAATTTTTTTGTTCAATGTTTCTCATGATAGGGTCGTCTCTTAGCCGTGATGTTGTGGAAGAACATTCGCTGGCTTCTACTCATGCATCTAGACCAAGCCTCCCCTTTGTTTACAACAGGAAGCGATGCACGGTCATCGCTACCGTCAATATGGTACTATCTTAGAGGAAGACACGCATACAACGTTTCACCTTGCTCCTACGGTGAGCTCCCTCGACAGTCCCTGTGGACGAGCCATTCGGACAACATACTAGCGATTGCGCGAGCAGACAAGAACAGACGCCAACCGGCCCAGAAGAGACAACATCTGGACAATGTGTAGTTTAGGATGAAGACTTGGACATTGCTGTCATTATTCTCACTCTCACGGAAGCAACTCCTAAGAGTACCGAAGCTTGAGAGTTGTTAATATTGTTCTTACGCCTCTGTTCATCTTATTTTGTTTCTTTTGGTGTAAATACATGAAACACTCGACTTTAGCATTCGAAAAAGAGTTACTTCCAATGTATGTCCAAGAAGCACAGTTTGTTTTTGTCTGCTGTTAGTGGTTCAGATTTGTATGCAGTTGTACGTGTATGTGGGTACGTCTATGGTCCATCGTCTTTTGTTAAGTGTTCTCCGATACATTTTTTGGGCCATAACAACATTAAGCATTATGTTCACGGTGCTTAGTACTTTAATCCATCTGTCTTGGCAACCGTTTGTCATAATTACACGTAATGTCTGCCAGCCGCACCCCGGGGGCGCAGAGAAAAGCCTAGTTGTCATAATTGTGAAACAGTTTTCAAGGAGTCCGCATGGCAAAGCTATTAACTTGAATACATAGTCACTTTGATAAAATCATGGAGACTTTGATATTCTTATTACTTTTAATATCCACCTTGATTCTGAAGGTCTTTGAATAATTAAAATAGTTTCAGGCTTATGTTTCATTAAAAATACACATATTTGCTTAATTCCACAATAATCATATCCACTAGATGTTGAATTATAGTTATCATTCATGACGTTCAACATTTTAATCCATAGTCCATTTTACTAGAATGTAGACTTTTATTTGTTTCACCTAATGAGGCATGGTTTGCATAGTCATAAGATCAAGTATCTGGTAGACCTATTGTTTCATCGGAATGAATCAACCCATTTGACTTAAATGTTAGTGTCATTAAAAATGATGTCATTATTAAGATCGAACATGTTTTGGCAATTTTCACGCGTTTCATAAATTCTTAAATATTATCATATAGATAAAGAGAAGAATAACATGTTCATAACCACAATGTGAACATGAAAGAAATCATTCATAGAAATAGAACAACTAATTTGTATCTCATTTATATGAATAACCATCTCGCAATAAGGAAGACACACTAATAAGGTTCACATACCCGATAACAAAGATTTTATTCAAATCTTATAATCCAAATGATAAACATCAAGGGAACGATTGTTGTTTGCCATCAACCAGATTTATTGCCACCATCATGCCATCGATTCCTCAACCTATCCAGTAACTCTCAAGCAGAGGGTCCTATTTTCAGAAAACAGAGTAAGCATCAAATATTTAGAGCACTGCATTAAGTGTCTAAGGAAAACATTTACAACATATATATTGAATATACCTTCTCCGTTGATAACATCTCCTGCATAGGGCTTGACTTTAGCAGTCCTCAACTTGGCCATGAATCCATGAAAGGCATACGATATTCCATTCATGACATATCCATTGACGACATCTTTGTAGCTGGGAGGAAGCGAGCGCAATTCCCTATCTATCACAAATTCTTTAGTCAACTAGTTGCTCATGGCATCCACAAGATGCTCATGGATCTCTTCCATGATGTCCAAGTGGGTCTCGAAGCAGGAGCTTTCTTCGATCTTGGTTGAAAGAAACTATTACATGCACTCATATCTCATGAGCCTGATCTGAGCTAGCAATAGACTCTTCAATCCATTGAGCATATCATAGGTGTTGATTTCATGAAAGTGTAGTCCAGATTCCATGGCATGAATAATGATGTACCTCATTGTCATGAACATGTCACGACGACCTCGAATAATCGTATCTTCTTCACCGTTGGAGTAGTCAAAGAAATATTCTATTGGTTCTTGTAGGACATAGAGAAGATGGTTTTCTATGAGAGCGTCCCCGAGGCATTGGTACCAGTCAATGAAGTTCGACCCATCTAGCTTAAGTTTCTCACCGTTTAGAAATGGACCAAAGATGTCATGAAATTTAGGAATGGCCATAATCTACAAGGATATTTGCAAATATTTAGACTAAGTTTATAATACGAGTTCAATTTTATAATCACATTATCAAATGATCTCCCACAAAAACTATCATCCCTAAGACGATTTTAGTGATTACACGTTCCAAATTCACTATACCATCCCCGATTGTCACGGCTGATGATATAGCTGAAAAGGTGGACAACACAGTGTCAATCACAACATTCATGTGACTCATTCTCAATCTTTCGATCTTCTCGTGTTCCGAGGCTATGTGTGTACATGCTTGGCTCACCAACTCAACTTTATTGTATTTGAAGTGCATACATGGTTTATACCCACCATATATGAACGTCGATATGTCTAGCACCTGATCATCACAGCCTACTTGATAACGATGGACTTTCTTGGTGGTGCACACTAATCAGAGAACACTATGGTTGGTATTAATTACGGATCATGTTATGTAATGCTACATTTTTGTATCTAATACTAGCAAATAATAAGATGCACACAAAGAATTAACATCATATTCAATTTATATGTAACATGACATGGTCCTTCTTCACGCACCTTTATCTCCATCGAGTGCTCCGACATGATCACCATCTTGCCACTAGTTCGACACCAAGTTCACGATGCCACCAGTTGGTTGTCCAACGATATGATGACTATTACAACACAACTTAGTAACATAAAAGTAAACTACTTTACCTTGGCCACGACCATGACCATATAAAATCACATACGTGCTTTAAATAAAGTTAGACACCTCTACTTTATCTTTTGCAAGTTTTACGTGGATGTTAGGATTTCGTGACAGAACCGTTTCTACCTACGAACTTCCAACCACAACATGGATCCAAGAGTTGTCTCTACTACACCCCTTTCAGGGCCCTCCATTGCAAATGTCACATAAACTATTGAAATACAGATAGACACCCGCTAGCCACTTATACGGTACAAGCCATATATTGAGCATGGAACCAGTCTCGCGTAAGCTTACACATAAGGTTGGTTTGGGTTGCTTCATCGAACAGTGTTGCGATATATACAAGTACAAGTGAGAGGGTAACAACTAGAGGATCAATGCCCATATTCTGCATGTGTTCTAACCATACAAGAAATACTACGCATAGATCGGCTCTGATACCACCGAAGGGGTTCATAGAAGAATACAAAAATTTCCTAACTAGTATAACACAAAATTGCTCAAGATCTATCTAGGAGTAACACTGTAATGGAGAGAGGCTTTGGTAGCATACCCTTGTTGACCGAAAGAGCTTAAGATTCTTGCAAACATGGATAAAGTAGTCGTACTCATCCAACCTCAAGGTCGCGAATATCCTCACAAGTCACCCTAGTCCTTGCACAACGATCTCGGTGCCACAAGTGGCAGCATCCCCGTGGTCTCGCACACGTCCGGTGTTCGACGACGACTCCCATTCTCCCTGATCTAGCTAGGATGCGGAAGTAGATCATCTTGCAGGAATCACCGCAACACAATGGCGTGCCGTAGAGAAGCATTCTCCCACTCGTGCAACCCTTACTTGGGGCCACAGTCGCAAGAGAAGAGATAGAGACAGAAAACCCCTAAGGAAATTGCCTTAGATATTATTTGGGTCTCTTTTCCCTCCCATATAGACCTTCTTCTATAGGGGAAAGAGTGCACCCCAACTTCTAAAATACCGGGGTGGGACTAAAGGGAGGAGGAGGTGGAGGCACGCACCTTGGAGGAAGCCAGACAGCCGGGCTAGGGTGGGCCCCGCGCATGCAGCCCGTGGAGGGCTAGTTGCCAGGAAGGCCCCACCCCGCGCGCCCTTCAAGGCGGTAGTGGCTGTCACTTACTGCCTTCCTGCTTGGACCTTGTTCCCTCTGAGAACCTGGCCCATTAGGGAAATTGCCCCAATTACATTTAATTTAAATATTAATTACAATAATTGATATAAAATAAATATCATTTAATCCTTTTTTATCTAAAATACCTTTCGATACATTCCAATCTCCTTCGGATTCTCCCAAAATGATTCCGGTTCTCTCGTAGAATACTTCCAATATTTCTTTCTATTTCTTCCTGTGATTCCATCAATTCCAGAATGATCTCTAATGTTGTAAAAATCTTAAGTGAGTTACCCTATGGTTCGGAAACATCACATACATGATCGAGATAACTCTCGGATCAATGATCAATAGCGGGACCGGTATGCCCATAATGACCCCTATGCATTCCACGATTTCAACACTGTTTCAACCATAAACGCCGAGTCCAATCCCCTTTATTACTTCAATACCCGGTATCATGATACCTTGTTAAATTTTGTTACCGAGAAGTGTTTCTTTACACGTTCACATTATATTCCATCCCTGTGATCTAGTCACATGCTGCGTAGCTTATGGATGCAATCTCATCGAGTGGGACTAGTGTATCTTCCTGACACGCATGAGAAAAAATCCTGATGTCGATGCATACGCCTCCACATGCCCCTTTGGAATAACCAACATACACCTATATCATCACCCTGTTACGGTGTGACGGTTGATGCAGTCGAAGCAGCCATGGGTGACATTGATTAAATATGATCTCATGGTCTAAGGATTAGAATACTTCGTTTCTAACTATTGCAACTATGAACTTTGTGACTTGATATTGTTGCAATACTTATATGGGTAATTTCCATCATATCATTTATCAATGATATGACTTTATTTTCAATTGGCATTAATGCTCCATGATCAGAAAACCTTGATCATCAGTTGTCCAATGAACTAGTTGTATAGAGGCTACTAGGGACCTTTGGTTTCTTTATATACCACACTTGTATAAATGTTTCCGATTGACATAGTTAGAGCATGATATAAAACTATTATAAACTAATGAGATATGCTAATAAACACCTTTATTATTTGCCTCTAGGGTTGGTTGGGCGATACGCATAGTTCTCACATTGCTTTCCTCCTTGGGGCGCCGACTTGAAGATCTTGATCTCATCCGTACTTGTTGGTGGGTTGGATTCATAAAACATTCTGACGATGACCTGCAAGTGGTGGTTTGGTCATTAAGATATTCGTTGGCACGTGTCCTTCTTCTCCTCTCCGGAGGTTGTCTTCAGAATCGTAGCTACCATTCTAATGTGCAAAGCTAGAATCATCTATTTGGAATCGATCAACTTGGGATTCACTTGATTGGTATCCATGGTGTTCATGTGTGCCCTCGCGATGGTCATGTTCCATGATAGTCGGCGTAGGTGTTTGTGCTGGTTTCTGGCCGGTTTCCCCTAAATATCTGGCCAACTCTTTTCTTCTTAATTAACGAAAGAGCTTAAGATTCTTGCAAACATGGATGAAGTAATTGTACTCATCCGACCTGAAAGTCACGAAGATCCTCACAAGTCACCCTATTACTTGCACGACGATCCCGATGCCACAAGTGGCAACATCCTTGTGGTCTCGCACACGTCTAGTGTTCGACGATGACTCCCATTCTCTCTGATCTAGCAAGGATGCGGAAGTAGGTTTTCTTGCCGGAATCACTACAACACAACAACGTGCTGTAGCGAAGCATTCTCACGCTCGTGCAACCCTTACTTGGGGCCATAGTCGCAAGAGAAGAGATACTCTTTTCCCTCCCTGTCGGGGGAATAGCCACGGCAGTCGCTACTAGGGGTGGCGATTGATAGTATTGGGGGAGAGAGCTGGCGGCCATCTGTGGTGCGAGATGGGGGCGGATGCACATGAATTTACCTAGGTTCGCCTCCGGAGGGTAAAGACCTACTCCTGCTAGATTGTATTGGCGGAGAGCAAGTTACAGGGGTGGCGAGCTCGGCGTCTAAGCAGCAAGTCGCTAGATAGGTTGTATGATGGAACGTAAGTACAAAGGGAACCCTAGGGAGTTTTATATACGAGGCACCTTGCTAGGGTTTTACAAGGTTTACAACCGAACTCGTCTATGATTCGGAGGATTTGACCTAATCTGACTAGACTTCAGCTATGCTTCTGGGCCTCCAGCTTCCAGTCGCCAGGCCTGCTTCTTAGTCGTGTTCCAGTCGCCATCCTATAGGCCCACTCGCAAGGTCCTTGGGCCAGTCGAAACGTCCTGCTGGGCATACCCCGTTCAGCATATCCCCATCAGTAATCCTCAAGGCCATCACTGATTCAACACAGATGTTCATTTGGCAGTCGGAGTAGGCGAGTCCAATTTGGACGCCCAGTCGAATCGATGATGGACTTTGTCAAGAATGGAGGAAATTTTCCCACATGGTTTCCAATCGCAGCATTGGCGAATGTATTCATGCTCGAGTCGCTACCTCTGTCGATTGGACAAGGCATACTAGCAGGCGAGTCGAGTGGAAGAAGTTAGACCATTAGCTTGGTCAAACTAGGTATTGGGTAATCCAATGGTAACTTCGGCATAATTACCGCGGGTAACGGCTATCCCAACATTGGTGGGTAGTGCGTCTTTATAAGGAGAGTGGCAGAAAATTCCTGCAGATCTTCTCCCGCATTCCTCACTCTCGCGCATCCCATTCTCTACGTCTCTCCACGATCTAGAATCCCTGGACCGAGCGAACTTGTTTCTCCCTTGATGGCGCCTCCGAAAGATCTGTGGGGGAAATCCAAGTGCACCATAGTGCAACTCAAATCGTTTGATGACGCGGGGGTCCACTGCAAGGGGAATTAGCGAATTCCCGTGTCCTCCGAGATTGAGCCAAAGCCGCGCACCAGCAAATTCATCTGCTTCCCGAGTCATTTCGAGAGGGGCTTGGGATTCCCCACCTCAATCTTCTTCCGGCAGTTCTGCACGTACTACGGAATCAAGCCGTTAGATCTTGGCCTTCACAACATCAAGCAACTAGCTATCTTCGTCACCTTCTACGAATGCTACCTCGGCTGCAGGCCATACTTCCCGCTATGGCTAGAGCTGTTCCATGGTCGCATCGGCCGCGATGGAGCTGGCGGCCCTATCTTGCCGGTGGGTGGCGTCACCTTCCAGCTGAAGCCCAAGGCCAACTTCTTCAAACTCCTACTGCCGAAGAAGGCCGCGAGCAAGTGGAAGAAGATCTGGTTCTACTTGAAATAATCCACTCCCTCTGGTGAAGTGGTGCTCCCTACATACATTACATAGAGGAGCACGCCTTGTTGGTTGATAGCGTCGAATCTCCCCAAGGACCAGAAGATGGCCGTCACGGAGATGATGGAGCAAATCAAGATCAAGGGGCTTGAAACAATCAACCTTTACAATTGGTGGCTCGGGTGGCGCTTGGTCCTGCTGGCAACTCGGCCTCACTAGATGTACGAGTATACCGGGAAGAATGACCCCTCCGGGACAAGCAAGGAGTCCTAGGAGGCCGCGGACTACAAGGCCGCCCTGATGAAGATCACAGACGCGGAGTTTACCAATATGTCGTCAGGGCTCGTTCTGTATGTAGCCGGGAAGAACGATGCTCCCGCGGTAAGCTTTTCCCTGTCTCTGCTTTGTCCTCAGTTGTAGCTCGCGCGGGTGCAATTTGCTTTCGCGAATCGTGACATTCAATTGTGGTCTTTGACTTGGTCAATTTTCCTCGTCCACTCTCAGTTGTTTTAGGTCCTTGAAGCCTGGCTTCCCCCTCTCGACAAGGAGATCCCGAAAGAGCTCGAGGAGGGGCCGTGGGAGAGTCCTCCAAAAGCGAGGAGGAAGCAAAGGAAGCCCCTCCACCAGCACCCGCAGCCCGCAAGACTCGCATGCAGAAGCAGCGCGAGATTGAGGTGAGCAGCAGTCTTGAAGAGCACGATGACGATGATGAAATTTTGTAGGAGCATAGCTCACGGAGAACGGCCACGCCGGTGAAGCCCGCATGGAAATTGAAGTCACCGGCGAAGAAGCCGGCTCTGAAGCCGGTGTCGCCGCCTAGATCCGTGGTGGCGTTTGAGTCGGATGAAGATTCTGATGACGAGGCGGCCAAAGCCTCAACCGAAATCCCTATGGACGCAATTCCAATGACAGGGTCGGAGGCTGTGGATGTGGTGGTGGAAGCGGAGGTTCCACTTGCCGTGATTGCTCTAGTAGTTTCGGCAGCCGTGGAGCCAGGGCTGCTGAAGCCATGGAGCCGAGGTCGCCACCACCAGCGGGAGCGGCTGTGTTGTCCGGGCCAGAGATCCCTACAACCGCGACCTCGACGTTGAAGAAACCCGCAATGCCATGGGCTGCGAGTGTCTTCGAGAAAGGGCTCTCGTGCAAGCTAGGCCCAGAGCTGGATAAGCCCGCCCATATTAGCACGGGGCTGCACGTCCTTCTGGTCGCCTAGTAAGTCTAACAGCGCCTTCCGTACTACATCGTTTCTTTGCATAATTTGTTTACTGGCCGTGGCGATTTCGCAGGTCTGGTGGCAAGAAGATAGGTCACCCTACGATGGACAAGATTCCGCCAGTCGATGCTGGAGGGGAAACCGACCCCTCCAAGAAGAGGAAACCTATTGCGGAGGACGCGCTAGCCGAGGGTGCAAAGAAGAAGAAGAAGAGGGACGTCACTGACGCTGCTGAAGAGGTTGACTCTGCTACTCGTGCCAGAGAAGCGACGGTCGCCTAGTCGGAACCAACCAAGTGGGCTTCACCACTAGAACCATTGGCCCCGACAACTAGCGACCCGATGACGACGGCCGCGTCGTTCATGGCGAAGGCGTTCTCGACCACGGTGGAGACCTAGTCTCCGCAAATTCCAGAGATCGTTGATGAAGATGTTGGGTAGCGTCGTGGGCGCACATCTTTTGTGGTTCCTTCAATGGACGCCGACAAACTTCATCGCATGCTCAGTGCCACCATTCAGGTATGTCCAGTCCCCGAGTGCTTGATCGCTGAATTTCAGCGGTTGGGCACTTTAAATACTCTAGTCGCCTAGTCCTCGAGGGTCTAGTCGCTGAATTTCAGCGGCTAGACACTTGGAATTTTAAATCGTCTAGTCCCCGAGGGTCTAGTCGCTGAATTTCAGCGACTGGACACTTGGAATTTTTAATTGTCCAGTCCCTGAGGGTCAAGTCGCTGAATTTCAGCGGCTGGACACTTGGAAATTTTTATCGTCCAGTCGCTTAGCATTGTTCTATTGGTAGGGCCTGCAGAGGGAATCGTTTGATCGGCAAGCTACAAAGGACCGCCTGGAGCATGACCTGTGCGTGGCATAGGAGGCTAACCGGCGACTCCAAGAAACTTCTAGTAGGTTGTTGCCTCCCTTGGCGAGCTCGAACTATTGCTTCTTACACGCGACTAACTTGTGTTGCTTTTTGCTTCATAGATGGGCTTCTAGCTGCTATTGCCAAGGACCGCGAGGGATATGTTCCATCTATTGAACTAGATACAACAAAGGAGCGGATCAACTCGCTGGTGAAGGAGCTAGAAGAGGCGAAGGCGTCGATGGTCTCTTCTGAAGAGCGGGACAAGGCCGCAGTCGCCACGGCGGAGGAGGAACGGAAGGCTGCCGACTCGATCATCCTCGGGTTGTAGGGAAACCTTGGTGCCCTTGAGAATCATGTGATAGAGATCTGTCGGAAACTCCTCGGTGAGTGATTACTCTTTCCCTTTTATATGAAGCGAGTACCCGAGTGGGTGGGTCCTTAGTGATGTTGGGTGTCTGACGTTGCAGCTTTGATAGGACAAAGCGACCCGATGGTGCAGACCTTCAATGCCTCCCAATGCGTGACTGCGGTAGTGAACGTAGCCACTGCCTCGGCGCTATGAGTCTAGGCCGTGCTCCAAGGGATGTCCCCAACCAAGGTTATTCCTAGGGGGTTGACTGAAGTGTGGCGCTATCTGGAGGAGGCGCCCACCATCGTGGAGTGGATGGCACGGTCGTACTTTAGGCGCGGGGCCACCATGACATTGAGCTTGGGGCTTAGGCACTTCCCCGATGACTTTGACCTCGACAACATCACCAGTGGCTACCCTTCGGCGACAGGCTCGGTGGAGATATCGGAAGTTCTAAGGCTGACCACCAAGGCTGCTCCATTCGCCAAGCGGGTGCTGGTGATGGGGAACTTGTTAGCGTACCAGGAGACGGTGGTAGCGCCGGGTGACCCCGAGCTAGAGCATCGCGACCTGAAGTTGGAGCAACCATTCCGGTCGGCATTGTCGAAGTCGCTGCTGATGTACCCAACGAACCCGTGGGAGCCGTTCATCTGGGTCAAGGGTGATGGTGGCGCTTCTTCGTCGGATCCTGCAAAATAGGTCGCTGCCCTAAGGGACTTTTGTAAGTTATGGCGATTGGCCACTTTTGGAATGTAAACAACACATATGTATAGAAGTAAGAGGAGTCACTCGACTCGCAATGCATGTTTGAAGTGTGTTTTTGCTGATTTTTAAGGTGAGCGAGTCCCCGAGCGCATCCGCCCTTTATTGGGGTTTACCTCGTTTATATGTAAATATGATTGTGTTTAGTTTTTGTGCTTGTTGGGTTCGGGTCGCCGGCCCGAGTTTGATCAGGGGCGGTATAGGCGAGTCCCCGAGCGTGAGGATCTGGTGCGTTGTTTGTAATGCGTCTCTCCCCCTATCTCGGAGACTCAGTCGCATGGCGAGTCCGGGGCAGGCTCTCTTACTTGGTGTGTTCCCGAGATGCATAGGGGTTATTGTAGACAAGTCCCCGAGCATGGTACTTAACCTTTCGAGTCGCCGTGTGCGAGGATGGGGAAGACATGTCGTTGTGGGAAGCGTTTGTCGGTTGTCTTGGCCCGGAGGGCCAGTCGAGTGAGGCGACTCCAATGGGGGCTCCAGGGTGGCGTTTTCCTAGACAACATAAGGCCCGAATTTGTGCGGTGCCCTTAGGCCGCACTACTTAGTTGTGCCGGTCGCTCTGCCAAAGGTTGACTTCCGTGGGTAGCATATTGTGAAATGTATGAGTGCGAGTGGCACAAGAGTATGGCGAGTAGGTACAATTTGTGTGATCCGAATTTTTATTATGTAGCAGCAGAGTACAAGTGTTAGTTCTATGTGTAGAACTTGCGGAGGAGGTTTACATTTCATGGCCTCCAAACTTCGAGCTGGCCATCGCCTCGTACATCGATCAGGTAGTAGGCATCGTTGCCGAGGACTCACCCGATGGCGAATGGCCCCTCCCATGGGGGGGAAGCTTGTGCATGCCCTTCTTGTCCTAGACCAGTCGCAGGACCAGGTCACCTTCCTGGAAGGTGCGAGTCTGGACTCGGCGACTATGGTAGCGGCGGAGTCCTTGCTGGTAGATGGCAGTGTGGGAGCGAGCTAGGTCGTGTGGTTCGTCGAGCTCGTCGACTCCGTCTTGGCGGGCGATCTCATTTTCCACCTCTACGTAATTGACGACCCGATGCGAGTCGTGTTATAAGTCCGTTGGCATTACGGCCTCAGCACCGTACACCATGAAGAAAGGCGTGAACCCCGTAGACCGGTTGAGGGAGGTGCGAATGCCCCATATCACGGAGGGGCACCTGTAGTCGTGGCTTGAGCCCGTGGAGGACGCTTTAGTTGGCGCGTTCTGCTTGTCCGTTTGACTCCGAGTGGGCGACTGAGGCGAGGTCGAGCCATATGTTGTGCTCCTCGCAGAATTCCGCCATGGCACCTTTAGCAAAGTTGGTCCCGTTGTCCGTTATGATGTTGTGCGGGTAGCCATACCGGTAGATGAGCTCGCGGAGGAACTTGGTGGCAGTCTTGCTGTCGCACTTCTTGATCGGCTTGGCTTCAACCCACTTGGTGAACTTGTCGACTATGACCAGGAGGTGGGTGAAGCTAGATGGGGCCTTCTTGAATGGGCCGACCATGTCCATGCCCCATACAGCGAATGGCCAGGTGATGGGGATGGTATTGAGTGCCGAACCAGGGACGTGCGTCTGGTTGGCATACTTCTGACACCCGATGCACCATTGGATGATGTCGATGGCGTCAACGTGCGCAGTGAGCCAGTAGAAGCCGTGTCGCATGGCTTTGGCGACCAGCGACCTGGCGCCGGCATGATGGCCGTAGTCGCCGGCATGATGTCTTGGAGGATCTTGCGCCCTTCTTCTGGTTGTATGCAGCGTTGGAATATGCCTGTCACGCTATGTTTGTGGAGCTCGCCATTGATGAGGATGAAGGATTTGCATCGGCGCATGATCATATGTGCTTCCGTCTCATTGCTTGGTAGGATCTTGTGCTCGAGGAAGGAAACATATGATGTGGTCCAGTCGCTGGTTTCGGTCACCATGGCGACTAGAGCAGGCTTGGGCTACAGGGGTATCCCGACATCAATCTCCTTTGGTAGGGAGACCGAGGGCTTGTGAATTATGTCGAGGAAGACGCCTGCGGGTGGAGTTTGGCGGGCCGACCTGATGCGGGATAGAGCATTAGCCTCCTTGTTCTTGCACCTGTCGATCCACTCGACGGAGTAGCCGGTGAAGTGGCCCCCCAGCTGGTCCACCGCTTGGCGGTATGCTATCATTGTAGGGGAGACGGCCTCGTATATCCCAGCGACTTGGCCGACGACTAGGTCGGAGTCGCCGTAGCACCGTAGGCAATTGATGTTCATCTCCTTTGTGGCCCGCATGCTGTGGAGGAGGGCCTCGTATTTAGCCATGTTGTTGGTGTAGGGGTTTAACTCATCAATGCCCATTGTTATGGACTTGGGTTTTGGAGAAGGAGGGAGCACCGGAGACATCTATCGGCTAGCAAACAAGCACACAGGGGACTCGAAGATTTACCCAGGTTCAGGCCTCGTAGAGGTCCCTACTCCTGCTTGTCTGCTCGTGGAATTATCAAAGGAATTGAGGATTACAATGGTGCGCAGATGCAATCTGGTGAGGGTTGTGGAAACTAGGGTTGCGTGTGTTCTCTTCGCCGCCCCCTCCTAGCCATTATATAGATAGGCTAGGTCTCGGGTAGCAGGTCGAGTCGGTTACAGGTTAGGGTTTTTCCCTTTGAACTTTCTATCTTTAGCTTCTTCTTGTTCTTCAAGCAATCGAGAGTCCGTAGGTTACTCGAGTTCTTCATTTGAGTCTTGGCGACACCGTGGGCCTCTATGTATTCAGGCCGTATATACCAAGCTCGAGTACCTGTAGGGTATACCCATGTCAGTAGCCCCCAAGTGTCCAGTGGAATCACAGATTCGACTGGAGACTTTATGAGGCCTTTTGAGTGCATGACTGAGTATGTTTTTAGACTGCTCTGTTTGTGTCATAGGGATTGTTGATGTGCATGCCTGATTTAACCGATGTATCGATATCAGTTAACTACCTTAGGGTAAAACAACACCATCTACTCAAACTCGAGTCCCTGGACTCGAATCCGGAAAAGTGTTGGTGTAATTCGACTCAAGCTGCGGAGGTCTTACAGGAGTCGAATTCTAGTGTATGGGTGTGAGCACTCGACGCGTCCGTCAAGGCATGTTCATCGTACTTGTAGGCACGGATATATTTCTGGTAGTGCGCAGCAAATGCGTTGCCAGGCCTTATTTAGGTCTTATCTTCACGCTGTAAGCGCGGCATCCGAATTTTATCATCGCGGAGACGATTCGGGTGACCCAGGAGACACAGTATCTTTGTAAGGAAAAATTATGAGGCGGTGTCGCCATAAGCTTTGAGTGTGGATGTTATCAACACACAGTACTTTGTACCAATAATCATAGGATGCGCGACCAGCGCTTCCTATGGGAGTAGCCCCCGAGTGCCTAGTTGAGTCGAAGACTCAGGCAAGGACTAAAGAACTTTTGCGACTACTATCGTCTTTTGCTTGCTTGTTTCAGTCGAATTTGCTTCTGGCGCTCCCTATGGGAGTAACCCATGTCCATAGTGGAACCGTGTTTCGAGTGATTGGGTTTGTTTTGATTGTCCATGTTCCTGTAAAAGAAAAAGAAAAATCGTAGGGTGCACGACCAGTACTCCCTATGGGAGTAGCCCCTGAGTGCTTGGTGGAGTCGAAGACTCGAGCGAGGACTAAAGTAGTCGAAGTCTTCTGCTGCGTAGTTTTTGATGACGTTAGTGCTGACAATTTCATGACCTCAGTTGCCCGCGTGAGCGAGTTTGACAGGACGTGACGAGCGGTGGGTCCCACTCCCTGACTCTGATTTAACTGGGCATGCGTATCTTTTTTTAACTGCACCTCCTCGATTTCCGCGCATAATGGGAGTAGTGGGGGGACGGTTCATGTTTTAGCTCCTCCACGTGTCGAGCACGATGAACGCCACGCGTCTGGTAGGGTTTTTCTGAGCCATTGGATTGCATCTTCCAGGGGTTAAGTAGTGACGCTGCGACGGTAAAATTCACATCTACTTCCATTCATCCTTTGCCTTCATCGCCATTGCCACTGCTCCTCTGCTTTCTCTGTGCTCTTTTCCCTCCGTGGCGCTGGACCAGCTCCGCACATTTCCCAGCTACTTCCTCCGGTCGCATCGCCGCCGCGTAATGGGGAAGAAGAAAGGAGGTGATATGGACGATTCCACTGCTGCAGCTGCTGCGATGAAGAAGAAGGGTGGCTCCACCGCTGCGGGCACCAGCACCACTGCCGGCGGGAAGAAGAAAGGCACAGGCACCCGCGTCACGAATGGCACGTGGCGTCTATCTGTGATCAAGTCCTCGGATCTTCGTCTTCTTCGCCAAGATAGAGTGTTGTCCGCCACAGTCGCCGACGCGCGCGTCCCCGGCGGCGAGGTAACCCCCTCTCCTCCTGCCGGTTTTCGAGTGATGTTCCAAGCGTTCATTATTCGCTGCCTCTCGTTGCCCCTGCATCTTTTCTTCAGGGACCTCCTTTGTTTTATGGGCTCCAGCTCCATCAGCTGTCCCCCAATTCCATCCTCCATGTAGCTTGCTACATCACCCTTTGCGAGTGCTGGCTCGGAATCGAGCCGCATTTCGGCCTCTTCAAGCGCCTCTTCAAGTTGAAGCGTCAATCGGTGTCTGGCTCTTTAGTCTACGATGTAGGCGGATGCGGAATCCATGTCGATCCGTTCGCCACATACTTCGACATGAAGCTGGCGATGTTCGTCCAAGGGTGGAGGGACAACTGGTTCTACGTCCACGACGAGAAGGCTGACGGAGAACACTTCGGACTCGCACCCTTCGACCCCGCGACGCCGTTCCAGAGGAGGCGCTCCTGGAAGAATGTGGTCATGCCCGAGTCGCTGGAGACAGATGTCTTGTCTGAAGCGCTTATGACCTCGAGAGTCGCATAGGCAAAGAGGAGGGAAGCTGCGCCCTCATTCGCACGTGGCTGCGCCGTCGTGTCCAGCCCATGCAGGCCAGAGTCCATCCCATGTTTCAGTGGGCTGGCGCTGACGATGTCACTCGTGTGTCTACCGATGGCATGTCCGCGAGTGAGGTAGATAAAACGGTTCGACTGGTCACCAAGTACACCGTCAAGGATGTGCTCCCTAGTGAACCAGTCGTTCCTCCGTTCGATGCTGCTAACCCTCCTCCTGAGATACAGTTGTGCTACGTAGTAGCTACTATTGGGGATATACTTTCCGGGTATCCTCACAGGTCCTCACTGACCAGGGTGGCCCACTTCGGGTTAGAGCTTTTCTTCATGGGCGGCCCAGTCAGGGAGAAAGACAGAGTCCAATCCGGCTACGGGAAGGCCCAGAAGACTTACCGACTTAGGCCCATAATGTTACTTGTAGTTCAAGATGTACTCTATAACCGACTCTTAGTCGTAGCCAGATAGGTCTCTCCTGTAAACCCTAGGCCGAATATCTATATAAGCTGTCCTAGGGAGAGCCTTTTAGGGCACCCAATACTTTAGACCCTCAACTCGCACAGGCGAAACCCTTGTAACCCATATTCCGGCTCTGCCGTATTACTGGATTGCTAGCGGGAGTAGGATCCGTCCAAAGCCGGCGGATTCGAACCTGGGTAAACTTATGTGCTCACCATCCCAGAACACCGTACGTCTCACAACCCTCTCTTCTGCACGCCTCGAGGACCCCCTCATGCTGTACTTGTCATCAATCCGACGATAGTTGGCGCCCACCATGGGGCAAGTGAGCTTCGGATCTGCGTTCCGAGCGGAATCTGCAAGAATCGGAATCGGCAAGACTATCACCGTCGGTTGCATCCTCTACACCAGCGACGTCCCTCTCATCGATTGGCAAGATCGATGTTTATTGGATTCTGGCAAGGGAGGCTATGACTGCCTACACAATCATGTCTTTTGGCACGATCGATGTTTACATCGGTTTCGCTGAACCTGCCCAACCCACCCCAGCGGTGATGATAGAGGCAGAAGAATTTTCTGGGTCCCCTTTGTCCGCGGAGGCGGCAGAGTTCCGGATCTTAGAAAACCCTAATCCCACCCAGCCCGCACCAGTTGCGGAGATAGTGGAGAAACCCGAACCTGAAGAAGACCTAGCGGTCAACGCCAAATCTAGAGTGGATCTCCCCGGAGGAGCCGAATCCCAGATCGACCCACCCGTGGAAGTCGAAATCTAGGAGGAGCATATCAAAGACACTGATTCCGGCTCTGATGATGCCGGAACAGACAGGCCTTTCCTAAGGTACACACTACGACGTATGATACTGCAAGGCAAAAGCGCAGATGCAATCCTCGAGACCATCAAAAGTTTCGATATGGCTGATCGCGAAAGCCGCAGGTACCTCAGGAAGCACGTCGCGCACGTCGATACGGATCCAGATCCGGCTCTGCCGATGCTGGAGAAAACACCGACTCGGTCTGGAGGCAATCGTAACAAACACCGACGCACTCGCATCCTCGGATGAGTCGATGACGTCAGCAGATTTCTGAAAGTTCTCCGCCGAATATGAAGAGGAGTATAACTCCAAAGCTGCAGAAGAAGGAGAAGCCATGGATGAAGGATCCGGGGAACACTCTCCCAAAACACAGGATGACATGGACGTCGGAGATAATCCCGAGGTCTAGATGTCCGAAAGTACCGACCAGAGCTTGACTCCGAGAAACGGACCCAAAGCCGTCTTTGCTACCGGCGCTGCCAAGAAGGCAAAGAAGAAGAACAAGAAAAACAAGACCCCGGCAAAAGACCCTCTGACAGAGGAGGTGATCGCCGAGGAATACGAAGAAGACTCAGATGGAGCGCTTATCCCAGACGAGCTGACAAAAGAAGCATCGGTGGATGGACACGTGATCATTGAAGGTGCGCGTAAACTCATCGATGCCGCATTAACCACACCTATCCCTACAGCTGCAGAACTTACTGCAGATGAGCTGGACAAAAGGGCCCAAGCCCTAGAAGCGCGCCGTCAACAACTCCTCGATGAAGCCAAAAACATCGAGGTGGAGAAGAAACGCATGTCGAACAAGGAGTACATGTCTCGCATCGAGAAGACAGGCGTCACATAGATGACAACCAATTCCCACGTGTCCGTGCCGTCCTTTTTGGAGATGAGATGGGGAAGCCATGGAAAGATAGCAACGGAGATTGGGTATACCCAATACTAGTACAAAATACCGTGGCAGCCCGAGAAATTATATCGGCTAATCCAGGACCAGAGGACATCCGTTTGGGTATCAGGCTACTCAACAAGGGACTGGAGCAGCAAAAGGTCGCCCTGTCCGGAATTCAAAAACTGGTCTCAGACGCTGACCAATGTCGCACAGATCCGGCATGGGCTGGCGTAAGATCCCACTACGTCCGGGCGCAGTATCATGACCCCGAACGCAGGGAAGACAACTATTCAAGAACCGGATCTTTAGGACAGCATCACAAAACTTCGCGTAACTGGAGCAACGTCGCCCCAGCGGCCGAGAAAGACGCCATCGCTGCCCTGAATCCGACAAACCCTCCCTGACGAGAATCTAAGGATCGAAGGGTTTGCTATCTAAGGACATATCCAAGCCTACGACGGCATTGCTCGGCCAGACACCTGGTTACAGGATTTCTTCCAAGCTTGCTGTATCGCCAAAGGCGGAAACAGTCTGGTCGCAACCCGATATCTCCCACTTATGTTGCGGAAGATGGCACGATCATGGCTCAATGAACTTCCGTCAAACACCATCCATAACTAGTATGTTTTACAAAGCGCGTTCTTTCGGAATTTCGAAGGCACATATCGGAGGCCCTGTACGGTTGGAGACCTACAGCGTTGCACCAAGAAAGCCGGAGAAACTTTCCGGGATTACCTCGGACGATGGATCGACACCAAGAACTCCTGCGAAGGAGTAAATGATCAAACTGCGATTGAAGCTTTCATCGCAGGTCTCCCTATTGGTTTACTACGCCATCGCTTGAAGTGTGACAAGGTTACCGATTTGGGAGAGATGATAGAAACAGCGAGCAAGTATGCAGATGCTGACGACGATGCAGAAGGACTACTCAATGCCCTAGCTGTGCCTTAGTCAGCAAAACAACCCAAGCAACAAGCTCAGAAGTGCAAAAACACCTCGGAAGAAAAACCCAACGTGGAAATAGCGGTAGTTACTACATTGCCAATAACCCATGTGTGCATCACCTAGACGCCAATGAGGGCTCGTCCCACACCAACGCTGGATGTTGTTTCAATGACGACATCAAAAGAGATGACACCGCGGGCTACAAAGCTAAGCGAAATAAGGGAAAGAAAAATCCCAAAAAAGACAAGGAGACCAAGGAAGATTCCGACATGGAGGAAGCTGATGCTTCAAATCCCAAGTCGGAAGGGAAGAAGACTTTTCCCACCAAGAAGGACACTTATGTCACCTTCCTTGGATCTCAACCAGCAAAGGTCAAGAAAGCAGTTCTACACGAGCTCAATGCAACAGTTCCGGCTGTCCCCCAATATTTGGACTGGTCGGAAGTGACAATCACGTTTGACCGAGATGATCATCTGCCTAAGTTACACAGACGAGGAAAATACGCCTTAATCGTCAACCCACTTATTGACGGTTATGGTTTCTGCAAGACCCTCATGGATGGTGGTAGCAGCATCAATATTCTCTATGTCGAAACGCTACGCTGGATGAAGATCTCGGAAACCCAGCTAAACCACAACTCTGTGATTTTTCACGGAGTTGTCCCAGGAAGACAAGCTAATTCCCTGGGAGAGATCACTTTGGATGTTACCTTTGGAACTCCAAAGAATTATCGGACGTAGGCACTTTCCTTTGAAGTGGTCCCGTTCAAGAGTGCATAACACGCTATATTCGGACGTCCAGCTTACTGGGCTTTTATGGCTCGTCCGTGTTACATTTACAATATGATGAAAATTCCATGTCCCAACGGCGTGATCACCATCAGGGGAGACCCGAAGAAAGCGCGAGAGTGCGAGGATGGAAACGCCGCCTTTGCTGAAGCCATGCTGCACGCCCAGGAGTACCAGGAGATCAAGAAGAGCATAGATCCGTCCGAGATGCCCACAACGAAGAAGGAGGTTACCAAGCCAAATCCGGAGTTCAAGGCATCAGAAGAGACAAAGAAAGCGCCGTTGAAGGATGATGACCCCTCCAAGGTGACCCAGATAGGCGTAGGCCTAGATAGCGCATAGGAAAGCCCACTCGTCAAGTTCCTCCAAGCAAATCAAGATATCTTCGCATGGCAGCCATCTGACATGACCGGAGTACCTAGGGAACTTGCCGAGCAATCTCTAAATGTAAACCCGAACGCTAAACCCATCAAACAGTCCTTACGACGGTTTGGCGACGAAAAGCGTAAGGCAATAGCTAAGGAACTAGCACGGCTCGAGTTAGCCGGATTCATAGAAGAGGTCATCCACACTGAGTGGTCGGCCAATCCTGTAATGGTCCCTAAAAAGGACACCACTGATTTAAGGATGTGTGTTGATTATACTGCCTTGAACAAGGCTTGTCCAAAAGATCCATTCGCTCTGCCTAGAATTGATCAAGTTATCGATTCTACGGCAGGCTCTAACTCCTCGCTTTTCTCGACGATATTCCGGTTATCACCAACCGGATAAAGGAATCGACAAAGTCAAAACTTCATTCATAACCCCTTCGAACCTTTTGTTTTGTTATGATGCCCTTTGGGCTGAAGAACGCAGAGCTACGTATCAGCAAGACGATGCAGCGTTGCCTCCACGACCAACTCGGACGCAATGTACATGCATACGTGGATGATATCACGATGATGTCCAAAAATAAGGAAACACTCATCTCCGACTTGGAGGAAACATTCGCCAATCTACGAAAATACAACATCATGCTTAACCCGAAGAAATGCTTCTTTGGAATACCAGCCGAAAATTGTTAGGTTTCATCGTGTCTCAAAGAGGCATAGAGGTGAATCGCGACAAAATAAAGGCTATCCTCAATATTTCCAGGCCAACTCGCCGGAAGGACGTACAAAGATTACCTGGTTGCATTGCTGCGGTCAGTCGATTTGTAAGCCAGCTTGGTGAAAGAGCCGCACCATTATACAAACTCCTGAAGAAGACCAAAGATTTTGTCTGGACTGACAAAGCTGAAGCTGCACTGTAAGACCTGAAGAAAGTACTCTCATCTTCTCCTATCCTCGCAGCGCCGGAACTTCAGGAACCGATGTTGCTTTATATTGCTGCGACAAATAAGGTCGTTAGTATCGTCATGGTGGTGGAGAGACCAAAGGAAAATCAGGAACACTTGGTGCAGTGTCCGACTTACTTTGTCAGCGAGGTCTTGACAGAATCAAAACAGCGATATCCGCACTATCAAAAGTTGGCTTACGGTGTTTTCCTAGCATCTCGTAAGTTACGACACTATTTTCAGGAGCATCCAATTACAGTTGTGAGCAAAGCTCCCATGAGAGACATAATCAACAATAGCGACGCCACAGGACGTGTCGCCAAATGGGGCATAGAGCTCTCAGCTTTCGATATTGAGTATAAACCTCGGACAGCAATCAAATCCCAGATCCTTGCCGACTTTGTCGCTGATTGGACAGAGACGAAGGAGAACATGGTCCTCCCCGAGTCGGAATACTGGACCCTCTTTTTGATGGGTCTAAGGCTCGAGGGGGCTCGGGGGCTGGCATGGTGCTCAAATCACCCCAAGGAGATAAACTATTATACGTATTGCAGATCCACTTCACAGCGACAAACAATATTGCTGAGTATGAAGCACTGCTGCACGGAATCTGGATTGCCAAGGATATTGGCATCCGATGTTTGATGTGTTATGGAGATTCAAATCTTGTTGCTCAGCAAGTCTCGGATATTTGTAATGCAAATAAGCACATGGAAGCATATAAAGCCGTCGTGAATGATCTATCTAAATCGTTCGAAGGGTTTGAAGTTCAACACATCCCTTGAGCAGAAAATGAGGAAGCAGATGAACTATCTCGAATAGGCTCTGCACGGAAAGAGGTCCCGGATGGGGCATTTTTAGAGCACCTCAAAGTACCCTCAATAAAGGGAGTAGATGAGGAATATCCGACCAAATCCAACTCACCTTTAATAGTAGTTCTAGCTGTAATTCCCAGCTAGACTCAACCCTACCTCGATTATTTGGTAGATGGCAAATTACCCAAAGACGAGGTGCTGAGCCGGCAGATTATCCGATGAGCAAAAGCCTATACTATTGTTAAGGGTGAGCTCCATAAACAGACTGTTTCTAGGGTTTTTCAGCGCTGTCTATCTCCGGAAGAAGGAGTGGAAATCTTAAGGGAAATCCACGAAGGCGAGTGTGGTCACCACGCTGCAGCCAAATCTTTAGTGGCAAAAGCTTTTCGACATGGATTTTTCTGGCTTACAGCTCAGGCAGATGCCGAACGATTAGTCAAGACATGCAAAGGTGCCAAAAATACGCCAAGCAAGCTCATGTTCTGGCTGATCAGCTGCGAACAATACCTATAACATGGCCTTTTGCGGTCTGGGGGCTAGACATGGTAGGACCCTTTAAACGAGCTCCAAGTGGATTTACCCACCTCTTAGTGATGGTGGATAAATTCACCAAGTGGATCGAGGCTAAACCTGTCACTAGTTGTGATGGAGCAACAGCCAAAAGATTTGTCGAGGATGTTATAATCCGGTATGGTTATCCGGATAGCATTATCACGGACAACGGGAGTAACTTTTATATGGGAGAACTGGGTGAATTATGCGATGAGCAAAATATCCGGCTTGACATTGCGTCAGTCCCACATCCACAGGCTAACGGACAAGTCGAAAGAGCAAATGGTTTAATTCTACAAGGCCTGAAACCAAGACTCGAAGCACCACTACGACGTGCTGCGGGGGCTTGGGCAGAGGAACTACCCTCTGTAATTTGGAGTTTACGAACAACTCCGAATAGGTCAAGAGGATACACACCTTTCTTCTTGGTCTATGGCGCAGAAGCAGTTCTTCCTAGTGATTTAATTCATACTTCTCCTAGAGTGGCCGCGTATATCGAAGAGGATGCCTAGATTTCTCGACAAAATGATCTCGACTTAGTCAAAGAAGTTCGCGTCATTGCTGAAATGAGATCTACAGCCTATTAGCAGAAGTTACGCAAGTATCAAAGCCAGAGAGTCTGAAATAGATCTTTCAATAAAGGTGATTTGGTTCTCTGGCTTGTGTAACAAAGAAATCACAAACTTTCCCTAGTATAGGAAGGGCCCTTTTTAGTTAGTCAAGTATTGCACAATGGATCGTACTACTTAACTGACATGAGGCCAGTCAAAGAAAGACCTGCTACTAAGAAGAGAAAGAGAGGTAGAGGCAGTACAAATCCGGATGAGTTAGACATACCATGGAATATTTCTCAGCTATGTCCCTTTTATTCTTAGTTTATCCTTCTTTGTAATCATACATATGTACTTGTTCTATGAGAAATAAAAGTTTTGGTTGCCTCAAGTTTTTCTGAGAAGTTCTTAGACCATCTTATTTCCGAATGATCATGTCATAGTCGAAAATCCCAGAATGCTTGAAAGTACTTTATGCTCATGTTCATTCTGGTCTAGATTTCTGATTCTAAAAACTGCTACCTTCGGGTATAACTCTAAAAATTTCTAGTCTTTACTTTGGTTATTTATCTGATTGCCGGATGCGGGCATTTTCCGAGTAGTGAATTGTTGGTACTGGAAGTCGGCTTTGTTTCCGAGTTTAAACTGGTTTAGCAATTGAGCTTCATTGCTCGGCAAAGTTTCCGGCTGAAGGTTTAGCCGACTCATGAAAGGGACGAGGCGGAAAGCCAGATAAATGATAAGTTGAGACGAAAAATATAAGTGCTTGTGAAAACATTTCAGGCACACAAAAGAAGTCTAAAGGACAAAAGTGCTGAATAGATAAAAAACTTAGCACTAGCAAAAAGTCATAGTACTTAATATTTACAAAGGAATCATGTCCTTTCACAGAATAATACATAAGTTTGTGGTCTATGATGCAGGAGGAGATGAAGGATCTACTGGCTCGCTGGTCACTCCGCCTTGATATCGTTTCGAGATATCCGCATCCGAGTTGGTGCGTTCATCGTCGAAAACTTCTTCGTCTTCTTTTGGAGGAGGAGGCGGAGTATCCACGCGGGTGAAGAAGGGCACCTCATAGCTGGTCAGATCAGCTACGTGGCACCCATATCCGGCGCAGGAGTGCATGATGGCTTGAAGGTCCTGCTCCTGGCCGTCTTCGTCTACCTTGCAGTACCCTTTGGTGACTTGCCATATCTCCATGTTTCCATGGTGGCTCATGACCATGGAGAGAGCGTTCTGCGCAGCAGTCCGTGCATAGGACATGTTCCAGTCCCGAACAAGCTGCGGCATCTCCTTGGCCCTGTCCCGCACCTCAAAATATGACATGCTTGGCATGTCCGGAATCCTGAGAGACTCGCCAATGTCCTCAAGGGACTGGCGGAAGTCATGAAGAAGATCACTGACTTGGGTAACCCGGTGAGTGCGGGGCTCGGACGAGGAAGAGTCCATCAGCTTTAGAGGACCTATACACAAAACAAGTCAAGAAAAAACCTACATTGATAAAAGTCGAAGAAAAGATAAGTCAGAGAGGTGGAACGTAGCAAAAATGACATCGTCAATCTTGGTCTTCTCCTCCCGGAGACTCTGGAGTTCATCCCGGAGCGCTTGGGAGATGTCCTTCTCTCTGCCAAGCTCATTCTTGAGGTCCGAGATAACTTTATCCTGAGCGGCAATCTTGCGATCGCGCTCTTCAGTGGCCATGGAGGAGGATTCCAGGACTTGAGCTATGCTCGTTTCACGATCCGCCTTGAGCTTATCCAGCTCTTGGCGAAGTCCCTTGTTTTCCACCACTAGGGTTTTGAGTTTCTCGGCCTCTTCAATCATAGCGATGGATTGTTTCACCAACTCTGTAAGACAAAAAGAACAATAGTTCAAAAAAATTCGACATAGAAAAAGAAAAAGACAAGGTTTGAATCTCGAAATTTTTACCTTTGGCTTCATCCTTGGCTACCTTGAGCTCAGCATTTTTAAGCCGAAGAGCTTTGATTTCTCTCCGCTTATCACAGACATTGGTCAATAATTCCTGGTTATAGGAACATACTTTCTGTAAGTCAGAATACCCAAAGTCACAAAGCTACTTAAGACTCGGGCTAATATTTTTTGCTAAATATCAGCACGAGCCTTGGGGGCTACACTAGTTCATTCTTTGGCATCCTAATGAAAGCATAAACTCGGATTCTATATCCTACTTCATGCTTGGGGGCTAGAGGATATGATATAACATAATGTAAAAACAAGAGTTGGAATTCTGACTTACATATTGCTCGCGGGTGAGTTTGTCTAAACCCGCGTTCACTTCAGCTGCCACCTTCTCGGTGAGAGTAAGAGGGATCACTGGGGTTGTTGGAAGCTCGCTAGTCCTGATCCTCTCGTCGCGAAGGCGGACTTGAGTGAGAAGGTCAGAGAACTTGACGTCCTCTGCTTCTTGCGCCTCCTCTTCGGGGGATAGATGGCTTTTGTCCAGGACTTGCACAGCTGGCTGGATCTCCTCTGCAGATTTCTGAGTCAGGCCAAACTTGGCAAGACCCGGATTGTTGAGGAGGTTTTCGGTGAAGACTTAAGCCGAGGGATCATTACCCGAAGATGGTTCACCCTTATCTTGACCTGACGCACCCACAATGGCGTCAGTTCGCGACCCAAGGATCGCAGGCTCCGTTTGAGGAGACGGATCTTCTGCAGCATCCGACGAGATAACCGGAGTTGCAGAAGGTTAAGGGCCCGGAGTCGGAGGAGCTACGGCAGGCGAAGCTATGGTAAGCTTCGTCTAGCGTAAGGGCTTTGGAGAAATCCCTTTCCCCTTGCCCTTGATGATCGATTTTGCTCTAAGAAGGTAACAAAGTCGGAAACGTTACATCTCGAAAAGAAGTTTAAGTAAAGCACAAAGACAGAAAAGTTGTGACGGAAAGGATACCTCTTCACGACAGGCACCTCCTTTGTGCCAACCGCTACTGTCGGAGCTTTGCTCTTCTTGAGCGCAAGATCCGGCAGTGGAACTACTTCCACCTCCTGAGAGAACTCCGGAGGGTATCCTTCGAACGGAGCGAGTTCCGACTCGGGGATGTCAGCAAGATAAAAATAAGAAAACATATCAGTATTGCAATATAACTAAAAGATAGAAACACATAAAAGATGTGATGATAAAATCTTACCGGCATCACGGGGTTTTCCGCCGTGTGCATGTCCAGAGAAACCTCTGGAATCCGCCTCTCGATCCGCTCCTTGATCAGCCACTTGATTTGGCTTATGTAGCCTTGAGTGGTGTAGGCCTTGGGGCTGATGCGGAGGGAGTCGGTCAGAGAAGACGTGATGGAGTGAATCAGTCTGTCCCTGTGATACTGAAGTGGCTGGATCCGACGTGAGACCCAGCACTGGACCAAGTCGGATCCCTTCAGACCGTTGTGCTTGATCAGATATTCGATCCGCCTCTTAGCAAGGATTAGATCATCTATAAGAGCCGGAGCAGCCTCGTCCCAGGAAGGTTGGGCCCTGGCGGCTTCGTCAACAAAACCCGGCAAAGCAGTATCTTTGCCGGGAGCCAGAATATCCCTATGGTAGAAAAAAGTGGCTGGCCATTGTTTGACCAAGTCACTGGCAGAAATTTTGGGATATGCCCGGTCTCGTTTAAGAGAAAAACTAATGGTGCCGGTGATGTAAGGAACACCGGCAGTGATGGAATTCCTCCGGACATGAAAGTAAAACCGAAAGAGAAGCAAACTCGGCCTAATGCCGAGAAAGCCCTCGCAAAGCGCAACATATGCGCTCATTTCTAGAAGAGAGTTGGGAGGAAGATTGTGGAGTTGAACTCCATAGTGATCTATCACCTCGGAGAAGAACTCCGAGGGAGGAAAAGACAGACCTCGGTCCAGATGAGTGCCGAAGTGGACTCGCTCGCCTTCGTGTGGGTTGGGGACGGTTTCGCCAGAGCTGCTCCGCCAGTCACCAGCGACGAGCAGCCCCTCCTTCTCCACGTTCTTGACGCCTGCTTCGTCGAGGGCGCAGGGGATCCAGATTCCCCTGTAGCTTTCCTTCTCCGCTGCAGCTTCCGCCTTCGCCGCCGCTGCTGCCGCCAAGCCAGAGGAAGAAGAAGATGAAGCCATTTTTCTCCGGTGAGAAAGTGACTTTAAAGGGGCGGCGCTGGGAGTTTCTATGGGGGAAGGACGAGGAGGCTCTATGCGTGCAGGAGGATTGGGAAGGAAGGAAACGACAAAGGACTGGTGGAAAGGAGAAGAAGAAATCTGAACCCCTTATATCGACCTACCTACACCAAGATTCGTGCAAACGCTATAGTGCAACAGCCACGCCTCATGGAAAGAACTGGGAAGGACCCGCGCGATGATTGCGTCGCCTCGATCTCCACGCACGCATTGAAACGGCCCCTCGGTTCCGCGGACCGCGGACCCACCAATGGTCGTGCTGACAGAACGCCTGTCAGATGACGTGACTTGACCATGCTTGTGTCAGGTGGCGTTAGAGACCAAGTTCTGGCTTAGTTTAAAAACGAGCTAGAAAATCCGAGTGACCAACTGAAAGGTCCGACTTATTTTTTAAGACCCGGATCGTATCTTTTGTTGTGAAGTTTCAGGAACCCTTCAAGATTCTGCAAGCCGAAGATCAAGCTAGACGATGATAAATCCGACTGTGGATCTTGGAGGATTCCGAAATTCTGTTGGGGATATACTTTCGGGTATCCTCACGGTTCCTCAATTGACCAGGGTGGCCCACGCCGGGTTAGAGCTTTGCTTCACAGGCGGCCCGGTCGGGAGAAAGGAGTCCAATCCTCTACGGAAGGCCGTAAGACTTACCGACTTAGGCCCATAATGTTACTTATAGTTCAAGATGTACTCTGTAACCGACTCTTAGTCGTAGCCGGATAGGTCTCTCATGTAAACCCTAGGCCAGATATCTATATAACCCGTCCTAGGGAGAGCCTTTAGGGCACCCAATACTTTAGACCCTCAACTCGCACAGGCGAAACCCTTGTAACCCATATTCTGGCTCTGCCGTATTACTGGATTGCTAGCAGGAGAAGGATCCGTCCAAAGCCGGCGGATTCGAACCTGGGTAAACTTGTGTGCTCACCGTCCCGGAATACCGTACGTCTCACACCCCTCTCTTCCGCACACCTCGAGGACCCCCTCATGGCGTACTTGTCATCAATCCGACGACAACTATGTTTGTTGATTGCCTCTTTGTTGTTTCTTTGCTTTGTGCTAAATTGTGGTATGTATGCAGGATTGGGTGGTGTCACCCTGTATGCCCCCTCTTCCTGAGGGGGTTATTCCTCGTGAAGCCTTGGAGGAGGACGAGTCGGAGTCGACCGTCCCATCTAATGTGGAGGAGGAAGCCCCCGAGTTGGGTAGTCCGGATACTCGCAAGCGCTTGCGCAGCGAGGATTCTGATGCGTCGTCTCCTTCGACTACGGAAGGTACAGGGATTGGTGCAGAGTCGCCGATCCCTGCCATTCCTGTGAGTGCCGTGGCGCCATCTTCTCGCAAGAAGATGAGACTGCCAAAGGAGTCCTTGTCAGAGTCGGGGGAGCCAACCTTTGACTTTGCTAAGTTTGATTGGTAAGTATTTGAGTTGTCCTTTTTGGTTCTTCTATGGATTTGCCCTTTCTTGATGTTGGTTTTGTCTTGCAGTCAGCAGGCGTCGTCATCTTCTAGCGACGTCCAATTTTTGAAAGAATCTGGAGTTGCAACCTCGAGGGCCAAGAAAGAGGTTGAGCCTGCTCCTTCCCCTCCATTGGCGACCCACTCCGGGCACAACTCATCTACTTCTCCACATGATGGGGATCATCGGATGGTTGCCCAGATGACTGCACACCAATCGACTTCGGAGTCATTGGAGGATCATGTAAGTGTAGTATCTCTTCTTCTGATGTTGCAGTCGGTTTTATCTTATGGTTTCTGCTGATCCTTTGTTGCTTTTCCTTTTGCGATAGCTCCTTGTGAAGGAAGCCGCTCACTTGGCGAAGCAGGTTCTTGTGATGGGTCGCCAGCATGCAATGCTGGATACGCGCCATCACATGGTAGAAAGTAAGTGCTCTTCACTTCTCCTTCTTCTGCATCGTTCTCATGTATTCGACTGATAGTCAATCCCTTTTGTTTTGTTCTTGTAGCTGAGCATAATGCCCTTCTGCGCAATGCCTCCACCATGGAAAAGACACTCGTCGCGGCTGTGAAGAGCCACGATGAGGCAATCGCGGCGCGGGATGAGGCACAGAAGCGCGAAGAGGATCTGCGTGCCTCCATTGCAGCTAGGGAGAAGTTGTTCGAAGAACAACTTTTCTCGATTGCCAAGGCCCTCTCAGGTACCTTGCTTGGATATCATTATTGTTCTCTGTTTGAATTTGTCGTGGGCGCTGACTTTCATACCCATGTGTGGGTTTATATACAGATGCTGCCGATTTGAGCTTCGACCCTCAGGCCCTCCATCGCGATGATGCCTTGGCGGGTGCTCTTTCAGCAGTCGAGGACCGCAGCGCCACCGTTCAAGATATGCTCTCCAAGGCCAAGGGCGTGCTCAGTCGCCTCCGGGAAGAGTTGGTGCCCAAGGCTGAGCTGATCGAGAACATGGACGAGCTGGTGGAGTCTTTTGCCGGGGGCGTCTCTACGAGCTTCAAGAACTCGCTCCGTGCGGCTGGTGCATCGATGTCACTCGCTATGGTGCAGGCCCACGGAGTCGAAATTGGTCCTGCGGCGGTCTCAAGGGCGATGCCCATTAGCGCAGACGGCCAGTAGGTAGTCTTTGATCCTTTCACGACTGCCTGTGGCAAGTATGGGCCGCAACTGATCAACACAGTTGCAAAGTACTCTGAGGAGCTGCAGCGGGCCAAGAAGGCGGCAAAGGCTGCGGTGTTAGGGGCCGGCGGAAAGTCAGTGGCATCTGATACCGCCATAGACTCGATGAGGCCCCCAAAGCCAAAGTTCAAGTCGAAGAAACCAGTTGCTCCTCAGTAGCTTTGTAATAGTTGCATATCCTATGTCTTTTGTCGAAAACATGCCTTTGGCGAGTGTATCTGCTGATACTTTTTTGCTAATCTTGAATGCACTCGAATATTTTGTCTGTGCATCAATTTGGTCTTATTATTGCTTCTTGCTTGGCTTGTGATAGGGCACATAAAGTGATCCTTTGAGGGAACCTCAGGATTCGCCACCCCTTGATGATACTTTGACACTGTCGCGCTCAAGGGTGGATGAGCTGTCTCTGCTCTCGCGACTTCATGATCGTGTGAAGCAGTTGGAGCGTGAATTGCCCGTACTCCGTGGTAATGCGGATGTATGGAAATCGCAGGCGGAGAAGGCCACCGCCCGAGAACAATATCTGTTGGGGGAGGTGACGCAGCTGGGCGACCAATTTAAATGTTAGCTTGCTTACTCTTATCTCTTCCTTGTAGTCACTCGCAATGGTGTGTTGTCCTTATACTTCCGTCTTTGCTTTGTATAGTTGTCAGTGCGCGCCATCCGCAGGATGAGAAGGATAGGATTGCCATTCGCATGCATGACTTGACCCAAGAGCAGCTTCAAGAGAGTGGATACTTCTGGGTGGATCACGATCGTGCAATCGCACTGGCGACCCTGCAGGACCGTGCGTCGCGAGTGCTGCACTTCCTGAAGAAGTCACAGTCATGCTTGAAGAACATTTATCGGACGATGTTTCCGCTGGATGTAGCTCCATCGAGCTTGCTGGCCCTCCTTGCCAAGTTCCAGGATCTGGCTGCGGTTCGCGAGTGTGTGAGGCAGCAGTTGGTGGCTGGTGCCAAGGCCGCTCTATCGCTGGTGCGACTGCATAGGCCTGATGTAGACGTTGCGGAAATTGTGGCTGGGCCACCTGCGCCACCACCGGGTTCTGCTTGGAATATGGTGCCTCACTATCAGGTGGTGGATCGCCCAGCGGAGGAGATTGTCGACTTCTTCGAGGAGCAAACCAACGTTCTCTTGTTGCAATAGTAGTTTAATTTGTATCCTGCACATAAGTGTACCAGTGTTGTAAAGTTCGTATGTAATGATGTGCATAATTGATTGTTGATGGTGTATAAAGAGCTTATTAGCGTGTATGTTTTGTGAGTGCGTTGCACTATGCGACTCCCTTTCGTTAGCCTGGCCATGTGCTTATCTCAGTCCCTTGTCAACCTGTCAGGTGCGTTGCAACTGGGTTGATGTGTGTCAAGGGTTTCGATTGATGTGCCAGCTACTCAGGATATCGCGTTTTAGTTCGTAGAACTGATGTGTATAGGGTGGCGCAGCCCCCGAGTGGATAAGTTGCAGAAAAATAAAGGAGAACACAGAGTTTTTGGGCACTTAGCTTTATTTATTCACGAGACAGTATGAAGTACAATGTGTGGCTAAGTAGCCTTGGCTGAGTAGCCTTATTTGCAATGTAAAAGTAAAAACAACTAAGGGTAGAAGCGTCGTAGCTGCGCAACGTTCCATGGGTTGGAGTATGCAACTCCAGTCTCTAAATCTTGAAGGCGGTAGGCGCCACCTGGGATTACTTCTGTAATCACGTATGGTCCCTCCCAGGGGGACTCGAGCTTGAGATGTCCTTGCTGCTTCAGTCACAGGACCAGGTCGCCTTCGACGAAGGATCTGGGGCGTAGCCTCCTACTGTGGTAGTTGTGCAGGTTCTGCTGGTAGATCGTTGATCATTCCGCCGTGATTTCCCTTGCCTCGTCAAGTAGGTCGACGGTGTTTTCGAGTGCCAAAGTTGACTCCTGCTCGCTGTAAGCGACCACACGCGACGCTTTGTACCGTACCTCAGCGGGTAGCACCGCTTCAGCCCCGTGCACCATAAAGAAGGGGGTGTAGCCTGTAGCACTGTTTGGAGTTGTGCATAGGCTCTAGAGTACTGATTGTAGTTCGTCTAGCTAGCAACCCGCGGCTTGTTCGAGTGGCCGGAGGGTTCGCTTCTTGATGCCGCCGCAGACGAGCCCGTTCGCCTTTTGGACCTGACCGTTGGTCTGTGGATGTGCTACCGAGTCATAGCTGATGTTGATCCCCAGATTCTTGCAGAATTGTTGGAACTCCTTGGATGTGAAGTTCGTTCCATTGTCTATGATGATGATGTGTGGCACTCCGAAGCGGAAGACGATGGATTCGAAGAACTTGACTGCGCTGTTCCCTGATTGATTGGTCACTGGCATGGCCTCTATCCACTTGGTGAACTTGTCGACTGCAACCAGGAGGTAGACGTAGCCCCCTCGTGAGGATTTGGGGAGCTTGCCGACCATGTCGAGTCCCCATTGCGCGAAGGGCCAATCCAATGGAATTAGCCAAAGCTCTGCGCCAGGTGCGTGCGGCTTGTCCGTGAATCGCTGGCATGCGTTACATTTCTGGACGATGTCCTTGGCGTCGCGCATGGCCGTAGGCCAATAGAACCCAGCTCGTAGAGCTTTGGCCACGAGGGCACGACTGCCAGCGTGGTGTCTGCAGGTTCCCTCATGGATGTCGAGGAGAACAGCTCTTCCATCGACCGTGGATACGCATCGCTGGAGTACTCCTGTGATGCTGCGCTTGTATAGTTCGCCGTTGATAACAACGAATGCCTTGGATCGCCGTGCGATGTGCCGTGCATCAGTTGGATCGTCCGGTAGCCTTTTGCTGAGGAGGTACGTGATGTACAGCTGAGTCTAGGATGATTTGATCATCATGACGCTCATTGGTCCTTCGAGTCCTGTATCCAGCTCCAGGTCGTCGAGTGCCATTGGCTCATTGGGTGGTGTAGCCCCCGAGTCCGTTGGTGCGCTTGTTTTCTTCTCTGCTGCCTTTGGCTTGATGGAGCGTTCGCAGATGCGCTCGAGAAATACCCCAGGTGGTATGGGGGCACAAGTAGAGCCTATGTTGGCGAGTGTGTCCGCCTCTTCATTGCTTTCGCGGCCTAGTGTCGCAGCTCGCAGCCGTCGAAGTCCCCTTCGAGTGTGTCATAGAGGTCGCGGTAGGCGATCATGTTGTCATTCAATGCATCGCACTCATGCATTGTTTGGTTGACGACCAACTTGGAGTCACCGTATATAATGAGCCTTTTGGCGCAGCAGGCTTTTGCCATCCTCATCCCGTGTAGCAAGGCCTCGTATTCAGCTTCGTTGTTGGAGGCGGTGAACTGCATTCGCAGGATGTACTTCAGCTTGTACCCTTGGGGCGATGTCAGTATGACACTTGCACATGCTCCGTCCTTCCGCTTGGATCCATCGAAGTGCATTGTCCAGAGGTAGGACATATCTGGTCTTTCGGGGAGCTGGTTCTCCATCCAGTGCACGAGGAAGTCAGGAAGAACTTGCGACTTGACTACATCGCGCTTTTCATATGTAATGTCTCGTGGAGACAATTCGATTCCCCAAAGCGCGACTCGTCCCGTGGCGTCGGGGTTATTGAGGATATGCCCCAGCGGGGCATCGTTGACCACCACGATTGGGTGTTCCTGGATGTAGTGTCGCAGTCGCCGGGCGGTCATGAAGACGCCGTACGCCAGCTTCTGTAGTGCGGGTACCGCTGTTTTGTTGGCATGAGGACCTCGTGGAGGTAGTAGACTGGGCGCTGTACGCTGTGGACCTTGTTTTCCTCAGCTTGTTCGACCACGAGCATTGTGCTGACCACCTGGTTGGTGGCGGAGATATATAGCAACAATGGTTCCCTTTCTCGTGGGGTCACCAGTACTAGCAAAGTGGATAGCAGGCGCTTGAGGTCTTCAAATGCTTCCTGCGCTTCGTTGGTCCACTCGAACTTTTCAGCTTTGCGGAGGAGTTGGTAGAAGGGCAGTGCCTTTTCACCCATCCGACTAATGAATCAACTAAGGGTCGTGATTCGCCCAGCCAGCTGCTGGATGCCCCTTATGTTTTTGGCTTCTCCATGGCTAGTATGGCTTTTATTTTCTTCGGGTTTGCCTTGATTCCTCTCGTGGAGATGAGATACCCGAGTAGTTGCCCAGATGGTACGACGAAGGCGCATTTGTTCGGATTGAGCTTGATCCGGTAGCGGTCGAGGTTTGCGAAGGTTTCACGTAAATCGTCGATTAGGGAGGCTTCCTCCTTGGTTTTGATTACTATGTCATCGACATAGACTTGAATGTTGCGACCAAGTTGATCCTTGAGGCAAGCCTGCATGCACTGCTGGTAGGTGGCTCTTGCGTTTTTTAGCCCGAAGGGCATTGTGTTGTAGCAGAACACACCGAAGGGCGTTGTAAACGCTATTTTTTCTGATCTTCCTCCTTCATTCGAATCTAATTATAGACTGAGTAGGCGTCGAGGAAGCAGAGGCACTCGTATCCCACGGTGGAGTCGATGATCTGGTCGATTCACGGTAACAGGAAGTGATCCTTTGGACAGTGCGTATTCAGAGAGGTGAATTCCACACACATCCGCAGGATATCCGTGTCCTTTTTTGGTACTAGCACCGTGTTGGTGACCCAAGTGCTTTCCTTGATCTCGCGTATGAACTTGGCGTCGATGATTCTGTTGATCTCCATTCCGACTGCCTTTGCTCGTGGCTCAGATAATCGCCGGATTGTATGCTTGACTGGCCTTGCGTCTGGGTTAACATTGAGTGCATGCTCGGCGAATTCCCTGGGAACTCCTGGCATGTCCGCTGGACACCAGGGGAAGATTTCCAAGTTCTCATGGAGGAATTCGAAGAGCACGAGTTCCTATGCGGGACTCAAGTTGTTGGCGATGAGGGCCGTCTTGGCGGGATCGGATGGGTGGACCTACACTTGCTTTATGTGCACCGATGAGTCGAAAGATAGATCGGGCGAGCTTGGCCGGCTTAGGGGAGGCAGACTGTTATCTATCGACTCCTTTAGTCTCGCGAGTTCTTCCTGCATGCCGAAGGACTAGGAAATTCTGTTGAATTCCCTGTCGCAACTATCGGATCTCTCGAAGCTCCCGTTGACTATGATGACGCCACTGGGACCCAGCATTTTGATCTGTAGGTAGGCGTAGTGTGGCACTGCCATGAACCTAGCGAACACGACACGTCCGAGGATGAAGTGGTACTGTGAGGGCCAGTCGACGACCTCAAAGTCGATGCGCTCATGCCGAAAGTTTTTCGGCATGCCGAAGATGACGTCGAGGTTGATTTTGCCCAGGGGATATACGCCTTTTCCTGGGACGATGTCGTGGAATGTTGTGTCCGAGGCTTCTAGGCAAGTCAGAGGGATCCTCATTGCTCGCAAGGTACTTGCGAATATAAGGTTGATGTCGCTTCTACCATCGATGAAGACGCGGCTCATGTCGAAACCTCCGATTTGAGCCTCGAGTACGAGGGGACAATGGCCTGGACGAGGTACTTGAGGCGGATGACCACGTTTGTCGAAGGTGATGCAGGACTCGCTTCCGCTGAGGTACTCAGTGGTGGATGGTGGCGAGTTTGTGGCCAAGTTGACTTGGTGAGTGATGGCCTTCTGCACCCTGTTAGAGGGTCATCCTTTTTGGATCATCATGGTACCCATGGCTCGTGGGTATGGTTCGCCTCCCTGGTGCTGGTCCGGCGCAGCTGCGTTTGGGGGTAGTCCAAGTGGTGGTGGCGGAGCGCCATGTGCCATGGCGCCTGGAGCGGCTCTGTAGCCTCTTTCGAAGGCGTTGCGATTCATCTGAACTAATCCCTCGTGTAGTTTGAGGAACTCGCGGTAGTCCTTGAGGAGGTGGCTAGACTTCTTCTTTCCATCATGCTTGTCGATGTAGAAGTGCACCGTACATGGCCTGGACAGTTTGTCTTCAATGGATGTCGCGGGTGCTTCATCATGATTGCGGCGTCGCCACACATGCGTGGTTTTCCCGGAGTCGCGGTACCCACCGCTGCGGTATCCACTATTGCGGTTATCTTCACGTCTGTCGGCGTAGCCAGCTGCGACCATGTTGACGTCGTCGCGGTCATCATAGATGCGCATGCGGCGTTTTCCTCGGCGGTCGCGTCTGCGCTCGAGTTCGGCCTCCCCGTCAGAGTGAACACGATTCTTCACCGAATCTTCTCCATCGGCCCACCGATTCACGATTTCCATCAGGTGGTCGATGGTCTTGAGCTTTGAGCGGCCCAGCTCCTCCCTGAGCTCTATGCGGCGGACGCCACCGTTGAATGCGTCAATCGCGCGATCCTCTGAGATGTTCTCTGCGGAGTTCTTGATGATGGACCACCTTTGGATGTAGGAGCATAGAGATTCGCCGATCTTTGCTGGCAGCATCTCAGCTCTTTGATTGATGCAGGCCGCTTGTATGTGCCCTTGAAGTTGCGCACGAAGCTGTAAACCAGCTCATCTCAACTGTGAATGGATCCGCGTGGGAGGTTGTTGAGCCATGCTCGGGCGGTGCCTTGCAGCTATAGCTGTAAGCATTGCATGGCCATGCTTCGACTGCCGCCGTGAAGCCTTACGGAGGAGATGTGGTCTTCCAGCCAGATCTTTGGGTCCTGTAGGCCGTCAAACTTCGGGTTCTCTGATGGGAGTTTAAACCCCTTGGGCATTCGCTTTTGCCTGATGGCCCTGCTGAAGCATCTGGCGCCACAGAGCTCCACATCCTCTTCTTTTGAATCAGTCGACCGAGCACGTCGCGCCCTTGATTTGTCGATCTTGCGCTGCATGAGGTCGTCGCACGCATCATAGTCGTGGTCGTGTTGCCGTGAGCGGCAGCGTCGAGACAAGTCGTGACTGTCGTCGCTGGATGAGTGCGAGGAGTAGCGCTTTGCCTTTTTTCGGCTCTGGTGTTGGCTTCTTGTCGAGGGCGGCCTCAATTAGTCCGAAGCCCGCGATCGTAGATTGGTGCATGGAGGCTCGGGGATCTCCAGCTGGCGGCCGGTTGTTGAGGAGGTACATGGTGGCTGCTGTCACCGCGGCCTGCGGCCTCTTGGGGACCACGTTGCCCCGTGTATCGACTGTCATAGAGCTGAAGTCGAGGACCTTTGCAGCCTCTATGCATTCCTGCTCGGTGAGATGGGCCATCCGAGATCGCCTCTTGTTTGTGAGGTACTCGTTGCCCTTTGAGGAGGATCCTCCGTGGGAGAAGAGCCCAGCACGTCGAAGGCTCGACTCGTCTGCCGCCTTTTTGCGCGCCTCGAGTTCCGCGATTGTTTGCACTTGGCGCTTGAATTCTTCCTTCAGGAGCCAATGGTATCCCATTAGCAGTTCTTGCGGAGATCCGAAGGGTAGAGGGTTGCCTCATAAGGCATCGCGGCAGCGAGCCCACTCTTGTTTGTTGAGCTTGATCACGACGCGTTCGCCGGTTTGCTCGTTTATTATGGTTGGTGGTTCGACTGCTCCTCCGTTGTTAAAGGGGGTGCCGTTGCCACCATTTCCATCGTTGCCGCCGTTAGGCGGGTCGGTTTTGTTGCCACGGTTGCCCGTGTTGTCGCGATTGGCAAAGGTGTCGCCCGCATTGATGACGGCGCACATGAAGTGGTTGGGGAAGCTGCTTCTCCCGCAACTTTCAGATCCGGAACCGTAGGTTCCATCTTCAGTTGCTAGATCGCTCAGATCAGAGTCGCGACTGCTGTCGCTGACCGTGTTCTCGACTGTTGTCGGGGCGTTGAGCTTGCTGAGGGTGCCGATAGATGCAGGGAACCACGATGCTAGAGCAATCGATGGTACCGTCGGCTGGTCAGGCATACGAAGCGTGCCCATCTGACCGACTTGGAAGCGGAAGCTCCCGATCGCCAGGCTGATTCCATCGCCCACGGACTCGAAAGCCGGACGAGTGGCCGGCGTGTGGACGGTGAAGTTGAACACGCCGAAGAGCTAGCGAATCTCCGCTGTTGCGGAGTTGTAGATCACGGTTGATGGGGCCAAAGAAGCTGCAACATCAGCACTCCCAGTTCCCACAGACGGCGCCAATTGACAAGGGTTTAATTCATCAATGCCCATTGTTATGGACTTGGGTTTTGGAGAAGGAGGGAGCGCTGGAGACATCTATCGGCTAGCAAACAAGCACACAGGGGACTCGAAGATTTACCTAGGTTTAGGCCTCGTAGAGGTCCCTACTCCTGCTTGTCTGCTCGTGGAATTATCAAAGGAATCGAGGATTATAATGGTGCGCAGATGCAATCTGGCAAGGGTTGTGGGAAACTAGGGTTGCATGTGTTCTCCTCGCTGCCCCCTCCTAGCCTTTATATAGATAGGCTAGGTCTCGGGTAGCAGGTCGAGTCGGTTACAGGTTAGGGTTTTTCCCTTTGAACTTTCTATCTTTAGCTTCTTCTTGTTCTTCAACCAATCGAGAGTCCGTAGGTTACTCGAGTTCTTCATTTGGGTCTTGGCGACACCGTGGGCCTCTATGTATTCAGGCCGTATATACCAAGCTCGAGTACCTATAGGGTATACCCATGTCAGAGGTGGAGCATGTAGCGGAGCTTGTCGCCTTTGGGGGAGGTGAGGATGACCCCAGCCCCTGCACCGTCCGTGTTCTTGGAGCCGTCAAAGTGGAGTGACCAGTAGTGGAGGTAGGGTAATTTCTCCGGCTGTTGTGCCTCTTCCCAATCGGCGAGAAAATCGGCCAGGGCCTGTGATTTGATCGCTTTGCGTGGCTCGCACTTGATGTTGTGAATGCCGATCTCGATGGCCCACTTAGCCACTCGCCTAGTTGCCTCGCGGTTACGGATGATGTCCTGCAGCAGCGCAAAGGAGATAACCGTGATAGGGTGCTCCTGGAACTAATGCAGGAGTCGTTGTTGAGCTCTGAAGACCGCATACACCAATTTTTGGTACTACGGGTAGCGCTATCTTGAGTCCGTCAGGACCTCGCTGATGTAGTAGACGGGGCGCTGTATGGGGCGCTCCTTGCCCTCTTCTGGCCATTCGATGACCATTACGGCGCTGACGACTCGAGTGGAGGCCGCGACATAGATGAGCATTGGCTCTTTGTCGATTGTGGCGGTGAGTAGTGGAGCCGCGAGTAGCACTTCTTTGAGTTCTTTGAGCGTGTTGTTTGCTTCTGCGTCCCATTGGAACGTGGGGTTTTTGTGCGTCAGGTGGTAGAGGGGCATTGCCTTCTCGCCGAGCCGGAGGATGAAGCGACTAAGAGCCGTGACTCGCCCGGCCGACTTCTGGACGCCGTGTAGGCACTCGGGTTTCTCGAGCCGCGCGATGGTGTCGGTATTTGTGGGGTTGGCCTCGATGCCTCGATTGGAGACCACGTACCCCAGGAGCTGTCCGGTGGGGACGCCGAAGCTACATTTTCCTAGGTTGAGCTTGATGTTGTACCTCCGCATATTTGCAAAGGTCTCGGCCATGTCGACGAGTAGGTCATCCTGGCGGGTAGATTTTATCACCACGTCGTCGATGTAGACATGGATGTTGCTGCCAATTTGGCTCGCGAGGCACTCTTGCATGCACCTTTGGTAGGTGGCACCAGTGTTCTTGAGACCGAACGTCATGGCCATGTAGTAGAAGGCGCCGAATGGCGTGATGAACGCCATCTTCTCTTCATCCTCGACCACCATTTTGATCTGGTTGTAGCCAGAATATGCATCGAGGAAGCACAGCGACTCCGATCCTGCGGTCGAATCGATGATCTGATCGATGGGCGGTAGGATGAACTCCTCCTTCGGGCAGGCGCTGTTGAGGTTGGTGTAGTCGATACACATTATCTAGGTGTTGTTCTTTTTTAGGACAAGGACTGGGTTTGCTAGCCATTTGGAGTACTTGATGGGCTGAATGAAGCCTGCGGCTAGCAGGCGCCTGTACTTCTTCGGCTATTGCTCGGCGATGCTCTTCAATGAAGGGCCACAGCGATTGCTTCACTGGTCGCACATTGGGGTAGGCGTTGATTTTGTGCTCAGCGAGTTCCCTCGGGACACCAGGCATGTCGGATGGTTTCCATGCAAACATGTCGCGATTCTCACGTAGGAACCCGATGAGCGTGCTTTCCTATGCGGGGCTCATGTGCGCCCCGATGGTGACCGTCTGGCTAGAGTCATCTGGGACTAGCTCGACGGTGCGGGTGTGCGTGGTCGCTTCGAAGGTGGAGCTTGCAGCGGTTGGCTTCTTCAGTATGGTGGGGTCGTCCTTGTCAATGTTGCTCACGTACTTCGCGAGCTCCTCCCCGTGATTTTTTTCTGCGGTGATGACGGCGTCGGCGAGCTCGGTGCCTTTGTCTTCGCACTCCACAGCCATGTCAGGGTCACCATGGATGTTGATGATGCCACTTGGCCCCGAGAGCTTCATCATGTTGTAGGCGTAATGCGGGGTCGCCATGAACTTGGCGAACGCCTCGCTCCCTAGGATGTAGTGGTAGGGGCTGCGGAAGTTCACTAGCTCAATGACGATCCGTTCGGTGCGGAAGTTCGCTGGTGTGCCAAAGGTGATTGGTAGCATCACCTTGCCGATCGGGTATGCCTTTCGACCAGGGACGATGCCGTGGAAAGTGGTGAGTGTCGGCTCGATCGCCGACTCCGAGAGGTGAAGCCTCTTGAATGCGTCCAAGTACATGATGTTGATCGAGTTTCCACTGTCCATCAGCGTCTTCGGCAGCCAATAGTCGGCCACTTTGAGCCTGACCACCAGGGTGACTCGCGCTGGGTACTCGATCCTGGGCGTGTGATCTTGGCGTCTCCAGGTGATGCTTTGCTCGGACCAGTTGAGGAAGCAGGGGATGTCGACTTGGGTCACAACATTGATGGCGAGTGCACGGGCAAGCACCTTCTTCTCGCATTTGGTGCCGAGCCCGGTGAAGGTGTGTAACGAGCCGACAGCGTTGTCGAACCCGCCGGCATTGCCGTTGTCCCTAGGTGGGTTGTTGTTGGGGTCCTCCCTTGCTCGCCTTGCCTTTTCGATCTCCTTCAGGGAGTGGCAGTCCGCGGTGGTGTGGGTGCCAGGTTTCCCCTCCCTGCTGTGGTAGACACAAGGTTGGTTGAGCAAGGCGACAGGGTCGAATTTCGGCCTTGTCGCATTGTTGGCGCGGTAGTTTCCTCCGTCGTGGCAGAAGTTCTTTGGGTCGCGTTGGTCGTAATTGGAGTTAGCGACGAAGTAGACTCGCCCGTCACCGCAGCGCTTGCCGGTGAGGCGAGTGTTGCTATAGCGCATGTCGTGCTGTCGCCCGTTGTCGTGGCCGCTGGTGTGGTGTCTTCCTCCCGTCTCGTCGTCAGAGTACTGGTTGGGGTCCTCCTCCGCCTACCGCTTGGCGATCTTGAGGAGGTCGGGGATGTTGTCGAGCATCCGGTAGACCCTCTTGATCTTAGCGACCAGGGGTTCGTACTGGCACGCGTTCTTGAAGCAGTGTATCCCCGTGTCTGGGTGAATGCTGGAGGCATTGATCCATAGTTCCTGCCACCTATGGATCCAGTGGTGGGTCGACTCGCGCTGCCCTGGATGCATCGCTCTAGGTCCTCAATGGTTGTGGCGCGGGTGTAGGAGCCCTCGAAGTGCCTGACGAAGGTGATATCCCACAAGTATAGGGGATCGTGTGTAGCCTTTTTGATAAGTAAGAGTGTCGAACCCAATGAGGAGCTAAAGGTAGGATAAATGTTCTCTCAAGTTCTATCAACCACTGATACAACTCTACGCATACTAAACGTTTGCATTATCTAGGAAATAAAACTAGAGCAACAATACGAGTACTAGAGATAGCTTTGCATGATAATAAATAACAAGAAAGTAAAGTTAGTTGTGGCAGCAATAAAATACACTAAACTAACAGAACCATGAGTGTGGAATAGTGGTGGTAATTGTGGTGGCTTTGTCCAAGTTTAATTAGCGAATAAATCGGGTTCATTGTCTTCGATGCAGTTTTCTATGTGGGAGAGGCTAAATATACATGCGCTTCACCACTTGGAATTACATGTACTATATGATTGAATTGTTAGCAAACATCCGTAAGTACTAATCAATGCATTAAGGTTTCCCCAACCATAGCCTTAAGTATAATGGTCCTCTTACTCCCATACGTGCAATGTTCCGGTTCGCGTCCTCAGGTTTCTGTCACTCCAGCAGAACTCCCCTTTCCTTTTACACATACTACAAACCCTATAATGTTTAATCCATGTGCGGACAAATATAATGCACACCAAAGGACTATACCATATCAACATACAACTCTAATGAACCAAAGACGTTCAATCATTCAATCTAAGAACAAAGAAACTATGCAAACATGACATAGATAATATCATTATAACTTATAGCATCAAACACCATGTTTACATAGGACGGTACAAAGGTCTGTGGGAGGATGAACCACTGCATACTAGGAGGATTAGGTGACGGAGATGGGGGTGAAGATGGTGAAGAGGGCGGTGGCGCGGGGGACTCCTTCCCCGCCGCCGGTATCATGGGGGATCACCACCCCTTAGACCCTTCCTTCATGGCTTCTCGGGAGCCCTCCCCATGGACATGGGATCCATGTGGGAGGCAAAAACGTGGCTTTAACGGCTGCAAATTCGTGGGTGGAGGTGCCCTGGGCGAATTAGGTTTCCTCCCTTTATATAGCTTATCGGATTCCCGTCACCCCATCTTGGGCAGTAGTAAATCGGGCCTAGAAGGCTCGTACGGACTCGGAATCAGCTAAATTTATGTCCATAACGTTTGTCGTGACATTTCCAACAACTTTGTAGTTGAAGAGTTTTCCGTTTGACGCTTTCTTTGACCCGAAATGTGACCATGTTCAAAAAGAGTTCTGAGAGAGATTTCTGGAAAATCCCAATTTGACTCCAACAAGGTTTCCACTTGTATTCTTGGTAATTCCTACACATCAAAGTGTAAAACAAGAACATTGTGAACTTTTGAAACTATTAGTAGGTTAGTCCAAATAAATCATAAACTTTATACAAAAAGGAGTGTCAAAAGCATATTAATAGCATAAAACCATCAAAAAATTATAGATACGTTATGGACGTATTAACATCCCCAAGCTTAGTTCCTGCTCTTCCACGAGTAGGTAAACGATCAAAAAAATATAATTTTTGAGGTGACATGCAGACAACACAATCTTGATCATCATTATTGTAAAAGCATTGATAGCTAGGATTAAGGTACTCTAAACATGAATCATGAAAGATAGAGTTCTAACAATAAGACATAGCAACTATGTTGTAACATGAAAAGGCACAGACAAAAGATTCATGAATAACAATGTTTTGCAAGACGTTTGTTTGTTTCACATAAAGAAAGCATAATGAGAATGGTATTCAACTTGTCCCTCATAGAGTAGCAAAACATAAATGCATAGGACACCTTCAAAGTTCATAAGGGTGACTAGATACAAATAGTTTAGGAACAAAAAATATCAAAGTTATCCATCAATCAACAAGTCTTGGGACAATGCACATAGAACTAAGAATGACAACTATGCTCTCTTAATTGGTGCATAAAGATAGAAGGTGGAGACTCAATATAAAAGTGGAAGAAAGGCCTTCATAGAAGGAAGCAGGGATTCAATTCTCATAAAGAGCTTCCAAAAATCATAATACTTATTAGCTTTTAGCTCTCATTGCCCCTATCATAAGCATCTTGAAGTGATTAAGGTTAAAGTGAACAAACTATGGAGTATATGCTTGACAAAGTATAAGTTGGAAATCTCATTTCCCTTGAATACGAGGGCCGCTTCTCATGCTACTCAAGTTTAGTTACCGGTAAGTTCTTGTCATGGTAAGTACATGTGTATCATAGAGAACCGCCAATGGGGTACCCCTTGCCCGATGATACGGAAGAATCCCCATATCAAAATGACAAGGCAAGCAGACAATGACCATCTCAACAATCTTCTTATTTACCATGGGAAAATGGTGTTTTTTTCTCTCTTTCCTCTTTTCTCATCTTTCTTTCTTTTTCTCTTTTTCTCAATCTCTATCTCTTTTCTATAAGAAGAATGCTTCATAGATTGCTCAGTATGGTTACGCTATAGGTTTCCACCATGATTAGGCATGGATTAGACCAGCGGCCCAGGCATTTCTCTAACACACATACATAACTCCATGGGCTTACAAGCTCCCCTTTCATTTCACACCGACGGCATCCATAGACAAAAGAGCATGATATCAACTGAGTACAATGTACAAGTGCAATGTTGAAAGCGTTCCCCATGACAACATGGTTCTGCTAATCCCCAACATATAAGTGCAAGCATATACAACATAGATGACACAATGGTTCAAGTTTATTAGTGTCACATCCCAATTTCTAGAATTGGTACTGCATAGCATACATGTCATTGCATCATGAGAATATTTGCTAAAAGTTTCAGTTTTAAAGTTTTTGCCAAAATACCACTAGTGTTGCTTGTTCCTCTTATTTGCATGCCTAGTATATTTTTATCTTGCATCTACTTGGATGGTGTTATATGGTCATTCCAGATGCTCAGTTACATATAGTATCCAATTACAAACCCGTAGAAATTTGTTTCGCTCGATTCGGAGTTGTAGATCAAAAGTTAGGCTAGTTTTAGTTTGGACTGAATTTCAGGGTCAGAAAAAATCAGAACAGACAGTTCAGTTAACATGCAGCTTCAGAAAAGAATAATAGAAAAGGAAAACAAAAGGTAAAACAGACAAACAGACCCAGCCAAAGCCAACTGGGCCCAGCAGCATGGCAGCAAGCCCACCGGTGCCACCTCCAGCCCGCGTGGCCCATGTAGCCTTTTCCCCTTTTCTCTTTTCTCTTTTTACTTTTTGTTTTTTTCCTGACCACCGGGCCCCGCCTGTCAGCCCTCCCAGCGAAGAACTGACCATGCTCGACACAGACTCCTCTGCCGCCGTGTTTCTCGATCAATTCCGTTCGGTATCAAGCTCCCCTGCCTCAACCAACCCGCCCACTACAAAGGCCTTAACCCCCTCGTCGACCCCCCCCCGAAAACCCTATCTATCGTGCCGCCTTGACCCCGCGATTGCTCGCCGACGTACCTCTGTCGCCGCCGCCATTGGAGACTGTACAAGCTCTAGCTCGAGCCTCGTGCCCCTCTCTTCGTACCGAATCTCTGTGTCGAAGCGCCGCCCCTTTTTGACCCCTTTTTCTTCCCTCTATAGCGCCACCGAGCCGCCGCCCGACATCGCCGGAGGCCGACGCCAACCGCCGCTCTAGACACGCAATGCCGCCGCCCCAGGAAGCCCCTGTCTGTGCCAAAGCCACCCCCGAGACTGCCGCCCCTCACCGCGCCTCGTGGACCACCCCGCCGCCGCCGATACTCACCGGATCACCGCCAACCACAGTCGCCCGAGCCGCCGCCGTCGTCGGTCGAGGTGAGCACCAAGCTCACTTTCCCCACCGTCTGATCATGGACGAACGGCCGGATTCGACCGTTGACCTTGATGGGACTGACCGGTCAAGCCACTTTGAGACAGCTTATGAAGCCGAATACGATCCGCCAAATTTCAGGATTATGTTAAAATTGCAGAAAATATGTACAACTTCTAAAATTGGTAGAAAAAGATCTATTGGGCCAAAAATTACAAATAAGATATTGTTGAAATCACAAAAATGCATAGAATTTTATTCTGCAATAATATTTTAGGTTTGCTGTATGTAATTTCTTGAGATTATAAAAGTCTTAAAGTAGTAAAAAAATCATAGAAAAAGTTCTGTAAATCTTTTTGGAGCAATTCTTTTTGGAGTAAAATCATATAAAAGGCTCTATTTTGAACTATTTGTCCAGTAGTATTTTTGCCTAACTTGAACAACACTGTTTATAGCTTTGGTCTACTGTTTTGATTAAAAGCCTATTAACTAGTCCTTCTTTTTGCATGAATTGTGTTCCTTGCATTAAAGGTTTTTTCATACATCATTCAGCAGTAGCACTGATCAGAGATAAACTATACTACTGAAGCTTTGTTAAAGTGCCATGCATGCATTGTGTTGCATTTGTTGATCTCTATGTGTGGATTGTTTATTTGGTTGATTTGCTTTCGTGTAGATTGTGAGGATTGTAACCCATGTGATTGTCTGGATTGTGAGTTTGACTCCGACAACTACCAAGGCAAGTGGAGCTTCATAAAAGTCCTATTTAATTTCTATATGCATTTGTATCTTGTTTTCGATTGTGCAAGTTTTTATCTATTGCTATGCTATATCCTATTATGTCGTAGCCATCCTTGTTAGGTGAGCCGCCGTAAGTAGTTGTGCTTATGTAGACGGGGATGGGATACACCATGATAAAGGCTATTTTGAAAGTTTGTGTTTGCAAAATTTGAAAACAACTTAATTAAAGAACTCTCTGGGTGGAATTGGTAATTGCTTGGTTCATGAATGTCGGGCCCATGTCTATGGTTTACCCGAGTAGCTCACTTGTGGATGGCCACCCAGGTTTCAGAGAAATGATTAGCATCTTGATTTGGTAGCTTACGTGTATAGTCATATGCCAGTGAGTTATGGGTGGCTGGATGCACTTAGTAGGTCATGGCGACCCGAGCTCTTCGTATCCAGAGATGTAGTGAATGTGATAGGTTGGTACGGTGCGTGGATGGGCCTGGGGAGCTACTTCCCGAATTGTCTCTTCTTGGGCTTCTCCCTATCATGACTCAAAATGCGTGTCATGGTACGAGCCAGTCGATTAGGTCATATGGGTGAAGTGTGCAACCCCTGCAGGGTGTAAAACTATGTACTTAGCTGTGTCCCCGGTAATGGACGATTGAGTTGCTGAATTATGGGTGCTATGACATGTTCTCATTCATTCTAACTTGTAATTGCTAACACTTGTGGTTAAAACATAATTGGGTTGTGTGATGAAGATTAAATGCTTTATAAAATGATTTACAAATGATAGGATAAAGTATTTTGCTGCTGCAACTAAGCCTGAACCCCACAAGCCAAATATGCATGTAGATATTAGTCTTGTTGTTTCTCTCATTGTTCCACTTGCCAGTACATTCGAAGTATTGACCCATCGGGGCTGTTACGTTTCATGTTGAAGGTTACTCTTCCGGTTACTCTGAGTAGTAGTGTTGGTTGCGACCCTCCACACAACATTTTGTTTACATGTGGCGCATAATGGAGACTGGAGCTACTTTATTATGCTATCTATTTGATACTTGTTTATCTGAGCAAGCATTATTCTTTGCAAACATTGTAATAAATACAATATTCTGGATCATACCATTGTAATAATGATGCACTGTTAATTCTTTGATGTCTATCGATGCTATGTATGCCAATGAACCGATCTAGGGATTGGCGTGATACATAGAGGTGCAACCCTACCGGGTCGTACTGTTTCAGATGGTATCAGAGCAGTGTGTTGACTGTAGGATCGTGACCTAAAATTGGAATAGGAAGCCTTATATTTATTTAAGTCTATTTTAAATTATGTCTTTACTCTTATGCCTTTCATTCTAGTAAATTCTTATCCTTTGCTGATCTCACTCTTTCCTTTTTACAATTGATAGATGGGAGATGCCACCAGAGTTGAGTATGTTGAGTTCCAATCACCAAGACTCTTCGCAAGGCAGTTGGCAGAGATTTGTCAGACGCCGCGTATGCTAATGCCGATGTTCAAAGGAAGGAGGATGAACACATATGTGCCTGGAGATCACGTATGGGAGATCACCACTATTGTTCTTGCAGATCGCACAGTGCTTGGCATTGAGAACCTGAATCGCACCAAGAAATACCTTACCTGGGAGCAAGGAGTGGAATCAGCCATGCATGAGACATTATCACACCTGTGCTATCTCCACCAACACCGACTGCCAGCAGGTTCACCTTTCCTTGCATTTGGAAAACGGAATGAGGACAGGAACGTGATGGTTACCACAGGCAACCGTAACAACATGCCAGCCCATGAGAAGCACACAGAAGACATGGAAATTAAAGCTTGGGAGAGGGAAGAGAAGCTGATGCAGCAAAGGAGGCGTTGGATTATTTTCAGGGCACTGTGCATTTACAAGGGTATGAGATGGAAACCCTGCACACCGCTGTGAATACAATGGAGCAAGCCCTCATTGGTAGGGATGCCACAATTGTAGCGCTGAACCAAACTATTATGGAAAGGAATCAAGTTGTGGCTGAGCGAGATCAAACCATTGTGGATTTGGCTGCCCATATTGCTGCCCTTCAAGCGCAGCAGAACCCTCCACCAAATAATGGTAACGATGATGATGGAAATGATGATGATGATGCGGATAATGGTGATGGAGGTAATAATGGTGGTGGAGGTAACAATGATGATGATGGAGGCAGTGACGATGATGGAGGCAATGACACTAGAGGAGATGAAGCGGACACTTTTGCTAAAGAAAGCAAGGAGGAGGACCCCGAAGAGGTGGACTTCGAGGACTTGAGTGAAGAAGACTCAGGATAGGTGTACACGCCACCACCATGGCATGCATGAGGATCGAAGCGCCAGCGCATGGACTCCAGAACCTATTGCAATCTATTCATCAAATAGTTAGAGATGGTCCTCCAAAAACTAGTCTTTGTTAGGGAAATTCGTTAGTCTTAGACATCGATCAATGTAAACTTCTGCACTATTATATTATTATGTTTAGAATGCTCAGTTAAGTACCTTGAAGTTCCAGGAATTTTTGTGAGATTTATTAAATGATATTTGGCCAAGTTTGGGTAAAATTTGTGATGTTACTGCTGCAGTTTTCTACTGAATATGCTGTACTGTATGATTTTTCATATTTTACTGATAACTGCCAAAAATCCGAGAAATTGGGATCTGGTGCGAAAGTATCTATAGTATCTGCACAAAAATCAGCAAAAATTCCTGATGAGCTTAAGTCAGGCAAACAAATTCGTGAACAGGACAGTACTGTTCTGCCAGATTTCTGGTTTTTGCTTATTTGCTGTTTTGTTATGCCTAATGTTGTTACCAGCGTTTCTAAACTATTTTGTATCTATATAATGTTAAGGAAAACCTGGAACAATGCTTGTTTGTGTGATTGCTTATGTGGTGATTTCTTATGGTTGTTGTGGATGAATTGTTGTTGCATTGAGCATGTTGCATGGGTAGAAGGCTATTTCTTATCTTTAGTTGTTCCATCTAAAACTTTCCTATGTTGAACCGCATATGCCGCCGAGACGCGCCAATGACCTGCCACCTTGCATGCAGCAGATGATGGAGGCACAGACCCAGCTGATGCAAACTCTGGCCCAGCAGATGAACAACAACAATAACAATCCGCCCCCACAAGTGGATGCTCTTGCTCGATTTTTGAGGTTGAGGCTAGTCAAGTTCTCTACTGCACCTGAGCCAATGGTTGCACTGGATTGGCTACGCTCGGTGAACAAGGACTTGGTGACAGTTGGGTGCACCGATGCTGAGAAAGTGATGTTCGTTGCTCATCTATTGGAAGGACCAACTGCTTCTTGGTGGGATACTTTTCAGATCACCCACCCCATTGCTACTGTGACCTGGGACATGTTTGAAGAAGGGTTTAAGACTCACCATGTGTCTACTGGAACTATGAGCCTGAAGTGGAGGGAGTTCTGCAGCCTGCACCCGAGTCATTGCAATGTGTCTGAATACATAGAGGAATTCGCTAATCTATCTCGCTATGCACCAGAGGATGTGGACTCAGATGCCAAGAGGATAGAGAGGTTCCTTGATGGTCTAAATGATGAGCTCTCAGTCCAGCTTTCTATTGTGCATGCTCCTAATTTCCAGACTCTAATGGACAAGGCTAGAACTCTGGAGGGAAAACAGGGACAAGCTGAAAGGCGCAAGAGGAAGTATAATGGCAAGCACAACTCAGGGTCGCACCATAGGGCCCGTACTTCCCACCATGGTAATGGGAACTCTGGACATCACCATGGAGGTAATGGTAACCATTACAATGGAGGTAATGGGAACAGTCACCATGGAGGTAATGGGAACCATCACCGTGGAGGAAATGGCCACCACCACAATGGCCACAAGAGCTACAACAGCAACTCTGGGAGGAACAACGGACACAAACGCTCTCGCAAGAGGGATCTCAGTGAAGTGGAATGCTTCAAGTGCAAGAAGATGGGGCACTATGCTGATAATTGCCCAGAGAAGAGGGTTGAAGCATGAAGCAAGCCTAATGCAAACCAGAAGGCAACAATCAACCATGTGAACGTTGAGGAGATTCAGAATGAACCAGAGCTAGTGGTTGGTAAGTTTCCAATCAATACCCACATCTCATTTGTTCTTTTCGATCATGGTGCATCGCATACATTCATTTAAAGGGCATTTGTGGATAAGTATAAGCTACCTACCGAGGCTCTTAGAGGATCTATTAGAGTAAGTTCCCCTAGGGGAGAGATGATAAATAGTGCAGCATGTCGAGGGTTGACACTAGAAATTGGTGCTTATGCATTTCCTGCACACCCAGTTATACTAGAATCCCGAGGTCTAGATGTCATATTGGGCATGGATTGGATGTCGGAACATCAAGGTCAGATAGATTGTGCTCAACGAGCAATTTCACTCACCACACCAGAGGGAGTAAGGATCAGGTATAAGTCGCCTACCAGTATTGGAGTGGCCGAGTTGAATTCTCTTAAGGGGGTTAGCCTAGAAGATGTGGCCGTAGTAAAGGAAAACCCTGATGTGTTTCTGGATGAGCTGCCAGGGATGCCACCTAATAGGGATGTGGAGTTTCTTACTGACTTGATGCCGGGAACACGACCGATGGCCAAGAGGCCATACAAGATGGATGTGGATGAACTGAAGGAATTAAAGAAGCAGCTTAGAGAGCAATTGGACAAGGGATTTATTCAGCCTAGTTCATCGTCTTGGGGCGCGCCTTATCTATTCGTGGAGAAGAAGGACAGTAGTAAGAGATTGGTGATTGACTATCGCTCACTTAATGAAGTGACCATCAAGAATAAGTACCCATTGCCCAATATAAATGATTTGTTTGATCAGTTGGAAGGAGCAAAGGTGTTTTCCAAGATTGATCTAAGATCGGGTTATTTCTAATTGAAGATCCGTGAGGAAGATGTACCAAAGACCGCCTTCACCACTAGGTATGGGTTATATGAGTATACAATTATTTCTTTTGGACTAACAAATGCTCCATCATATTTTATGACCATGATGAACAAGGTATTCATGGAGTACATGGATAAGTTCGTGGTGGTGTTCATTGATGACATATTGATATATTCCAAGGATGATGCTGAACATGAGAAACACCTGCGACTAATTATGGAAAAACTGAGGGAGCATAAGTTATATGCCAAGTTTAGTAAATGTGAATTCTGGTTGAACACTGTTGGATTCCTTGGACACGTGGTGTCAGGTGAAGGAGTTGCAGTTGATCCAAGCAAGGTGGCGTCAGTTACAGAATGGGAGTCACCCAAGAATGTGGGAGATATTAGGAGTTTCTTGGGACTTGCTGGATATTATAGAAGGTTCATAGATAAATTCTCCAAGATTGCAAAGCCAATGACTGAATTACTGAAGAAGGAGAAGAAGTTTGAATAGACCAAGGAGTGAGAAGCTAGTTTCTAGGAACTGAAGCAACGCCTAGTGACTTCACCTATCTTGTGTTTGCCGGATATTCAAAAGGATTTCCAAGTGTATTGTGATGCCTCTCGTCAAGGACTGGGTAGTGTATTGATGCAGGATGGAAGAGTGGTATCTTATGCCTCACGCCAACTTAAATACCACGAGAGGAATTACCCCACGCATGACTTGGAATTGGCATCAGTTGTGCATGCACTCAAGGTGTGGAGACACTATCAGATGGGTAAGCATTGTGATGTGTTCACGGATCACAAGAGCCTGAAATACATATTCACACAGAAGGAGCTGAATATGAGGCAGGGGAGATGGTTGGAGCTCATAAAGGATTACGACATGAGTTTGCAATATCACCCAGGAAAGGCCAATGTTGTAGCGGATGCGCTAAGTCGCAAGGTTTATGCTAATGGCCTGGCAGTGGGAGAATTACCTAAGGATTTGTGTTAACAGTTCAAGGACCTCAGGTTGGAAGTAGTATCCGAGGGATATTTGGCAACAATGGAAGTCAAGCGAACGCTTCTGGATGAGATTAGAGTTTCTCAAAAGAAGGATAGTGACCTGGAGGACATAAGAGGAAACATACCCAAGGGTAAAGCTGAAGGATTTCGTGAGGATGATCAAGGAACACTATGGTACAAGGATCGCTTATGTGTGCCCAACGATCCAGATATTAGGAAATTGATATTTCAGGAATCTCATGACTCGCCATACTCTATACATCCAGGTAACACAAAGATGTATATGGATTTGAAGGAAAGGTTTTGGTGGGTTAACATGAAGCGAGAGATTGTAGAATATATTTCTTTATGTGATGTCTCTAGTAGAGTGAAAGCTGAGCACCAAAAGCCAGTAGGATTGCTATAGCCATTGTCGATACCTGATTGGAAGTGGGATAGAGTTGGAATGGATTTTATCATAGGACTGCCCAGGACGAGATTAGGATATGATTCTATTTGTGTAGTGGTTGATCACTTAACCAAGGTAGCTCACTTTATACCCATGAAGACCACTTACACTAGTGCTAAGTTAGCCAAGATCTACATGAACAGAATTGTGTGTCTCCATGGAGTTCCCAAGAGCATTGTGTCGGACAGAGGCACCCAATTTACCTCTCACTTTTGGCGCCAGCTACATGAGTCGTTGGGAACGAGATTGGAGTTTAGTACAGCTTTCCACCCCCAGACGGATGGTCAAACAGAGAGGGTAAATCAAATTTTGGAGGATATGTTGCAAACTTGTGCCTTAGCTCATGGCGCTAGTTGGGATGAAAATTTGCCTTATGATGAGTTTTCCTACAACAACAGCTACCAATCCAGCATCAAGACGTCGCCATTTGATGTACTATATGGTAAGAGGTTCAGAACACCATTGTTATGGGATGGTGTAGGTGAACGTCAACTATTTGGACCTGATTTGATCAAGGATGCTGAAGAGAAGGTTAGTTTGATTTGGGACAGGTTGAAGGTGGCACAATCGAGACATAAGAGCTATGTTGATTCTAAGCGCAAGGAAGTGGTGTATGAGATTGGAGATCGAGCATACCTCAGAGTTTCACCACTACGTGGAATTAAGAGGTTTGGAATTAAGGGTAAGCTGGCACCTCGATTTATAGGACCATACCGGATCCTAGCATGCAAGGGAGAGGTTGCATATCAGTTAGAGTTGCCAGAAGCTCTGTCCGTTGTTCATGATGTGTTCCATGTGTCCCAGCTGAAGAAACGCCATCCGGAGATGGTGGATACACCGTTGAGGGACACCGTGCCACTAGATGAGGTTCAGCTAGAGAGTGACCTGACTTATGAGGAGAAGCCGGTCAAGATTTTGGAGACAGCGGAGAGTTTCACCCGCAGCAAGACGATCAGGTTTTGCAAGGTGCAATGGAGCCATCACACCGAAGAGGAAGCCACCTGGGAGCGAGAGGATGACCTTCGAGAGGACCACCCGCACCTATTTTCTATCCACGTCGAATCTTGAGGACGAGATTCATCTTAAGGGGGTTAGTATTGTCACATCCCAATTTCTAGAATCGGTACTACCTAGCATACATGTCATTGCATCATGAGCATCTTTGCTAAAGTTTCAGTTTTAAAGTTTTTGCCAAAATACCACTAGTGTTGCTTGTTCTTCTTATTTACATGCCTAGTATGGTTTTATCTTCCATCTGCTTGTATGGTGTTATATGGTCATTCCAGATGCTTAGTTACATAGAGTATCCAATTACAAACCCGTAGAAATTTGTTTCGCTCGATTCGGAGCTGTAGATCAAAAGTTAGGCTAGTTTTAGTTTGGATTGAATTTCAATTTCAGAAAAAATCAGAACAGACAGTTCAGTTCAGTTAACAGGCAGCTTCAGAAAAGAATAAAAGAAAAGGAAAAAAAAGGTAAAACAGGTAGCTAGCCGCAGTGGTCCAGCAAGCCCACCGGCCATAGCAGAGCCATATAAAGCAAGCCCGCCATGCCACCTCCAGCATCAGCGGCCCACGTAGCCTTTTCTCTTTTCTCTTTTTTCCTTTTGTTTTTTTCCCTGACCACCGGGCCCCGCCTGTCAGCCCTCCCAGCGACGAACTGACCGTGCTCGACACAGACCCCTCTACCGCCGCGTTTCTCGATTGATTCTGTTTGGTATCGAGCTCCCCCGCCTCAACCGACCCGCCCACTAGAAAGGCCTCAACCCCCTCGTCGAACCCCCCCGAAAACCCTATCTATCGTGCCGCTTTGACCCCGCGATTGCTCGCCGGAGAACCTTCACCGCCGCCTCCATTGGAGACAGTACGAGCTCCAGCTTCAGCCCCGTGCCCCTCTTTTCGTACCGAAGCTCTGCGTCAAAGCGCCACCCCTTTTTGACCCCTTTTTCTTCCCTCTGTAGCACCGCCGAGCCACCGCCCGACATCGGCGGAGGCCGACGCCGACCGCCGCTCCAGCCACGCAACGCCGCCTCCCCGGGAAGCCCCTGTCCACACTGAAGCTGCCCCCGAGACCGCCGCCCCTCACCGTGCCTTGTGGACCACCCCGTCGCCGCTGATACTCACCGGAGCACCGCCAGCCACCGTCGCCCGAGTCGCCGCCGTTGTCGGTCGAGGTGAGCACCAAGCTCACTTTCCCCACCGTCTGATCGTGGACGGACGGCCGGATTCGGCTGTTGACCGCCTAGTAGGACCGCTGACTGGTCAAGCCTAGTCAGCCTTGACCGCACAGTCAGCGGGAATATTCCCGCCGAATTTCAGGATTTTGTTAAAATTGCAGAAAATATGTACAACTTCTAAAATTTGTAGAAAAAGATCTACCGGGCCAAAAATAAAAATAAGATACCTTTGAAATCACAAAAATGTGTAGCATGTTATTCTGTAATAAAATTTCAGGTTTACTGTATGTAATTTCCTGAGATTATAAAAAGTCTTAAAGTAGTATAAAAATCATAGAAAAAGTTCTGTAAATCTTTTTGGAGCAATTCTTTTTGGTCCTGGCTCTATTTTGAACTATTTGTCCAGTGGTATTTTTGTCTAACTTGAACAACATTGTTTATAGCTTTGGTCTATTGTTTTGATTAAAAGCCTATTAACTAGTCCTTCTTTTTGCATGAATTATTTTCCTTGCATTAAATGTTTTTCCATACATCATTCAGTAGTAGCACTAATCAGAGAACATAACTAAACTACTGAATCTTTGTTAAAGTGTCATGCATGCATTGTGTTGCATTTTTTGATCTCTATGTGTGGATTATTTATTTGGTTGATTTGCTTTCGTGTAGATTGTGAGGATTGTAACCCGTGTCATTGTTCGAATTGCGCGTTTGACTCCGACAACTACCAAGGCAAGTGGAACTTCATAAAAGTCCTATTTAATTTCTATATGCATTTGTAGCTTGTTTTCGATTGTGCAAGTTTATATTTATTGCTATACTATATCCTATTATGTCGTAGCCATCCTTGTTAGGTGAGCCGCCGTAAGTAGTTGTGCTTAGTTATGCTTATGTAGACGAGGGTGGGATACACCATGATAAAGGCTGTTTTGAAAGTATGTGTTTGGGAAATTTGAAAACAACTTAATTAAAGAACTCTCTGGGTGGAATTGGTAATTGCTTGGTTCGTGAATGCTGGGCCCATGTCTATGGTTTACCCGAGTAGCTCACTTTTGGATGGCCACCCAGGTTTCAGAGAAATGATTAGTGTCTTGATTTGGTAGCTTACATGTATAGCCATATGCCAGTGAGTTATGGGTGGCTTGATGGACTTAGTAGGTCGTGGTGACCCGAGCTCTTCGTATCCAGAGATGTAGTGAATGTGATAGGTTGGTACGGTGCGTGGATGGGCTTGGGAAACTACTTCCCGAATTGTCTCTTCTTGAGCTTCTTCCTATCATGACTCAAAATGAGTGTCATGGTACGAGCGGGTCGACCAGGTCATATGGGTAAAGTGTGCAATCCCTGCAGGGTGTAAAACTAAGTACTTAGCTGTGTCCCTTGTAATGGACGATTGAGTTGCTGAATTATGGGTGCTATGACATGTTCTCATTCATTCTAACTTGTAATTGCTAAAACTGGTGGTTGAAACATAATTGGGTTGTGTGATGAAGATTAAATGCTTCACAAAATGATTTACAAATGATAGGATAAAGTATTTTGCTGCTGCAACTAAGCCTGAACCCCACAAGCCAAATATGCATGTAGATATTAGTCTTGTTGTTTCTCTCATTGTTCCTCTTGCCAGTACATTCCAAGTATTGACCGTTCGGGGCTGTTACGTTTTATGTTGCAGGTTACTCTTCCGGTTACTCTGAGTAGTAGTGTTGGTTGCGACCCTCCACTCAACATTTTGTTCGCCTGTGGCTGTGGCACATAATGGAGACTGGAGCTACTTTTTTTATGCTATCTATTTGATACTTGTTTATTTGAGCAAGCGTTATGCTTTGCACACATTGTAATAAATACAATATTCTGGATCATACTGTTGTAATAATGATGCACTCTTAATTCTTTGATGTCTATCGATGCTATGTATGCCAATGAACCGATCCAGTGACTTGCGTGATACATAGAGGTGCAAACCTACCGGGTCGTACCGTTTCAATTAGGGGTAAGAAAAGTAAAGTGTGCCATCAAGTTTTTGAGAGCTTTAATCACCAGTTTTCTCATAACAAGTTTAATTCGGAAGGTAGACAAAAACATGAATATACTTGGAATAGCAAATGCTAATAGTTAGGTATGGTGGACTCTTTAAAATAACTTGGTTTTATTTGGAGTTGGATGCATGAGTGGAACTCATACTTGGTTATGGAGGCTAGCAAAAGACTGGGAGCGACCAACTAAGAGAGCAATAATGGCCATAATCATGCAAAGCGACAAAACATCATTAATTAAAGCATAAAGTGATATTACAAGTCGAAAACTAAAGGATCATAGAGGCTATGGTGACTTGGGATAGTCTTAACATGGTGTGATCATGCGCCAAGTCAACCCAAATAAAGCATCAAAGGAGAATACCACAATATTATGCTTTAATATGCTAAAAGAACGCATGATTCTTTCAAGGCACATTAAGCAAACTCAATTGTCGTAACATGTCATGCTACAACAAAAATCACTAAGCATAAAGCCAAATCAATACCAAGCATGACATGACAAAGCATAGGCCACAGTTAAAAACAAGCTCCTTTTACCACTTAAGCATGAACTTTTCCTACTCTTTTCCAATCCAAAGCAATCTTATTTGAAAAATAATGTATGAATGAGGGAGTCCAACCAATTTATTCAAGCAAATTAAGCAAACCAAGCAAACGAAAACCAAAAAAGAAAATGAAAACGCTCCAAGAACAACACAATTGTGCATGAAACAATAAAAATGAAGTGTTTTGAAGAACCTGAGATTTTTATTGATGAAGAAGGGGATGCCTTGGGCATCCCCAAGCTTTGACGCTTGTACTTATTGGATATTTCTTGGGGTCACATGGGGTGGTATCCCCAAGCTTGAGCTTTAGTCCATTCTTCATCTGATTACATCATTCTTTACTTAACACCTGAAATTTTTTCCTTCATACAAAACTTTACATAATCTTCATTAGCAACATTAGTGTACTCAAGATAATAAGTCTTTGGGTTCAGTTTCAACACCAATAAAACTTCAATTAAAACACAAGCTACTGTAGCACTTCCCTTAAAAAGCTCAATTTCCCAAAGAGAACCCAAAAAGGAATCAACAAGAAGCAAATGCAAATAATAGCAGAAATCTGTCAAAATAGACCAGCAGATAGAAACCAATTTTATCCATGCCCTTTTGTTGCTCAAATCGAAAAGTGTTGAACTAACGAAAGTGGTATAACAACCTGTGGAAGAAGCACAAAAAATTACAGCTCAAACCGACTTACAAATATTTTACACGAATTTTTACAGCGAAGCATAAAAATCTGTTTCGGGACAGCAACTTTCCCAAGCATTACTTCTCTCTCATTAGAGGTTACTCTTGGCAAAAAAACAAAAATAAAAGGATAAGGAGCGGTTGCTACAGAGGTAACAACTTCCAAGACTCAAAGAAAATAAATGTAACTGGTGTTTGATACTAAGACAAATAAATAAAAAGATACAAATGCTCCAAATTTATTCCAGTTTCTATGCTGCTCAAAAAACAAAGTTTAAAGGTTTGCAAACCAAGGGGTTGTTGAAAAAACTTTTGGACATTCTTCAATTTCTCTGTTTGGTGTTCCTTATTCTCTGTGAAAAACTTCAACACAAAAACTTTTCCATTCTTTTCTGCGGTTTTTAACTGAAAAGCTTCCATGGAAAGATTTGTTTTGGTTTCATAGGCATGAACACAAGTGTTCAAGGTCGACCCCCACTTAACCATTACTCATCTTTCCAATCACTTTCCTTTTTGAAAACGTTTTTAGGTAACAAGTACAACTAATTTTTTTTTGTAATTCGCATTCTCTATCCATACTAAGATAGAGAACAACTTAAAACTAAAAGTAAAAAATACTTAGAGATAAAGCAAACAAGTGCACACAAGAATATTCACCCACACGCTATTGCTCCCCGGCAACGGCGCTAGAAAAGGTCTTGATATCCCACAAGTATAGGGGATCGTGTGTAGCCTTTTCGATAAGTAAGAGTGTCGAACCCAACGAGGAGCTTAAGGTAGGATAAATGTTCTCTCAAGTTCTATCAACCACTGATACAACTCTACGAACACTAAACGTTTGCATTATCTAGGAAATAAAACTAGAGCAACAATACGAGTACTAGAGATAGCTTTGCATGATAATAAATAACAAGAAAGTAAAGTTAGTGGCTGCAGCAATAAAATACACTAAACTAACAGAACCATGAGTGTGGAATAGTGGTGGTAATTGTGGTGGCTTTTTCCAAGTTTAATTAGCGAATAAATCGGGTTCATTGTCTTTGATGTAGTTTTCTATGTGGGAGAGGCTAAATATACATGCGCTTCACTACTTGGAATTACATGTACTATATGATTGGATTGTTAGAAAACATGCGTAAGTACTAATTAATGTATTAAGGTTTCCCCAACCATAGCCTAAGTTTAATGGTCCTCTTACTCTCATACGTGCAACGTTCTAGTTCGCGTCCTCAGGTTTCTGTCACTCTGGCAGAACTACCCCTTCCTTTTACACATACTACAAACCCTATGATGTTTAATCCATGCGCGCACAAATATAATGGACACCAAAGGACATTACCATATCAACATACAACTCTAATGAACCAAAGACGTTGAACCATTCAATCTAAGAACAAAGAAACTACGCAAAAATGACATAGATCATAGGATTATAACTTATAGCATCAAACACCATGTTTACATAGGACGGTACAGAGGTGTGTGGGAGGATGAACCACTGCATACTAGGAGGATTAGGGAATGGAGATGGCGGTGAAGATGGTGAAGATGGTGAAGAGGGCGGTGGCGGTGGCGGCGCGGGGGACTCCTTCCCCGCCGCCGGTATCATGGGGGAGCACCGCCCCTTAGCCCCCTTCCTTCATGGCTTCTTGGGAGCCCTCCACATAGAGATGGGATCCATGTGGGAGGAAAAATGTGGCTTTGGCGGATGCAAATTCGTGGGTGGAGGTGCCCTGGCGAATTAGGTTTCCTCCCTTTATATAGCTTCTCGGATTCCTGTCACCCCATATTGGGCTGCAGTCAATCGGGCCTAGAAGGCCCGTCCGGACTAGGAATCAGCTAAATTTTATATCTAAAACGTTTGTCGTGACATTTCCAACAACTTTGTAGTTGCAGAGTTTTCCGTTTGACGCCGTCTTCGACCCGAAACGTGACCATCTTCAAAAAAGAGTTCTGAGACAGATTTCTGGAAAAATCCCAATTTGACTCCAACAAGGTTTCCACTTGTATTCTTGGTAATTCCTACATATCAAAGTGTAAAACAAAAACATTGTGCACTTTTGCAACTATTAGCAGGTTAGTCCAAATAAATCATAAACTTTATACAAAAAGGAGTGTCAAAAGCATATTAATAACATAAAACCATCAAAACTTATAGATACATTATGGACGTTTCAGAAGGCGTCCCACATCTCCTCCCACGAGTCAATGATGTTGGCGGGGAGGGTGTTGATCCATTGCCTGGTCCCTCCCTCCATCATCAGGGGGAGGTAGCGAGCGGCTAGCAGGTCGGTGTGACCGGCGATTCCCATCGCCATGAGATACGTGTCCAGCCACACCGCTGGGTCGTACGTGGGGTCGTACTTTTCGATCTCCTTGGCACCTTGAAGTTGGCGGGGTACTTCTCGCCTCGGATCATTGGCCCGAAGCACTGGGGGCTGACTCGGATGAGCAAGCCCCTGGGTTCGGGGTCGCCGCGGTTGGTGAGGGTGTGCCTCAAGTTGTTGGGCTGGCGCGCCCACCAGGCCTGGTTGTTGACGATGTGCGTTCGGGCGTCAATGGGTTTCCCATTGGCAGCGACCGTGTTGTTCACCGGCCGCAACTCGTTGGTGGAGAGCACTGGGTTGACGACCCATGGCTGGTGCGCCAGGGGCTGGGGTGGTGGGTTGGTGATGGTGTTGGCGACGGTTGGGGGGCCGTTTGAGGCTGCCCTGCTTGTCGATGAGCAGGAGTTCATCCGCCCCGCGGGTCGACTCCCGTGGCTTGCTTCTCGACGTCACTAGCGAGTAGGGACTTAGCGTACTGGATCTGCAACGCGCCTCTCCTTGGATGTCGAGGTGGGCGACCGCGGCGTAAGCCGCGATGACGTTGTCCATTGGAGTGGAGTACAGTGGGAGCCCGTTGGCGTCGCGAGCCTCTGGTGAGATGATTTTCGCGGGTGGTCCAGTGGGGGCGCACGACCAATGGGTGGTGGTAGGGCCCCAGTCGCCGGTGCACCAGGTGGTGGACGGTTGCTGCTGCCTGGCGGCGCGTTCTAGCAGTATTCGCGCTCTGCTGCGTGTGCGGGGTCGCTCTCGTCGTTGAAGTTCAGGACGCGGCCCTGGACGTTGGAGTTCATGCGGGTCCTGATGTGGCGTTGTGTTGGAATTATGCCCTAGAGGCAATAATAAAGATGTTATTATTATAATTCTTGTTCATGATAAAGTTTATATTCCATGCTAGAATTGTATTAAGCGGAAACTTTAATACTTGTGTGGTTTGTGAACAACACCGTGTCCCTAGTACGCCTCTATGGACTAGCTCATTGATCAATGATGGTTAAGGTTTCCTAACCATAGACATGAGTTGTCAATTGATAATGAGATCATATCATTGGAGAATGATGTGGTGGATAGACCCAAACTAAGCAAAGCAATTAGATCGTTTGATCGTGTTCATCTTTGCGAAGCTTTTCCTATGTCAAATATTGTATTCCTTAGACCATGAGATAATGCAACTCCACAGTACGGAAGAAAGCTTTGAGGTCATCAAACGTCATCCTATGAGAGGGTGATCATAAAGGTGTCTCTCGGTGATCGGAAAGTATCATTGGGTTGTATGTATCGAGATGGAATTTGTCCCTCCAAGTCGGAGAGATATACTTGGGCCCACTTTCGTGTCGATATCAACACCGCTTGCAAGCATGTGGTTAAGGAGTTAATCACAAAGTGATATCGGATTACGGAACAAGTAAAGTACTTGCTGTGAACGAGATTGAACTAGGTATGACGGTACCGACGATCGAATCTCGGGCAAGTAAAATATCGCGAGACGAAGGGAATATATATATGGGATTGATTGAATCCTGGCATCGTGGTTCATCCGATATGATCATCGATGAATGTGTGGGAGTCAATATGGGTGCCCAGACCCTGTTGTTGATTATTGATAGAAGATCATGTCGCATATTCTCGAACCCGCAGGTCACACACTTAACGTATCTCGACGCTAGGATAGATTGGATACTTGGTTTATGAATTTTTGTTCGGAGTCTCGGATGGGATCCGGGACATCACGAGAGGTTCCGGAGTGGTCCGGAGAATAAGATTCATATAAGGCAGTGCAGTTTTTGGAGTTCGGAATTGTTCCGGATTAATCGGTATTGTACCGGAAGCTTCTAGAACCTTCCGGAAGGGGGCCAACGTGGTCCCACCTTCCGGGAGGGGGCATGGGCCTATGAGGGAGTGTCCTGGACGCATTGGGCCAGGGGCACAAGGCCCCATAGGGCCCAGCCGATTCTAGATAGATTTAACTCGTTTAAATCTAGAGATAGAATTTCTAGATAAGGGAAAGTTTAAATCGTTTAAACTGGAGATAGAACCCTATCCCCCCACTCCTCCTTATCCCTTGGCCGCCCAAGGCTTGGAGGAGGGTTAGGCTGGCCGCCTCCCCTCTATATATAGAGGGCGCCTCCTCCACACACCTTCCTCCAAGCCCTAGTAGCCCGCCGCCTTCCTCTCCCTCCCGACTGCTTGTAGGCGAAGCCTGCTGCAGAAATTCTCCACCATATACACCAAGGCCGTTATAAATCCAATCTATCTCTCCACCCTACTTGCTGGTCCGAGGAAGGAGGAGACGTCGAGGTGCCGCACGTGTGCATCTCACGGAGGCACCGCCACTTGTGGTGCTAGATCGGATCGGATCGCGAGGAGGAGAAGCGTACGACTACATCACCCACGTTCGATTTAACGTTCCAGTCTTAATCTTCAAGGGTATGAAGATCTAATCCAATCTCTCTCGTTGTTTGCATCTCCTAGATTAGATCTTGGCTTTCCTCTGTTCGCTCAGAGAAAATTTTGATTTACTATGATGCGAAACCCTTAAGTGGTATCGAGCTAGATCTATGCGTAGATGTGATTCACGAGTAGAACGCAACATGGTTGTTGCGCGTTGATGTTTCTGCAAGCCTCTTGTTTGTGTTCTTCTTATGGCGCGATAGTGAGATTGAAGCGGTCTAGGCCAACCTTACGCGACGCCGTTCGAGACCGGCTCCGCACTTGACGTGTGGCTTGTACCACACATGCGGCTGGTGGATGTCAGTTTCTCTCACTATAGTTGTCATGGGATTAACACCGAGTTTGGCAACCATAATATCACCGTTGTGGCTTTCCGTAGGTAAGAATCGTTCTTAGCATCTACTCCCATGAGCCACGTAAAACATGCAACAACAAAGTAGAGGCGTCTAACTTGTTTTTGCAGGAGTGTTTTCGTGATATGGTATGGCCCAAGATGTGATGTGTATATTGTATGCGATCATGTTTTGTAATGTTTCACGACTTGCATGTCGATGAGTACACAACCGCAGGAGCCATATGGTTGTCTTTATAATTGTGTATGACCATGAGTCAACTTCTTATACGCCATGTAATAGCTTTACTTTATCGCTAAGTAGTTAGCAATAGTTGTAGTTGCTATTCGTGGTGGAGGCAATCATGGTGGAGTGATGGAGATCATGCCGAACGCACAAGATGGAGATCATTCTTGCGAAGATTGGCTATACCATGTCACATAAAGTTATATGCATGTGATGTTTATCCTTTTATGTATCTTATTATGCTTAGATCGCGACGGTAGCATTATAAGATGATTCCTCACTTAAAGATCAAGATAAAAGCTGTGTTCTCCCCAAGTATGCACCGTTGCAAAAGTTCGTCGTGTCCAAGCATCACGTGATGATCGGGTGCTATAGACTCTACGCTCACATACAACGGGTGCAAGCCAGTTTTGCACACGCGGAAATACTTGGGTCTAACTTGACGAGCCTAGCATGTACAGACATGGCCTCGGAACACAAGAACCGAAAGGTTAAGCATGAGTCATATGAATGATATGATCGACACTTCGTTGTCCACCATTGAAACCACATCTCTTCTCGTGATGATCGGATTAGGTGTGGTGAATTTGGATCGTGTTCACTAAACAACTTGAGGGATGTTGAATTTAGTGGGAGTTCATCTAGTAATTTGATTAAGTTGAACTATTTATCATGAACATAGTCTAAATTGTACTTGCAAATACTGTAGATCACATGGCCAAGTCCAACTTCAACTTCAACGTTTTTGCTGAGATAGAAAAGCTTAGAAACAATGGGTCTAACTTCACCAAATGGTTCCGCATTCTGAGAATCATTCTCGCTGGCGGACAAAAGGACTATGTCCTTGAGAAAGCGCTAGGTGACGCCCCTGCTATAGATGCACCGGCTGATGAAAAAGCTGTTTATCAGTCACGCAAGGATGATTATGATTTGATTAAGATCGCCATGTTGTATGCTATGGAATCGGATCTTCAAAATCGTTTTGAGGAGTTCGCCGGGCCCTTTGAGATTCTCGAGGAGCTGAAAAACATGTTTTAGACTCAAGCCCGCTCGAGAGATATGAGATCTCTAAGAAATTCTTTAACTACAAGATGGAGGAAGGGAGTTCATTAGTGAGCACGCCATTGAGATGACGGGCTACACTCAACGCCTTGAGCAACTGGATCGCAAGATTCGGAGGAGCTCAAGATTGACACTCCTAGCTACAAAAGTTTTGTAGTTGATCACAATCAGATTGGTTCCACTGATATGATCACTGAGCTCTTTGCTAAGATGAAAGTAGCGGAGGTGAACATCAAAAAGAATAATCATGTGTTGATGGTCAACAAGCCCCCCACCTTCAAGAAAGGTAAGGGTGCAAGGAAGCCCTTCAAGAAAGGCGGCGGTAAGCGCGTTGCCCCTGCTGAGAAGAAGCTCAAGTCTGGTCCTAAACCGACACCGAAAGTGCTTCTATTGCAAGGACAAGGGTCATCGAAGCGCAATCGTCCAAGTACTTAGCGGACAAGAAGGTGGCACCATCAAAGGTATATTTGATATACATGTTATTGATGTTTTCCTCACTAGCCCTCGTTGTAGTGCTCGGGTATTTGATACTGGTTCGGTTGCTAATATTTGTAACTCAAACAGAGCTACTACGGAATAGACGGCTTATGAGGGATGAGGTGACGATGCGCGTTGGCAACAGATCAAGAGTTGATGTGATGGCCGTCGACACGCTCTCCTTAGTTTAACCTTCGGGATTAGTTTTAAACCTTAATAAGTGTTATTATGTGCCTGCGTTGAGCATGAACATTATTTCTGGATCTTGTTTATTGCAAGACGGTCATTCATTTAAATCGGAGAATAATGTTTGTTCTATTTATATGAGTAACATCTTTTATGGTCATGCACCTCTTGTGAATGGTTTATTTCTTCTAAAAATATAAACTGAAGAAAAACACATCCATAACATTGAGGCAAAGAGATGCAAACTAGATAGTGATAATACTACTTATTTGTGGTAATCGCTGCTCAGGTCATATTGGTGTAAAGCGCATGAAGAAACTCCATTCTCGATGGACTTTTGAGTCTCTTGATTTTGAATCATTTGACACATGCGAACCATGCCTCATGGGCAAGATGATCAAAACCCCGTTCTCCGGTATGATGGAGCGAGCAACGGACTTGTTGGAAATCATACATACCGATGTATGCGGACCGATGAGTGTTTCGACGCGCGGTGGATATCGCTATTTTCTCACTTTTACCGATGACTTAAGTAGATATGGGTATATCTATTTAATGAAACATAAATCTGAAACATTTGAAAAGTTCAAGGAATTTCAGAATGAAGTGGAGAACCATCGTAACAGAAAGATTAAGTTTCTACGATCCGATCGTGGAGGTGAATATTTGAGTTATGATTTTCACGCATCTTAAAGCAAGTGGAATCGCTTTCACAACTCACGCCACCCGAACACCACAGCAATGGTGTGTCTGAACGCCGGAATCGAACTCTATTAGATATGGTCCGATCGATGATGTCTCTTACTGATTTGCCGTTATCATTTTGGGGTTATGCATTACAAACCGCTGCATTCACTTTAAATAGGGCTCTATCTAAATCCTATGAGACGACACCGTATGAACTATGGTTTGGTGCTAAACCTAAGTTGTCGTTTCTTAAAGTTTGGGGATGCGAAGCTTACGTCAAGAAGTTGATGTCGGATAAGCTCGAACCCAAAGCGGAGAAATGCGTCTTCATAGGATACCCTAAGGAAACTATTGGGTATACCTTCTATCACAGAACCGAAGGCAAAGTGTTTGTCGCAAAGAACGGTTCCTTTCTTGAGAAGGAGTTTCTCTCGAAAGAAGTGAGTGGGAGGAAAGTAGAGCTAGACGAGTTTATTGAACCTTCTCTTGAATTGGAGAGTAGCGCAGCACCTGAAATTGTTCCAGTGCCGCATGCACCAACAATAGAGGAAGCTAATGACAAGGATCATGAAGCTTCGGACGATGTCTCTTGAACGTCGCAGGTCGACAAGGTCGCGTGCCCCTCCTGAGTGGTACGGCAACCATGTCTTGACTGTCTTGTCAGTAGAAGACAGTGAACCTACGAACTATGAGGAAGCGATGATGAGCCCAGACTCTGAGAAATGGCTAGAAGCCATGAAATCCGAATTGGGATCCATGAGCGAAAACCATGTATGGACTCTGGTGGACCCTCCTAGCGACCGAAAGGCCGTTGAGTGCAAATGTATCTTCAAGAAGAAAACGGACGCGATGGTAATGTTACCGTCTATAAAGCACGGCTTGTTGCGAAAAGGTTTTGACAAGTTCAAGGTGTTGACTACGATGAGACTTTCTCTCCGTAGCGATGTTTAAGTCCATTCGGATTTTATTAGCAATTGCTGCGTTTCATGATTATGAAATATGGCGATGGATGTCAAGACTCGTTCCTCAATGGCAACATTGATGAAGAGTTGTATATGATGCAACCCAAAGGTTTTGTCGATCCTAAGGATGCTGATAAAGTATGCAAACTTCAGCTCCATTTATGGATCAAGCAAGCATCTCGGAGTTGGAACCTTCGTTTTGATCAAGTGATCAAGAGCTTTGGATTTGTTCCAAATTGCTACGAAGCTTGCATCTACAAGAAAGTGAGTGGGAGCTCGGTGACGTTTCTGGTACTATATGTGGATGACATATTGATTATTGGAAATGACATCAACATGCTTAACGATGTGAAGAGTTATTTGAACAAGTGTTTTTCAATGAAAGACCTAGGTGAAGCTGCTTATATATTGGGCATCAAAATCTATAGAGATAGACAAAGACGCCTGATAGCTTTAAGCCAGAGTACATACCTAGACAAAGTTCTGAAAAGGTTCAGAATGGATAAGGCATTGAAAGGTTCAGTGCCTATGTTGTCAGGTAAGATATTGAGCAAGGCTCAGTGTCCAGCTACGGTAAATGATAGGGAAGCTATGAGCAAAGTGCCTTATGCCTCGGCCATAGGTTCCATCATGTATGCCATGCTGCGTACTAGACCGGATGTGTCCAATGCTCTTAGTTTGGCGAGCAGATATCAAAGTGATCCAGGAGTGGAACACTGGACAGCCGTGAAGAACATCCTAAGGTACCTAAATAGGACTAAAGAAATGTTCTTAGTCTATGGGGGTGATGAACACTCGTCAGTAAAGGTTACGTCGATGCTAGTTTCGACACCGACAAGGATGATTCTAAATCTCGCAGATACGTGTATATTTTGAATGGAGGAGCTGAGCTGGAGAAGTGCAAGCAAAGCGTGATCGCGGGATCTACAGAGAAGCAGAATACATGGCTGCCGCAGGTCAAGTGAAGGAGTTTGGATCAAACTTCATCACTGAGCTTGGCGTGGTTCCAAGTGCATTGGACCCACTGGAGATATTGTGTGACAACACTGGCGCCATAGCACTCGCTAAGGAACCAAGATATCATCCAAAGACCAAGCATATCAACCGCAAGTTTCATATAATCCGAGATTATATAGCAGATGGAGATCTGAAGATCAACAAAGTACATACAGATCTGAATGTCGCAGATCCATTGACTAAACCTCTTCCACGTGTAAAACATGATCACCTCGATTGCCATGGGTGTGAGATTGTTGCCAAATGTAAACTAGATTATTGACTCTAGTGCAAGTGGGAGACTGTTGGAATTATGCCCTAGAGGCAATAATAAAGATGTTATTATTATAATTCTTGTTCATGATAAAGTTTATATTCCATGCTAGAATTGTATTAAGCGGAAACTTTAATAATTGTGTGGTTTGTGAACAACACCGTGTCCCTAGTACGCCTATGGACTAGCTCATTGATCAATGATGGTTAAGGTTTCCTAACCATAGACATGAGTTGTCAATTGATAATGAGATCATATCATTGGAGAATGATGTGGTGGATAGACCCAAACTAAGCAAAGCAATTAGATCGTTTCATCGTGTTCATCTTTGCGAAGCTTTTCCTATGTCAAATATTGTATTCCTTAGACCATGAGATAATGCAACTCCCTGGTACCGGAAGAAAGCTTTGAGGTCATCAAACGTCATCCTATGAGAGGGTGATCATAAAGGTGTCTCTCAGGTGATCGGAAAGTATCTGTTGGGTTGTATGTATCGAGATGGAATTTGTCCCTCCCAAGTCGGAGAGATATACTGTGGGCCCACTCGGTAATCGATATCAACACCGCTTGCAAGCATGTGGTTAAGGAGTTAATCACAAAGTGATATCGGATTACGGAACAAGTAAAGTACTTGCTGTGAACGAGATTGAACTAGGTATGACGGTACCGACGATCGAATCTCGGGCAAGTAAAATATCGCGAGACGAAGGGAATATATATATGGGATTGATTGAATCCTGGCATCGTGGTTCATCCGATATGATCATCGATGAATGTGTGGGAGTCAATATGGGTGCCCAGACCCCGCTGTTGATTATTGATAGAAGATCATGTCTGCATATTCTCGAACCCGCAGGGTCACACACTTAACGTATCTCGACGCTAGGATAGATTGGATACTTGGTTTATGAATTTTTGTTCGGAGTCTCGGATGGGATCCGGGACATCACGAGAGGTTCCGGAGTGGTCCGGAGAATAAGATTCATATAAGGCAGTGCAGTTTTTGGAGTTCGGAATTGTTCCAGATTAATCGGTATTGTACCGGAAGCTTCTAGAACCTTCCGGAAGGGGGCCAACGTGGTCCCACCTTCCGGGAGGGGGCATGGGCCTATGAGGGAGTGTCCTGGACGCATTGGGCCAGGGGCACAAGGCCCCATAGGGCCCAGCCGATTCTAGATAGATTTAACTCGTTTAAATCTAGAGATAGAATTTCTAGATAAGGGAAAGTTTAAATCGTTTAAACTGGAGATAGAACCCTATCCCCCCACTCCTCCTTATCCCTTGGCCGCCGGCCCAAGGCTTGGAGGAGGGGCTAGGGCTGGCCGCCCCTCCCCCTCTATATATAGAGGGCTAGGGCGCCCCTCCTCCACACACCTTCCCCTCCAAGCCCTAGTAGCCCTGCTGCCTTCCTCTCTCCCTCCCGACTGTTTGTAGGCGAAGCCCTGCTGCAGAAATTCTCCACCATATACACCGCGCCGTCGCGTTATAAATCCAATCTATCTCTCCACCCTACTTGCTGGTCCGAGGAAGGAGGAGACGTCGAGGTGCCGCACGTGTGCATCTCACGGAGGCACCGCCACTTATGGTGCTAGATCGGATCGGATCGCGAGGAGGAGAAGCGAGTACGACTACATCACCCACGTTCCGACGAACGTTCCGCTGTGCGAATCTTCAAGGGTATGAAGATCTAATCCAATCTCTCTCGTTGTTTGCATCTCCTAGAGTAGATCTTGGCTTTCCCTCTGTTCGCTCAGTAGAAAATTTTGATTTACTATGCCTGCAAACCCTTCATTGGTATCGAGCTAGATCTATGCGTAGATGTGATTCACGAGTAGAACGCAACATGGTTGTTGCGGCGTTGATGTTTTCTGTTGCAAGCCTCTTGTTTGTGTTCTTCTTATGGCGCGATAGTGAGATTGAAGCGGTCCAGTGCCAACCTTACGCGACGTCGTCATGAGATCGGCTCCGCACTTGACGTGTGGCTTGTACCACATGCGGCTGGTGGATGTCAGTTTCTCTCACTATAGTTGTCATGGGATTAACACCGGAGTTTGGCAACCATAATATCACCGTTGTGGCTTTCCGTAGGTAAGAATCGTTCTTAGCATCTACTCCCATGAGCCACGTAAAACATGCAACAACAAAGTAGAGGCATCTAACTTGTTTTTGCAGGGAGTGTTTTCTGTGATATGGTATGGCCCAAGATGTGATGTGTATATTGTATGCGATGATCATGTTTTGTAATGTTTCACGACTTGCATGTCGATGAGTACACAACCGTCAGGAGCCATATGGTTGTCTTTATAATTGTGTATGACCCAGTCAACTTCTTATACGCCATGTAATAGCTTTACTTTATCGCTAAGTAGTTAGCAATAGTTGTAGTTGCTATTCGTGGTGGAGGCAATCATGGTGGAGTGATGGAGATCATGCCGGAACGCACAAGATGGAGATCATTGCGCGAAGATTGGCTATACCATGTCACATAAAGTTATATGCATGTGATGTTTATCCTTTTATGTATCTTATTATGCTTAGATCGCGACGGTAGCATTATAAGATGATTCCTCACTTAAAGATCAAGATAAAAGCTGTGTTCTCCCCAAGTATGCACCGTTGCAAAAGTTCGTCGTGTCCAAGCATCACGTGATGATCGGGTGCTATAGACTCTACGCTCACATACAACGGGTGCAAGCCAGTTTTGCACACGCGGAAATACTTGGTCTAACTTGACGAGCCTAGCATGCATGCACATGGCCTCGGAACACAAGAACCGAAAGGTTAAGCATGAGTCATATGAATGATATGATCGACACTTCGTTGTCCACCATTGAAACCACATCTCTTCTCGTGATGATCGGATTAGGTGTGGTGAATTTGGATCGTGTTCACTAAACAACTTGAGGGATGTTGAATTTAGTGGGAGTTCATCTAGTAATTTGATTAAGTTGAACTATTTATCATGAACATAGTCTAAATTGTACTTGCAAATACTGTAGATCACATGGCCAAGTCCAACTTCAACTTCAACGTTTTTGCTGAGATAGAAAAGCTTAGAAACAATGGGTCTAACTTCACCAAATGGTTCCGCATTCTGAGAATCATTCTCGCTGGCGGACAAAAGGACTATGTCCTTGAGAAAGCACTAGGTGACGCCCGCTATAGATGCACCCGATGAAAAAGCTGTTTATCACCACAAGGATGAATATTATTTTATTAAGATAGCCATGTTGTATGCTATGGAATCGGATCTTCAAAATCGTTTTGAGGAGTTCGCCGGGCCCTTTGAGATTCTCGAGGAGCTGAAAAACATGTTTCAGACTCAAGCCCGTTCTGAGAGATATGAGATCTCTAAGAAATTCTTTAACTACAAGATGGAGGAAGGGAGTTCCGTTAGTGAGCACGCCATTGAGATGACGGGCTACACTCAACGCCTTGAGCAACTGGACTGCAAGATTCCAGAGGAGCTCAAGATTGACACTCCTAGCTACAAAAGTTTTGTAGTTGATCACAATCAGATTGGTTCCACTGATATGATCACTGAGCTCTTTGCTAAGATGAAAGTAGCGGAGGTGAACATCAAAAAGAATAATCATGTGTTGATGGTCAACAAGCCCCCCACCTTCAAGAAAGGTAAGGGTGCAAGGAAGCCCTTCAAGAAAGGCGGCGGCAAGCGCGTTCTCGCCGAGAAGAAGCTCAAGTCTGGTCCTAAACCGGACCGAGTGCTTCTATTGCAAGGACAAGGGTCACCGAAGCAATCGTCCGAAGTACTTAGCGGACAAGAAGGCTGGCACCATCAAAGGTATATTTGATATACATGTTATTGATGTTTTCCTCACTAGCCCTCGTTGTAGTGCCTGGGTATTTGATACTGGTTCAGTTGCTAATATTTGTAACTCGAAACAGGAGCTACGGAATAGACGGCGGCTTGCGAGGGATGAGGTGACGATGCGTTGGCAACGGATCAAGAGTTGATGTGATGGCCGTCGGCACGCTCTCCTTAGTTTTACCTTCGGGATTAGTTTTAAACCTTAATAAGTGTTATTATGTGCCTGCGTTGAGCATGAACATTATTTCTGGATCTTGTTTATTGCAAGACGGTCATTCATTTAAATCGGAGAATAATGGTTGTTCTATTTATATGAGTAACATCTTTTATGGTCATGCACCTCTTGTGAATGGTTTATTTCTTCTAAATCTCGAAAGGGATGAAACACACATCCATAACATTGAGGCTAAGAGATGCAAAGTAGATAGTGATAATACTACTTATTTGTGGCACTTTGTCTCAGGTCATATTGGTGTAAAGCGCATGAAGAAACTCCATTCGATGGACTTTTGGAGTCTCTTGATTTTGAATCATTTGACACATGTGAACCATGCCTCATGGGCAAGATGATCAAAACCCGTTCTCCGTATGATGGAGCGAGCAACGGACTTGTTGGAAATCATACATACCGATGTATGCGGACCGATGAGTGTTTCGACGCGCGGTGGATATCGCTATTTTCTCACTTTTACCGATGACTTAAGTAGATATGGGTATATCTATTTAATGAAACATAAATCTGAAACATTTGAAAAGTTCAAGGAATTTCAGAATGAAGTGGAGAACCATCGTAACAGAAAGATTAAGTTTCTACGATCCGATCGTGGAGGTGAATATTTGAGTTATGATTTTCTCACGCATCTTAAAGCAAGTGGAATCGTTTCACAACTCACGCCACCCGGAACACCACAGCGCAATGGTGTGTCTGAACGCCGGAATCGAACTCTATTAGATATGGTCCGATCGATGATGTCTCTTACTGATTTGCCGTTATCATTTTGGGGTTATGCATTAGAAACCGCTGCATTCACTTTAAATAGGGCTCTATCTAAATCCATTGAGACGACACCGTATGAACTATGGTTTGGTGCTAAACCTAAGTTGTCGTTTCTTAAAGTTTGGGGATGCGAAGCTTACGTCAAGAAGTTGATGTCGGACAAGCTCGAACCCAAAGCGGAGAAATGCGTCTTCATAGGATACCCTAAGGAAACTATTGGGTATACCTTCTATCACAGAACCGAAGGCAAAGTGTTTGTCGCAAAGAACGGTTCCTTTCTTGAGAAGGAGTTTCTCTTGAAAGAAGTGAGTGGGAGGAAAGTAGAGCTAGACGAGGTTATTGAACCTTCTCTTGAATTGGAGAGTAGCTCAGCACCTGAAATTGTTCCAGTGCCGCATGCACCAACAATAGAGGAAGCTAATGACAAGGATCATGAAGCTTCGGACGATGCTGCTACTGAACGTCGCAGGTCGACAAGGTCGCGTGCCCCTCCTGAGTGGTACGGCAACCATGTCTTGACTGTCTTGTCAGTAGAAGATAGTGAACCTACGAACTATGAGGAAGCGATGATGAGCCCAGACTCTGAGAAATGGCTAGAAGCCATGAAATCCGAATTGGGATCCATGAGCGAAAACCATGTATGGACTCTGGTGGACCCTCCTAGCGACCGAAAGGCCGTTGAGTGCAAATGGATCTTCAAGAAGAAAACGGACGCGGATGGTAATGTTACCGTCTATAAAGCACGGCTTGTTGCGAAAGGTTTTCGACAAGTTCAAGGTGTTGACTACGATGAGACTTTCTCTCCCGTAGCGATGTTTAAGTCCATTCGGATTTTATTAGCAATTGCTGCGTTTCATGATTATGAAATATGGCAGATGGATGTCAAGACTGCGTTCCTCAATGGCAACATTGATGAAGAGTTGTATATGATGCAACCCGAAGGTTTTGTCGATCCTAAGGATGCTGATAAAGTATGCAAACTTCAGCGTTCCATTTATGGACTGAAGCAAGCATCTCGGAGTTGGAACCTTCGTTTTGATCAAGTGATCAAGAGCTTTGGATTTGTTCCAAATTGCTACGAAGCTTGCATCTACAAGAAAGTGAGTGGGAGATCGGTGACGTTTCTGGTACTATATGTGGATGACATATTGATTATTGGAAATGACATCAACATGCTTAACAATGTGAAGAGTTATTTGAACAAGTGTTTTTCAATGAAAGACCTAGGTGAAGTTGCTTATATATTGGGCATCAAAATCTATAGAGATAGACAAAGACGCCTGATAGCTTTAAGACAGAGTACATACCTAGACAAAGTTCTGAAAAGGTTCAGAATGGATAAGGCATTGAAAGGTTCGGCCTATGTTGTCGTAAGATATTGAGCAAGGCTCTGTCCACCACGGTAAATGATAGGGAAGCTATGAGCAAAGTGCCTTATGCCTCGGCCATAGGTTCCATCATGTATGCCATGCTGTGTATTAGACCGGATGTGTCCAATGCTCTTAGTTTGACGAGCAGATATCAAAGTGATCCAGGAGTGGAACACTGGACAGCCGTGAAGAACATCCTAAGGTACCTAAATAGGACTAAAGAAATGTTCTTAGTCTATGGGGGTGATGAACACTGTCAGAAAAGGTTACGTCGATGCTAGTTTCGACACCGACAAGGATGATTCTAAATCTCGGACAAGATACGTGTATATTTTGAATGGAGGAGCTGTGGAGTCGGAGAAGCTGCAAGCAAAGCGTGATCGCGGGATCTACGAGAAGCGGAATACATGGCTGCCGCAGAAGGCCAAGTGAAGGAGTTTGGATCGAAACTTCATCATCGAAGCTTGGCGTGGTTCCAAGTGCATTGGACCCTTGGAGATATTGTGTGACAACACCGGCGCCATAGCACTCGCTAAGGAACCAAGATACCATCCAAAGACCAAGCATATCAACTGCAAGTTTCATATAATCCGAGATTATATAGCGTATGGAGATCCAAGATCAACAAAGTACATACAGATCTGAATGTCGCAGATCCATTGACTAAACCTCTTCCACGTAAAACATGATCAGCACCTCGTGCCATGGGTGTGAGATTGTTGCCAAATGTAAACTAGATTATTGACTCTAGTGCAAGTGGGAGACTGGAATTATGCCCTAGAGGCAATAATAAAGATGTTATTATTATAATTCTTGTTCATGATAAAGTTTATATTCCATGCTAGAATTGTATTAAGCGGAAACTTTAATACTTGTGTGGTTTGTGAACAACACCGTGTCCCTAGTACGCCTCTATGGACTAGCTCATTGATCAATGATGGTTAAGGTTTCCTAACCATAGACATGAGTTGTCAATTGATAATGAGATCATATCATTGGAGAATGATGTGGTGGATAGACCCAAACTAAGCAAAGCAATTAGATCGTTTCATCGTGTTCATCTTTGCGAAGCTTTTCCTATGTCAAATATTGTATTCCTTAGACCATGAGATAATGCAACTCCCTGGTACCGGAATAAAGCTTTGAGGTCATCAAACGTCATCCTATGAGAGGGTGATCATAAAGGTGTCTCTCGTGATCGGAAAGTATCTGTTGGGTTGTATGTATCGAGATGGAATTTGTCCTCCCAAGTCGGAGAGATATACTTCGGGCCCACTCGGTAATCGATATCAACACCGCTTGCAAGCATGTGGTTAAGGAGTTAATCACAAAGTGATATCGGATTACGGAACAAGTAAAGTACTTGCTGTGAACGAGATTGAACTAGGTATGACGCATCGACGATCGAATCTCGCAAGTAAAATATCGCGAGACGAAGGGAATATATATATGGGATTGATTGAATCGCATCGTGGTTCATCCGATATGATCACCGATGAATGTGTGGATTCAATATGGGTGCCTGAACCGCTGTTGATTATTGATAGAAGATCATGTCGCATATTCTCGAACCCGCAGGTCACACACTTAACGATCTCGACGCTAGGATAGATTGGATACTTGGTTTATGAATTTTGTTCGAGTCTCGGATGGGATCCGGGACATCACGAGAGGTTCCGGAGTGGTCCGGAGAATAAGATTCATATAAGGCAATGCAGTTTTTGGAGTTCGGAATTGTTCCGGATTAATCGGTATTGTACCGGAAGCTTCTAGAACCTTCCGGAAGGGGGCCAACGTGGTCCCACCTTCCGGGAGGGGGCATGGGCCTATGAGGGAGTGTCCTGGCCGCATTGGGCCAGGGGCACAAGGCCCCATAGGGCCCAGCCGATTCTAGATAGATTTAACTCGTTTAAATCTAGAGATAGAATTTCTAGATAAGGGAAAGTTTAAATCGTTTAAACTGGAGATAGAACCCTATCCCCCCACTCCTCCTTATCCCTTGGCCGCCGGCCCAAGGCTTGGAGGAGGGGCTAGGGCTGGCCGCCCCTCCCCCTCTATATATAGAGGGCTAGGGCGCCCCCTTCCCGACACCTCCCTCCAAGCCCTAGTAGCCCTGCTGCCTTCCTCTCTCCCTCCCGACTGTTTGTAGGCGAAGCCCTGCTGCAGAAATTCTCCACCATATACACCGCGTCGTCGCGTTATAGATCCAATCTATCTCTCCACCCTACTTGCTGGTCCGAGGAAGGAGGAGACGTCAAGGTGCCGCACGTGTGCATCTCACGGAGGCACCGCCACTTGTGGTGCTAGATCGGATCGGATCGCAAGGAGGAGAAGCGAGTACGACTACATCACCCACGTTCCCGATTTAACGCTCACAGCGAATCTTCAAGGGTATGAAGATCTAATCCAATCTCTCTCGTTGTTTGCATCTCCTAGATTAGATCTTGGCTTTCCCTCTGTTCGCTTCCGTAGAAAATTTTGATTTACTATGCTGCGAAACCCTTCACGTTGATGGTAGAGTGATAGCTCCTGTGCTATTTCCCGCTCGAGGCGGAATTTCTCGCGCTCGGCTAGCTCCCTGCGCTGTGCCTACTCCAGTCGGAGGCGGGCTTCCTCCACCTCCGTGGCCGTGGTGGTTGGCAGGATCAGTGTGGAGAATGGATCTGGCGGGGCGGCCATGCTGCCTGCCATGTAGATCGCGTTGAAGCGATTGGATCTAGCGCGGAAGTCCTCGGGGGACTCCGGGCCAGAGTCGGAATCGAAGATCCCAAGGATGGAGGAATCCTCGAAGTCCTCAGGGTTGGAGACCCGCGTGATGGAGTCCTCCTGTAATGCTGCGGTGATGGATCCGTCGACCGAGGCAGGGGTCGTGGAGTCGGCATCATCATGGAGAGCTGCGTCGTCCGTGGGCGGCGTTAGTCCCGACTGCGTTGCTGGCAGCCGAGTCGTACTCGGTGGCGAGGCGGTTGATGGAGCGGACCGGCTCCTCCGAGAGTAGATCGCGGCATGGCAGTTATCCACCGATGATCATCATCCCCGCCGGGTTGACTACGTCGGTGAAGCCGACGAACAAGCTGATGGTGTCGATCGGCATCACCGCGTTGTGTGTGATCGGGCACGACGCCGAGATGTAGCTTCTAGGCAAGATCTGCAAGATCCCGCCACTAGCAATCATGCGTCCGGTGGTGATCGGCCAATTGATTGGCATGTAAGGTCTCGCCATAGAACTCAGGCCAGACCAGCCACGCCCCACGGTGGGCGCCACTGTCGTGGGAATGGCCACGACAGTCGCTACCATGGGTAGCGATTGATAGTACTGGGGGCGAGAGCTGGCAGCCATCTGCGATGCGGGATGGGGGCGGATGCACATGAGTTACCCAGGTTCGCCTCCCGGAGGGTAAAGACCTACTCCTGCTAGATTGTATTGGTGGAGAGCGAGTTACAGGGGTGGCGAGCTCGGCGTCTAAGCAGCGAGTCGCTAGAGGGGGTGTATGATGGACCGTAAGTACAAAGGGCACCCTAGGGAGGTTTATATAGGAGGCACCTCGCTAGGGTTTTACAAGGTTTACAACCGAATTAGTGTATGATTCGGAGGATTTGACCTAATCCGACTGGGCTTCGGCTATGCTTCTGGGCCTCCAGCTTCCAATCGCTAGGCCTGCTTCTCAGTCGCGTTCTAGTCGTCGTCCTGCAGGCCCACTCGCAAGGTCCTTGGGCCAGTCAGAACGTCCTGCTGGGCATACCCCGTTCGGCATATCCCCATCACTCCCATATAGACCTTCTTATATAGGGGAAAAGAGTGCACCCCAACTTCTAAAATACCGGGGTGTGACTAAAGGGAGGAGGAGGTGGAGGCACGCACCATGGAGGAAGCCGGACAGCCGGCCAGGGTGGTCCCCGCGCATGCAGCCCGTGGAGGGCTAGAGGCCGGGCAGGCCCCACCCCGCGCGCCCTTAAAGGTGGTAGTGGCTGTCCCTTATGACCTTCCTTCTTGGACCTTGTTACCTCCGAGAACTTGGCCCATTAGGGAAGTTTCCCAAATTAAATTAAATTTAAAAATTAATTTATTATTAATTACAATAATTAATATAAAATACAAATCATTTAAACCTTTTTTATCTAAAATACCTTTCGATTCATTCCAATCTCCTTTGGATTCTCCTAGAATGATTCCGGTTCTCTCGTGGAACACTTCCGATATTTCTTTCTATTTCTTCCTGTGATTCCATCAATTCTAGAATGATCTCGAACATTGTAAAAACCTTAAGTGAGTTACCCTATGGTCCGGAAACAACCAACATCACATACATGATCAAGATAACTCTCGGAAAAATGATCAATAGCGGGACCAGGATGCCCAGAATGACCCCTATGATTTCAACGTCGTTTCAACCATAAACGTCGGGTCCAATCCCCTTTGTTACTTCAATACTCGGTATCATGATACCTTGTTAGATTTTGTTACCGAGAAGTGTTTCTTTATGATCTAGTCACATGCTTCGCAGCTTATGGATGCAATCTCATCGAGTGGGACTAGTGTATCTTCCTGACACGCATGAGAAAAAATCCCGATGTCGATGCATACGCCTCAACATGCCCCTTTGGAATAACCAACATACACCTATATCATCACCTTGTTACGGTGTGACGGTTGATGCAGTCAAAACAGCCGCAGGTGACATTGATTAAATATGATCTCATGGTCTAAGGATTAGAATACTTTGTTTCTAACTATTGCAGCTATGAACTTTGTGACTTTATATTGTTGCAATACTTATATGGGTAATTTCCATCATATCATTTATCAATGATATGACTTTATTCTCAATTGGCATTAATGCTCCATGATCAGAAAACCTTGATCATCAGTTGTCCAATGAACTAGTTGTATAGAGGCTACTAGGGACCTTTGGTTTGTTTATATACCACACTTGTATAAATGTTTCCGATTGACATAGTTATAGCATGATATAAAACTATTATGAACTAATCAGATATGCTAATAAACACCTTTATTATTTGCCTCTAGGGTTGGTTGGGTGATACACATAGTTCTCACATTGCTTTCCTCCTTGGGGGCGCCGACTTGAAGATCTTGATCTCATCCGTACTTGTTGGTGGGTTAGATTCACAAAACATTCCGACGATGACCTGCGAGTGGTGGTCTGGTCGTTAAGATATTCGTGGGCACGTGTCCTATTCATCTCCTCTCCGGAGGTTGTCTTCAGAATCGGAGCTACCATTCTAATGTGCGACGCTAGAATCATCTGTTTGGCATGGATCAACTTGGGATTCACTTGATTTGTATCCATGGTGTTCATGTGTGCCCTCGCGATGGTCATGTTCCATGACAGTCGGCGCAGGTGTCTGTGTTGGTTTTTGGCCGGTTTCCCCTAAATAACTAGCCAACTCTTTTCTGCTTAATTAATGAAAATGATAAGTCTTTTACCTTGTTCTAAAACTATATATAATTAGGGGGAGTGTAGGTATTTCATAATCAAGAAAGAAGCAAGTAAGTTGATGTGAACAATAATAATTCTTGCCATGTTATTACCCTATTTCAGTGGGACACGGCTATTTTTCTCTCGGGTGCATATACTCCCATTATTTTAGTTTAATTTTAAACAAGTTTTAGAATATCATTTTTTGTTGAAAAATACGTGCTCGTACATGTCCACATTTTATGTGCTCACAAGGCCGTTTCACGGAAAATTGACATTTTGTGCGGCTTCTATAAAAAAATACAAATTTAGGTGCTAAAATAAGGCTTTCCATGAGACATGTTTTTTTCATTTTTACACAACCCACAAAACATATAGGTTTTTCGTAAAATTGCAACGTGTGCTCATAGAATGTGCACATACACACGAATAAATTTTTTGGAATTTTTTTAACATTTTGAAATATGTGCTTTTAATAAATGGAGCATATGCACATGAGATAAATGTGCGTTTCCGATTTCAGTGAGATATTTTTGTTCACTTGACTAACAAATCTTTTTTATTGCAACCAAGAGATTATCGAAATATTTTAATGGTTCTAGATACACTGGGGCAAATATCTCTTGAAGTGTTGTTTGCTTTAACCATTGCTTTCTCCGTTTGAGAATGTATACACCTCGCATGTGGTCAGAACAAACAAGCTATCAAATTATATTACATATGGTCGACAAGAAAAGTGGAGAATTGGGCAACAAAACGTGTGATAAATAAAATATTAAACATGTAAATCACAACCGGTAGTTCTTCATACATCTATTGATCGCTCCTAGATCTACTACGACGTGATGATATGGTTTAATTCTACCTTATACACACACAAAGATGAAATTCTACATTCAGTTGTTTCAGTTGTGTTGATAAGATCAGAGCCAGCTACTATTCCTAAGTACCAGCTAGATTGTTTATCCAATTCTTGATCGGAGTTTCATGAAGCAAACCCAGAAAATAAATGGAATATTCAGTAAAACAGTGATTCACAAAAGCTTAGATAAAGAAAGAAGCTGACAACTAAGCTGGATCTTATCATTGAAGTCGCAATCCCATCTTTATACCCTTCATAAAAATCAATTATATCGTCTCGAGCTTAATTTACTTAAAAATAAACAACCCAATGCAAATTTGGTTCAGATAATGTTGCCGACCATTAATGACTAGTTCGAAGACCAGGAGCAGGGGCACGTGTGGTCCTGGTTATCGAGTTTATGGCACCGTGACCATCCAAAAAATTTAAAGATGGTATCGACATTCACTTATTATGCTCTCTTATAATAGTGGTAATGCTCTTGGCTCGACATAGTTTGTTCTATTCATCCCGAACCAAATCTGCGCCGGGTAACCGATAGAAAAATATTGCAGTCAGGTCGATAATAATTGAGTGTCATTATTTTGTCGATCTCAACCTGCCAGGATGGTTGAATGCTCATAAGTCCACTAGGAGTTTCTACCAATAAAAAAATGCAAATTGTGGATGTGAAGGAGGCCAACCAATGACAAAGAACTTCGAGGCTTTCTTTGTATATCTGGATATACTATCGGAAGTTTGTTCGATGGTCGAATTTGTGACTATGTCAAAGGCTCGTTTCCCTCGAATTTAAAGGTTGTAACTCCTGTATTTATATTAATTACACTTTTGCTTCGGTGTCGTTCCTCTCCAAAACTTTAGCCAACATAAACGCATGAACATCTAGAATTACATGGTACTGTCGATGAGAAACCCGTACAAACCCACCTGAACACCATTCGGACTGCTAGGACATAGACATACAATATAATGGGTTTACGTGTACATGTGTGCACGTGTCCGCAGGAGGTGGAAAGTCCGGGTTTATATAACGACATCGCCTGCATCATGTGGATATAGGGATACGGAATATACCCTACTCTACCTCATATACTAATACCCGGGTATACATGGTCTGGATATGGGTTTTGCCGGGCCAAAAATCTCCCAAGGGCAAACTTATCCCCTCAAATTTCAGTGTTGGGTGGGGGGGGGGGGGGGGGGGGCCACGGAAACAAGGCTCTATTAATTAAAGCTTGCCCATGGCCTGGAGTTGGTCAAGGTACTGCCTGCAGGACAAGCTGTAGAAGGTATTGCGAGACAACCATATTCTTGTTTAAAAAAATAAAAATAGAACTAAGAACACATTAAAAAGAATATAGAGTATCAAGACCATTACCAAATGTTCCTTCCACGAATCATATTGGATAACTTAATTTTTACGGTTCCAGAATCTACTTATTTTACTAGTCTTCGGAAACAGAAAACCATAAACCAGGAAGAGAGAGCTTCTCTGGTCCTTCACTAACTGGAGCTAACAGATCTGAAATCCAAAATGCCAAAATAGGAATAAGTCTTGGTATTATTAGAATGTTCAAAAAATATCATATTCATGAAGCAGAAACATAATAGCTTACCAAGGCGCTGATCAGTAGCTGGTCCAAGAGGATGAGCAGCCACACTGGGACTGGGACATGACCTAGACTTATCCAAAAGTTTTTTTTGCCCCAAAGGATGTACTAAAGCTTCCTATCATATTTGTTGTATTACCTTTAAATTTTGGTTTATTTTGTGAAAAAAAGAAACTCCATTCTTTGTTGTTGATAAAATGAAACCCCTATTCACTCCTTTGGTATCCTTTTCCCCGACAAGGATATTGAATACAAGGGACCCTCTTTACTGCTACTATAATTCGAAAATGAACGTGCACCTTTTCATCAGGAAAAGGCATATCAAAGATTTTTGGAAAGACACTTTGAAATGGAAGCTCTCGAACCTATTCCGACGTATGTTTAGGATGAGGTTTCCGATCCGGTTGGTGTTTTGACATTCTGAATCGAGGTGCCTCTAAACTTAGGTTTTCTTATATCGCTAGTTACAGAGAGAGGAGACCGAACAAGAAAGAGGTGAGACCTACGAGAGAAGGATGACTCTGTGAATGTTCTTTCTCGACTCTATTCCTTTTTCTCTATACTCAACGATCTGCTATAGCTTGCTGAAACATAGCCAACCGAAACCTGATCCAGGTTGATGTTGATGGCATCTTTTTCTATTCTATATATTTTTAGTGAGAATTGAAATCTTAGATGAAACTAAAGGTTACTTAGATTTTTACTATATTTAATACAATTTCTATATGACACATGTTTTTTATGGAAAACTACTTCCTCAAGCCCGAGGTCTAGTGATGTAACATCAAATAATAAATGCATGCTAGCTTGCAATATGAGTTATAATATGTTTTAGCTTTTCTTAAATACATGATCTAGACGTCTTTTAGTGTTTAGGTTCACTCATTTTACTACGAACCTACACACTAAAAGATACATGCATTTTAGAAAAAGGTTAAAACATCCTATATCTTGGAACGGAGGGAGTATTGATTTAATATGACCACCTACAAATAGTAATTAAATCATCTTTCAAATGACAAAATAATCATGGGCCTACGAGCAAAATTTCATTAAGCATTGTATTTGTGATGACTATAGAGCAACACTAACTCTGCGGAACAATGAATACATTTCCAAGACTTTTAGATGTTTCCCTGGTAGTTGTGATACACCTGTTTTGCCAAAAAGGAAATCACACGCCCTGACCTTTGCTTCTATTCATACAGTTTAATTTTTACGGTTAGGCTAGCCATAGTGGAAATATCATAACTAGTATCACGCATACCGTATCATAGCACGTAAAATTAGACCCTAATACAAATAAATCTTATACACAAATTTACATTAAAATTCTACAAATCATTAAATATAATACTACTACCATATGATACCATGCAATATAGAGATGGTATCATACACTAGTATCATATGCATGATACTACCACTATGACCAACCTTATGATTTTACTTTACCTGAATTAACTTTGATTGCACTTATTAGATAACCAGTCAAGTATCACCATCAGAAACTAGATAGAGAGACACCACCCCCTGATTGCACTGCGAGACTAAGGTTAATTATCGTTCAACCTATGTAACTAGTTGCACAAGCTAACAAATTAACAGTGATTTAAGATTTGAATATTATGCCACCCGAAACAGTCACACTCCCTATGACGAACTGATGTGAAGAAAAGATAGGGCCGGGGCCCCTAGGGTACTACAGACAAGCAAAGGATGACTCAGTTTCATCCATAAAGACAAGCAAATCAAGCTACTTCATCACCTCCGGACCTCCTTTGCAGCTTCAGCCTTCATCTTTCAGACCTTCACCTCCTGCTTCTTGGCATCGCCATATTCTTATATGTAGCTAGTCCTCGCCTGTTTCATCTTGAATTGGATCCCACTTTGTCACCTCTCTATCTAGCGCTTCCCACCTTCTTGACATCCCAAGAGGCTAGCGTAATCTCATGGATCCAGCAAAGTACTGGATGATAACGAGGAGAAAGCTGGGTGCAGATCAGATGGCGCCTCCTGTCTTCAGCACGCCGCACGTCACCGTTGGCGGCGGCGGTGGCAGCTCCTCCGCCTCCTACTACGAGTCGTGGGAGGAGCGCGCCTTCGCTGAAGACTCGGCAGGGAATCTCGGTGGTTGCATCTGGCCACCGAGATCCTATTCGTGCAGCTTCTGCGGCCGAGAGTTCCGGTCGGCGCAGGCGCTCGGTGGGCACATGAACGTCCACCGGAGGGACCGTGCAAGGCTCAAGCTCTCCGGGATGACGGAGGACGGTGGCATGCCACTGCATCAAGGCTATGTGATCCAGCCGAGCCCGCTGGAAATTGGCGGTCCCCAGCATGATGCGCACGGTCGAAAACCTAGTACTCCAAGCACCGACGGTAACCCTAATTCAATACGCGGTGTTCTTTCCATTCCATCGAGATCTTTGGTGGATACTGGAACAGCTAGAACCGTCTGGGGCAAACAAGTTTTGACTTCCCCACTCGCCTCGCCCTCCGCTACTCAAGAATATGGTGTGAAGGAGATGTTTCTTAGTGCTGCTCAGCTGCCACGAGATCATCCAAACAAGGTATCAAGGATGCGTGCTGAGCCAGGATTGCATGTTGGGAGTGGTGAATTGCAGCCGAGTCTTTTGGGCTGCCGCACACGAAGTAGCTTTGAGGATCATAACGAAGATGATGAAGAAAAGGCTGTTCATTTATGTCGCAAGAGAATGAGAACTGATGTTGAGGTAACCCCGTTGTTTCTATGTTCTCCATCCGGTAAGCATCTGCAAATAGATGATCATGATGATCGCCTTCATCATGCCAAGGTATTTAAACTTTGTCGTCCCAGCTCTCCAGCTGAGGAACTAGATCTTGAGCTTAGGCTTTGAGAAGCCTCAAAAAACTAGGGTCTGTGATTCTGTCAACACAGTTGACCTCAACAACAGCGCAAGTGCCTTGTATTTACTTTTGTTCTTAGATAGAAATGTTGCCTTCTGATATCTGTATTTTCTAGTCCTTGTTTCGGTGGATTTTATTGATTTGGGCAAGGCAATTCTGTTTGTTTGGAAATGTCTAAAAGTGTATAACATCTCAGGTGATTTCTCATACTATTCTGTAAACAAGATTTTGTACTAAAATCAAGAGCTTACCTTGCATATATGAGAAAAATTCGACGTGAGCTTTCATATTTAAGGCTAAATTATTTTCTCTGGCTCTTTGATCGGACTGAATTTATCAGTTCTCCAAACAATACATCATGGATTGAATTGGCATGTAATCTTTGTGTAAATTGCATAAATGATACTGTATTTCCATGCATTGGGGAGCGACTTTCTTCTCGTTGTCTGTTCGTGCCCTCTCCGTCCTCTAGATGTTTGGTTAAAAGGACACGCAAACAAAATCCACATATATCGATCAATCTGTTGAACTTTAGTTCATCATCGCTACTTACTAGTTTTTGGTTCTTAGATTGACAGATATACACATGGGACTAAATTTAAAATTCATCATCATTATTTGTAGTAAAGGAATTTCATATCATATGATATATTGTGTAAAACGTATTACCATATGTATGTACACTATATAAGATGCGGTGTGGTGAAGTGGCAAGGAGTAAATGTGAACTTCTTCGTAATGTTGGTGCAATGGTGTGTGCGTTCACATGTATATGGCACATTTCGGTGTGTGTGCTCGCCGCGTACGTGTGATTACATGTCATGGTGATGAGCTTGCATCTATGTGAGATATAACTAGGATCACAACGTACAGACACAAACTGACTCGAGTGCATGGGAAGAGGGGAGAAGATGTCATCTTCCCTTCCCTGCCCAAAAATTAAGCTCCCACTGACACATTCCAGCAGTGGAACTAAAATTAAGCCACATGCACATGCACATGCATGTGATTCCAGCAGAAGACGCTCAAGGATACAGATTTAATCTATGATGCCTGCAGCTAGTTAGCAGGACTACTTGGATTCCATTCTTCACAGTACACATATTCCCTTCTCTCTTCTCTATGCAACTCTTTGTTTCCTTCCTAATATTTCTCTCAACCATAACATACCCGAATACACTCTTATAACACTTTTTTGTCTTTTGTACTGACCTGCTCATCAATGAGTAGCTTCATCACCGTGCTGATCTATGCTTGATTTGTTCCCATCCTTGCACTACCTTGAAAACATACGCCAGAAGCCCATATCTTGCTTTAACTTCTCCTACTATGCAAGAGAGAAGCCATAGTTTCCCAATGAACTAGCTGCAGAGCATTTAGCTACGTGACAGTGGTCACATTCAGCAACCAAAAGGCAGGACGCGCCATGCTCTGACTCTGAGCAACACACGGGGGAGTCGGGTAGCTAGCTAGCTAGATGTCAACGGTGACATTTACAGATGAATTTAAGAACGTGCTTGCCCCATCAGGCCAAGGGCCAGAGTGCAGACGGTATTGTAGAAGCTTTCTGCGATGGTGCAAGTGCATCTACTAGAGTACTACTGCCTTGCTAGCTAGGTTGTAGAGATATGAACTGGTGCGTCACATCGTTGGAAAGCGGCAAGTTACAGGATATGGCGCAGAACTGCAGGTCGCTCAGCGTGTGTAAGCTGCTGCGGATGTATGTGCCGATCGTGCATGTCTTTGTTGAACTGTGCTTGTCTTGCTCGTGAGCTGGTTGCGCTCTCCTGGACAAGTCTGGTCAGTGAGGCTAACAGCTAGAGGTGTACTGAGGAGTTGTCTGCGAGTGATCTAGCTAAGCTAACTAGTCTGTTGGGTAGTCATGCATATGATATACTAGTACAAGAAACATATAGTATGGATGCACATGGTTAGAGGAATGTCGTCTTTAGCTGCAAGATTTTCCTGTAGTTGTATATATATTATATATGCGATATGATATATGGTGCAAAGGGATTACATGAGGGGGCCGAGCCAAACCGTGCCACCGTGGGGTTGGTTGTTGGCAAGAGGGGATTACATATCTGAAGGATGTTGTACTGCAAGCACTATACGCGGTACTGGGAATGTGTTTAATAATCGTGTGGGAGAGAATATGGAATCAAATGCACTGATCATCACAGGTGTATTTAAGTCCAACAAGTGTACTGGGCGTCTATATGTTAGGGCTAAGCAAGACAAATATACCTTTAGGATGTATGGAACGTTGCAAATTTTATTTTATGACACCAATACATGCTGAAGCCTTCACTGTGACTAGTAAGACAAGCAAATAATAATTCAAATGGAGCTTCACATAAGAACACATATACCTACTAAAGGTACTTGCCCTAGAACACAATAATGGCCTATATCACAAAGGTCTTGTACGGCGGGCAGCCTGAAATCTCCACAAGAAGTATTGTCGGAGACGAGTGTATTTTGACCGTAGTCTAGGATAGGCTTGAGCAAAAGGACTGGTTCAGAAAGGCACCTAGACAAAATCGGTTGAAATTGATAAATGCATACAGCCTTTCTTACTTTATTCAGTCAAAAAGTACAAAGATTATTACATCACGGGTCGCTCGGAGTTTCAACGTGCATGAGTCATCTAAACAGAAGAGACAACATGGTATGATACTACATTAACATGCTATCCTAAAATCAGAACACTAGCTGCACTGGTTGTACATTCCTGTGCAATCATTTTCACTTGGTTGAACGAAATGTCCAAAGCCTGCCACTTGTCCATTGGCTACAAATATGATCACATACGGATCTAGGGAGTAGCGAATGGAAATGACCTGCAGAAAGAAGTAGAATTTGCATTGTTAAAGGTAACATCATTTCGCATGTTCCACAACGCCCATAACAAAGCACAAAATCCTACTTCGATTTGTATTTTATCTCTCTTATTAGACAATGTTAGCCAATTTTCAAACAAATTACTAACGTTCTTTGGCAGTGATAAATTCAAATCCATTTGTACAATACTCCAAATAATCTTCGCGAAGGGGCATGTAAAACATAAATATTGTATTGTTTCGTCTTGAGAATAGAAACAATATATTTTATTCTCATTCCAGATCCATTTAGTCAAATTATCTCGAGTAAGGAGTACCTTACGGTGAATAAGCCACATAAAAATATTAATCTTTAGTGGTACTTTCATTTTCTAAAAATATTTATGAAGGAATACTGTGTGGTCATTGATTTAATCTAGGTACGTGGAATTTACCCAAAAAGACCATGACTTTGTGAGCTTTCACACAAATTCATCATGTTGCACAGGTGGTTTGACATCCATGAGTCTTTGGACTAAATAAGTGAAGCCATCTTGTCCATTTTTTCCATTATTTAAGATTCTTCTAAAGGGTATATTCAGAAGATCATGAGACATAACATTTGCTATCGAAACCTATTTTCATTCAGCTAAGTTATATGAAGATGGATATTGGTCTGATAATGGTGTTTGTCCTAACTAGGTATCCTCCCAAAAACATGTATCCTCGCCATTTCCAATCTTGAAGAAACCTGTACAAAAAAAGTTATCCTTAACTTTCATTAGACCCTTCCAAAAGGGGAATCAGTTGAGGGAGATTTCACTTGAGAAAGAGGCTTTGAATGTAAATATTTATTGTGTATGAGTTATTTCCACACACCTTCATTTAAAAGTTTGTGAAACCATTTACCAAGCAAACAATTGTTCTTTAATTCTAAAATCTCAATCCCCAAGCCTCCTTGATCTTTTGGTCTCATATAATGTTACATTTAGAAAGCTTGTATTTTATTTTATGGCCACCACTTTGCCAAAATAATCTTGATATAAAATAGTCAAGTATTTTCATTACGTCCATGGGAATTTCAAATAATGACAACATAAAAGGAAGGCTTTTGAGAACTGAGTTTATTAAGATCAGACGATTCCCATATGATAGCATATTACCTAACCAACAAGCCATTTTTTCTTGAACCGATCTTCTACCGGTTTCCACTCATTATTCCTAACACTACAACACACGGATGTCAAGCCCTGGCGCTCATAGACACCGAAGCACATGTCTAGTTGCCGTGCTCGTGCTAGCGCGGAAAAAATCCCTAAGGGATAACTGAGTTTTGCTAAGTGCAACGACGGTGCTTTTTTTGCCTTCGCACAACGTCATCCATCGACCTAGCATTCCGCGGCATGAAATGATATTCTTCTCAGTACATTGTAGGCCGACACTGTATACATATCATGGCAGCTATGATATGATGGCCCAAAATGACTGTCTGGTCCAATATATGTCGGCGAATGCGTCGGTACATAGCAATATAATTAAATTGTTAACTAATACAGAATGTTTTATATATAAATATAAATAAATCACATATAAAAAATAATAGAAAATTCATAATATACAGAAAAAACAAATAATTATACATAGTTCAATTCAAGTACTTCACCCCAATTTAGTTCACATACATCTCTATAAAACTAACTAATTATGTATGCACTGTGATAGCCAAATAGCCCTCCTTTGCTTGAAACTCGAAAGCACAAACATCTCCTTCTGAAGAACACAATAGGAACAAAGAAAAAATTACTAGTTGTGGCAAGAAAGATAACATATTTCCTTTGAAGATCTGGTTATTGTTCACGGTGTAAATGTAGTAAGGGGTCGTTGGCTTGTATCTTCTGACTATCCTCCTCAGGTTGCTCCTTTTTGATCTAGTCATGTTAACACCATTGCTAAGCCTATATCGAAGGTTGTACTTGTCTACAACTTGGGCATCTGATCCTGAAATGAATTTATATTACTTGACACACATAGTTCAGATGTTATTGATCAAGTCTCACCACTATATCTCATAGGGTAGAAGACATGGCCGGACAAGAAGTAGGTACCTTGTCAGGGTTGTTTTCTGCAATAGACATTCCTAACCTACAAAGTCCAATAAAACTACCTTATTCTCTTACAATGAATTTCCTAACATATATATACCATTCAGATCAACGAGGTTTAATAATTTTCTAACTTATCAACCAAAAAAATAGGACAAATTGCGGACAAGAACTAGGTACTAGGGAGGTTGCTGGAGAGGTGCGTGCAACTGCGGTCGAGGACGCCGGAGAGGTGCGTGCAGCCGTGGTCGAGGGCGCCGGGAGAGGTTTGCACAGCCATGGTTGAGGGGAATGTTTGTTTGCGGTACCAAACTTAATGGGTGAGCGCACCGCGGTACCCGAGTTATCATCAATCGCGCGGAGGGGCCATAGTAGATTCGCCAATTGTCCAGAAGGGCCAAATGGGGGTGAATACAAATCTAACGGCCAAACGGTCGTTTGAACCAGACGAAAAACGGTTGAACTCAAATACCGCCGTTAGGTCAACCCTTCTTGGCCCGCCATGTCAGTATTCCCTGCTATCTTTTACGGTCGTGGACTAGCTTACCCCTGCGTGGACCAGATCCCTGAGTGGACTAGATCTATTTCTTTGCTCTCCTCTGGTCTTCTCCCCTGCTCCCCTCCCTATAATATTTGCTCAGCTCCGGCTGCTCGTCTCAGATCGGAGCTCGCACTTGCTCTAATTTGCATCCCCGCCATGTCCGGTCAACCTCCCACGCCTCTAATCGAAGCTCGCAGCCATCACCGTTGCATCGTCTGTCAGACGGAGCTTGCGCCGGACTAATATCTCGCCTCTGGCTAGTCCTTCTCGCACGGCGGAGCGCGTCCCGTCAGGCGATCCAGGCCGGCGACCGGCCTCGAGAAGTTGCGTGCTGCCGCGCACCCTAGGCATGGTAGCCCTGGCACAACAGTTCGACGACCACGCTCTCATGGCCATCATGCTGGGCGTCCGTCCCGCCGTGTCACCGGCAGAGTTGCTGTCAGCTTTCAGGTCTCGTTTTGGGATCAGATGAAATAAGGTCAACATTGAGGTATGCGCGCTACCATTCGATTTTTTCGTCCGGTTCAAGCACAGCTCAGACACCGAGCACGTTCTGCATTCTTCCCGTTCTTTCGAGTGTTGCGGGGAGAAAATGAGCTTCATGCGTTGGCATCGCGCCTGTGGGTGGGACGATCGCTTGGGGCAGCTTCTTTTCTTCTCCAAACTCGGCTTTGACGGCCTCCCATTGGATGCTTGGGAGCTGGAGGCCCTCAAGCAGGTCGTCAGTAGCCTTGGTGGCGAGCTGATGGAAATCGTGCCACCGAGCGACAGATGGGTCATCGAGGTAAAGGCGTGGCTGAAAGATCCTGACGCCGTTCCTAAGATGTATGAGGTGCGGATTCCAAGCAGGGCAGGGCGACAGCTTTGCTGGAAGCACCCGGTCATCATCCACCTGGAGGAGGTTTTGGAATCGGTACATGGCATTCAGGGCCCCGAAGAGGCTGCTAGAAAGCTTCCTCGTCGCCTGTAGTGTTGGCCTGGAAGGATCGATGGCACAGGACCACCACCATTTCGCGATGGCGCACACAGTTTCGGTGGGGGGACCGGGATTGGACGAGCTGGTGGTTCTAATTTCCCTCGAGTGAAGACAGAGCTCTAGTGAATTGCCGTGGTATGTGTGGCTAATGAATTTGTAGTATGGAGAGCGTAGCAGGAAGTTAGCATTGACTAAAAATGTGTAATAGTTTGAATTGATGTAGTACGTGTGTGTAATAGTTTGAAGTAGTATGTGTGTAATAGTTTGAATCGATGTAGTATGTGTGGGTAATAAATTTGATGTAGTGTGTGCAACAGTTTGAATCGATATAGTTGAACACCGTGCTTTATAATTTCTGTGAATAACCAAGGACAACCTCATGAAAAGAGGGTGGTCTGGCAATGAGTAATGTCAATTCTGTGGATGCCAGGAAAATGTAGTCCATCTACTCTTCAAGTACAAGGTAGCTACATTTGTAACATGTTGAACTGCAGGACCATTTTACAGGAAACACAAGACAAAGGAAAAATGGTTTACATCACAGACAGCAGACGCAAAATCTGTAGTCTGGGATAAAAAGATGCCAGTTAACTGGATTGAACCACGACTAGTAATTGAAGGAAATAGATGCTTGATAGTATTTGCTTACAACAGTAGTACTTTCATACAAAAGGGTCTTATACCTGCACAAAAGTGGGCTCAACTTCCTACTAGTTTGTAGAACAATTCGTTAGCATTTCATCTACAAAAGTCATTCTTCAGTCTGAACTTAACTATTCTACACTGAAGAAACTACAGATCTCCACCAGAAAAGTTGGCTGGCCAATTGCCTTGAGAGGACATAAGTTCTTTGATCATTTAACCCAAACTGATATATTTCCTTCCTGACAAAATACAAGAAATCTGCATCGTTCATGCACGAGCGATTTGCGTGCGCCAGTCCCGGTTCAGTTGGACCATCCGCGCCGCCGCAACGATTTCTTCGAAACTGAAATTCGGCATCTCTTTCTCGGGATCGTAGGTCCGTGTGAACTCGAACCTGAATTCTGGGGCTGAGCTGATGCCCGCCGCGGGCTCTGGCTGTCGAACAATCCAGCATGCGGAGTGTATACGCTTGGTCGCCGCCACGGTACAGCCTCCGACGGTGCATAGGATGGAGCATCTTTGCCGCAGACGGCGTGCTCCTAGCCTCCCCCACTGAGGTAAGGTAGTCCATGCCGAAGCATGGACGCGAGAGTTCCTAAACCTTGGCGCTGCCCTGTTCGAGGGTGTGTACCCTGGACGGCGGCATGCTCTCGTGAACGATTTGATACCTACCTTGTTGCCACTGCCTAGAGCATGTCGTAATGCCGCCGCGCGATTTCTCCACATCGCTCTCTTGGCCCTGCTTGCCGCATCTGGCCGACGACGCTGTAGTCGCCGCCGCCGCTGATTCGGCACATTTAGGGAAATCATCCGCCTGGCAGGGCAATGGGAGACCGGCCTTGAAGTAGATCTTCATGGCCTGCCTTAGAGGGGCTAAATACCCCAGTTTCGGCGGCTGTCGTGGCGGCGGCGACTTCTTAGGCGGGGCCATGTTACCCTAGTTGGTGCGGCGCGGAGGAGCTGCACAAGGTGAACTGTGGTTAGTCGGAGAAGGGGAGTGAAAGACTGACAGTAGGTTTGGACTACGGACACGCATGAAAATAACCATTTCCCATTTCCTTAGAGGGTAATAATTTGACACTCATTGCATTAATAGCTCAATCTTTATTTCCCTTATCAGCACAAGAGTGCGAACGTATTAAAAAAGATAAGTCGTGGCTATCCACCTCATCGAGCAATGTATCAGGATAGGTAGGAGACAGGACCGGGTTTTATTTTAGAAATATTGACGACTGTGCCCTTATGTTATACGATATTATTTATATGCCACCATGTATCGTCGAGTGTAGCAACACCATCAGAAACAGGGGATAACAACGTGGCATGTTTTCTTTTTTTAAAGGGCATCAGAAATAGGGGATGCCGACGTGGCATGTTTTCTGACTGGCGGGCCCGCCCCTCCACCTTCGACGGCGCGCATCCCAGGTTCGAGGGGTGGTGCCGTCCACCAACACATTATTGTGCAATTTTCCATGTAGAACCTGAATTCCGGCGATGAGCTGATGCACATGTCGAACACAGATAATTCTAAAAGAAGCTACTAAAAATAAATACTTTGAATTCTGAAAGTACTAAATTTAAATACATTACAATTTTTTCTGAAAGGTAATACGCATAGTGCTCATCGAAATAATATAAATACAGTACAAATTTCTACTTTGAAAAATAGTCCTGAAAATGCTAGCGAATAACCTAGGATGAATATAGGATTCATTCTCCCCTATATATTTCGTGGTCGTCAGCTAACGTGTGCTACAACACATGTTCAGAGAACTCTCTCCGTCTGCAGTGTGCTGCCAGTATCTCGTCCAGAGGGTAAGGCCTCAGTGTATATTCTAGACTTAAGCCATACATTACCATTGTTGGTTCCTCTTACCAGGCTTGGACCTCATGATCGTATAGTCTGATAAAATTCCTGTAGTATATGCAACCAGGTTTGATTGTGGGGTGTAACCTGGTGTCAATGGAGATAGACCGATTGTAACCAATGAAGAGGGCACGACTTCCAATGTCACCGACGGCCTCGAGAGAGCGGTTCTCTGTGTCCACCCGGTACAACACCGGTTGCCCTTTGGACAAATCCCCGTTCAACACAAGAAGCAGATCACCATCTGACTCCACAAGGTAAAATTTGTAGGTTCCGCGTACCTGTTCAAAGACTAGGGCCGAAATTATTTTGGCCATCATGATAAAGGTTTCGTCTTGCTCTAAATGGATGTTGGTCGACAAGATATCCCATTCTCAAGTAATGCATATACTTCCCTCGGAATGCCGCCATGCGCACGTAAGCATATCAGGAGGTGGCGAATACAATCCTTCTCCAAATGATCCATTGATTTGCCCCGTTGGGGTGCTCTCATCGTCCCATGCAATATGATCTGGATATTCAGTGCAAACGAACACCATCGTCGGGGACTTTGTCACGATGACAGATTACAGAAGATCAGATGGTGTGTGTGCTTGAAACTCAGTGTTAGACTTATTAGTGATTGGGTTCAGAAGCCGAATCTGGTACGGCTCCACCCTCTGAGCAAGCACGATGACGCCACGAGAAACACCGACGAAGTAGAATATTTTGGAAGAAGAGGGCATCAGTTAGCACTAAGATGTTTACAATAGAAAATACCAATAAATATCGGATGTGAATGTGAACCTGCGATGGACATCCATTAGATTTGTACTGAAGCAACGACCAGTGGCGAGGTTGAGGAAGGTGAAGTCGCTGACGTCTGGAAGTGTGTGATCTATCATGATCCAGTTGTTGAGATGGAATTCGGGCACCTTTAAAGTGCGGCGCCAATCGGTGCAGACTTCCCGACAAGCAGCATAGGTGTTGACGTACTCCTCTTTCTCCAGCAAATAGTCGACGATCTTGCGAAGTGGGTCGGCCGGGAGATTGGACCAGTTCCTCTTCATCCGGCTATTGTCCATGGCTTACGTGTGGGAATGTTTTGATCGAGGAAGAAAGAAGAACTACCACTGCGAGGAGAAGAAGAGGATAACAAACGAGGGAGACGAAGCGGAACTGCCACTGCGAGGAGACGAGGAGACGAAGCGGAACTGCCACTGCGAGGAGACAAGGAGACGGGGGAGAAGAAGCGGAACTGCCAATTCAAGTTTGGATCAACGGGCTTTTTTTCGGAACTAGCGTGTGAACCAGCCATGCACTGCATGCAAGTTTTGATCAAACAGACTGACATGTGGGACCTGCTAAAAATTTCCGTCAAGTGCTCCCCGTGCATAGTGCGCTGACAGGTGGCATGTTTTCTGACTGGTGGGCCCGCCCCTTCCACCTTCGACGACGCGCGTCCTAGGTTCGAGGGCTGGTGCCGCCCACCAACACATTATTGTGCAATTTTCCATGCTTTGTCGCAACCAGCTCTGCTCCGCTCCTCTCCTCAGCTCCTGCCTCCGCCACTCCGCTCAGTCGTGCACCGCTCTCGTCGTCCCCTTGGGCCGTCGTCCTCCCGCCCTCCCCTCCCTGCCATCCCCTCACGTCCCCTCCTCTCCCCTCCATGCCCTGTCTCCTTGCTGCCGCCCACCGCCCAGGCGTGTCTGGAAACGAAAATCGAGAGTCGGCCGTTAGGTTAGGGGCCCAACGACGCTGGTGATCCGGATCCCGCTCGGAGATGGATCATGCGAGGCTTGAGAGCACGGACATGGGTTCTGCGCGGCTGGAGAGCACGGAATCTCCTTCAAGTCTGGAGATCACAGAGGACAACAAAACGGGAGGAGAGGAAGCAGGGTGCAGAGCTTTGGAGGTATGGAGCCCGGAGAAGGTTCCGTGCGTCCACATTGAAGGGTAAGAACTGTGATTCCTTTCCTTCATACCCCAATTAGCGTTTCTAGTCCCGTGATGATGGAAAGGATATGTGTTGGTAACCGTAGGACGTCTGTACAGCTTGTCCTTGAGCATGATGCTTTGTCAAGCGAGCATGAAGGCATTGAAACATGTGGCGGTGCGGATGATGATGAGAAAGCATATCCAGACGTGGCTGCTGACCCTGATAGGATGGAGAGTAGGGAATATTTGGTTGATTCGAACTTTGAGCCTGACTATGGGACTGATGAGGAAGAGGAACGTGAAGATGTGGAAATGGGATGTAGATACAACGACGAAGACGTGGACAGGCCAGTGATACACTTTGACAGGGACAATCCTACAATTGATGAGGGGATTGTCTTTGATAATGTGGAGGACTGCAGATATGCAGTTGCAACCTATGCAATCAGAGTTGGGTTCGAATTTATCATTGAAAAGAGCGACCAAAAGAGATTTAGGGTGCACTGTAGGGAAATTAATGTGTGTAAATGGAGATTACATGCATCTCCAATGCGGGGTGGACACCCATTTCAGGTTGCAATAGCTACATTTAGTTTCAGTCTTTCTCATATTTATTCTGCTGATAACTAGCTCTGAATTATTTGGATTCTTATCGAATGCAGATCAAAGTAAACACGAAGAAACACAACTGCCCTAATACTTCTTTAAGTGGTAAAATTAGACCGGCGACTACCAAGTGGATTGCTGCTACTGTACTTGACTGGGTGAGGCAGGATCATAACATTGGACCTGCTGAACTCAGAGCAAAGATTAGCAAAAAGTTTAATGTTCTGATTCCTTACCACGATCTTTGATGGGAAGGAGATGGCTCTAGACTTCATTCAAGGCAAGTGGAATGCCAGTTTTCATATGTTGTATAGTTTCAAAGCTTAGGTAGAGAAAACATCACCTGGTAGTGTTGTTGACATCGATTACGAGGTTGTGAAAGGGATTGAAAAGGTCTCAAGGGGGGTCAGGTATAAGCAGGTAGATAAGATATGCTTCAGGAGATGTTTTGTCTGCCTGAAGGCATGCTGGAAGGGGTTCCTAGACGGCTGCAGGCCATACTTGGCAATAGGCGCAACTTCTTTAACAGGGAAGTTCAGGGGACATGTTGCTTCTGCTTGTGCTTTGGACGCGCATAATTGGCTTCTACCCGTAGCTTATGCTGTTCTTGAGGGCGAATCAAATGAAAGCTGGACATGGTTCATGCAGAGAGTACGGGAAGTAATTGGTCACCCTGAAGGCTTGGTGATACACACCGGTGCATCCGAGGGTCTTGAGAATGTTGTTGATGCTGTGTTTCCTAGGGTTGAGCATAGGGAATGCATGTGGCACCTCGCTACTAACTTCACGAAGAAGTTCAAAGGAAAGATCTTTGAAGAGGACTTGTGGTGATCAGCATACACATACACCCCAAGCACGCATGCTACTTACTTGCAGAACATGTATGTAGTGCCAAAGGTGAAAAAAATACCTTGAAGAACATCACACCAAGCTATGGGCCAAAAGCAAGTTTGGTGAGTTAAGCAAGGTGGATTTTGTTTGCAATAATTTGGCAGAGAGTTTCAATGATAAGATTTCGGGCATGAAGACACTTGGAATTGTTATTTTGTTGGATGCAATAAGACAATTCATAATGGTGAAGATAGATTTAAGGCAAAGAATTTGTGCAAGAAAATTTTTAGGCCATAAAATAGTTCCAAAGGTGGTTATGTTACTGAATGCAAGAACCAGGGCAATGAGAACGATAAAGATGACGGTGGTCAGAAGTTCCAGAACATTGGCTGAGGTTTATGCAGAATACAAGCGTGGAAGTGAACGGAGGTACACTGAAGACATTGGAAACAAGACTTGTTCATGGAGGCAGTGGCAGATTACTGGTCTGCCATGTCACCATGCAATTTACTTCATCTTAAAGCTTAGAGGTAACGGAGCTGAAATAGAGAACTATGTCGAGAACTATTTCTCCGTGGACAAGTTTGCTGCAACTTATGCAGAAAACGTACTACCTATGGCCTATGAAAATGATTGGGAGATTGTCGATCCAGTGTTCAAACTTCAACCACCAGTTCTTAGGAGGCCACCTAGGAGGCCTATAAAGCTAAGGATCGAAGCCTCCACCGATAAAGGTCCAAGGCTGGGAGCTAGGAAAAGGAAATGCGGACGTTGTGGCGGATTCGGCCATATCAAGAGGTTGTGCAAAAACCCAGTTACACATGCTATTGTCCCCTGCTCACACCCCTGGCGAAAATGAGGCTTCTCACCGGAATCGCTAAGAGCAACGCGAAGACGGTGATGAGCACTCGGAGGAAAACATACGTAAGCAGCCAATTTATGAAGAAGTGGAGGTGCCGGCGAGAAAAGGGTGTGAAAAGAAACAAAAGGGTAAGCGGAACGGGGAGGAAAAGGCAAATAATGGAGGTGTATTAGAATATGAAGAAGTTACAGGGGTGATTGAGGATGTTCTTGAGGATCTTTCGGCTAACTGCAGGAGAAATAATAAATCCCTGCCAATTTCATCTTTGTACGATTCTCCGGATGAAAGGTAAGCTTAAAAATTGTTTTATTTGCCATTTTATTATTTTTTTATCCTCATCAACTAATACTTAATGCAGTGTGGGTTAGCAGACTAATAAGAGGAGCAGAAAGATGCGGGCACAGTAACGTCATATGTTGAATTATATCATTGAAACTAAACTAGCCGTGTCGTCTTTATTTATATCTGGCGCGTGCAACGTGTCTGTGATGCGGTCATGTGGACCAGATTACATTTTTTTAAATATTATTACATTAATTCTTTACCTGTGTTTGGACGCGGCTACTAGTTCCCATCTCATCTGGCGCACTCCAGAATTATGGCTGTGCCATCAAGTAGCAGAGTCAGCGTATTGTCCCATCAGGTGTGAATGCAATGACTTGGTTTGTTCAGAATTTGACGGCTTTTGATTAGTTTGAAAGACAGAGAAACCTAAAACATGTATCTAGACATGTTTTGGGTATAGACACATTTATTAAATATCTAAAAAACCTAAGTCAGTTATATCTGGACAGGAGTAGTACACTATTACAACACGCTCGATCCCTTCTCCTCTGGCGCACTCCAAATTACGGCTGTGTCATCAAGTGCTGGGAGTAGAGTCAGCGTATTTTCCCATCAGATATGCCAGGGAACATGCGAAATTTATTTTCAGGATCGTACGAGTTTCGATCGACTAGTTTCAAAGACAAAGACAACTAAAACATGGCCAACATATATAGATTATGACGATAATCGACCATGACTCAAGTGACCCAGATCCAAAGAGCACATTAAGATACCGTACATAGATATAATTTATGCTTAAGTGGCCCTAATCGACTATGACGCCCCATCATTGACGACATTTTCCGCATCGCCGCTAGCCTCCTCCATGTCGGAATTGATGCCGACGTTCCCGACAGCGTTCCTCCTACTCATGGATTCTTTACGGCGCGCTGCATCGATAACGGTAGAGGTCGTACGCCCAGGCACTGCCTAGAAGCGCTGCCTACCTTCGGGGTTGCGCAGATCCGGGTGGATCTCCCGCCGGTGGGTTCCGCATAGCTCAATCAACACAGCCCGCTATTTCTTGAACAGCTTTCGCTAGTACGCGCTCGTACGCGAGTACCGCACCATTGCCCTCTTCCGCTCTGACAGCTGGCGGCGGCGCTCCTCAATCTGCCTCGCCAACGTGTTGTCACGCAAGAGCGGCGCGACAGGAACCCCGGCGTAGCTGAGCTCGAAGACGGCTGGAAGCCTCGCTAACGGCAGCGCGAGTATGTCGTAGTGGGCGAACATCTGAGCCTCGTGCAAGCTGAGTTTGGGCCTCTCCCTCTCCATGGCGATGAAGGAACACGGTCTGATTTTCGGCCCCGAGGATAAGGGTATAAGGGCAAGGACGTAGGCCCAGCATAGTTTCCACGACCAATCAGTTCGCAGAACAGACTTCTCGCGGATCTCCCTCGCGAAGAACATCACTATTCCACGCACCCCGATCCAACGGCGCCTAAAAATCGGGGATCGGGTCTTCTAGAAGCCCAAAGCGGTTGTTGGTTAGTTCTGCGTCCCGATTGTTTGTGGCCAACGGCGGTAGTTGAAAATAATACACATTTCAATGACACTGGTGGATCCATGTGTGGTCTCTAAATAGAACACACATCCAATGACTCTGGTTGTTAGTAAAAAGAGCACACATGCAATGACACTGGTGGATCCATATGTGGTATGTGAAAAGAACACACATGCAATGACTCCAGTTGTTGTTAGTGAAAAGAACACACATGCAATCACACTAGTAGATCCATGTGTGGTCCCTAAAAAGAACACACATTTCAATAACACTAGTGGATCCATATGTGGTATGTGAAAAGAACACACATTTCAATGACTCGGTTGTTCTTAGTAAAAAGAACACACATGCAACGACACTGGTGGATCCAAAGGTGGATTGTGAAAAGAGCGGACATTTCAATGACTCTGGTTGTTGTTAGAAAAAAGAACACACATGCAATGACACTGGTGGATCCATGTGTGGTCTCTAAAGAGAACACACATGCAATGACTCTGTTTGTTGTTAGCAAAAAGAGCACACATGCAATGACACTGGTGGATCCATGTGTGGATTGTGAAGAGAACACACATGCAATGACACTGGTGCATCCATAGGTGGTATGTGAGAAGAACACACATTTCAATGACTCTGGTTGTTATTACTAAAAAGAACACACATGCAATGACACACATGGATCCATAGGTCGATTGTGAAAAGAGCACACATGCAATGACACTGGTGGATCCATATGTGGTATGTGAAAAGAACACACATGTAATGACACCAGTTGTTGTTAGTGAAAAGAACATACATGCAATGACACTAGTGGATCCATGTGTGGTCTCTGAAGATAACACACATTTCAATGACACTGGCGGATCCATATGTGGTATGTGAAAAGAACACACATGCAATGAATCTGGTTGTTGTTACTAAAAAGAACACACATGCAATAACACTGGTGGATCCATAGGTGGTATGTGAAAAGAACACACATTTCAATGACTCTGGTTGTTGTTACTAAAAAGAACAAACATGCAATGACACTGGTGGATCCATATGTGGTATGTGAAAAGAACATACATTTCTATGACACTGGTGGATCCATATGTGGTACGTGAAAAGAACACACATTCAATGATTCTGGTTGTTGTTAGTGAAAAGAACATACATGCAATGACACTGGTGGATCCATAGGTGGATTGTGAAAAGAACGCACATGCAATGACACTGATGGATCCATATGTGGTATGTGAAAAGAACACACATGCAATGACTCTGGTTGTTGTTAGTGAAAATAACACACATGCAATGACACTGGTGGATCCATGTGTGGTCTCTAAAAAGAACACACATTTCAATGACACTAGTGGATCCATATGTGGTATGTGAAAAGAACATACATTTCAATGACTCAGTTGTTGTTAGTAAAAAGAACACACATGCAATGACACTGGTGGATCCAAAGGTGGATTGTGAAAAGAGCACACATTTCAATGACTCTGGTTGTTGTTAGTAAAAAGAACACACATGCAATGGCACTGGTGGATCCATAGGTGGTATGTGAAAAGAACACACATTTCAATGACTCTGGTTGTTGTTACTAAAAAGAACACACATGCAATGACAATGGTGGATCCATAGGTTGATTGTGAAAAGAGCACACATGCAATGACACTAGTGGATCCATATGCGGTATGTGAAAAGAACCCACATGCAATGACTCCAGTTGTTGTTAGTGAAAAGAACATACATGCAATCACACTAGTGGATCCATGTGTGGTCTCTGAAGAGAACACACATTTCAATGACACTGGTAGATCCATATGTGGTATGTGAAAAGAACACACATGCAATGACTCTGGTTGTTGTTACTAAAAAGAACACACATGCAATGACCCTGGTGGATCCATATGTGGTATGTGAAAAGAACACACATTTCAATAACTCTGGTTGTTGTTACTAAAAAGAACACACATGCAATGACACTGGTGGATCCATAGGTGGTATGTGAAAAGAACACACATTTCAATGACTCTGGTTGTTGTTACTAGAAAGAACACACATGCAATGACACTAGTGGATCCATAGGTGGATTGTGAAAAGAGCACACATGCAATGATGTTGGTGGATCCATATGGGGTATGTGAAAAGAACACACATGCAATGACTCTGGTTGTTGTTAGTGAAAAGAACACACATGCAATGACACTGGTGGATCCATGTGTGGTCTCTGAAGAGAACACACATTTCAATGACACTAGTGGATCCATATGTGGTATGTGAAAAGAACACACATGCAATGACTCTGGTTGTTGTTACTAAAAAGAACACACATACAATGAAACTGGTGGATCCATAGGTGGTATGTGAAAAGAACACACATTTCAATGACTCTGGTTGTTATTACTAAAAAGAAAACACATGCAATGACACTAGTGCATTCATAGGTGGATTGTGAAAAGAGCACACATGTAATGACACTGGTGGATCCATATGTGGTATGTGAAAAGAACACACATGGAATGGCACTGGTGGATCCATAGGTGGATTGTGAAAAGAGCACACATGCAATGACTCCAGTTGTTGTTAGTGAAAAGAACATACATGCAATGATACTAGTGGATACATGTGTGGTCTCTGAAGAGAACACACATTTCAATGACACTGGTGGATCCATATGTGGTATGTGAAAAGAACACACATGCAATGACTCTGGTTGTTGTTACTAAAAAGAACACACAAGCAATGACACTGGTGGATCCATCGGTGGTATAAAGAACACATATTTCAATGACTCTGGTTGTTACTAAAAATAACACACATGCAATGACACTAGTGGATCCATAGGTGGATTGTGAAAAGAGCACACATGCAATGACACTGGTGGATCCATATGTGGTATGTGAAAAGAACACACATGCAATGACTTTGGTTGTTGTTAGTAAAAAGAGCACACATGCAATGACACTGGTGGATCCATGTGTGGTCTCTAAAAAGAACACACGTGCAATGACACTGGTGGATCCATAGGTGGTATGTGAGAAGAACACACATTTCAATGACTCTGGGTGTTGTTACTAAAAAGAACACACATGCAATGACACTGGCGGATCCATAGGTGGATTGTGAAAAGAGCACACATTCAATGACACTGGTGGATCCATATGTGGTATGTGAAAAGAACACACATCCCATGACACCAGATGATATTAGTGAAAAGAATATACATTCAATGACACTGGTGGATCCATGTGTGGTCTCTAAAGAGAACACACATTTCAATGATACTGGTGGATCCATATGTGGTATGTGAAAAGAACACGCATGCAATGACTCTAGTTGTTGTTACTAAAAAGAACACACATGCAATTACACTGGTGGATCCATATGCGGTATGTGAAAAGAACCCACATGCAATGACTCCAGTTGTTGTTAGTGAAAAGAACATACATGCAATCACACTAGTGGATCCATGTGTGGTCTCTGAAGAGAACACACATTTCAATGACACTGGTAGATCCATATGTGGTATGTGAAAAGAACACACATGCAATGACTCTGGTTGTTGTTACTAAAAAGAACACACATGCAATGACCCTGGTGGATCCATATGTGGTATGTGAAAAGAACACACATTTCAATAACTCTGGTTGTTGTTACTAAAAAGAACACACATGCAATGACACTGGTGGATCCATAGGTGGTATGTGAAAAGAACACACATTTCAATGACTCTGGTTGTTGTTACTAGAAAGAACACACATGCAATGACACTAGTGGATCCATAGGTGGATTGTGAAAAGAGCACACATGCAATGACGTTGGTGGATCCATATGGGGTATGTGAAAAGAACACACATGCAATGACTCTGGTTGTTGTTAGTGAAAAGAACACACATGCAATGACATCTGGATCCATGTGTGGTCTCTGAAGAGAACACACATTTCAATGACACTAGTGGATCCATATGTGGTATGTGAAAAGAACACACATGCAATGACTCTGGTTGTTGTTACTAAAAAGAACACACATACAATGAAACTGGTGGATCCATAGGTGGTATGTGAAAAGAACACACATTTCAATGACTCTGGTTGTTATTACTAAAAGAAAACACATGCAATGACACTAGTGCATTCATAGGTGGATTGTGAAAAGAGCACACATGTAATGACACCTGGTGGATCCATATGTGGTATGTGAAAAGAACACACATGGAATGGCACCGTGGATCCATAGGTGGATTGTGAAAAGAGCACATGCAATGACTCCAGTTGTTGTTAGTGAAAAGAACATACATGCAATGATACTAGTGGATACATGTGTGGTCTCTGAAGAGAACACACATTTCAATGACACTGGTGGATCCATATGTGGTATGTGAAAAGAACACACATGCAATGACTCTGGTTGTTGTTACTAAAAAGAACACACATGCAATGACACTGGTGGATCCATCGGTGGTATAAAGAACACATATTTCAATGACTCTGGTTGTTACTAAAATAACACACATGCAATGTCACTAGTGGATCCATAGGTGGATTGTGAAAAGAGCACACATGCAATGACACTGTGGATCCATATGTGGTATGTGAAAAGAACACACATGCAATGACTTTGGTTGTTGTTAGTAAAAAGAGCACACATGCAATGACACTGGTGGATCCATGTGTGGTCTCTAAAAAGAACACACGTGCAATGACACTGGTGGATCCATAGGTGGTATGTGAGAAGAACACACATTTCAATGACTCTGGTTGTTGTTACTAAAAAGAACACACATGCAATGACACTGGCGGATCCATAGGTGGATTGTGAAAAGAGCACACATTCAATGACACTGGTGGATCCATATGTGGTATGTGAAAAGAACACACATCCCATGACACCAGATGATATTAGTGAAAAGAATATACATTCAATGACACTGGTGGATCCATGTGGTCTCTAAAGAGAACACACATTTCAATGATACTGGTGGATCCATATGTGGTATGTGAAAAGAACACGCATGCAATGACTCTAGTTGTTGTTACTAAAAAGAACACACATGCAATTACACTGGTGGATCCATATGCGGTATGTGAAAAGAACCCACATGCAATGACTCCAGTTGTTGTTAGTGAAAAGAACATACATGCAATCACACTAGTGGATCCATGTGTGGTCTCTGAAGAGAACACACATTTCAATGACACTGGTAGATCCATATGTGGTATGTGAAAAGAACACACATGCAATGACTCTGGTTGTTGTTACTAAAAAGAACACACATGCAATGACCCTGGTGGATCCATATGTGGTATGTGAAAAGAACACACATTTCAATAACTCTGGTTGTTGTTACTAAAAAGAACACACATGCAATGACACTGGTGGATCCATAGGTGGTATGTGAAAAGAACACACATTTCAATGACTCTGGTTGTTACTAAAAAGAAGACAGATGCAATGACACTAGTGGATCCATAGGTGGATTGTGAAAAGAGCACACATGCAATGACGTTGGTGGATCCATATGGGGTATGTGAAAAGAACACACATGCAATGACTCTGGTTGTTGTTAGTGAAAAGAACACACATGCAATGACACTGGTGGATCCATGTGTGGTCTCTGAAGAGAACACACATTTCAATGACACTAGTGGATCCATATGTGGTATGTGAAAAGAACACACATGCAATGACTCTGGTTGTTGTTACTAAAAAGAACACACATACAATGAAACTGGTGGATCCATAGGTGGTATGTGAAAAGAACACACATTTCAATGACTCTGGTTGTTATTACTAAAAAGAAAACACATGCAATGACACTAGTGCATTCATAGGTGGATTGTGAAAAGAGCACACATGTAATGACACTGGTGGATCCATATGTGGTATGTGAAAAGAACACACATGGAATGGCACTGGTGGATCCATAGGTGGATTGTGAAAAGAGCACACATGCAATGACTCCAGTTGTTGTTAGTGAAAAGAACATACATGCAATGATACTAGTGGATACATGTGTGGTCTCTGAAGAGAACACACATTTCAATGACACTGGTGGATCCATATGTGCTATGTGAAAAGAACACACATGCAATGACTCTGGTTGTTGTTACTAAAAAGAACACACAAGCAATGACACTGGTGGATCCATCGGTGGTATAAAGAACACATATTTCAATGACTCTGGTTGTTACTAAAAATAACACACATGCAATGACACTAGTGGATCCATAGGTGGATTGTGAAAAGAGCACACATGCAATGACACTGGTGGATCCATATGTGGTATGTGAAAAGAACACACATGCAATGACTTTGGTTGTTGTTAGTAAAAAGAGCACACATGCAATGACTCTGGTGGATTCATGTGTGGTCTCTAAAAAGAACACACGTGCAATGACACTGGTGGATCCATAGGTGGTATGTGAGAAGAACACACATTTCAATGACTCTGGTTGTTGTTACTAAAAAGAACACACATGCAATGACACTGGCGGATCCATAGGTGGATTGTGAAAAGAGCACACATTCAATGACACTGGTGGATCCATATGTGGTATGTGAAAAGAACACACATCCCATGACACCAGATGATATTAGTGAAAAGAATATACATTCAATGACATCAGGATCCATGTGGTCTCTAAAGAGAACACACATTTCAATGATACTGGTGGATCCATATGTGGTATGTGAAAAGAACACGCATGCAATGACTCTAGTTGTTGTTACTAAAAAGAACACACATGCAATTACACTGGTGGATCCATATGCGGTATGTGAAAAGAACCCACATGCAATGACTCCAGTTGTTGTTAGTGAAAAGAACATACATGCAATCACACTAGTGGATCCATGTGGTCTCAAGAGAACACACATTTCAATGACACTGGTAGATCCATATGTGGTATGTGAAAAGAACACACATGCAATGACTCTGGTTGTTGTTACTAAAAAGAACACACATGCAATGACCCTGGTGGATCCATATGTGGTATGTGAAAAGAACACACATTTCAATAACTCTGGTTGTTGTTACTAAAAAGAACACACATGCAATGACACTGGTGGATCCATAGGTGGTATGTGAAAAGAACACACATTTCAATGACTCTGGTTGTTGTTACTAGAAAGAACACACATGCAATGACACTAGTGGATCCATAGGTGGATTGTGAAAAGAGCACACATGCAATGACGTTGGTGGATCCATATGGGGTATGTGAAAAGAACACACATGCAATGACTCTGGTTGTTGTTAGTGAAAAGAACACACATGCAATGACACTGGTGGATCCATGTGTGGTCTCTGAAGAGAACACACATTTCAATGACACTGGTGGATCCATATGTGGTATGTGAAAAGAACACACATGTAATGACTCTGGTTGTTGTTACTAAAAAGAACACACATACAATGACACTGGTGGATCCATAGGTGGTATGTGAAAAGAACACACATTTCAATGACTCTGGTTGTTATTACTAAAAAGAAAACACATGCAATGACACTAGTGCATTCATAGGTGGATTGTGAAAAGAGCACACATGTAATGACACTGGTGGATCCATATGTGGTATGTGAAAAGAACACACATGGAATGGCACTGGTGGATCCATAGGTGGATTGTGAAAAGAGCACACATGCAATGACTCCAGTTGTTGTTAGTGAAAAGAACATACATGCAATGATACTAGTGGATACATGTGTGGTCTCTGAAGAGAACACACATTTCAATGACACTGGTGGATCCATATGTGGTATGTGAAAAGAACACACATGCAATGACTCTGGTTGTTGTTACTAAAAAGAACACACATGCAATGACACTGGTGGATCCATCGGTGGTATAAAGAACACATATTTCAATGACTCTGGTTGTTACTAAAAATAACACACATGCAATGACACTAGTGGATCCATAGGTGGATTGTGAAAAGAGCACACATGCAATGACACTGGTGGATCCATATGTGGTATGTGAAAAGAACACACATGCAATGACTTTGGTTGTTGTTAGTAAAAAGAGCACACATGCAATGACACTGGTGGATCCATGTGTGGTCTCTAAAAAGAACACACGTGCAATGACACTGGTGGATCCATAGGTGGTATGTGAGAAGAACACACATTTCAATGACTCTGGTTGTTGTTACTAAAAAGAACACACATGCAATGACACTGGCGGATCCATAGGTGGATTGTGAAAAGAGCACACATTCAATGACACTGGTGGATCCATATGTGGTATGTGAAAAGAACACACATCCCATGACACCAGATGATATTAGTGAAAAGAATATACATTCAATGACACTGGTGGATCCATGTGTGGTCTCTAAAGAGAACACACATTTCAATGATACTGGTGGATCCATATGTGGTATGTGAAAAGAACACGCATGCAATGACTCTAGTTGTTGTTACTAAAAAGAACACACATGCAATTACACTGGTGGATCCATATGCGGTATGTGAAAAGAACCCACATGCAATGACTCCAGTTGTTGTTAGTGAAAAGAACATACATGCAATCACACAAGTGGATCCATGTGTGGTCTCTGAAGAGAACACACATTTCAATGACACTGGTAGATCCATATGTGGTATGTGAAAAGAACACACATGCAATGACTCTGGTTGTTGTTACTAAAAAGAACACACATGCAATGACCCTGGTGGATCCATATGTGGTATGTGAAAAGAACACACATTTCAATAACTCTGGTTGTTGTTACTAAAAAGAACACACATGCAATGACACTGGTGGATCCATAGGTGGTATGTGAAAAGAACACACATTTCAATGACTCTGGTTGTTGTTACTAGAAAGAACACACATGCAATGACACTAGTGGATCCATAGGTGGATTGTGAAAAGAGCACACATGCAATGACGTTGGTGGATCCATATGGGGTATGTGAAAAGAACACACATGCAATGACTCTGGTTGTTAGTGAAAAGAACACACATGCAATGACACTGGTGGATCCATGTGTGGTCTCTGAAGAGAACACACATTTCAATGACACTAGTGGATCCATATGTGGTATGTGAAAAGAACACACATGCAATGACTCTGGTTGTTGTTACTAAAAAGAACACACATACAATGAAACTAGTGGATCCATAGGTGGTAAGTGAAAAGAACACACATTTCAATGACTCTGGTTGTTATTACTAAAAAGAAAACACATGCAATGACACTAGTGCATTCATAGGTGGATTGTGAAAAGAGCACACATGTAATGACACTGGTGGATCCATATGTGGTATGTGAAAAGAACACACATGGAATGGCACTGGTGGATCGATAGGAGTATTGTGAAAGAGCACACATGCAATGACTCAGTTGTTGTTAGTGAAAAGAACATCCATGCAATGATACTAGTGGATACATGTGTGGTCTCTTAAGAGAACACACATTTCAATGACACTGGTGGATCCATATGTGGTATGTGAAAAGAACACACATGCAATGACTCTGGTTGTTGTTACTAAAAAGAACACACAAGCAATGACACTGGTGGATCCATCGGTGGTATAAAGAACACATATTTCAATGACTCTGGTTGTTACTAAAAATAACACACATGCAATGACACTAGAGGATCCATAGGTGGATTGTGAAAAGAGCACACATGCAATGACACTGGTGGATCCATATGTGGTATGTGAAAAGAACACACATGCAATGACTTTGGTTGTTGTTAGTAAAAAGAGCACACATGCAATGACTCTGGTGGATTCATGTGTGGTCTCTAAAAAGAAAACATGCAATGACACTGGTGGATCCCTAGGTGGTATGTGAGAAGAACACACATTTCAATGACTCTGGTTGTTGTTACTAAAAAGAACACACATGCAATGACACTGGCGGATCCATAGGTGGATTGTGAAAAGAGCACACATTCAATGACACTGGTGGATCCATATGTGGTATGTGAAAAGAACACATCCCATGACACCAGATGATATTAGTGAAAAGAATATACATTCAATGACATCAGGATCCATGTGTGGTCTCTAAAGAGAACACATTTCAATGATACTGGTGGATCCATATGTGGTATGTGAAAAGAACACGCATGCAATGACTATAGTTGTTGTTACTAAAAAGAACACACATGCAATTACACTGGTGGATCCATATGCGGTATGTGAAAAGAACCCACATGCAATGACTCCAGTTGTTGTTAGTGAAAAGAACATACATGCAATCACACTAGTGGATCCATGTGTGGTCTCTGAAGAGAACACACATTTCAATGACACTGGTAGATCCATATGTGTATGTGAAAAGAACACACATGCAATGACTCTGGTTGTTGTTACTAAAAAGAACACACATGCAATGACCCTGGTGGATCCATATGTGGTATGTGAAAAGAACACACATTTCAATAACTCGTTGTTGTTACTAAAAAGAACACACATGCAATGACACCGGTGGATCCATAGGTGGTATGTGAAAAGAACACACATTTCAATGACTCTGGTTGTTGTTACTAGAAAGAACACACATGCAATGACACTAGTGGATCCATAGGTGGATTGTGAAAAGAGCACACATGCAATGACGTTGGTGGATCCATATGGGGTATGTGAAAAGAACACACATGCAATGACTCTGTTGTTGTTAGTGAAAAGAACACACATGCAATGACATCTTTGGTGGATCCATGTGGTCTCTGAAGAGAACACACATTTCAATGACACTGGTGGATCCATATTTTGTATGTGAAAAGAACACACATGCAATGACTCTGGTTGTTGTTACTAAAAAGAACACACATACAATGACACTGGTGGATCCATAGGTGGTATGTGAAAAGAACACACATTTCAATGACTCTGGTTGTTATTACTAAAAGAAAACACATGCAATGACACTAGTGCATTCATAGGTGGATTGTGAAAAGAGCACACATGTAATGACACTGGTGGATCCATATGTGGTATGTGAAAAGAACACACATGGAATGGCACTGGTGGATCCATAGGTGGATTGTGAAAAGAGCACACATGCAATGACTCCAGTTGTTGTTAGTGAAAAGAACATACATGCAATGATACTAGTGGATACATGTGTGGTCTCTGAAGAGAACACACATTTCAATGACACTGGTGGATCCATATGTGGTATGTGAAAAGAACACACATGCAATGACTCTGGTTGTTGTTACTAAAAAGAACACACATGCAATGACACTGGTGGATCCATCGGTGGTATAAAGAACACATATTTCAATGACTCTGGTTGTTACTAAAAATAACACACATGCAATGACACTAGTGGATCCATAGGTGGATTGTGAAAAGAGCACACATGCAATGACACTGGTGGATCCATATGTGGTATGTGAAAAGAACACACATGCAATGACTTTGGTTGTTGTTAGTAAAAAGAGCACACATGCAATGACACTGGTGGATCCATGTGTGGTCTCTAAAAAGAACACACGTGCAATGACACTGGTGGATCCATAGGTGGTATGTGAGAAGAACACACATTTCAATGACTCTGGTTGTTGTTACTAAAAAGAACACACATGCAATTACACTGGCGGATCCATAGGTGGATTGTGAAAAGAGCACACATTCAATGACACTGGTGGATCCATATGTGGTATGTGAAAATAACACACATCCCATGACACCAGATGATATTAGTGAAAATAATATACATGCAATGACACTGGTGGATCCATGTGTGGTCTCTAAAGAGAACACACATTTCAATGATACTGGTGGATCCATATGTGGTATGTGAAAAGAACACGCATGCAATGACTCTAGTTGTTGTTACTAAAAAGAACACACATGCAATTACACTGGTGGATCCATAGGTGGATTGTGAAAAGAGCACACATGCAATGATACTGGTGGATCCATATGTGGTATGTGAAAAGAACACACATGCAATGACTCTAGTTGTTGTTAGTAAAAAGAACACACATGCAATTACACTGGTGGATCCATGTGTGGTCTCTGAAGAGAACACACATTTCAATGACACTGGTGGATCCATATGTGGTATGTGAAAAGAACACACATGCAATGACTCTGGTTGTTGTTACTAAAAAGAACACACATGCAATGACACTTTTGGATCCATATGTGGTATGTGAAAAGAACACACATGCAATAACTCTGGTTGTTGTTACTAAAATGAACACACAGGCAATGACACTAGTGGATCCATGTGTGGTCTCTGAAGAGAACACACATGCAATGACTCTGGTTGTTAGTAAAAAGAGCACACATGCAATGACACTGGTGGATCCATATGTGGTATGTGAAAAGAACAGACATGCAATGACTCCAGTTGTTGTTAGTGAGAAGAACACACATGCAATGACACCAGTGGATCCATGTGTAGTCTCTAAAAAGAACACACATTTCAATGACACTAGTGGATCCATATGTGGTATGTGAAAAGAACACACATTTCAATGACTCAGTTGTTGTTAGTAAAAAGAACACACATGAAATGACACTGGTGGATCCAAAGGTGGATTGTGAAAAGAGCACACATTTCAATGACTTTGATTGTTGTTAGTAAAAAGAACACACATGCAATGACACCTGTGTATCCATGTGTGGTCCTTGAAGAGAACACACATGCAATGACTCTGGTTGTTGTTAGTAAAAAGAGCACACATGCAATGACACTAGTGGATCCATGTTTGGATTGTGAAGAGAACACACATGCAATGACACTGGTGGATCCATAGGTGGTTTGTGAGAAGAATACACATTTCAATGACTCTGGTTGTTGTTACTAAAAAGAACACACATGCAATGACACTAGTGGATCCATAGGTGGATTGTGAAAAGAGCACACATGCAATGACTCTGGTGGATCCATATGTGGTATGTGAAAATAACACACATGCATTAACACCAGATGTTGTTAGTGAAAAGAACATACATGCAATGATACTGGTGGATCCATGTGTGGTCTCTGAAGAGAACACACATTTCAATGATACTGGAGGATCCATATGTGGTATGTGAAAAGAACACACATGCAATGACTCTGGTTGTTGTTACTAAAAAGAACACACATGCAATGACACTGGTGGATCCATGGGTGGTATGTGAAAAGAACACACATTTCAATGACTCTGCTTGTTGTTACTAAAAAGAACACACATGTAATGACACTGGTGAATCCATAGCTGGTATGTGAAAAGAACACACATGCAATGACTCTGGTTGGTGTTAGTGAAAAGAACAAACATGCAATGACACTAGTGGATCTATAGGTGGATTGTGAAAAGAACACACATGCAATGACACTGGTGGATCCATATGTGGTATGTGAAAAGAACACACATGCAATGACTCTGGTTGTTGTTAGTGAAAATAACACACATGCAATGACACTGGTGGATCCATGTGTGGTCTCTAAAAAGAACAAACATTTCAATGACACTAGTGGATCCATATGTGGTATGTGAAAAGAACACACATTTCAATGACTCAGTAGTTGTTAGTAAAAAGAACACACATGCAATGACACTGGTGGATCCAAAGGTGGATTGTGAAATGAGCACACATTTCAATGACTCTGGTTGTTGTTAGTGAAAAGAGCACACATACAATGACACTGGTGGATCCCTGTGTGGTCTCTGAAGAGAACACACATGCAATGACTCTGGTTGGTGTTAGTAAAAAGAGCACACATGCAATGACACTGGTGGATCCATGTGTGGATTGTGAAGAGAACACACATGCAATGACACTGGTGGATCCAGAGGTCGTATGTGAAAAGAACACACATTTCAATGACTCCAGTTGTTGTTACTAAAAAGAACACACATGCAATGACACTAGTGGATCCATAGGTGGATTGTGAAAAGAGCACACATGCAATGACACTGGTGGATCCATATGTGGTATGTGAAAAGAACACAAATGCAATGACTCTGGTTGTTGTTAGAGAAAAGAACACACATGCAATGACACTAGTGGATCCATGTGTGGTCTCTGAAGAGAACACACATTTCAATGACACTGGTGGATCCATATGTGGTATGTGAAAAGAACACACATGCAATGACTCTGGTTGTTGTTACTAAAACAACACACATGCAATGACACTGGTGGATCCATAGGTGGATTGTGAAAAGAGCAAACATTTCAATGACTCTGGTTGTTGTTAGTGAAAAGAACACACATACAATGACACTGGTGGATCCTTGTGTGGTCTCGGAAGAGAACGCACATGCAATGACTCTGGTTGTTGTTAGTAAAAAGAGCACACATGCAATGATACTGGTGGATCCATGTGTGGATTGTGAAGAGAACACAAATGCAATGACACTGGTGGATCCATAGGTGGTATGTGAAAAGAACACACATTTCAATGACTCCAGTTGTTGTTACTAAAAAGAACACACATGCAATGACACTAGTGGATCCATAGGTGGATTGTGAAAAGAGCACACATGCAATGACACTGGTGGATCCATATGTGGTATGTGAAAAGAACACACATGCAATGACTCTGGTTGTTGTTAGTGAAAAGAACACACATGCAATGACACTAGTGGATCCATGTGTGGTATCTGAATAGAACACACATTTCAATGACACTGGTGGATCCATATGTGGTATGTGAAAAGAACACACATGCAATGACTCTGGTTGTTGTTACTAAAAAGAACACACATGCAATGACACTGGTGGATCCATAGGTGGATTGTGAAAAGAGCACACATTTCAATGACTTTGGTTGTTGTTAGTGAAAAGAACACACATACAATGACACTGGTGGATCCCTGTGTGGTCTCTAAAGAGAACACACATGCAATGACTCTGGTTGTTGTTAGTAAAAAGAGCACACATGCAATGACACTGGTGGATCCATGTGTGGATTGTGAAGAGAACACACATGCAATGACACTAGTGGATCCATAGGTGGTATGTGAAAAGAACACACATTTCAATGACTCCAGTTGTTGTTACTAAAAAGAACACACATGCAATGACACTAGTGGATCCATAGGTGGATTGTGAAAAGAGCACACTTGCAATGACACTGGTGGATCCATATGTGGTATGTGAAATGAATACACATGCAATGACTCTGGTTGTTGTTAGTGAAAAGAACACACATGCAATAACACTAGTGGATCCATGTGTGGTCTCGGAAGAGAACACACATTTCAATGACACTGGTGGATCCATATGTGGTATGTGAAAAGAACACGCATGCAATGACTCTGGTTGTTGTTACTAAAAAGAACACACATACAATTACACTGGTGGATCCATAGGTGGTATATGAAAAGAACACACATTTCAATGACTCTGGTTGTTGTTACTAAAAAGAACACACATGCAATGACACTGGTGGATCCATAAGTGGATTGTGAAAAGAGGACACATGCAATGACACTGGTGGATGCATATGTGGTATGTGAAAAGAACACACATGCAATGACTCTGGTTGTTGTTAGTGAAAAGAACATACATGCAATGACACTAGTGGATCCATGTGTGATCTCTGAAGAGAACACACATTTAAATGACACTGGTGGATCCATATGTGGTATGCGAAAAGAACACACATGCAAAGACTCTTGTTGTTGTTACTAAAAAGAACACACATGCAATGACACTGGTGGATCCATTTGTGGTATTTGAAAAGAACACACCTGCAATGACTCCAGTTGTTGTTAGTGAAAAGAACATACATGCAATGATACTGGTGGATCCATGTGTGGTCTCTGAAAACAAGACACATGCAATGACACTGTTGGATCCATAGGTGGTATGTGAAAAGAACACACATGCAATGACTCTGGTTGTTGTTAGTGAAAAGAACACACATGCAATGACACTGGTGGATACATATGTGGTATGTGAAAAGAACAGACATGCAATGACTCTGGTGGATACATATGTGGTATGTGAAAAGAACACACATACAATGACTCTGAAGAGAACACACATTTCAATGACACTGGTGGATACATATGAGGTATGTGAAAATAACTCACATGCAATGACTCTGGTTGTTGTTACTAAAAAGAACACACCTGCAATGACACTGGTGGATCCATAGGTGGTATGTGAAAAGAACACACATTTCAATGACCCTAGTTGTTGTTACTAAAAAGAACACACATGCAATGACACTGGTGGATCCATAGGTTGATTGTGAAAAGAGCACACATGCAATGACAGTGGCGGATCCATATGTGGTATGTGAAAAGAACACACATGCAATGACACTGGTGGATCCATAGGTGGATTGTGAAAAGAGCACACATGCAATGGGACTGGTGGATCCATATGTGGTATGTGAAAACAACACACATGCAATGACTCCAGTTGTTGTTAGTGAAAATAACATACATGCAATGACACTGGTGGATCCATGTGTGGTCTCTAAAAAGAACACACATTTCAATGACACTAGTGGATCCATATGTGGTATTTGAACAGAACACACATTTTAATGACTTAGTTGTTGTTAGTAAAAAGAACACACATGCAATGACACTGGTGGATCCATAGGTGGTATGGGAAAAGAACACACATTTCAATGACTCCAGTTGTTGTTACTAAAAAGGACACACATGCAATGACACTGGTGGATCCATAGGTGGATTGTGAAAAGAGCACACATGCAATGACACTGGTGGATCCATATGTGGTATGTGAAAAGAACACACATGCAATGACTCTGGTTGTTGTTAGTGAAAACAACACACATGCAATGACACTAGTGGATCCATGTGTGGTCTCTGAAGAGAACACACATTTCAATGACACTGGTGGATCCATATGTGGTATGTGAAAAGAACACGCATGCAATGACTCTGGTTGTTGTTACTAAAAAGAACACACATGCAATGACACTGGTGGATCCATAGGTGGTATATGAAAAGAACACACATTTCAATGACTCTGGTTGTTGTTACTAAAAAGAACACACATGCAATGACACTGGTGGATCCATAGGTGGATTGTGAAAAGAGCACACATGCAATGACACTGGTGGATCCATATGTGGTATGTGAAAAGAACACACAAGCAATGACTCTGGTTGTTTTTAGTGAAAAGAACATACATGCAATGACACTGGTGGATCCATGTGTGATCTCTGAAGAGAACACACATTTAAATGACACTGGTGGATCCATATGTGGTATGCGAAAAGAACACACATGCAATGACTCTTGTTGTTGTTACTAAAAAGAACACACATGCAATGACACTAGTGGATCCATTTGTGGTATTTGAAAAGAACACACATGCAATGACTCCAGTTGTTGTTAGTGAAAAGAACATACATGCAATGACACTGGTGGATCCATGCGTGGTCTCTGAAAAGAAGACACATGCAATGACACTGCTAGATCCATAGGTGGTATGTGAAAAGAACACACATGCAATGACTCTGGTTGTTGTTAGTGAAAAGAACACACATGCAATGACACTGGTGGATCCCTGTGTGGTCTCTGAAGAGAACACACATGCAATGACTCTGGTTGTTGTTAGTAAAAAGAGCACACATGCAATGACACTGGTGGATCCATGTGTGGATTGTGAAGAGAACACAAATGCAATGACACTGGTGGATCCATAAGTGGTATGTGAAAAGAACACACATTTCAATGACTCCAGTTGTTGCTACTAAAAAGAACACACATGCAATGACACTAGTGGATCCATAGGTGGATTGTGAAAAGAGCACACATACAATGACACTGGTGGATCCATATGTGGTATGTGAAAAGAACACACATACAATGACTCTGGTTGTTGTTAGTGAAAAGAACACACATGCAATGACACTAGTGGATCCATGTGTGGTCTCTGAAGAGAACACACATTTCAATGACACTGGTGGATCCATATGTGGTATGTGAAAAGAACACACATGCAATGACTCCAGTTGTTGTTAGTGAAAAGAACATACATGCAATGACACTGGTGGATCCATGTGTGGTCTCTAAAAAGAACACACATTTCAATGACACTAGTGGATCCATATGTGGTATGTGAACAGAACACACATTTTAATGACTCAGTTGTTGTTAGTAAAAAGAACACACATGCAACGACACTGGTGGATCCATAGGTGGTATGGGAAAAGAACACACATTTCAATGACTCTAGTTGTTGTTACTAAAAAGGACACACATGCAATGACTCTGGTTATTGTTACTAAAAAGAACACACATGCAATGACACTGGTGGATCCATAGGTGGTATATGAAAAGAACACACATTTCAATGACTCTGGTTGTTGTTACTAAAAAGAACACACATGCAATGACACTGGTGGATCCATAGGTGGATTGTGAAAAGAGCACACATGCAATGACACTGGTGGATCCATATGTGGTATGTGAAAAGAACACACAAGCAATGACTCTGGTTGTTGTTAGTGAAAAGAACATACATGCAATGACACTGGTGGATCCATGTGTGATCTCTGAAGAGAACACACATTTAAATGACACTGGTGGATCCATATGTGGTATGCGAAAAGAACACACATGCAATGACTCTTGTTGTTGTTACTAAAAAGAACACACATGCAATGACACTAGTGGATCCATTTGTGGTATTTGAAAAGAACACACATGCAATGACTCCAGTTGTTGTTAGTGAAAAGAACATACATGCAATGACACTGGTGGATCCATGTGTGGTCTCTAAAAAGAAGACACATGCAATGACACTGCTAGATCCATAGGTGGTATGTGAAAAGAACACACATGCAATGACTCTGGTTGTTGTTAGTGAAAAGAACACACATGCAATGACACTTGTGGATCCCTGTGTGGTCTCTGAAGAGAACACACATGCAATGACTCTGGTTGTTGTTAGTAAAAAGAGCACACATGCAATGACACTGGTGGATCCATGTGTGGATTGTGAAGAGAACACAAATGCAATGACACTGGTGGATCCATAGGTGGTATGTGAAAAGAACACACATTTCAATGACTCCAGTTGTTGTTACTAAAAAGAACACACATGCAATGACACTAGTGGATCCATAGGTGGATTGTGAAAAGAGCACACATGCAATGACACTGGTGGATCCATATGTGGTATGTGAAAAGAACACACATGCAATGACTCTGGTTGTTGTTAGTGAAAAGAACACACATGCAATGACACTAGTGGATCCATGTGTGGTCTCTGAAGAGAACACACATTTCAATGACACTGGTGGATCCATATGTGGTATGTGAAAAGAACACACATGCAATGACTCTGGTTGTTGTTACTAAAAAGAACACACATGCAATGACACTGGTGGATCCATAGGTGGATTGTGAAAAGAGCACACATTTCAATGACTCTGGCTGTTGTTAGTGAAAAGAACACACATACAATGACACTTGTGGATCCCTGTGTGGTCTCTGAAGAGAACACACATGCAATGACTCTGGTTGTTGTTAGTAAAAAGAGCACACATGCAATGACACTGGTGGATCCATGTGTGGATTGTGAAGAGAACACAAATGCAATGACACTGGTGGATCCATAGGTGGTATGTGAAAAGAACACACATTTCAATGACTCCAGTTGTTGTTACTAAAAAGAACACACATGCAATGACACTAGTGGATCCATAGGTGGATTGTGAAAAGAGCACACATGCAATGACACTGGTGGATCCATATGTGGTATGTGAAAAGAACACACATGCAATGACTCTGGTTGTTGTTAGTGAAAAGAACACACATGCAATGACACTAGTGGATCCATGTGTGGTCTCTGAAGAGAACACACATTTCAATGACACTGGTGGATCCATATGTGGTATGTGAAAAGAACACGCATGCAATTACACTGGTGGATCCATAGGTGGTATATGAAAAGAACACACATTTCAATGACTCTGGTTGTTGTTACTAAAAAGAACTCACATGCAATGACACTGGTGGATCCATAAGTGGATTGTGAAAAGAGGACACATGCAATGACACTGGTGGATGCATATGTGGTATGTGAAAAGAACACACATGCAATGACTCTGGTTTTTGTTAGTGACAAGAACATACATGCAATGACACTGGTGGATCGATGTGTGATCTCTGAAGAGAACACACATTTAAATGACACTGGTGGATCCATATGTGGTATGCGAAAAGAGCACACATGCAAAGACTCTTGTTGTTGTTACTAAAAAGAACACACATGCAATGACACTGGTGGATCCATTTGTGGTATTTGAAAAGAACACACCTGCAATGACTCCAGTTGTTGTTAGTGAAAAGAACATACATGCAATGATACTGGTGGATCCATGTGTGGTCTCTGAAAACAAGACACATGCAATGACACTGTTGGATCCATAGGTGGTATGTGAAAAGAACACACATGCAATGACTCTGGTTGTTGTTAGTGAAAAGAACACACATGCAATGACACTGGTGGATACATATGTGGTATGTGAAAAGAACAGACATGCAATGACTCTGGTGGATACATATGTGGTATGTGAAAAGAACACACATGCAATGACTCTGAAGAGAACACACATTTCAATGACACTGGTGGATACATATGAGGTATGTGAAAATAACTCACATGCAATGACTCTGGTTGTTGTTACTAAAAAGAACACACATGCAATGACACTGGTGGATCCATAGGTGGTATGTGAAAAGAACACACATTTCAATGACCCTAGTTGTTGTTACTAAAAAGAACACACATGCAATGACACTGGTGGATCCATAGGTGGATTGTGAAAAGAGCACACATGCAATGACAGTGGCAGATCCATATGTGGTATGTGAAAAGAACACACATGCAATGACACTGGTGGATCCATAGGTGGATTGTGAAAAGATCACACATGCAATGGCACTGGTGGATCCATATATGGTATGTGAAAAGAACACACATGCAATGGCTCCAGTTGTTGCTAGTGAAAAGAACATACATGCAATGACACTGGTGGATCCATGTGTGGTCTCTAAAAAGAACACACTTTTCAATGACACTAGTGGATCCATATGTGGTATGTGAACAGAACACACATTTTAATGACTAAGTTGTTGTTGGTAAAAAGAACACACATGCAATGACACTGGTGGATCCATAGGTGGTATGGGAAAAGAACACACATTTCAATGACTCCAGTTGTTGTTACTAAAAAGGACACACATGCAATGACACTGGTGGATCCATAGGTGGATTGTGAAAAGAGCACACATGCAATGACACTGGTGGATCCATATGTGGTATGTGAAAAGAACACACATGCAATGACTCTGGTTGTTGTTAGTGAAAACAACACACATGCAATGACACTGGTGGATCCATGTGTGGTCTCTGAAGAGAACACATGTTTTAATGACACTGGTGGATCCATATGTGGTATGTGAAAAGAACACGCATGCAATGACTCTGGTTGTTGTTACTAAAAAGAACACACATGCAATGACACTGGTGGATCCATAGGTGGTATATGAAAAGAACACACATTTCAATGACTCTGGTTGTTGTTACTAAAAAGAACACACATGCAATGACACTGGTGGATCCATAGGTGGATTGTGAAAAGAGCACACATGCAATGACACTGGTGGATCCATATGTGGTATGTGAAAAGAACACACAAGCAATGACTCTGGTTGTTGTTAGTGAAAAGAACATACATGCAATGACACTGGTGGATCCATGTGTGATCTCTGAAGAGAACACACATTTAAATGACACTGGTGGATCCATATGTGGTATGCGAAAAGAACACACATGCAATGACTTTTGTTGTTGTTACTAAAAAGGACACACATGCAATGAAACTAGTGGATCCATTTGTGGTATTTGAAAAGAACACACATGCAATGACTCCAGTTGTTGTTAGTGAAAAGAACATACATGCAATGACACTGGTGGATCCATGTGTGGTCTCTGAAAAGAAGACACATGCAATGACACTGCTAGATCCATAGGTGGTATGCGAAAAGAACACACATGCAATGACTATGGTTGTTGTTAGTGAAAAGAACACACATGCAATGACACTGGTGGATACATATGTGGTATGTGAAAAGAACAGACATGCAATGACTCTGGTGGATACATATGTGGTATGTGAAAAGAACACACATGCAATAACTTTGAAGAGAATACACATTTCAATGACACTTGTGGATACATATGAGGTATGTGAAAATAACTCACATGCAATGACTCTGGTTGTTGTTACTAAAAAGAACACACATGCAATGACACTGGTGGATCCATAGGTGGTATGTGAAAAGAACACACATTTCAATGACTCTGGTTGTTGTTACTAAAAAGAACACACATGCAATGACACTGGTAGATCCATAGGTGGATTGTGAAAAGAGCACACATGCAATGACAGTGGTGGTTCCATATGTGGTATGTGAAAAGAACACACATGCAATGACACTGGTGGATCCATAGGTGGATTGTGAAAAGAGCACACATGCAATGGCACTGGTAGATCCATATGTGGTATGTGAAAAGAACACACATGCAATGACTCCAGTTGTTGTTAGTGAAAAGAACATACATGCAATGGCACTAGTGGATCCATGTGTGGTCTCTAAAAAGAACACACATGGATCCACTAGTGTCATTGCATGTATGTTCTTTTCACTAACAACAACTGGAGTCATTGCAAAGAACACACATTTCAATGACACTAGTGGATCCATATGTGGTATGTGAACAGAACACACATTTTAATGACTCAGTTGTTGTTAGTAAAAAGAACACACATGCAATGACACTGGTGGATCCATAGGTGGTATGGGAAAAGAACACACATTTCAATGACTCTAGTTGTTGTTACTAAAAAGGACACACATGCAATGACACTGGTGGATCCATAGGTGGATTGTGAAAAGAGCACACATGCAATGACACTGGTGGATCCATATGTGGTATGTGAAAAGAACACACATGCAATGACTCTGGTTGTTGTTAGTGAAAACAGCACACATGCAATGACACTAGTGGATCCATGTGTGGTCTCTGAAGAGAACACACATTTCAATGACACTGGTGGATCCATATGTGGTATGTGAAAAGAACACGCATGGAATGACTCTGGTTGTTGTTACTAAAAAGAACACACATGCAATGACACTGGTGGATCCATAGGTGGTATGTGAAAAGAACACACATTTCAATGACTCTGGTTGTTGTTACTAAAAAGAACACACATGCAATGACACTGGTGGATCCATAGGTGGATTTGTGAAAAAAGCACACATGCAATGACATTGGTGGATCCATATGTGGTGTGTGAAAATAACACACATGCAATGACTCAGTTGTTGTTAGTGAAAAGAACATACATGCAATGACACTGGTGGATCCATAGGTGGATTGTGAAAAGAGCACACATGCAATGACACTGGTGGATCCATATGTGGTATGTTCAAAGAACACACATGCAATGACTCCAGTTGTAGTTAGTGAAAAGAACATACATGCAATGACACTGGTGATTCCATGTGTGGTCTCTAAAAATAACACACATTTCAATGACACTAGTGGATCCATATGTGGTATGTGAAAAGAACACACATTTCAATGACTCAGTTGTTGTTAGTAAAAAGAACACACATGCAATGACACTGGTGGATCCATAGGTGGTATGTGAAAAGAACACACATTTCAATGACTCCAGCTGTTGTTACTAAAAATAACACACATGCAATGACACTGGTGGATCCATAGGTGGATCGTGAAAAGAGCACACATGCAATGACACTGGTGGATCCATATGTGGTATGTGAAAAGAACACACATGCAATAACTCTGGTTGTTGTTAGTGAAAACAACACACATGCAATGACACTAGTGGATCCATGTGTGGTCTCTGAAGAGAACAACATTTCAATGACACTGGTGGATCCATATGTGGTATGTGAAAAAAAAACATGGAATGACTTTGGTTGTTGTTACTAAAAAGAACACACATGCAATGACACTGGTGGATCCATAGGTGGTATGTGAAAAGAACACACATTTCAATGAATCTTGTTGTTGTTACTAAAAAGAACACACATGCAATGACACTGGTGGATCCATAGGTGGATTGTGAAAAAAGCACACATGCAATGACGCTGGTGGATCCATATGTGGTGTGTGAAAATAACACACATGCAATGACTGCAATTGTTGTTAGTGAAAACAACATACATGCAATGACACTGGTGGATCCATGTGTGGTTTCTGAAGAGAACACACATTTCAATGACACTGGTGGATCCATATGTGGTATGCGAAAAGAACACACATGCAATGACTCTGGTTGTTACTAAAAAGAACACACATGCAATGACACTGGTGGATCCATTTGTGGTATGTGAAAAGAACACACATGCAATGACTCCAGTTGTTGTTAGTGAAATGAACATACATGCAATGACACTGGTGGATCCGTGTGTGGTCTCTGAAAAGAACACACATGCAATGACACTGGTGGACCCATAGGTGGTATGTGAAAAGAACACACATGCAATGACTCTGGTTGTTGTTAGTGAAAAGAACACACATGCTATGACACTGGTGGATACATATGTGGTATGTGAAAAGAACACACATGCAATGACACTGGTGGATCCATAGGTGGTATATGAAAAGAACACACATTTCAATGACTCTGGTTGTTGTTACTAAAAAGAACACACATGCAATGACACTGGTGGATCCATAGGTGGATTGTGAAAAGAGCACACATGCAATGACACTGGTGGATCCATATGTGGTATGTGAAAAGAACACACAAGCAATGACTCTGGTTGTTGTTAGTGAAAAGAACATACATGCAATGACACTGGTGGATCCATGTGTGATCTCTGAAGAGAACACACATTTAAATGACACTGGTGGATCCATATGTGGTATGCGAAAAGAACACACATGCAATGACTTTTGTTGTTGTTACTAAAAAGGACACACATGCAATGAAACTAGTGGATCCATTTGTGGTATTTGAAAAGAACACACATGCAATGACTCCAGTTGTTGTTAGTGAAAAGAACATACATGCAATGACACTGGTGGATCCATGTGTGGTCTCTGAAAAGAAGACACATGCAATGACACTGCTAGATCCATAGGTGGTATGCGAAAAGAACACACATGCAATGACTATGGTTGTTGTTAGTGAAAAGAACACACATGCAATGACACTGGTGGATACATATGTGGTATGTGAAAAGAACAGACATGCAATGACTCTGGTGGATACATATGTGGTATGTGAAAAGAACACACATGCAATAACTTTGAAGAGAATACACATTTCAATGACACTTGTGGATACATATGAGGTATGTGAAAATAACTCACATGCAATGACTCTGGTTGTTGTTACTAAAAAGAACACACATGCAATGACACTGGTGGATCCATAGGTGGTATGTGAAAAGAACACACATTTCAATGACTCTGGTTGTTGTTACTAAAAAGAACACACATGCAATGACACTGGTAGATCCATAGGTGGATTGTGAAAAGAGCACACATGCAATGACAGTGGTGGTTCCATATGTGGTATGTGAAAAGAACACACATGCAATGACACTGGTGGATCCATAGGTGGATTGTGAAAAGAGCACACATGCAATGGCACTGGTAGATCCATATGTGGTATGTGAAAAGAACACACATGCAATGACTCCAGTTGTTGTTAGTGAAAAGAACATACATGCAATGGCACTAGTGGATCCATGTGTGGTCTCTAAAAAGAACACACATGGATCCAGTGTCACTGTCATGCATGTATGTTCTTCACTAAAGTCAAACACACATTTCAATGACACTAGTGGATCCATATGTGGTATGTGAACAGAACACACATTTTAATGACTCAGTTGTTGTTAGTAAAAAGAACACACATGCAATGACACTGGTGGATCCATAGGTGGTATGGGAAAAGAACACACATTTCAATGACTCTAGTTGTTGTTACTAAAAAGGACACACATGCAATGACACTGGTGGATCCATAGGTGGATTGTGAAAAGAGCACACATGCAATGACACTGGTGGATCCATATGTGGTATGTGAAAAGAACACACATGCAATGACTCTGGTTGTTGTTAGTGAAAACAGCACACATGCAATGACACTAGTGGATCCATGTGTGGTCTCTGAAGAGAACACACATTTCAATGACACTGGTGGATCCATATGTGGTATGTGAAAAGAACACGCATGGAATGACTCTGGTTGTTGTTACTAAAAAGAACACACATGCAATGACACTGGTGGATCCATAGGTGGTATGTGAAAAGAACACACATTTCAATGACTCTGGTTGTTGTTACTAAAAAGAACACACATGCAATGACACTGGTGGATCCATAGGTGGATTGTGAAAAAAGCACACATGCAATGACATTGGTGGATCCATATGTGGTGTGTGAAAATAACACACATGCAATGACTCCAGTTGTTGTTAGTGAAAAGAACATACATGCAATGACACTGGTGGATCCATAGGTGGATTGTGAAAAGAGCACACATGCAATGACACTGGTGGATCCATATGTGGTATGTTCAAAGAACACACATGCAATGACTCCAGTTGTAGTTAGTGAAAAGAACATACATGCAATGACACTGGTGATTCCATGTGTGGTCTCTAAAAATAACACACATTTCAATGACACTAGTGGATCCATATGTGGTATGTGAAAAGAACACACATTTCAATGACTCAGTTGTTGTTAGTAAAAAGAACACACATGCAATGACACTGGTGGATCCATAGGTGGTATGTGAAAAGAACACACATTTCAATGACTCCAGCTGTTGTTACTAAAAATAACACACATGCAATGACACTGGTGGATCCATAGGTGGATCGTGAAAAGAGCACACATGCAATGACACTGGTGGATCCATATGTGGTATGTGAAAAGAACACACATGCAATAACTCTGGTTGTTGTTAGTGAAAACAACACACATGCAATGACACTAGTGGATCCATGTGTGGTCTCTGAAGAGAACAACATTTCAATGACACTGGTGGATCCATATGTGGTATGTGAAAAAAAAACATGGAATGACTTTGGTTGTTGTTACTAAAAAGAACACACATGCAATGACACTGGTGGATCCATAGGTGGTATGTGAAAAGAACACACATTTCAATGAATCTTGTTGTTGTTACTAAAAAGAACACACATGCAATGACACTGGTGGATCCATAGGTGGATTGTGAAAAAAGCACACATGCAATGACGCTGGTGGATCCATATGTGGTGTGTGAAAATAACACACATGCAATGACTGCAATTGTTGTTAGTGAAAACAACATACATGCAATGACACTGGTGGATCCATGTGTGGTTTCTGAAGAGAACACACATTTCAATGACACTGGTGGATCCATATGTGGTATGCGAAAAGAACACACATGCAATGACTCTGGTTGTTACTAAAAAGAACACACATGCAATGACACTGGTGGATCCATTTGTGGTATGTGAAAAGAACACACATGCAATGACTCCAGTTGTTGTTAGTGAAATGAACATACATGCAATGACACTGGTGGATCCGTGTGTGGTCTCTGAAAAGAACACACATGCAATGACACTGGTGGACCCATAGGTGGTATGTGAAAAGAACACACATGCAATGACTCTGGTTGTTGTTAGTGAAAAGAACACACATGCTATGACACTGGTGGATACATATGTGGTATGTGAAAAGAACACACATGCAATGACTCTGGTGGATACATATGTGGTATGTGAAAAGAACACACATGTAATGACTCTGAAGAGAACACACATTTCAGTGCAATGGTGGATACATATGTGGTATGTGAAAAGAACACACATGAAATGACTCTGGTTGTTGTTACTAAAAAGAACACACATGCAATGACACTGGTGGATCCATAGGTGGATTGTGAAAAGAGCACACATGCAATGACAGTGGTGGATCCATATGTGGTATGTGAAAAGAACACACATGCAATGACACTTGTGGATCCATATCTGGTTTGTGGAAATAACACACATGCAATGACTCTGGTTGTTGTTAGTGAAAAGAACACACATGCAATGACACTGGTGGATCCATGTGTGGTCTCTGAAGAGAACACACATTTCAATGACACTGGTGGATCCATATGTGGTATGTGAAAAGAACACACGTGCAATGACTCTGCTTGTTGTTACTAAAAAGAACACACATGCAATGACACTAGTGGATCCATAGGTGGTATGTGAGAAGAACACACATTTCAATGACTCTGGTTGTTGTTACTAAAAAGAACACACATGCAATGACACTGGTGGATCCATAGGTGGATTGTGAAAAGAGAACACATGCAATGACACTGGTGGATCCATATGTGGTATGTGAACAGAACACACATGCAATGACTCCAGTTGCTTATTGTGAAAAGAACACACATGCAATGACACTGGTGGATGCATGTGTGGTCTCTGAAGAGAACACACATTTCAATGATACTGGTGGATCCATATATGGTATGTGAAAAGAACACACATGCAATGACTCTGGTTGTTGTTACTAAAAAGAACACACATGCAATTACACTGGTGGATCCATAGGTGGATTGTGAAAAGAGGACACTTGCAATGACACTGGTGGATCCATATGTGGTATGTGAAAAGAACACACATGCAATGACTCTGGTTGTTGTTAGTGAAAAGAACACACATGCAATTACACTGGTGGATCCATGTGTGGTCTCTGAAGAGAACACACATTTCTATGTAAAAAGAACACACATTTCAATGACACTGGTGGATCCATATGTGGTATATGAAAACAACAAACATGCAATGACTCTAGTTGTTGTTACTAAAAAGAACACACATGCAATGACACTTGTGGATCCATATGTGGTATGTGAAAAGAACACACATGCAATGACTCTGGTTGTTGTTACTAAAAAGAACACACATGCAATGACACTGGTGGATCCATGTGTGGTCTCTGAAGAGAACACACATGCAATGACTCTGGTTGTTGTTAGTAAAAAGAGTACACATGTAATGACACTGGTGGATCCATATGTGGTATGTGAAAAGAACACACATGCAATGATTCCAGTTGTTGTTAGTGAGAAGAACACACATGCAATGACACTGGTGGATCCATGTGTGGTCTCTAAAAAGAACATACATTTCAATGAAACTAGTGGATCCATATGTGGTATGTGAAAAGAACACACATTTCAATGACTCAGTTGTTGTTAGTAAAAATAACACACATGCAATGACATTGGTGGATCCAAAGGTGGATTGTGAAAAGAGCACACATTTCAATGACTCTGGTTGTTGTTAGTAAAAAGAACACAAATGCAATGACACTGGTGGATCCATGTGTGGTCTCTAAAGAGAACACACATGCAATGACTCTCGTTGTTGTTAGTGAAAATAACACACATGCAATGACACTGGTGGATCCATGTGTGGTTTCTAAAAAGAACACACATTTCAATGACACTAGTGGATCCATATGTGGTATGTGAAAAGAACACACATTTCAATGACTCAGTTGTTGTTAGTAAAAAGAACACACATGCAATGACACTGGTGGATCCATAGGTGGATTGTGAAAAGATCACACATGCAATGACACTGGTGGATCCATATGTGGTATGTGAAAAGAACACACATCCCGTGACACAAGATGTTATCAGTGAAAAGAACATACATGCAATGACACTGGTGGATCCATGTGTGGTCGCTGAAGAGAACACACATTTCAATGATACTGGTGGATCCATATGTGGTATGTGAAAAGAACACACATGCAATGACTCTGGTTGTTGTTACTAAAAAGAACACACATGCAATTACCCTGGTGGATCCATAGGTGGATCGTGAAAAGAGCACACATGCAATGAGACTGGTGTATCCATATGTGGTATGTGAAAAGAACACACATGCATTGACTCTAGTTGTTGTTAGTGAAAAGAACACACATGCAATTACACTGGTGGATCCATGTGTGGTCTCTAAAGAGAACACACATTTCAATGTAAAAAGAACACACATTTCAATGACACTGGTGGATCCATATGTGGTATGTGAAAAGAACACACATGCAATGACTCTGGTTGTTGTTACTAAAAAGAACACACATGCAATGACACTGGTGGATCCATGTGTGGTCTCTGAAGAGAACACACATGCAATGACTCTAGTTGTTGTTAGTAAAAAGAGCGCACATGCAATGACACTGGTGGATCCATATGTGGTATGTGAAAAGAACACACATGCAATGACTCCAGTTGTTGTTAGTGAGAAGAGCACACATGTAATGACACTGGTGGATCCATGTGTGGTCTCTAAAAAGAACACACATTTCAATGACACTAGTGGATCCATATGTGGTATGTGAAAAGAACACACATTTCAATGACTCAGTTGTTGTTAGTAAAAAGAACACACATGCAATGACACTGGTGGATCCAAAGGTGGATTGTGAAAAGCGCACACATTTCAAGGACTCTGGTTGTTGTTAGTAAAAAGAACACACATGCAATGACTCTGGTGGATCCATGTGTGGTCTCTGAAGAGAACACACATGCAATGACTCTGGTTGTTGTTAGTAAAAAGATCACACATGCAATGACACCGGTGGATCCATGTGTGGATTGTTAAGAGAACACACATGCAATGACACTGGTGGATCCATAGGTGGTATGTGAGAAGAACACGCATTTCAATGACTCTGGTTGTTGTTACTAAAAAGAACACACATGCAATGACACTGGTGGATCCATAGGTGGATTGTGAAAAGATCACACATGCAATGACACTGGTGGATCCATATGTGGTATGTGAAAAGAACATACATCCCATGACACCAGATGTTATTAGTGAAAAGAACATACATGCAATGACACTGGTGGATCCATGTGTGGTCCCTGGAGAGAACACACATTTCAATGATACTGGTGGATCCATATGTGGTATGTGAAAAGAACACACATGCAATGACTCTGGTTGTTGTTACTAAAAAGAGCACACATGCAATTACACTGGTGGATCCGTAGGTGGATTGTGAAAAGAGCACACATGCAATGATACTAGTGGATCCATATGTGGTATGTGAAAAGAACACACATGCAATGACTCTGGTTGTTGTTAGTGAAAAGAACACACATGCAATTACACTGGTGGATCCATGTGTGGTCTCTAAAGAGAACACACATTTCAATGTAAAAAGAACACACATTTCAATGACACTGGTGGATCCATATGTGGTATGTGAAACGAACACACATGCAATGACTCTTGTTGTTGTTACTAAAAAGAATACACATGCAATGACACTTGTGGATCCATATGTGGTATGTGAAAAGAACACACATGCAATGACTCTGGTTGTTGTTACTAAAAAGAACACACATGCAATGACCTTTGGTGGATCCATGTGTGGTCTCCAAGAAGACACACATGCAATGACTCTGGTTGTTGTTAGTAAAAAGAGCACACATGCAATGACACTGGTGGATCCATATGTGGTATGTGAAAAGAACCCACATGCAATGACTCCAGTTGTTGTTAGTGAAAAGAACATACATGCAATGACACTGGTGGATCCATGTGTGGTCTCTAAAAAGAACACACATTTCAATGACACTAGTGGATCCATATGTGGTATGTGAAAAGAACACACATTTCAATGACTCGGTTGTTGTTAGTAAAAAGAACACACATGCAATGACACTGGTGGATCCAAAGGTGGATTGTGAAAAGATCACACATTTCAATTACTCTGGTTGTTGTTAGTAAAAAGAACACACATGCAATGACTCTGGTGGATCCATGTGTGGTCTCTGAAGAGAACACACATGCAATGACTCTGGTTGTTGTTAGTAAAAAGATCACACATGCAATGACACCGGTGGATCCATGTGTGGATTGTTAAGAGAACACACATGCAATGACACTGGTGGATCCATAGGTGGTATGTGAGAAGAACACGCATTTCAATGACTCTGGTTGTTGTTACTAAATAGAACACACATGCAATGACACTGGTGGATCCATAGGTGGATTGTGAAAAGATGTCACATCCCAAGATTTTCCAAATCTTGTAATGTGAAAAATAAAATAACAAAATAAATTTTTGTTGAAAATCAGGGTGAAAAGAAACTTTTGTTTCTAAAAGGAGACTTGAAATACCATCTTGAACAAACCTTGGCAGAAGTTTGAATTCAACAAAAATCCAAATCAAGGGAAATGCATTCCTCAATGAATGTATCTGGAAATTTGAACACCTGGAAAATAAATCCAAAACCCTAAACCCTAATGGAAGGAAATCATTTTCCAAAGTATCTCCAAATCCATGGATTTGATCAACAAATAATCACAAAGGATCAAGAAAGACCTTGGAGATTGGTTTCACTTAGTTTGGAACTATAGGCAAAATCTTATTACTATAATAAGATAAGGAAATTGAATTTCCAAAAGCTAATAAAGCCCTTACCAAAAGCCATACCAATTGGTGATCAATAATCCTAAAGGGATTTATAAAGATAAACATTTATCAAAGGAAAATAAATTGTTTTGGAAACACAAATTTAGATCTTTTAATAAAAGACTTTGTATCAAATGAAAATATAATCCAAATTAATTTTTGCAAAACTTTTGAAATAAAAAATAAAGTTTTGATAAAATGATTAAATTTAATTTAAATAAAATAAAGGATTTAAATATCAATTTTATTTAAGTAAAAGCTTTTCCCATTTAAATGAACACCAAGTATTTTATTACTACTTTGAAATCTTTTATTAAAAGGTTTTGCTTTGATTAAAATGAGTAAAGGATTATTTAAATAAAATAAAGGATTTAAATATCCAATTTTATTTAAGTAAAGGCTTTCCCATTTTAATTAAAACACCAAAACTTATTTATTTATTTAAATAAGTTTCCAAGTATTCTTTTATTTTTCAAATTAAACCTTCTGGTTTGGTTTTGAAAATAATTGGATTTCAAATGGAAATTTTATTAAATAAATCAAACACTATTAATAAACTAAAGATCCATTTTCTTTAATTATTAAATGGATCTTAAAATAAATAAATATTTCATTTTGAGATTTGGATTATGTTGCCAAACAGAACCAAATTCAAAGTGAATTTGAGTGTTGTTTGATTGTTTGAATAATTGGTTGAAATTCAAAACAGAAAAGAATTAGAAAAAGGAAAAAGAGTTAGACAGAAAAAAAAATAGGAAAACAGGCAGAAGCTTTGGCCAATAAAGACCCTAGTCCAGTCTTCTCTCCCTCCCCCGAAGCGTTTCTTTTCTTACTCAGAAACTTACTCAGACAGAGACAGACAGCGTGGACCCATTCCTCCTCTTCCCCTTTCACTGCCAAGCGGACCCACCTCCTCTTACTCCTCCCCCCGAACCGTTTTTCTTCACCGCAGAAAGAACCCGTTAAGCAGCTGACTGGTGGACCTCCTCCTCACCCTTTTTCCCACTTCTCTAGCCATCGTCTTCACCGCGACTAGTTCCTCCTCGAAGGCGTCGCTGTTCTCTGTAAATCAATCCGCGTTCAATTCGTCTTAATTCCGCCATTACTCGCCTTGATCACGCAGATTGAAACGCTCTGTCTCCTCTATAAATCCCCTCGATACCCCCTTGTAGGCCTTTAGCCTCGAGCTCCTCTGTTTCTGTCCGAGCAAAGCCTCGCCGCCTCTCCTCCCGACCAAGCTCATAGCTTCCCCACTCTCGGTATAGCGCCAAGACATCAAACTCGCCTTGCCGGCGACGACCGTCGCCACCGTCTGCCTCCGCTCCGGCGAACTCCACAGGTAGCTTCCAGCCACCCCTCGTCTTTTCGATGATGCGCCTAAGACCAGTGATTCCTTCCGCAACTAACGCCAGCGTTCTCGTGTCCTAGCTCACACCGTGGCGCCACCTCTCCGTCATCGGCGTGAGCACCACCGTCTCTCGCCTCGACGAAGTTTCCCGGTGAGCACAGACTTTCCTCGCCCCTTGCTGATGCTTCCTTACCGCAACCTCGTGCGCACCTAACCGTGCCTCTCCTTTGCCTTAGCGACGCCAGCGACGACAACCCGAGAGCACCGCCGCCCGCAAACTCCGGCGAGATTGCCAACCCGTCCGTCGCCGCCTCCCCATCGGACGTTGAGCTTCCCCAAGCGTCTGCGAACTCGGTGAGCCTCCCTTTCTCTCCGCTTCTGTCGCGGCACCGTCATCGACCGATCGCCCGCCGCCTTGTACCGCAGCGCCGCTAGCTTTAGGTCGAGCACCGCAACCGTTCGATCTCGATCCATCGATTACGATAGAATGACTAACCGCGAGGTATGTCCTCTGCCGCGGCGATCAAACTTGATCCAACGCTCACGTTGCCGATCCACACCGAACGATGCAGGCGAATAATATTAAGACGCGTGGCACTAGATCTGTTTAAAAGAGATTTGAAAACAGAAACTTTTGCCATTTTCAAACTCATGTATCTTTGGATCCACATATCCAAATTTTACAAATTTGATGTCGTTGGAATCAGCAAGACAAGCTCTAGCCAACCCTGCCCTTAGTTTAGCAAATAGTATTTGTTAGCTTGTTTGATTTTGCAGATTCTTTTGTGTGCTTGCTAACATTAGAAAATCATTTAAAAATGATTCTTAGGTTAAAACCTTTGCAAATTGGTTTGTTGTGACCTTACTGACCCTAGGAACCAACCCATAGTTTGGAAAATGATTTTGGAAAAGAATAGGATGGATTAATTAGTTTAGTCCATTTCTAGCTAATTAAAAACCATTGTTTTGTTTATGAAAATGCTTTCATAAAGAAAACTTTGAGAAAATGTTTTGGACCAAACCATCGACCCAAACACCAAGTTTTGCAATAGCAACTCATTTGGTGAACCCTATAGGTTAGTGCCTTAGTAAAAATATTTCTACACCACATAGAATGACACTTTGTTTTGAAAATGGTTTTATAGTGAAACCTTTTGCAAATGACTTAGCCACTTCACAAAATGACCAATAGGTGTGCCCAAATGTCTATGACCCATTAGGAACCCCTTTTCAAACAAATCAAAGCTTGGCATGCTTGCATGCATTACTTGAACTTTGCCACTTTGGTAAATGACCAATTTGGATCTTACAAAGTTTAGGAATCTAATAGAGACCCTCTTTGCAAATGACTTTGCCATTTTGGTAAATGACCAGTTTGGAACTTACAAAGTTAGAAGCCTAGTGAAGACCATCCTTACAATAGAACCAACCTTTGCATGCTTATGCATGACTTAGATCCCATTACTTTGTGTGTGAAAAATTGTTTGTTTGACTTTGTTATTTTATGTGTGTAGTTTTGCTTGATTGGTAGATTAAGTTTGTGCCTTGCTTGATTGAATTGTAGTGACTTGAAGAGTGTGAGTGTTGCAAGGACAAGGAGTGAACCTATACCCTCTACCAAAAGGCAAGTGATATCATCATGAATATTCCATTCCTATATTTTATATATGCATTAGTATTATTTTTCTAAGTATAGGACTTGCATGGTTTTTGCTAAGTACAAGCTATTCTTGGGAAAACCTATTAGGTGAAACCTTAGTGAAAATTACCTAAGTCAAGATTCCTATTACTATCATGCTTAGCCTAGCTATTAGAAAACAAGGGTGGTTTATATATTCACACTATGGAAAAATATTCTAAGTCTTTGGACTTGTTTTTATTTAACAAAACAACTAAGTTAATGAATCACCTGGGTGGAATGGAAAGAATGGTATATGTTGAGTGGTTCACAAGGCCATGGACTGGGTTGTGTATCTCACTTGTGGATGGCCACCCAGGAAACAAAGAGATTTGAGATGTCAAATGTTGAGAAGCTTCAAGTGCAACCACTTGGCATTATGGGCTCTGCCATGATCTTAGGATGCTAGAACTTAGTCTTTTGGACAGTGGGTGGTAGATGGGATGATAGGTTGGAACGCGTCCATTTGACTAAGGAAAGGCTACTGAAGGATCATGTCTTGGGAAACCAAGGCTTGTGGGGAAAGTGCACCACCTCTGCAGAGTGTAAAACCTAAGTACTTAGCCATGTCCCTGGTAAAGGACAATTTGAGCATCAAGACATGGAAACTTCAAGAATCTCATCACTCCAATTTCTAAATAAAACTTGTGGGTGAACAAGGTTTAAAAGGATCTTCAGTCATTGATTGGTAGATGCCCTGAGTGGATCTGGAGTCTTTGATTGATAGATGCCTTGGGTGTTTTTGCCAAACAAAACTTAGTGTTTTCAAAAGTTAAGGAAAAATCTATTTTGAGCAAAGCAAGCCTAAGCTCCACCAGCCAAATGCATATAGTATTATAGTCCACTTAAAATATACTAAGGTATCACTTGCCAATACAATTCAAATGTATTAACCCTTGTGGCTGTAACTTATGATGTTGCAGGTTTGATTGATTTAGTGAAGATTGATTGATTAGGATTACAAAGTCTACAACCAACATCTGCCTGTGGCACTTTGAAGATGAAGGACCCATGACTATAGTTATTCCGCTGCAATGTAATGTAAATAGCCAATGAGCTATGTTTGATGTAATAAAATTATTTTATTCCTGGTTATAAAGTTGTATATGACCTTTGTTTCTTGATATTACATCTAAACTGTGGATGCTAGCTATTGATCCAGGGACTAGCATTGTAAACACAGGGGACTCAATCTTATTAAAGGTTGGGGACGCTACAGATGGTATCAGAGCATTGTGTTGCCTGTAGGATTTGTAACCCTAGGATTGGACAAAAAAAACCCTTAGAAAAAAATAGGAGTTGTATTTATTCCAAAACTTATTTACAAAAACAAATCTTGTAAACTCTTTCCTCAATCATTTTTGGTTTCAACTCTACTTCTCTTCTACTTCAAAACTTGATGGAAAAGCCTACCCCATGACCAAAGACTTCATCATGAGCAAAAGACTTCTTCAACACTTCCAACTCTAATGACTTCAACTTCTTCAACTCCAATGACTTCAGCATTTTCAGCATGTTCACCAAGGACTTCCAACTTGGATACCACTAAGGACTACAAGAGAGACAAGAAATTTTGCTCAAGAATTGAAGACTAAGGAAACACAACTTAGAAAGAACCATCATCACCTTTGAAGATTTGTGACCAAGACACAAAAATTCTCCAAGGAAACAAAGATCTCATTCAAGAAGAATCAACCAAGAAGGATGGAAAGATCACAAGTGAACCATATAGATGGACCACCATATTTTAGTTAAGTCAAACCCACCAACTTATGTGGTGTAACAAAAATATTTTGTTGCCTAAAAATGTGCTTGACCTTTGTCTGAGTGAAATGTTTGGTTTGTGATTGCTTGCATTTTTGCTTGTGTGAAATGTGAAGTGTGTGAATAGAATTGACTTCTTAGAAAAACCTTTTGCCTATTCTAATACGGATTCCAACCCCAAACAGATGACTTCTCCAAGAGACTCCAACATCAAGGATGGTGACAACAACAACAACCAAGAGGACAGCATGAGAGAACTCATAGCAACCCAACACCAGTTGAGCCAAGAGACAACTCAGCTTTTAGCGAATAACAATGGACTAGACCCAGCCATACAAAGGATTTTGAAACTTCAATCCCAACTGTTGCAAGGATTGGTTACTCAAGTGATCAACATGGAAGAAAACTATCCCAAAAGAGTGTATGACCACAAGGATGACAAGAATATTATTCTAGAAGGAACCCAAGCTAGCAATACTTTTGGATACAAGGATCATGCACCCAAGGAGCATGAAGATCAATGCTCCAAGAAGAGAGAAAGATCTCCCACCTATGAAGAACAAGAACCAGAAGAACTCCTAGCTTTGGAGAAACCCAAGAAGAAGAAGAAGAAATGCCTCAACACTAGCAAGAAAGATATTACACAAGTGCAATGTTTCAATTGCAAAGAGATGGGACATTATGCCAATGGATGTCCAGAGAAGAAGAAACACAAGATAAACAAGCCTATGAGGGATATCAGCCAAGTCACATGCTTCAAGTGCGAAAACAAAGGACACTACGCAGATGTTTGCCCAGAGAAGCCACCTCAAGACCTCAAACTTATAACCTGTTTCAAATGCAAGGAACTAGGCCATTATGCAAACAATTGTCAGAAAAGTTGAACAAGCCTATGGAGAAGCTCAACCTTGGCCCATGAGTCAAGTGAGAAAATAAAGGACACGATGCAGAAGTTTTCCAAGATTCCAAGCAAGCCAAGATGTAGTTTAGTTGGAAAATTTTTAAGGGTGGTAGTACGCTAGTTGCTTTTGAGCCAACTTATAACCCCTATCCTTCCCAAATCTCGGACGAGATTTATTTTAAGTGGTAGCCTGTCACATCCCAAGATTTTCCAAATCTTGTAATGTGAAAAATAAAATAACAAAATAAATTTTGTTGAAAATCAGGTGAAAAGAAACTTTTGTTTCTAAAAGGAGACTTGAAATACCATCTTGAACAAACCTTGGCGAAGTTTGAATTCAACAAAATCCAAATCACGCGAAATGCATTCCTCAATGAATGTATCTGGAAATTTGAACACCTGGAAAATAAATCCAAAACCCTAAACCCTAATGGAAGGAAATCATTTTCCAAAGTATCTCCAAATCCATGGATTTGATCAACAAATAATCACAAAGGATCAAGAAAGACCTTGGAGATTGGTTTCACTTAGTTTGGAACTATAGGCAAAATCTTATGACTATAATAAGATAAGGAAATTGAATTTCCAAAAGCTAATAAAGCCCTTACCAAAAGCCATACCAATTGGTGATCAATAATCCTAAAGGGATTTATAAAGATAAACATTTATCAAAGGAAAATAAATTGTTTTGGAAACACTGTTTTAGATCTTTTAATAAAAGACTTTGGTTTCAAATGAAAAGATAAGCCAAATTAATTTTGGCCAAACTTTTGAAATAAAATATTTTGTTTTGATAAAATGAGTAAAGGTTTATTTAAATAAAATAAAGGATTTAAATATCCAATTTTATTTAAGTAAAAGCTTTTCCCATTTTAAATGAACACCAAGTATTTTATTACTACTTTGAAATCTTTTATTAAAAGGTTTTGCTTTGATTAAAATGAGTAAAGGATTATTTAAATAAAATAAAGGATTTAAATATCCAATTTTATTTAAGTAAAGGATTTCCCATTTTAATTAAAACACCAAAACTTATTTATTTATTTAAATAAGTTTCCAAGTATTCTTTATTTTTCAAATTAAACCTTCTGGTTTGGTTTTGAAAATAATTGGATTTCAAATGGAAATTTTATTAAATAAATCAAACACTATTAATAAACTAAAGATCCATTTTCTTTAATTATTAAATGGATCTTAAAATAAATAAATATTTCATTTTGAGATGTGGATTATGTTGCCAAATGTAACCAAATTCAAAGTGAATTTGAGTGTTGTTTGATTGTTTGAATAATTGGTTGAAATTCAAAACAGAAAAGAATTAGAAAAGGAAAAGAGTTAGGCAGAAAAAAAAATAGGAAAACAGAGCCAGCTTTTGGCCCAACAGCCTAGTCCATTAGTCTTCTCTCCTCCCCAAGCGTTTCTTTTCTTCTTGAGAAACTTACTCGCAGAGATGCAGACGTGGACCCATTCCTCATCTTCCCCTTTCACTGCCAAGCGGACCCACCTCCTCTTACTCCCCCCCGAACCGTTTTTCTTCACCGAAGAAAGAACCCGTTAAGCAGCTGACTGGTGGACCTCCTCCTCACCCTTTTTCCACCGACGCGGTCCCACTTCTCTAGCCATCGTCTTCACCGCGACTAGTTCCTCCTCGACAGCATCGCCGTTCTCAGTAAATCAATCCGCGCGTTCAATTCGTCTTAATTCCGCGCCATTACCTCGCCTTGATCACGCAGATTGAAACACCTGTGTATCCTCTATAAATCCCCTCCGATACCCCGCACTGGCACGCCTTAGACTGTCCCCAATTTCTCCTCGAGCTCCTCTGTTCACCACCCCCCGAGCAATTCCGACAAAGCCTCGCCGCCCTCTCCCCGACCAAGCTCATAGCTTCCCCACTCAAAGCAATCGCCAAGACATCAAACCGCCCGCAAGTGCCACAGTAACCTCGCCGACGGCGACCACCGCCGCCACCGCTCGCCCGCTCTGGCGAACTCCACGGTAGCTTCCAGCTACCCCTCTTCTTCGATGATGCGCCTAAGACCAGTGATTCCTTCCGCAACTAACGCCGTCGTTCTCGTGTCCTAGCTCACACCGTAGCGCCGCCTCCGTCATCGACAGTGAGCACCACCGTCTGTCTCGCCTCCGACGAGTTTCCCTGGTGAGCACAGACTTTCCCTCGCCCCCTTGCTGATGCTTCCTTACTCGCAACCCTCGTGCGCACCTAACCGTGCCTCTCCTTTGCCTTAGCGGTCCCGAAGCGACGCCAGCGACAACGAAACCCGCCGCCCGCCGCAACTCCGGCGAGATTGCCAACCCGTCTGCGGCGCCCTGCCTCCCCATCAGCACGTTGAGCTTCCCAGCGTCTGCGAACTCGGTGAGCCTCCTTTTCCTCTCCTGCTTCTGTACCGCACCGTCATCGACCGGCAGCTCGCCGCCCGGTGTACACCGCAGCCCGCTAACGCTAGGTTTAGCGCACGCCGCGGCACGATCTCGATCCGCCGATCGATTCGATAGAATGACTAACCGCGAAGGGTATGTCCTCTGTGTCGCGATCAAACTTGATCCAACGCTCACGTTGCCGATCCACACCGAACCGATGCAGGCGAATAATATTAAGCGTGGCACTAGATCATTTTAAAGAGATTTGAAAACAGAAACTTTTGCCATTTTCAAACCCATGTATCTTTGGATCCACACGTCCAAATTTTACAAATTTGATGTCGTTGGAATCAGCAAGACAAGCTCTAGCCAACCATGCCCTTAGTTTAGCAAATAGTATTTGTTAGCTTGTTTGATTTTGCAGATTCTTTTGTGTGCTTGCTAACATTAGAAAAATCATTTAAAAATGATTCTTAGGTTAAAACCTTTGCAAATTGGTTTATTGTGACCTTACTGACCCTAGGAACCAACCCATAGTTTGGAAAATGATTTTGGAAAAGAATAGGATGGATTAATTAGTTTAGTCCATTTCTAGCTAATTAAAAACCATTGTTTTGTTTATGAAAATGCTTTCATAAAGAAAACTTTGAGAAAATGTTTTGGACCAAACCTACTGACCCAAACACCAAGTTTTGCAATAGCAACTCATTTGGTGAACCCTATAGGTTTGTGCCTTAGTAAAAATATTTCTACACCACATAGAATGACACTTTGTTTTGAAAATGGTTTTATAGTGAAACCTTTTGCAAATGACTTAGCCACTTCACAAAATGACCAATAGGTGTGCCCAAATGTCTATGACCCATTAGGAACCCCTTTTTCAAACAAATCAAAGCTTGGCATGCTTGCATGCATTACTTGAACTTTGCCACTTTGGTAAATGACCAATTTGGATCTTACAAAGTTTAGGAATCTAATAGAGACCCTCTTTGCAAATGACTTTGCCATTTTGGTAAATGACCAATTTGGAACTTACAAAGTTAGAAGCCTAGTGAAGACCATCCTTACAATAGAACCAACCTTTGCATGCTTATGCATGACTTAGATCCCATTACTTTGTGTGTGAAAAATTGTTTGTTTGACTTTGTTATTTTATGTGTGTAGTTTTGCTTGATTGGTAGATTAAGTTTGTGCCTTGCTTGATTGAATTGTAGTGACTTGAAGAGTGTGAGTGTTGCAAGGACAAGGAGTGAACCTATACCCTCTACCAAAAAGGCAAGTGATATCATCATGAATATTCCATTCCTATATTTTATATATGCATTAGTATTATTTTTCTAAGTATAGGACTTGCATGGTTTTTGCTAAGTACAAGCTATTCTTGGGAAAACCTATTAGGTGAAACCTTAGTGAAAATTACCTAAGTCAAGATTCCTATTACTATCATGCTTAGCCTAGCTATTAGAAAACAAGGGTGGTTTATATATTCACACTATGGAAAAATATTCTAAGTCTTTGGACTTGTTTTTATTTAACAAAACAACTAAGTTAATGAATCACCTGGGTGGAATGGAAAGAATGGTATATGTTGAGTGGTTCACAAGGCCATGGACTGGGTTGTGTATCTCACTTGTGGATGGCCACCTAGGAAACAAAGAGATTTGAGATGTCAAATGTTGAGAAGCTTCAAGTGCAACCACTTGGCATTATGGGCTCTGCCATGATCTTAGGATGCTAGAACTTAGTCTTTTGGACAGTGGGTGGTAGATGGGATGATAGGTTGGGCAGCGTCCATTTGACTAAGGAAAGGCTCTTGAAGGATCATGTCTTGGGAAACCAAGGCTTGTGGGAAAGTGCACCACCTCTGCAGTGTAAAACCTAAGTACTTAGCCATGTCCACAGTAAAGGACAATTTGAGCATCAAGACATGGAAACTTCAAGAATCTCATCACTCCAATTTCTAAATAAAACTTGTGGGTGAACAAGGTTTAAAAGGATCTTCAGTCATTGATTGGTAGATGCCCTGAGTGGATCTGGAGTCTTTGATTGATAGATGCCTTGGGTGTTTTTGCCAAACAAAACTTAGTGTTTTCAAAAGTTAAGGAAAAATCTATTTTGAGCAAAGCAAGCCTAAGCTCCACCAGCCAAATGCATATAGTATTATAGTCCACTTAAAATATACTAAGGTATCACTTGCCAATACAATTCAAATGTATTGACCCTTGTGGCTGTAACTTATGATGTTGCAGGTTTGATTGATTTAGTGAAGATTGATTGATTAGGATTACAAAGTCTACAACCAACATCTGCCTGTGGCACTTTGAAGATGAAGGACCCATGACTATAGTTATTCCGCTGTAATGTAATGTAAATAGCCAATGAGCTATGTTTGATGTAATAAAATTATTTTATTCCTGGTTATAAAGTTGTATATGACCTTTGTTTCTTGATATTACATCTAAACTGTGGATGCTAGCTATTGATCCAGGGACTAGCATTGTAAACACAGGGGACTCAATCTTATTAAAGGTTGGGGACACTACAAAAGATCACACATGCAATGACACTGGTGGATCCATATGTGGTATGTGAAAAGAACATACATCCCATGACACCAGATGTTATTAGTGAAAAGAACATACATGCAATGACACTGGTGGATCCATATGTGGTCCCTGAAGAGAACACACATTTCAATGATACTGGTGGATCCATATGTGGTTTGTGAAAAGAACACACATGCAATGACTCTGGTTGTTGTTACTAAAAAGAGCACACATGCAATTACACTGGTGGATCCGTAGGTGGATTGTGAAAAGAGCACACATGCAATGATACTAGTGGATCCATATGTGGTATGTGAAAAGAATACACATGCAATGACTCTGGTTGTTAGTGAAAAGAACACACATGCAATTACATCAGGATCCATGTGGTCTCTAAAGAGAACACACATTTCAATGTAAAAAGAACACACATTTCATAGACACTGGTGGATCCATATGTGGTATGTGAAACGAACACACATGCAATGACTCTGGTTGTTGTTACTAAAAAGAATACACATGCAATGACACTTGTGGATCCATATGTGGTATGTGAAAAGAACACACATGCAATGACTCTAGTTGTTGTTACTAAAAAGAACACACATGCAATGACACTGGTGGATCCATGTGTGGTCTTCGAAGAGAACACACATGCAATGACTCTGGTTGTTGTTAGTAAAAAGAGCACACATGCAATGACACTGGTGGATCCATATGTGGTATGTGAAAAGAACCCACATGCAATGACTCCAGTTGTTGTTAGTGAGAAGAGCACACATGTAATGACACTGGTGGATCCATGTGTGGTCTCTAAAAAGAACACACATTTCAATGACACTAGTGGATCCATATGTGGTATGTGAAAAGAACACACATTTCAATGACTCAGTTGTTGTTAGTAAAAAGAACACACATGCAATGACACTGGTGGTTCCAAATGTGGATTGTGAAAAGAGCACACATTTCAATGACTCTGGTTGTTGTTAGTAAAAAGATCACACATGCAATGACACCGGTGGATCCATGTGTGGATTGTTAAGAGAACACACATGCAATGACACTGGTGGATCCATAGGTGGTATGTGAGAAGAACACGCATTTCAATGACTCTGGTTGTTGTTACTAAAAAGAACACACATGCCATGACACTGGTGGATCCATAGGTGGATTGTGAAAAGATCACACATGCAATGACACTGGTGGATCCATATGTGGTATGTGAAAAGAACACACATGCAATGATACTAGATGTTGTTAGTGAAAAGAACATACATGCAATGACACTGGTGGATCCATGTGTGGTCTCTGAAGAGAAAACACATTTCAATGATACTGGTGGATCCATATGTGGTATGTGAAAAGAACACACATGCAATGACTCTGGTTGTTTTTACTAAAAAGAACACACATGCAATGACACTGGTGGATCCATAGGTGGTATGTGAAAAGAACACACATTTCAATGACTCTGGTTGTTATTACTAAAAAGAACACACATGCAATGACACTGGTGGATCCATAGGTGGTATGTGAAAACAACACACATGCAATGACTTTGGTTGTTGTTAGTGAAAAGAACATACATGCAATGACACTAGTGGATCCATAGGTGGATTGTGAAAAGAACACACATGCAATGACTCTCGTTGTTGTTAGTGAAAATAACACACATGCAATGACACTGGTGGATCCATGTGTGGTTTCTAAAAAGAACACACATTTCAATGACACTAGTGGATCCATATGTGGTATGTGAAAAGAACACACATTTCAATGACTCAGTTGTTGTTAGTAAAAAGAACACACATGCAATGAAACTGGTGGATCCAAAGGTGGATTGTGAAAAGAGCACACATTTCAATGACTCTGGTTGTTGTTACTAAAAAGAACACACATGCAATGACACTGTGTGGCGCCCCGCAAAAACCACTACTAGAAAATCGCGTTGTTCTTGTGCATCAACATGACATCAGCATGCATCTAATTGTTTAAAACTATTTTGATAAAAGACCTACTTTGTTTTCTATACTAATACCCTCCCCTCTTTGTTCAAACCAAAACCGTCGGTCCAGCCGGATCTCTTATTTATCTAAAACTATTTACAAAAGTTTATTTTTAAAATAAAAGAAATAACCAAAAACTATTATTTTGGGGAGGCAGTCCAGCCGGCCGACCAAAAGCCCAACCGGTCAGACCGCCTACTACCCGGCCCGAAAGAAACCCTAGTCTAAACCAGAGCTACCCCAAACCCTTTTATACCTAAACCTAGTCTACCCAGTCCCCAGCCACATCACCCCACCCAATAGCACGCCACCTCGCCACTCCTTTCCCCATCCAATCCCAGCCCTCCACCTCGGTAGCCCCTCTCCCGGCCAGCTGTTTTCCGCCTCACAGCCTGCACAGCACTGAGACCAGGCCGGGCCAGGCCCCACCTGCCGGCCACCCACGCCCCACCGCCACCTGCCCACCCCGGGTCAACCCTCCACCCCGCCACCTGCTGGCCCCACCACCTGGCGCGCCCCGCGCCCATCCCCCGACCGCCTCGTGCTCCACCCCACGCCTGGCCCCACCACCCACCTGCCTCGCTCCACCCGCGCCTCTCTCCTCGGTCCTCACCGTCCCCTGTGCGCCGCCGCCGTGCCTCGATGCCCTCTCTCCGCCGTGCCTCTCCTCTCCCTGGGCGAGGCCCTCCCCCGCCGTCGAGCTGTCCTCGGGGCCGCCCTTCCTCGCGCCGGCCTCCTCCTTCCTCGCCCTGCCATCCTTCGCCGCGCCTCCCTCTCGCCTCTCTCGGCTCTCCTCTCCGCGCGTCTTCTCCTCCTTGCCCCGCCGCCAGTGGTTCCTCCTCCCGCCATGACCGAAACCTCCCAGCCGCGCCCCGCCCCTTCCCCGCGTCTTCTCCTCTGCCGGCCCCGCCGCCAAGAGCTCAAGGCCCGCCAGATCCCGCCGCTGCCCTGTAGGCCCCGTCCGCCTCGGCCTCCTCAGCCCCTGCTCTCCGGCCGCCAAGGCCGCGCCATCGCCTCTGCCACCTCTGCTCTCGCCCGTGGCTGCCGTTGCCGCGCCGTAGATCCCGCTGCTGCTGCCATTCGTCGCGCGGGCGCGCCCTCCCTGCCACCTCGCCGAACCATTCGGTCTCCGTCGCCGTTCCGCGCCCTCCCCGCCATCTCCCCGCTGCTGCCATTCGAGGACGCCAAGTTCTTCACCCCGAATGCCAAAACCGACTCGGTGGCGTGGGCCCGACAAGATCTTCGCGACGTCAAGACCGACAACAACCAGGGCGAATCCGATGCGCCCCGACGACAAGCCAAGTCCTTCTTCGCGGAACGCCAGGATCTACTCTGTTATCCGAGAACGATCCCGCCGAGACCGAACCCCAGATCCGGACCCTGAGACCCGACCCCGAACCCCTCGGAGCCCAAGTTCGCCGAACCCTAATGTGATTTCCCTATCCGAGACCCCATTATTTCATAATATGACATTATCAACTGATGCATATTAAATGGTTCATTTCTCATGCATATCATATTTGTTGGGGGCCTTATGCCGATTCACCTCATAAATAAATATGGAGACCATATGCAGGCTATTCTATTCTTAGATTGTCTATATTTAAATTGCGGGGTACCTAAACAACATGAACCTATTAATTAATTGCTGGGGCCTCGGTTCCGCTTAATATAACCTAATTGCATCGCATCCTTGCCATGTCATACATCATACATGCATCATGCCGATCTTTTGCCTTAGTAATAAATAGTGCATCCGGTGTTTCTTCTAGTGTTTTGCTTCTTCGCGGATAAGGCCGTTGAGTTAATGCGAGTGTCAATCCGATCTTCGGATGAACCTTCGACAATGTTTTCAGGCGAGCATCTCCCCCTTTCTACCTATCTTACTTTTATAGTATTTATTCCCTCCTGTTGATCTATTGCTATCTGTGTTGCGATGCTCTAGTTTTCGTATCCGTGATATCCCTTGCAGCCTTATATTGCCTTGGACACCTCCTATTACCTGTTGAATGGTAGATAGATGGACTTGCGCGTCGTAGTTGCTTACTCGAGTGCTGTTGCGTGTCGTCAAGTACCACAGTTGTTGGAGTATTGCCGTGTGTTTAATGTTGGAGATGGTCAAGGCTTTAATTATTGTTTAATAACTAAAATTGAAGTAGGTAAATAATGCAGAGGCACAGGTGGGCAATAGATGTCATTTGGTTGTTAACCGTCCACTTGTGTCCCGAAGGACCCCGAGTTCTTGACACCTGTTCCGAGATCGAGCGCGCTAACCACAGGTGGGGTGTATGGGCACCCCCATCGATTAGTACCTGATTTCAAAGTATTGTACTGGGGGGCACAAACTAGTTTGAGGTTTTATTTACTATCCTGTACTTATGCCATGCTTTACTGCTTTATTTAAAATTGTGCGAAATCGCACTGTACTATTTAGGAAGCGGAGTGTTTTGTGATGTCGACAAGCCCAGTCACATTTTCGGGTTCCTAGTCGTTTCTGACCAGCGACGCAAACCACAGGTCCGTTGAGCCGGCCAACTTCGTTGGGTAGCTTAGTGGGGTGGCCCCATGTACTTGCTTTGGATGGAAGCGTCATGACTTAGGCCCCGACATACCGATGGGTGTATGTTAACGATCGGCAAAAAGGGTCGAAGTGCGTGTGGATACTTTGGTGCACCCTGCAGGTTAAATCTTTTCAAAAAGTGTCCATGGTTATGGGACGACTTGGAGCACAGTTCTCAATCATAGACAACTATAACTAAAGTTTACTGTTATAATTTGACCTGTATCTGATATGACTAGTAATCAGCTTCACTACAACGGAATGGCTAAATAAAAGTACCAACAACTGCTGGGTTTGGGATATCTCATGCTTATTGTATCTGACTAGTAAGTGTTGCAACTACAATGGAATGGTTAACTAAAAGTGCCCACTGCTTATTATATCAGGAGGACTATCTATACCTGACTAGTAATTGCCGTCACTATAACGGAATGAATAAAACTGCCAACGGTGTGAGTTCCTCGGTTGACTTCCTCGTTTGGTCTCGAGGGGGAAACACCAGGATGGGTATGATTGGTGGTAGCATCAGGTTGGTTCCGAATAGGTCTTTCTTATCCCCCTCTGATAGCCGACAGTTATATCGAGTCTCTATAGGTTGTTTAGTGCATGCTACGCTGCCGCTTCAGTCCACCATACCTATGTAGGCGAGGACCGCCGAATTCTAGTCTCGCCGTGTACTGGCCTCAGTACTGACCGCTCTCTCTTTTTCCTTTGCCCTTTGTCGGCACCCCTTTTGTTTAAGCAGGTTTTGAGATCGACGTCGTTAGCAGGGTTACCCTTCCGGCTTGGCCTGGGCAGGGTTATGGACGCCATTGGTTATTCTTCAGTGCTCTTAGCTCAATTTGCATCTTGTCCGTACTCGGACGCCGTATCGTTTTCAAGGTGATTTGGATCTTTGTACTGTATATCTGTATTCTTGACTCATGGAGTCGTTGTTGTATATATCTGTTCTGTGGGTTCCATCGTGGACTATTGTGTAATGGTATTACTTCGTTTTCCACCCATGCGCAAGTGCTGGTGCACCTTTGAATCGTTTCTATGCGGGTTTGGCGGGAATCGCTAAAACTTGCATAGGGCCGATTCTGAGGGTGTTACAGAGTGGTATCAGAGCTCAGCAGTTGCGATACCCCACAAGTCCAGCCTGTAGGATAACCTAGCTAACGGCCGAAGTAGAGTGTCAAAACTATTTTTGCAAAATCGGTTGGATAGTTCTGATTAGGTCTGTTTTACTCCTTACCCCTCTACTGCTCTCCTCTCACCTCTGCGTGTTTTGAATCCGCTCTCTTCTCTCTTTTCGAGTCCAGGATTTCTCGTGGTTGGGTTCCATCGTACCTTCAGGGTTTCGCTTCCTCCTTTGGTAACGGTGTTGCTACATCTGGTCTTCATGCTATCCGAGGAATCCTTCGTCTGGAGGACTTCTCTTTGTTCCTTCTCGTGCCTTCCGGTGTTTTCCGACGCGACGACATCATCTACGCCAGATCTGATGCAGAGTTTGCATCACTCCTTTGTTGTTGAACCTCGATTGTCGAGATCTTCAGTCTGATTCCGAGAATGGTTGCACGCTTTTCTACTGATTGTGCAGAGTAATAGTTTGGGTGCGTGATGGATTGGCCCCCATGCCGACTACCCTTTCTATTCGCTCTTGTACATTGAAGTGGGATAGGCCGCATTTTTTTCTCTCCTTCTATCAAAGTTAGAGGTGGCTTTATTTGTTGATACCTCTACCTTCGACCTTTTGTTCCCGGAGTGTTCTCTCGACGATCACGGACAACGACCTCTTGTTAGTGGTGTCGCGAGGATCTACACGATGCGAGAAGATTCAGATCGTCGCCCTTCTTCCCGGTACCATGAGGCGGATCTCGAGGGCGAGATCCATTGTTAGTGGTGTCGAATTGTGGCGCCCCGCAAAAACCACTACTAGAAAATCGCGTTGTTCTTGTGCATCAACATGACATCAGCATGCATCTAATTGTTTAAAACTATTTTGATAAAAGACCTACTTTGTTTTCTATACTAATACCCTCCCCTCTTTGTTCAAACCAAAACTGTCGGTCCAGCCGGATCTCTTATTTATCTAAAACTATTTAAAAAAGTTTATTTTTAAAATAAAAGAAATAACCAAAAACTATTATTTTGGGGAGGCAGTCCAGCCGGCCGACCAAAAGCCCAACCGGTCAGACCGCCTACTACCCGGCCCGAAAGAAACCCTAGTCTAAACCAGAGCTACCCCAAACCCTTTTATACCTAAACCTAGTCTACCCAGTCCCCAGCCACATCACCCCACCCAATAGCCTGCCGCCACCTCGCCACTCCCTTTCCCCCATCCAATCCCAGCCCTCCACCTCAGCCGGCTGCCCCTCTCCTGGCCAGCCTGGCCGTTTTTCCCGCCTCCACAAGCCAAGACCTGGCCTTTGAGTAGGCCAGGCCCTGCCACCCGCCCACCACCCACCCGCCCACCCCGGTCAACCTCCACCCCGCCACCTGGCCCCCACCACTGGCGCCCAGCGCCATCCCCCGACCGCCTCGTGCTCCACCCCACGCCTGGCCCCACCACCCACCTGCCTCGCTCCACCCGCGCCTCTCTCCTCGGTCCTCACCGTCCCCTGTGCGCCGCCGCCGTGCCTCGATGCCCTCTCTCCGCCGTGCCTCTCCTCTCCCTGGGCGAGGCCCTCCCCCGCCGTCGAGCTGTCCTCGGGGCCGCCCTTCCTCGCGCCGGCCTCCTCCTTCCTCGCCCCGCCGTCCTTCGCCGCGCCTCCCTCTCGCCTCTCTCGGCTCTCCTCTCCGCGCGTCTTCTCCTCCGCCGGCCCCGCCGCCAGCGGACCTCCTCCCGCTCGCGAGCAACCGCACCGACCCCGGCCCCTTAGCTTCCTCCCAGCGCGCGCCCCGCTCCTTCCCCGCGTCTTCTCCTCCGCCGGCCCCGCCGCCAGGAGCTCGAGGCCCGCCAGATCCCGCCGCCGCCCTGCAGGCCCCGTCCGCCTCGGCCTCCTCCCAGCGACGTCGGTCGTGTGCGCCGCCTCCCGTGGGCCCCTGCTCTCCGGCCGCCAAGGCCGCGCCACCGCCTCTGCCACCTCTGCTCTCGCCCATGGCTGCCGTTGCCGCGCCGTAGATCCCGCCGCTGCTGCCCTTCGTCGCGCGGGCACGCCCTCCCCGCCACCTCGCCGAACCATTCGGTCTCCGTCGCCGTTCCGCGGCCCGGCCAGGGCCCGGGCCTCTTCTGCTCCGGCCATGCGGCAACTGTCACCGGCGTCTCACCCTCCTCCCGGCTCCTGCTGCCCCGCGGCTTTGCACCGTCCTTCGCCATGCCCCGTGTCATGCGGCGTCCTGGTTGCGCTTGCAGCGCTGCGCTGGCGTGGACACCGCCGACGCCCTCCGTTTGGTACGCTTCTCGGCATGTGTCTTGTCGCAGCTATGTGCGTCTCTGTTCCGTTTTGATGTTGTCATGTTGGTGGCACTATGTTGTGGTGTTGGGCTGCTCAAGACCAAACAAGAGAACATGTGCTACAAGACCCCCTCGACAAGATCTCCGATCCGACACATCGACAAGTTCGCCTTGAGGAGCCGCATGAACCCGAGGAACCACCGACAAGACCGTGCCGACGCGGAACCAAGTACATCGTCGACAACCGAAGCCGGAATACCATGATCTCCAACACGGGACACAGAGCGCATAGACACGGACCCAAAGACCGAACCCGGGCATGCCAAATTCTTCGCACCGAAGGCCACAGATGCGACAAGTACTTCTTCTCGGATCTGATGCCCAAGAACCCGGACGCCAGGACGTCGACACGGATATGCCAAGTACTTCCTCGACGACGCCAAGTTCTTCACCCCGAATGCCAAAACCGACTCGGTGGCGTGGGCCCGACAAGATCTTCGCGACGTCAAGACCGACAACGACCAGGGCGAATCCGATGCGCCCCGACGACAAGCCAAGTCCTTCTTCGCGGAACGCCAGGATCTACTCTATTATCCGAGAACGATCCCGCCGAGACCGAACCCCAGATCCGGACCCTGAGACCCGACCCCGAACCCCTCGGAGCCCAAGTTCGCCGAACCCTAATGTGATTTCCCTATCCGAGACCCCATTATTTTATAATATGACATTATCAACTAATGCATATTAAATGGTTCATTTCTCATGCATATCATATGGGTTGGGGGCCTTATGCCGATTCACCTCATAAATAAATATGGAGACCATATGCAGGCTATTCTAGTCTTAGATTATCTCCATTTAAATTTGCATAGCAAACCGGTGCTATCTTTTGCTTTGTTAATATAATATTTAAATTGCGGGGTACCTAAACAACATGAACCTATTAATTAATTGCCGGGGCCTCGGTTCCGCTTAATATAACCTAATTGCATCGCATCCTTGCCATGTCATACATCATACATGCATCATGCCGATCTTTTGCCTTAGTAATAAATAGTGCATCCGGTGTTTCTTCTAGTGTTTTGCTTCTTCGCGGATAAGGCCGTTGAGTTAATGCGAGTGTCGATCCGATCTTCGGATGAACCTTCGACAATGTTTTCAGGCGAGCATCTCCCCCTTTCTACCTATCTTACTTTTATAGTATTTATTCCCTCCTGTTGATCTATTGCTATCTGTGTTGTGATGCTATAGTTTTCGTATCCGTGATATCCCTTGCAGCCTTATATTGCCTTGGACACCTCCTATTACCTGTTGAATGGTAGATAGATGGACTTGCGTGTCGTAGTCGCTTGCTCAAGTGCTGTTGCGGGTCGTCAAGTACCACAGTTGTTGGAGTATTGCTGTGTGTTTAATGTTGGAGATGGTCAAGGCTTTAATTATTGTTTAATAACTAAAATTGAAGTAGGTAAATAATGCAGAGGCACAGGTGGGCAATATATATTATTTGGTTGTTAACCGTCCACTTGTGTCCCGAAGGACCCCGAGTTCTTGACACCTGTTCCGAGATCGAGCGCGCTAACCACAGGTGGGGTGTATGGGCACCCCCATCGATTAGTACCTGATTTCAAAGTATTGTACTGGGGGCCACAAACTAGTTTGAGGTTTTATTTACTATCCTGTACTTATGCCATGCTTTACTGCTTTATTTAAAATTGTGCGAAGTACTGCACCTGTACTATTTAGGGAAGCGGAGTGTTTTCGCGGTATCGACAAGCCCAGTCACATTTTCGGGTTCCCAGTCGTTTACAGCCACTGACGCAAACCCTGGGTCCGTTTCGGAGCCGGCCAACTTCGTTGCGGGTAGCTTAGTGGGGTGGCCCCCATGTACTTTCTTTGGATGTGGGAAACGTCATGACTTAGGCCCCGCTGACATACCGATGGGTGTATGTTAACTGATCTGGCAAAAAGGGTCGAAGTGCGTGTGGATACTTTGGTGCACCCCTGCAGGGTTAAATATTTTCGAAAAGCCGTGTCCGCGCTTATGGACGACTTGGAGCACAGTTCTCGATCATAGACAACTATAACTAAAGTTTACTGTTATAATTTGACCTGTATCTGATATGACTAGTAATCAGCTTCACTACAACGGAATGGCTAAATAAAAGTACCAACAACTGCTGGGTTTGGGATATCTCATGCTTATTGTATCTGACTAGTAAGTGTTGCAACTACAACGGAATGGTTAACTAAAAGTGCCCACTGCTTATTATATCAGGAGGACTATCTATAGGTTCCTCGGTTGACTTCCTCGTTTGGTCTCGAGGGGGAAACACCAGGATGGGTATGATTGGTGGTAGCATCAGGTTGGTTCTGAATAGGTCTTTCTTATCCCCCTCTGATAGCCGACAGTTATATCGAGTCTCTATAGGTTGTTTAGTGCATGCTGCGCTTCGCTGATCCACCATACCTATGTAGGCGAGGACCGCCAATTCTAGTCTCGTGTGTCTTGACCTCGATCTTGACGACCTCTTTTTCCTTTGCCCTTTGTCGGCACCCCTTTTGTTTAAGCAGGTTTTGAGATCGACGTCGTTAGCAGGGTTACCCTTCCGTCTTGGCCTGGGCAGGGTTATGGACGCCATTGGTTATTCTTCAGGGCTCTTAGCTCAATTTGCATCTTGTCCGTACTCGGACGCCGTATCGTTTTCAAGGTGATTTGGATCTTTGTACTGTATATCTGTATTCTTGACTCATGGAGTCGTTGTTGTATATATATGTTCTGTGGGTTCCATCGTGGACTATTGTGTAATGGTATTACTTCATTTTCCACCCGCACGCAAGTGCCTGGTGGGCACCTTTGAATCGTTTCTATGCGGATTTGGCGGGAATCGCTAAAACTTGCATAGGGCCGATTCTGAGGGTGTTACACACTGGTGGATCCATAGGTGGATTGTAAAAAAGCACACATGCAATGACACTGGTGGATCCATATGTGGTGTGTGAAAATAACACACATGCAATGACTCTAGTTGTTATTAGTGAAAAGAACATACATGCAATGACACTGGTGGATCCATGTGTGGCCTTTGCAGAGAACACACATTTAAATGTCACTGGTGGATCCATATGTGGTATGCGAAAAGAACACACATGCAATGACTCTTGTTGTTGTTACTAAAAAGAACACACATGCAATGACACTGGTGGATCCATTTGTGGTATTTGAAAAGAACACACATGCAATGGCTCCAGTTGTTGTTAGTGAAAAGAACATACATGCAATGACAATGGTGGATCCATGTGTGGTCTCTGAAAAGAACACACATGCAATGACACTTTTGGATCCATAGGTGGTATGTGAAAAGAACACACATGCAATGACTCTGGTTGTTGTTAGTGAAAAGAACACACATGCAATGACACTGGTGGATACCTATGTGGTATGTGAAAAGAACACACATGCAATGACTCTGGTGGATACATATGTGGTATCTGAAAAGAACACACATGCAATGACTTTGAAGAGAACACACATTTCAATGACACTGGTGGATACATATGTGGTATGTGAAAATTACACAATTGCAATGACTCTGGTTGTTGTTACTAAAAAGAACACACATGCAATGACAATGGTGGATCCATAGGTGGTATGTGAAAAGAACACACATTTCAATGACTCTGGTTGTTGTTACTAAAAAGAACACACATGGAATGACACTGGTGGATCCATAGGTGGATTGTGAAAAGAGCACACATGCAATGATAGTGGTGGATCCATATGTGGTATGTGAAAAGAACACACATGCAATGACACTGGTGGATCCATAGGTGGATTGTGAAAAGAGCACACATGCAATGGCACTGGTGGATCCATATGTGGTATGTGAAAAGAACACACATGCAATGACTCTAGTTGTTATTAGTGAAAAGAACATACATGCAATGACACTGGTGGATCCATGTGTGGCCTTTGCAGAGAACACACATTTAAATGTCACTGGTGGATCCATATGTGGTATGCGAAAAGAACACACATGCAATGACTCTTGTTGTTGTTACTAAAAAGAACACACATGCAATGACACTGGTGGATCCATTTGTGGTATTTGAAAAGAACACACATGCAATGGCTCCAGTTGTTGTTAGTGAAAAGAACATACATGCAATGACAATGGTGGATCCATGTGTGGTCTCTGAAAAGAACACACATGCAATGACACTTTTGGATCCATAGGTGGTATGTGAAAAGAACACACATGCAATGACTCTGGTTGTTGTTAGTGAAAAGAACACACATGCAATGACACTGGTGGATACCTATGTGGTATGTGAAAAGAACACACATGCAATGACTCTGGTGGATACATATGTGGTATCTGAAAAGAACACACATGCAATGACTTTGAAGAGAACACACATTTCAATGACACTGGTGGATACATATGTGGTATGTGAAAATTACACAATTGCAATGACTCTGGTTGTTGTTACTAAAAAGAACACACATGCAATGACAATGGTGGATCCATAGGTGGTATGTGAAAAGAACACACATTTCAATGACTCTGGTTGTTGTTACTAAAAAGAACACACATGGAATGACACTGGTGGATCCATAGGTGGATTGTGAAAAGAGCACACATGCAATGATAGTGGTGGATCCATATGTGGTATGTGAAAAGAACACACATGCAATGACACTGGTGGATCCATAGGTGGATTGTGAAAAGAGCACACATGCAATGGCACTGGTGGATCCATATGTGGTATGTGAAAAGAACACACATGCAATGACTCCAGTTGTTGTTAGTGAAAAGAACATGCATGCAATGACACTGTTGGATCCATGTGTTGTCTCTAAAAAGAACACACATTTCAATGACACTAGTGGATCCATATGTGGTATGTGAAAAGAACACACATTTCAATGACTCAGTTGTTGTGAGTAAAAAGAACACACATGCAATGACACTGGTGGATCCATAGGTGGTATGTGAAAAGAACACACATTTCAATGACTCCAGTTGTTGTTACTAAAAAGAACACACATGCAATGACACTGGTGGATCCTTAGGTTGATTGTGAAAATAGCACACATGCAATGACACTGGTGGATCCATATGTGGTATGTGAAAAGAACACACATGCAATGACTCTGGTTGTTGTTTGTGAAAACAACACACATGCAATGACACTAGTGGATCCATGTGTGGTCTCTGAAGAGAACACACATTTCAATGACACTGGTGGATCCCTATGTGGTATGTGAAAAGAACACACATGGGATGACTCTAGTTGTTGCTACTAAAAAGAACACACATGCAATGACACTGGTGGATCCATAGGTGGCATGTGAAAAGAACACACGTTTCAATGACTCTTGTTGTTGTTACTAAAAAGAACACACATGCAATGACACTGGTGGATCCATAGGTGGATTGTGAAAAAAGCACACATGCAATGACGCTGGTGGATCCATATGTGGTGTGTGAAAATAACACACATGTAATGACTCCAGTTGTTGTTAGTGAAAAGAACATACATGCAATGACACTGGTGGATCCATGTGTGGTCTCTGAAGAGAACACACATTTCAATGACACTGGTGGATCCATATGTGGTATGCGAAAGGAACACAAATGCAATACTTCTGATTGTTCTTTCTAAAAAGAACACACATGCAATGATACTGGTGGATCCGTTTGTGGTATGTGAAAAGAACACACATGCCATCATTCCAATTGTTGTTAGTGAAAAGAACATACATGCAATGACACTGGTGGATCCATGTGTGGTCTCTAAAAAGAACACACATGCAATGACAGTGGTGGATCCATAGGTGGTATGTGAAAAGAACACACATGCAATGACTCTGGTTGTTCTTAGTGAAAAGAACACACATGCAATGACACTCGTGGATACATATGTGGTATGTGAAAAGAACACACATGCAATGACTCTGGTGGATACATATGTGGTGTGTGAAAAGAACACGCATGTAGTGACTCTGAAGAGAACACACATTTAAATGACACTGGTGGATACATATGTGTAATGTGAAAAGAACACACATGCAATGACTTTGGTTGTTGTTACTAAAAAGAACACACATGCAATGACACTGGTGGATCCATAGGTGGATTGTGAAAAGAGCACACATGCAATGACAGTGGTGGATCCATATGTGGTATGTGAAAAGAACACTCATGCAATGACACTGGTGGATCCATAGGTGGACTATGAAAAGAGCACACATGCAATGGCACTGGTGGGTCCATATGTGGTATGTGAAAAGAACACACATGCAATGACTCTGGTGGATACATATGTGGTGTGTGAAAAGAACACGCATGCAGTGACTCTGAAGAGAACACACATTTCAATGACATTGGTGGATACATATGTGGTATGTGAAAAGAACACACATGCAATGACTCTGGTTGTTGTTACTAAAAAGAACACACATGCAATGACACTAGTGGATCCATAGGTGGATTGTGAAAAGAGCACACATGCAATGACAGTGGTGGATCCATATGTGGTATGTGAAAAGAACACACATGCAATGACACTGGTGGATCCATAGGTGGACTATGAAAAGAGCACACATGCAATGGCACTGGTGGGTCCATATGTGGTATGTGAAAAGAACACACATGCAATGAGTCCAGTTGTTGTTAGTGAAAAGAACATACATGCAATGACACTGGTGGATCCATGTGTGGTCTCTAAAAAGAACACACATTTCAATGACACTAGTGGATCCATATGTGGTATGTGAAAAGAACACACATTTCAATGACTCAAATGTTGTTAGTAAGAACACACATGCAATGACACTGGTGGATCCAAAGGTAGATTGTGAAAAGAGCACACATTTCAATGACTCTGGTTGTTGTTAGTAAAAAGAACACACATGCAATGACACTGGTGGATCCATGTGTGGTCTCTGAAGAGAACACACATGCAATGACTCTGGTTGTTGTTAGTAAAAAGAGCACACATGCAATGACACTGGTGGATCCATGTGTGGATTGTGAAGAGAACACACATGCAATGACACTGGTGGATCCATAGGTGGTATGTGAAAAGAACACACATTTCAATAACTCCAGTTGTTGTTACTAAAAAGAACACACATGCAATGGCACTGGTGGATCCATAGGTGGATTGTGAAAAGAGCACACATGCAATGACACTGGTGGATCCATATGTGGTATGTGAAAAGAACACACATGCAATGACTCTGGTTGTTCTTAGTGAAAAGAACACACATGCAATGACACTAGTGGATCCATGTGTGGTCTCTGAAGAGAACACACATTTCAATGACACTTGTGGATCCATATGTGGTATGTGAAAAGAACACACATGCAATGACTCTGGTTGTTGTTACTAAAAAGAACAGACATGCAATGACACTGGTGGATCCATAGGTGGTATGTGAAAAGAACACACATTTCAATGACTCTGGTTGTTGTTACTAAAAAGAAAACACATGCAATGACTCTGGTTGTTTTTACTAAAAAGAACACACATGCAATGACACTGGTGGATCCGTAGGTGGTATGTGAAAAGAAAACACATTTCAATGACTCTGGTTGTTGTTACTAAAAACAACACACACGCAATGACACTGGTGGATCCATAGGTGGATTGTGAAAAGAGCACACATGCAATGACACTGGTGGATCCATATGTGGTATTGAAAAGAACACACATGGAATGACACTGGTTGTTGTTAGTAAAAAGAACATACATGCAATGACACTGGTGGATCCATAGGTGGATTGTGAAAAGAGCACCCATGCAATGGCACTGGTGGATCCATATGTGGTATGTGAAAAGAACACACATGCAATGACTCCCGTTGTTGTTAGTGAAAAGAACATACATGCAATGACACTGTTGGATCCATGTGTTGTCTCTAAAAAGAACACACATTTCAATGACACTAGTGGATCCATATGTGGTATGTGAAAAGAACACACATTTCAATGACCTAGTTGTTGTGAGTAAAAAGAACACACATGCAATGACACTGGTGGATCCATAGGTGGTATGTGAAAAGAACACACATTTCAATGACTCCAGTTGTTGTTACTAAAAAGAACACACATGCAATGACACTGGTGGAGCCTTAGGTTGATTGTGAAAATAGCACACATGCAATGACACTGGTGGATCCATATGTGGTATGTGAAAAGAACACACATGCAATGACTTTGGTTGTTGTTAGTGAAATTAACACACATGCAATGACACTAGTGGATCCATGTGTGGTCTCTGAAGAGAACACACATTTCAATGACACTGGTGGATCCCTATGTGGTATGTGAAAAGAACACACATGGAATGACTCTAGTTGTTGTTACTAAAAAGAACACACATGCAATGACACTGGTGGATCCATAGGTGGTATGTGAAAAGAACACACGTTTCAATGACTCTTGTTGTTGTTACTAAAAAGAACACACATGCAATGACACTGGTGGATCCATAGGTGGATTGTGAAAAAAGCACACATGCAATGACGCTGGTGGATCCATATGTGGTGTGTGAAAATAACACACATGCAATGACTCCAGTTGTTGTTAGTGAAAAGAACATACATGCAATGACACTGGTGGATCCATGTGTGGTCTCTGAAGAGAACACACATTTCTATGACACTGGTGGACACATATGTGGTATGCGAAAAGAACACATATGCAATACTTCTGATTGTTGTTTCTAAAAAGAACACACATGCAATGATACTGGTGGATCCGTTTGTGGTATGTGAAAAGAACACACATGCAATGATTCCAATTGTTGTTAGTGAAAAGAACATACATGCAATGACACTGGTGGATCCATGTGTGGTCTCTGAAAAGAACACACATGCAATGACAGTGGTGGATCCATAGGTGGTATGTGAAAAGAACACACATGCAATGACTCTGGTTGTTCTTAGTGAAAAGAACACACATGCAATGACACTGGTGGATACATATGTGGTATGTGAAAAGAACACACATGCAATGACTCTGGTGGATACATATGTGGTATGTGAAAAGAACACACATGGAATGACACTGGGTGTTGTTAGTGAAAAGAACATACATGCAATGACACTGGTGGATCCATAGGTGGATTGTGAAAAGAACACACATGCAATGACACTGGTGGATCCATATGTGGTATGTGAAAAGAACACACATGCAAGGACTCTGGTTGTTGTTAGTGAAAATAACACACATGCAATGACACTGGTGGATCCATGTGTGGTCTCTAAAGAGAAGAGACATGCAATGACTCTGGTTGTTGTTAGTAAAAATAACACACATGCAATGACACTGGTGGATCCATGTGTGGTCTCTGAAGAGAAGACACATGCAATGACTCTGGTTGTTGTTAGTAAAAAGAGAACACACATGCAATGACACTGGTGGATCCATAGGTGGTATGTGAAAAGAACACACATTTCAATGACTCCGGTTGTTGTTGGTAAAAAGAACACACATGTAATGACACTGGTGGATCCATAGGTGGATTGTGAAAAGAGCACACATGCAATGACACTGGTGGATCGATATGTGGTATGTGAAAATAACACACATGCAATGACTATGGTTGTTGTTAGAGAAAAGAACACACATGCAATGACACTGGTGGATCCATGTGTGGTCTTTGAAGAGAACACCCATTTCAATGACACTGGTGGATCCATATGTGGTATGTGAAAAGAACACACATGCAATGACTTTCGTTGTTGTTACTAAAAGGAACACACATGCAATGACACTGGTGGATCCATATGTGGTATGTGAAAAGAACACACATTTCAATGACTCTGGTTGTTGTTACTAAAAAGAACACACATGCAATGACACGGGTAGATCCAAGGTGGTATGTGAAAAGAACACTCATTTCAATGACTCTGGTTGTCGTTACTAAAGAGAACACAGATGCAATGGCACTGGTGGATCCATAGGTGGATTGTGAAAAGAGCACACATGCAATGACACTGGTGGATCCATATGGGGTATGTGAAAGTAACACACACGCAATGACTCTGGTTGTTGTTAGTGAAAAGAACACACATGCAATGACACTGGTTGATCCATGTGTGGTCTCTAAAAAGAACACACATTTCAATGACTCTAGTTGATGTTACTAAAAAGAACACCCATGCAATGACACTAGTGGATCCATATGTGGATTGTGAAAAGAGCACACATGCAATGACACTGGTGGATCCATATGTGGTATGTGAAAAGAACACACATGCAATTACTCCAGTTGTTGTTAGTGAAAAGACCACACATGCAATGACACTGGTGGATCCATAGGTGGATTGTGAAAAGAACACACATGCAATGACATTGGTGGATCCATATGCGGTATGTGAAAACAACACACATGCAATGACTCTGGTTGTTGTTAGTGAAAAGAACACACATGCAATGACACTGGTGGATCCATGTGTGGTGTCTAAAAAGAACACACATTTCAATGACACTAGTGGATCCATATGTGGTATGTGAAAAGAACACACATTTCAATGACTCAGTTGTTGTTAGTAAAATGAACACACATGCAATGACATTGGTGGATCCAAAGGTGGATTGTGAAAAGAGCACACATTTCAATCACTCTTGTTGTTGTTAGTAAAAAGAACACACATGCAATGAAAGTGGTGGATCCATGTGTGGTCTCTGAAGAGATCACACATGCAATGAATCTGGTTGTTGTTAGTAAAAAGAGCACACATGCAATGACACTAGTGGATCCATATGTGGTATGTCAAAAGAACACACATGCAATGACTCTGGTTGTTGTCACTAAAAAGAACACACATGCAATGACACTAGTGGATCCATGTGTGGTCTCTAAAGAGAACACACATGCAATGACTCTGGTTGTTGTTAGTAAAAAGAGCACACATGCAATGACACTGGTGGATCTATATGTGGTATGTGAAAAGAACACACATGCAATTACTTTGGTTGTTGTTACTAAAAAGAACACACATGCCATGACACTGGTGGATCCATGTGTGGTCTCTGAAGAGAATACACATTTCACTGACTCTGGTTGATGTTACTAAAAAGAACACACATGCAATGACACTGGTGGTTCCATATGTGGATTGTGAAAAGAGCACACATGCAATGACAGTGGTGGATCCATGTGTGGTCTCTGAAGAGAACACACATGCAATGACTCTAGTTGTTGTTAGTAAAAGGAGCACACATGCAATGACACTGGTGGATCCATGTGTGGATTGTGAAGAGAACACACATTTCAATGACACTGGTGGATCCATATGTGGTATGTGAGAAGAACAGTCATGAAATGAATCCAGTTGTTTTTAGTAAAAGGAACACACATGCAATGAAACTGGTGGATCCATAGGTGGATTGTGAAAAGAGCACACATGCAATGACACTGGTGGATCCATATGTGGTATGTAAAAAGAACACACATGCAATGACTCTGGTTGTTGTTACTAAAAAGAACACACATGCAATGACACTGGTGGATCCATAGGTGGTATGTGAAAAGAACACACATTTCAATGACTCTGGTTGTTGTTACTAAAAAGAACACACATGCAATGACACTGCGGGATCCATAGGTGGATTGTGAAAAGAGCACACATGCAATGACACTGGTGGATCCATATGTGGTATGTGAAAAGAACACACATGCAATGACTCTGGTTGTTGTTAGTGAAAAGAACACACATGCAATGACACTAGTGGATCCATGTGTGGTCTCTAAAGAGAACACACATTTCAATGACACTGGTGGATCCATATGTGGTATGTGAAAAGAACACACATGCAATGACTCTGGTTGTTGTTACTAAAAAGAACACACATGCAATGACACTGGTGGATCTATATGTGGTATGTGAAAAGAACACACATTTCAATGACTCTGGTTGTTGTTACTAAAAAGAACACACATGCAATGACACTGGTGGATCCATATGTTTATTGTGAAAAGAGCACACATGCAATGACACTGGTGGATCCATATGTGGTACGTGAAAAGAACACACATGCAATGACTCTAGTTGTTGTTAGTGAAAAGAACACACATGCAATGACACTGGTGGATCCATAGGTGGATTGTGAAAATAACACACATGCAATGACACTGGTGGATCCATATGTGGTATGTGAAAACAACACACATGCAATGACTCTGGTTTTTGTTAGTGAAAAGAACACACATGCAATGACACTGGTGGACCATGTGTGGTCTCTAAAAAGAACACACATTTAAATGACACTAGTGGATCCATATGTGGTATGTGAAAAGAACACACATTTCAATGACTCAGTTGTTGTTAGTAAAAAGAACACACATGAAATGACACTAGTGGATCCAAAGGTGGATTGTGGAAAGAGCACACATTTCAATGACTCTGGTTGTTGTTAGTAAAAGAACATACATGCAATGACACTGGTGGATCCATGTGTGGTCTCTGAAGAGAACACACATGCAATGACTCTGGTTTGTTGTTAGTAAAAAGAGCACACATGTAATGACACTAGGGGATCCATATGTGGTATGTGAAAAGAACACACATGCAATGACTCTCGTTGTTATTTCTAAAAAGAACACACATGCAATGACACTAGTGGATCCATGTGTGGTCTCTGAAGAGAACACACATGCAATGACTCTGGTTGTTATTAGTAAAAAGAGCACACATGCAATGACACTGGTGGATCCATATGTTGTATGTGAAAAGAACACACATGCAATGACTCTGGTTGTTGTTACTAAAAAGAACACACATGCAATGACACTAGTGGATCCATGTGTGGTCTTTGAAGAGAACACACATGCAATGACTCTGGTTGTTGTTAGTAAAAGGAGCACACACGCAATGACACTGGTGGATCCATGTGTGTATTGTGAAGAGAACACACATTTCAATGACACTGGTGGATCCATTTGTGGTATGTGAGAAGAACAGTCATGAAATTACTCCAGTTGTTGTTAGTAGAAAGAACACACATGCAATGACACTAGTGGATCCATAGGTGGATTGTGAAAAGAGCACACATGCAATGACACTGGTGGATCCATATGTGGTATGTGAAAAGAACACACATGCAATGACTCCAGTTGTTGTTAGTGAAAAGAACATACATGCAATGACACTGGTGGATCCATGTGTGGTCTTTGCAGAGAACACACATTTAAATGTCACTAGTGGATCCATATGTGGTATGCAAAAAGAACACACATGCAATGACTCTTGTTGTTGTTACTAAAAAGAACACACATGCAATGACACTGGTGGATCCATTTGTGGTATTTGAAAAGAACACACATGCAATGACTCCAGTTGTTGTTAGTGAAAAGAACATACATGCACTGACACTGGTGGATCCATGTGTGGTCTCTCAAAAGAACACACATGCAATGACACTGATGGATCCATAGGTGGTATGTGAAAAGAACACACATGCAATGACTCTGGTTGTTGTTAGCGAAAAGAACACACATGCAATGACACTGGTGGATACCTATGTGGTATGTGAAAAGAACACAGATGCAATGACACCGGTGGATCCATAGGTGGATTGTGAAAAGAGCACACATGCAATGGCACTGGTGGATCCATATGTGGTATGTGAAAAGAACACACATGCAATGACTCCAGTTGTTGTTAGTGAAAAGAACATACATGCAATGACACTAGTGGATCCATGTGTGGTCTCTGAAGAGAACACACATTTCAATGACACTGGTGGATCCCTACGTGGTATGTGAAAAGAACACACATGGAATGACTCTAGTTGTTGTTACTAAAAAGAACACACATGCAATGACACTGGTGGATCCATAGGTGGTATGTGAAAAGAACACACGTTTCAATGACTCTAGTTTTTGTTACTAAAAAGAACACACATGCAATGACACTGGTGGATCCATAGGTGGATTGTGAAAAAGCACACATGCAATGACGCTGGTGGATCCATATGTGGTGTGTGAAAATAACACACATGCAATGACTCCAGTTGTTGTTAGTGAAAAGAACATACATGCAATGACACTGGTGGATCCATGTGTGGTCTCTGAAGAGAACACACATTTCAATGACACTGGTGGATCCATATGTGGTATGCGAAAAGAACACAGATGCAATAACTCTGATTGTTGTTTCTAAAAAGAACACACATGCAATGATGGTGGATCCGTTTGTGGTATGTGAAAAGAACACACATTCAATGATTCCAATTGTTGTTAGTGAAAAGAACATACATGCAATGACACTGGTGGATCCATGTGTGCTCTCTGAAAAGATCACACATGCAATGAAAGTGGTGGATCCATAGGTGGTATGTGAAAAGAACACACATGCAATGACTCTGGTTGTTCTTAGTGAAAAGAACACACATGCAATGACACTGGTGGATACATATGTGGTATGTGAAAAGAACACACATGCAATGACTCTGGTGGATACATATGTGGTGTGTGAAAAGAACACGCATGCAGTGACTCTGAAGAGAACACACATTTCAATGACATTGGTGGATACATATGTGGTATGTGAAAAGAACACACATGCAATGACTCTGGTTGTTGTTACTAAAAAGAACACACATGCAATGACACTAGTGGATCCATAGGTGGATTGTGAAAAGAGCACACATGCAATGACAGTGGTGGATCCATATGTGGTATGTGAAAAGAACACACATGCAATGACACTGGTGGATCCATAGGTGGACTATGAAAAGAGCACACATGCAATGGCTCTGGTGGATCCATATGTGGTATGTGAAAAGAACACACATGCAATGACTATATTTGTTGTTAGTGAAAAGAACATACATGCAATGCCACTGGTGGATCCATGTGTGGTCTCTAAAAAGAACAAACATTTCAATGACACTAGTGGATCCATATTTGGTATGTGAAAAGAACACACATTTCAATGACTCATTTGTTGTTAGTAAAAAGAACACACATGCAATGCCACTGGTGGATCCATAGGTGGTATGTGAAAATAACACACATTTCAATGACTCAAGTTGTTGTTACTAAAAAGAACAACCATGCAATGACACTGGTGGATCCATAGGTGGATTGAGAAAAGAGCACACATGCAATGACACTGGTGGATACATATGTGGTATGTGAAAATAACACACATGCAATGACTCTGGTTGTTGCTAGTGAAAACAACATACATGCAATGACACTAGTGGATCCATGTGTGGTCTCTAAAGAGAACACACATTTCAATGACACTGGTGGATCCATATGTGGTATGTGAAAAGAACACACATGGAATGACTCTAGTTGTTGTTACTAAAAAGAACACACATGCAATGAAACTGGTGGATCCATAGGTGGTATGTGAAAAGAACACACATTTCAATGACTCTGGTTGTTGTTACTAAAAAGAACACACATGCATGACACTGGTGGATCCGTATGTGGATTGTGAAAAAAGCACACATGCAATGACACTGGTGGATCCATATTTGGTGTGTGAAAATAACACACATGCAATGACTCCAGTTGTTGTTAGTGAAAAGAACATACATGCAATGAGACTGGTGGATCCATGTGTGGTCTCTGAAGAGAACACACATTTCAATGACACTGGTGGATCCATATGTGGTATGCCAAAAGAACACACATGCAATGACTCTGGTTGTTGTTTCTAAAAAGAACACACATGCAATGACAGTGGTGGATCCATTTGTGGTATGTGAAAAGAACACACATGCAATGACTCCACACCTAGTTAGTGAAAAGAACATACATGCAATGACACTGGTGGATCCATGTGTGGTCTCTGAAAAGAACACACATGCAATGACACTGGTGGATACATATGTGGTATGTGAAAAGAACACACATGCAATGACTCCGGTGGATACATATGTGGTGTGTGAAAAGAACACACATGCAATGACTCTGAAGAGAACACACATTTCAATGACACTGGTGGATACATATGTGGTATGTGAAAAGAACACACATGCAATGACTCTGGTTGTTGTTACTAAAAAGAACACACATGCAATGACACTGGTGGATCCATAGGTGGATTGTGAAAAGAGCACACATGCAATGACAGTGGTAGATCCATATGTGGTATGTGAAAAGAACACTCATGCAGTGACACTGGTGGATCCATAGGTGGACTATGAAAAGAGCACACATGCAATGGCACTGGTGGATCCATATGTCGTATGTGAAAAGAACACACATGCAATGACTCCAGTTGTTGTTAGTGAAAAGAACATACATGCAATGACACTGGTGGATCCATGTGTGGTCTCTAAAAAGAACACACATTTCAATGACACTAGTGGATCCATATGTGGTATGTGAAAAGAACACACATTTCAATGACTCAAATGTTGTTAGTAAGAACACACATGCAATGACACTGGTGGATCCAAAGGTGGATTGTGAAAAGAGAACACATTTCAATGACTTTGGTTGTTGTTAGTAAAAAGAACACACATGCAATGACACTGGTGGATCCATGTGTGGTCTCTGAAGAGAACACACATGCAATGACTCTGGTTGTTGTTAGTAAAAAGAGCACAAATGCAATGACACTGGTGGATCCATGTGTGGATTGTGAAGAGAACACACATGCAATGACACTGGTGGATCCATAGGTGGTATGTGAAAAGAACACACATTTCAATAACTCCAGTTGTTACTAAAAAGAACACACATGCAATGGCACTGGTGGATCCATAGGTGGATTGTGAAAAGAGCACACATGCAATGACACTGGTGGATCCATATGTGGTATGTGAAAAGAACACACATGCAATGACTCTGGTTGTTCTTAGTGAAAAGAACACACATGCAATGACACTAGTGGATCCATGTGTGGTCTCTGAAGAGAACACACATTTCAATATCACTTGTGGATCCAAATGTGGTATGTGAAAAGAACACACATGCCATGACTCTGGTTGTTGTTACTAAAAAGAACAGACATGCAATGACACTGGTGGATCCATAGGTGGTATGTGAAAAGAACACACATTTCAATGACTCTTGTTGTTGTTACTAAAAAGAAAACACATGCAATGACTCTGGTTGTTTTTACTAAAAAGAACACACATGCAATGACACTGGTGGATCCATAGGTGGTATGTGAAAAGAAAACACATTTCAATGACTCTGGTTGTTGTTACTAAAAAGAACACACATGCAATGACACTGGTGGATCCATAGGTGGATTGTGAAAATAACACACATGCAATGACACTGGTGGATCCATATGTGGTATGTGAAAACAACACACATGCAATGACTCTGGTTGTTGTTAGTGAAAATAACACACATGCAATGACACTGGTGGATCCATGTGTGGTATGTGAAAAGAACACACATAGAATGACACTGGTTGTTGTTAGTGAAAAGAACATACATGCAATGACACTGGTGGATCCATAGGTGGATTGTGAAAAGAACACACATGCAATAACACTGGTGGATCCATATGTGGTATGTGAAAAGAACACACATGCAAGGACTCTGGTTGTTGTTAGTGAAAATAACACACATGCAATGACACTGGTGGATCCATGTGTGGTCTCTAAAGAGAACACACATGCAATGACTCTGGTTGTTGTTAGTAAAAATAACACACATGCAATGACACTGGTGGATATATGTGTGGTCTCTGAAGAGAAGACACATGCAATGACTCTGGTTGTTGTTAGTAAAAAGAGAACACACATGCAATGACACTGGTGGATCCATAGGTGGTATGTGAAAAGAACACACATTTCAATGACTCCAGTTGTTATTGGTAAAAAGAACACACATGTAATGACACTGGTGGATCCATAGGTGGATTGTGAAAATAGCACACATGCAATGACATTGGTGGATCCATATGTGGTATGTGAAAAGAACACACATGCAATGACTCTGGTTGTTGTTAGAGAAAAGAACACACATGCAATGACACTAGTGGATCCATGTGTGGTCTTTGAAGAGAACACCCATTTCGATGACACTGGTGGATCCATATGTGGTATGTGAAAAGAACACACATGCAATGACTCTGGTTGTTGTTACTAAAAAGAACACACATGCAATGACACTGGTGGATCCATAGGTGGTATGTGAAAAGAACACACATTTAAATGTCTCTCGTTGTTGTTTCTAAAAAGAACACACATGCAATGACACTAGTGGATCCATAGGTGGATTGTGAAAATAACACACATGCAATGACATTGGTGGATCCATATGCGGTATGTGAAAACAACACACATGCAATGACTCTGGTTGTTGTTAGTGAAAAGAACACACATGCAATGACATTGGTGGATCCATATGTGGTGTCTAAAAAGAACAGACATTTCAATGACACTAGTGGATCCATATGTGGTATGTGAAAAGAACACACATTTCAATGACTCAGTTGTTGTTAGTAAAAAGAACACACATGCAATGACACTGGTGGATCCAAAGGTGGATTGTGAAAAGAGCACACATTTCAATGACTCTTGTTGTTGTTAGTAAAAAGAACACACATGCAATGACAGTGGTGGATCCATGTGTGGTCTATAAAGAGAACACACATGCAATGAATCTGGTTGTTGTTAGTAAAAAGAGTACACATGCAATGACACTGGTGGATCCATATGTGGTATGTGAAAAGAACACACATGCAAAATGACTGGTTGTTGTTAATAAAAAGAACACACATTTCAATGACACTGGTGGATCCATATGTGGTATGTGAAAAGAACACACATGCAATGACTCTAGTTGTTGTTACTAAAAAGAACACACATGCAATGACACTGGTGGATCCATATGTGGTATGTGAAAAGAACACACATTTCAATGACTCTGGTTGTTGTTACTAAAAAGAACACACATGCAATGACACTGGTGGATCCATATGTGGATTGTGAAAAGAGCACACATGCAATGACACTGGTGGATCCATATGTGGTACGTGAAAAGAACACACATGCAATGACTCTAGTTGTTGTTAGTGAAAAGAGCACACATGCAATGACACTGGTGGATCCATAGGTGGATTGTGAAAATAACACACATGCAATGACACTGGTGGATCCATATGTGGTATGTGAAAACAACACACATGCAATGACTCTGGTTGTTGTTAGTGAAAAGAACACACATGCAATGACACTGGTGGATCCATGTGTGGTCTCTAAAAAGAACACACATTTCAATGACACTAGTGGATACATATGTGGTATGTGAAAAGAACACACATTTCAATGACTCAGTTGTTGTTAGTAAAAAGAACACACATGCAATGACACTGGTGGATCCAAAGGTGGATTGTGAAAGGAGCACACATTTCAATGACTCTGGTTGTTGTTAGTAAAAGAACACACATGCAATGACACTAGTGGATCCATGTGTGGTATCTGAAGAGATCACACATGCAATGACTCTGGTTTGTTGTTAGTAAAAAGAGCACACATGCAATGACACTAGGGAATCCATATGTGGTATGTGAAAAGAACACACATGCAATGACTCTGGTTGTTGTTTCTAAAAAGAACACACATGCAATGACACTGGTGGATCCATGTGTGGTCTCTGAAGAAAACACACATGCAATGACTCTGGTTGTTATTAGTAAAAAGAGCACACATGCAATGACACTGGTGGATCCATATGTTTTATGTGAAAAGAACACACATGCAATGACTCTGGTTGTTGTTACTAAAAAGAGCACACATGCAATGACACTAGTGGATCCATGTGTGGTCTCTGAAGAGAACACACATGCAATGACTCTGGCTGTTGTTAGTAAAAGGTGCACACACGCAATGACACTGGTGGATCCATGTGTGGATTGTGAAGAGAACACACATTTCAATGACACTGGTGGATCCATTTGTGGTATGTGAGAAGAACAGTCATGAAATTACTCCAGTTGTTGTTAGTAGAAAGAACACACATGCAATGACACTGGTGGATCCATAGGTGGATTGTGAAAAGATCACACATGCAATGACACTGGTGGATCCCGATGTGGTATGTGAAAAGAACACACATGCAATGACTCTAGTTGTTGTTAGTGAAAAGAATATACATGCTATGACGCTGGTGGATCCATGTGTGGTCTCTGAAGAGAACACACATTTCAATGACACTGGTGGATCCATATGTGGTAAGTGAAAAGAACACACATGCAATAACTCTGGTAGTTTTTACTAAAAAGAACACACATGCAATGACACTGGTGGATCCATAGGTGGTATGTGAAAAGAACACACATTTCAATGACTCTGGTTGTTGTTACTAAAAAGAACATATATGCAATGACACTGGTGGATCCATAGGTGGATTGTGAAAAGAGCACACATGCAATGACACTGGTGGATCCATATGTGGTATGTTAAAAGAACACACATGCAATGACACTGGTGTATCCATATGTGGTATGTGAAAAGAACACACATGCAATGACTCCAGTTGTTGTTAGTGAAAAGAACATACATGCAATGACACTTGTGTATCCATGTGTGGTCTCTAAAGAGAACACACATTTCAATGACACTGGTGGATCCATATGTGGTATTTGAAAAGAACACACATGCAATGACTCTGGTTGTTGTTACTAAAAAGAACACACATGCAATGACACTGGTGGATCCGTAGGTGGTATGTGAAAAGAACACACATTTCAATGACTCCAGTTGTTGTTAGTAAAAAGAACACTCATGCAATGACACTGGTGGATCCATAGGTGGATTGTGAAAAGAGCACACATGCAATGACACTGGTGGATCCATATGTGGTATGTGAAAAGAACACACATACAATGACACTGGTGGATCCATCTGAGGTCTCTGAAGAGAACACACATTTCAATGGCACTGGTGGATCCATATGTGGTATGTGAAAAGAACACACATGCAATGACTCTGGTTATTGTTACTAAGAAGAACACACATGCAATGACACTGGTGGATCCATATGTGGTATGTGAAAAGAACACACATGCAATGACTCTGGTTGTTGTTACTAAAAAGAACACACATGCAATGACACTGGTGGATTCATGTGTGGTCTCTTAAGAGAACACACATGCAATGACTCTGGTTGTTGTTAGAAAAAGAGCACACATGCAATGACACTGGTGGATCCATGTGTGGATTGCGAAGAGAACACACATTTCAATGACACTAGTGGATGCATATGTGGTATGTGAGAAGAACAGTCATGAAATGACTCTAGTTGTTGTTAGTAAAAAGAACACACATGGAATGACACTGGTGGATCCATAGGTGGATTGTGAAAAGAGCACACATGCAATGACACTGGTGGATCCATATGTGGTATGTGAAAAGAACACACATGCAATGACTCCAGTTGTTGTTAGTGAAAAGAACATACATGCAATAACACTAGTGGATCCATGTGTGGTCTCTGAAGAGAAAACACATTTCAATGACACTGGTGGATCCATATGTGGTATGTGAAAAGAACACACATGCAATGACTCTGCTTGTTTTTACTAAAAATAAATCACATGCAATGACACTGGTGGGTCCATAGGTGGTATGTGAAAATAACACACATTTCAATGACTCTAGTTGTTGTTACTAAAAAGAACACACATGCAATGAAACAGGTGGATCCATGTGTGGTCTCAGAAGAGAACACACATGCAATGACTCTAGTTATTGTTAGTAAAAGGAGCACAAATGCAATGCAACTGGTGGATCCATGTGTGGATTGTGAAGAGAACACACATGCAATGACACTGGTGGATCCATATGTGGTATGTGAGAAGAACAGTCATGAAATGACTCTAGTTGTTGTTAGTAAAAAGAACACACATGCAATGACACTGGTGGATCCATAGGTGGATTGTGAAAATAGCACACATGCAATGACATTGGTGGATCAATATGTGGTGTGTGAAAATAACACACATGCAATGACACTGGTGGATCCAAAGGTGGATTGTGAAAAGAGCACACATTTCAATGACTCTGGTTGTTGTTAGCAAAAAGAACACACATGCAATGACACTGGTGGATCCATGTGTGGTCTCTGAAGAGAACACACATGCAATGACTCTGGTTGTTATTAGTAAAAAGAGCACACATGCAATGACACTGGTGGATCCATATGTTGTATGTGAAAAGAACACACATGCAATGACTCTGGTGGATCTATATGTGGTATGTGAGAAAAACAGTCGTGAAATGACTGTAGTTGTTTTTAGTAAAAAGAACACACATGCAATGACACTGGTGGATCCATAGGTGGATTGTGCAAAGAGCACACATGCAATGACACTGGTGGATCCATATGTGGTATGTGAAAAGAACACACATGCAATGACTCTAGTTGTTGTTAGTGAAGAGAATACACATGCAATGACACTGGTGGATCCATGTGTGGTCTCTGATGATAACACACATTTCAATGACACTGGTGTATCCATATGTGGTATGTGAAAAAAAAACACATGCAATGACTATGGTTGTTGTTACTAAAAAGAACACACACGCAATGAAACTAGTGGATCCATATGTGGTATGTGAAAAGAACACAGATGCAATGACTCTGGTTGTTGTTACTAAAAAGAACACACATGCAATGACACTGGTGGATTCATGTGTGGTATCTGAAAAAACACACATGCAATGACTCTGGTTGTTGTAAGTAAAAAGAGCACACATGCAATGACACTGGTGGATCCATGTGTGGATTGTGAAGAGAACACACATTTCAATGACACTAGTGGATGCATATGTGGTATGTGAGAAGAACAGTCATGAAATGACTCCAGTTGTTGTTAGTAAAAAGAACACACATTCAATGACACTGGTGGATCCATAGGTGGATTGTGAAAAGAGCACACATGCAATGACACTGGTGGATCCATATGTGGTATGTGAAAAGAACACACATGCAATGACTCCAATTGTTGTTAGTGAAAAGAACATACATGCAATGACATCAGGATCCATGTGTGGTCTCTGAAGAGAACACACATTTCAATGACACTGGTGGATCCATATGTGGTATGTGAAAAGAACACACATGCAATGACTCTGCTTGTTTTTACTAAAAAGAACACACATGCAATGACACTGGTGGATCCATAGGTGGTATGTGAAAAGAACACACATTTCAATGACTCTGGTTGTTGTTACTAAAAAGAACACACATGCAATGAAACAGGTGGATCCATGTGTGGTCTCTGAAGAGAACACACATGCAATGACTCTGGTTGTTGTTAGTAAAAGGAGCACAAATGCAATGCAACTGGTGGATCCATGTGTGGATTGTGAAGAGAACACACATGCAATGACACCGGTGGATCCATATGTGGTATGTGAGAAGAACAGTCATGAAATGACTCTAGTTGTTGTTAGTAAAAAAAGAACACTCATGCAATGACACTGGTGGATCCATAAGTGGATTGTGAAAAGATCACACATGCAATGACACTGGTGGATCCATGTGTGGTCTCTGAAGAGAACACACATGCCATGACTCTAGTTGTTGTTAGTAAAAGGAGCACACATGCAATGACACTGGTGGATCCATGTGTGGATTGTGAAGAGAACACACATTTCAATGACACTGGTGGATCCATATGTGGTATGTGAGAAGAACAGTCATGAAATGACTCCAGTTGTTGTTAGTAAAAGGAGCACAGATGCAATGAAACTGGTGGATCCATAGGTGGATTGTGAAAAGAGCACACATGCAATGACACTGGTGGATCCATATGTGGTATGTGAAAAGAACACACATGCAATGACTCTGGTTGTTGTTACTAAAAAGAACACACATGCAATCACACTGGTGGATCCATAGGTGGTATGTGAAAACAACACACATTTCAATGACTCTGGTTGTTGTTACTAAAAAGAACACACATGCAATGACACTGGTGGATCCATAGGTGGATTGTGAAAAGAGCACACATGCAATGACACTGGTGGATCCATATGTGGTATGTGAAAAGAACACACATGCAATGACTCTGGTTGTTGTTAGTGAAAAGAACAGACATGCAATGACACTAGTGGATCCATGTGTGGTCTCTAAAGAGAACACACATTTCAATGACACTAGTGGATCCATATGTGGTATGTGAAAAGAACACACATGCAATGACTCTAGTTGTTGTTACTAAAAATAACACACATGCAATGACACTGGTGGATCCATATGTGGTATGTGAAAAGAACACACATTTGAATGACTCTGGTTGTTGTTACTAAAAAGAACACACATGCAATGACACTGGTGGATCCATATGTGGATTGTGAAAAGAGCACACATGCAATGACACTGGTGGATCCATATGTGGTACGTGAAAAGAACACACATGCAATGACTCTAGTTGTTGTTAGTGAAAAGAGCACACATGCAATGACACTGGTGGATCCATAGGTGGATTGTGAAAATAACACACATGCAATGACACTGGTGGATCCATATGTGGTATGTGAAAACAACACACATGCAATGACTCTGGTTGTTGTTAGTGAAAAGAACACACATGCAATGACACTGGTGGATCCATGTGTGGTCTCTAAAAAGAACACACATTTCAATGACACTAGTGGATACATATGTGGTATGTGAAAAGAACACACATTTCAATGACTCAGTTGTTGTTAGTAAAAAGAACACACATGCAATGACACTGGTGGATCCAAAGGTGGATTGTGAAAAGAGCACACATTTCAATGACTCTGGTTGTTGTTAGTAAAAGAACACACATGCAATGACACTGGTGGATCCATGTGTGGTATCTGAAGAGATCACACATGCAATGACTCTGGTTTGTTGTTAGTAAAAAGAGCACACATGCAATGACACTAGGGAATCCATATGTGGTATGTGAAAAGAACACACATGCAATGACTCTGGTTGTTGTTTCTAAAAAGAACACACATGCAATGACACTGGTGGATCCATGTGTGGTCTCTGAAGAAAACACACATGCAATGACTCTGGTTGTTATTAGTAAAAAGAGCACACATGCAATGACACTGGTGGATCCATATGTTTTATGTGAAAAGAACACACATGCAATGACTCTGGTTGTTGTTACTAAAAAGAACACACATGCACTGACACTAGTGGATCCATGTGTGGTCTCTGAAGAGAACACACATGCAATGACTCTGGTTGTTGTTAGTAAAAGGTGCACACACGCAATGACACTGGTGGATCCATGTGTGGATTGTGAAGAGAACACACATTTCAATGACACTGGTGGATCCATTTGTGGTATGTGAGAAGAACAGTCATGAAATTACTCCAGTTGTTGTTAGTATAAAGAACACACATGCAATGACACTGGTGGATCCATAGGTGGATTGTGAAAAGATCACACATGCAATGACACTGGTGGATCCATATGTGGTATGTGAAAAGAACACACATGCAATGACTCTAGTTGTTGTTAGTGAAAAGAATATACATGCTATGACGCTGGTGGATCCATGTGTGGTAAGTGAAAAGAACACACATGCAATAACTCTGGTTGTTTTTACTAAAAAGAACACACATGCAATGACACTGGTGGATCCATAGGTGGTATGTGAAAAGAACACACATTTCAATGACTCTGGTTGTTGTTACTAAAAAGAACATATATGCAATGACACTGGTGGATCCATAGGTGGATTGTGAAAAGAGCAAACATTCAATGACACTGGTGGATCCATATGTGGTATGTTAAAAGAACACACATGCAATGACACTGGTGTATCCATATGTGGTATGTGAAAAGAACACACATGCAATGACTCCAGTTGTTGTTAGTGAAAAGAACATACATGCAATGACACTTGTGTATCCATGTATGGTCTCTAAAGAGAACACACATTTCAATGACACTGGTGGATCCATATGTGGTATTTGAAAAGAACACACATGCAATGACTCTGGTTGTTGTTACTAAAAAGAACACACAAGCAATGACACTGGTGGATCCGTAGGTGGTATGTGAAAAGAACACACATTTCAATGACTCCAGTTGTTGTTTATAAAAAGAACACTCATGCAATGACACTGGTGGATCCATAGGAGGATTGTGAAAAGAGCACACATGCAACGACACTGGTGGATCCATATGTGGTATGTGAAAAGAACACACATACAATGACACTGGTGGATCCATCTGAGGTCTCTGAAGAGAACACACATTTCAATGGCACTGGTGGATCCATATGTGGTATGTGAAAAGAACACACATGCAAAATGACTGGTTGTTGTTAATAAAAAGAACACACATTTCAATGACACTGGTGGATCCATATGTGGTATGTGAAAAGAACACACATGCAATGACTCTAGTTGTTGTTACTAAAAAGAACACACATGCAATGACACTGGTGGATCCATATGTGGTATGTGAAAAGAACACACATTTCAATGACTCTGGTTGTTGTTACTAAAAAGAACACACATGCAATGACACTGGTGGATCCATATGTGGATTGTGAAAAGAGCACACATGCAATGACACTGGTGGATCCATATGTGGTACGTGAAAAGAACACACATGCAATGACTCTAGTTGTTGTTAGTGAAAAGAGCACACATGCAATGACACTGGTGGATCCATAGGTGGATTGTGAAAATAACACACATGCAATGACACTGGTGGATCCATATGTGGTATGTGAAAACAACACACATGCAATGACTCTGGTTGTTGTTAGTGAAAAGAACACACATGCAATGACACTGGTGGATCCATGTGTGGTCTCTAAAAAGAACACACATTTCAATGACACTAGTGGATACATATGTGGTATGTGATTAGAACACACATTTCAATGACTCAGTTGTTGTTAGTAAAAAGAACACACATGCAATGACACTGGTGGATCCAAAGGTGGATTGTGAAAAGAGCACACATTTCAATGACTCTGGTTGTTGTTAGTAAAAGAACACACATGCAATGACACTGGTGGATCCATGTGTGGTATCTGAAGAGATCACACATGCAATGACTCTGGTTTGTTGTTAGTAAAAAGAGCACACATGCAATGACACTAGGGAATCCATATGTGGTATGTGAAAAGAACACACATGCAATGACTCTGGTTGTTGTTTCTAAAAAGAACACACATGCAATGACACTAGTGGATCCATGTGTGGTCTCTGAAGAAAACACACATGCAATGACTCTGGTTGTTATTAGTAAAAAGAGCACACATGCAATGACACTGGTGGATCCATATGTTTTATGTGAAAAGAACACACATGCAATGACTCTGGTTGTTGTTACTAAAAAGAACACACATGCACTGACACTAGTGGATCCATGTGTGGTCTCTCAAGAGAACACACATGCAATGACTCTGGTTGTTGTTAGTAAAAGGTGCACACACGCAATGACACTGGTGGATCCATGTGTGGATTGTGAAGAGAACACACATTTCAATGACACTGGTGGATCCATTTGTGGTATGTGAGAAGAACAGTCATGAAATTACTCCAGTTGTTGTTAGTAGAAAGAACACACATGCAATGACACTGGTGGATCCATAGGTGGATTGTAAAAAGATCACACATGCAATGACACTGGTGGATACATATGTGGTATGTGAAAAGAACACACATGCAATGACTCTAGTTGTTGTTAGTGAAAAGGATATACATGCTATGACGCTGGTGGAGCCATCTGTGGTCTCTAAAGAGAACACACATTTCAATGACACTGGTGGATCCATATGTGGTAAGTGAAAAGAACACACATGCAATAACTCTGGTAGTTTTTACTAAAAAGAACACACATGCAATGACACTGGTGGATCCATAGGTGGTATGTGAAAAGAACACACATTTCAATGACTCTGGTTGTTGTTACTAAAAAGAACATATATGCAATGACACTGGTGGATCCATAGGTGGATTGTGAAAAGAGCACACATGCAATGACACTGGTGGATCCATATGTGGTATGTTAAAAGAACACACATGCAATGACACTGGTGTATCCATATGTGGTATGTGAAAAGAACACACATGCAATGACTCCAGTTGTTGTTAGTGAAAAGAACATACATGCAATGACACTTGTGTATCCATGTGTGGTCTCTAAAGAGAACACACATTTCAATGACACTGGTGGATCCATATGTGGTATTTGAAAAGAACACACATGCAATGACTCTGGTTGTTGTTACTAAAAAGAACACACATGCAATGACACTGGTGGATCCGTAGGTGGTATGTGAAAAGAACACACATTTCAATGACTCCAGTTGTTGTTAGTAAAAAGAACACTCATGCAATGACACTGGTGGATCCATAGGTGGATTGTGAAAAGAGCACACATGCAATGACACTGGTGGATCCATATGTGGTATGTGAAAAGAACACACATACAATGACACTGGTGGATCCATCTGAGGTCTCTGAAGAGAACACACATTTCAATGGCACTGGTGGATCCATATGTGGTATGTGAAAAGAACACACATGCAATGACTCTGGTTATTGTTACTAAGAAGAACACACATGCAATGACACTGGTGGATCCATATGTGGTATGTGAAAAGAACACACATGCAATGACTCTGGTTGTTGTTACTAAAAAGAACACACATGCAATGACACTGGTGGATCCATCGGTGCTATGTGAAAAGAACACACATTTCAATGACTCTGGTTGTTGTTACTAAAAAGAACACACATGCAATGACACTCGTGGATTGTGAAAAGAGCACACATGCAATGACACTGGTGGATCCATATGTGGTATGAGAAAAGAACACACATGCAACGACTCTGGTTGTTGTTAGTGAAAAGAACACACATGCAATGACACTGGTGGATCCATGTTTGGTCTCTGAAGAGAACAAACATTTCAATGTAAAAAGAACACACATTTCAATGACACTGGTGGATCCATATGTGGTATGTGAAAAGAACACACATGCAATGACTATGGTTGTTGTTACTGAAAAGAACACACATGCAATGACACTAGTGGATCCATATGTGGTATGTGAAAAGAACACACATGCAATGACTCTGGTTGTTGTTACTAAAAATAACACACATGCAATGACATTGGTGGATTCATGTGGTCTCTGAAAGAACACACATGCAATGACTCTAGTTGTTGTTAGAAAAGAGCACACATGCAATGACACTGGTGGATCCATGTGTGGATTGAAGAAGAACACATTTCAATGAGACTAGTGGATGCATATGTGGTATGTGAGAAGAACAGTCATGAAATGACTCCAGTTGTTGTTAGTAAAAAGAACACACATGCAATGACACTGGTGGATCCATAGGTGGATTGTGAAAAGAGCACACATGCAATGACACTGGTGGATCCATATGTGGTATGTGAAAAGAACACACATGCAATGACTCCAGTTGTTGTTAGTGAAAAGAACATACATGCAATAACACTAGTGGATCCATGTGTGGTCTCTGAAGAGAAAACACATTTCAATGACACTGGTGGATCCATATGTGGTATGTGAAAAGAACACACATGCAATGACTCTGCTTGTTTTTACTAAAAATAAATCACATGCAATGACACTGGTGGGTCCATAGGTGGTATGTGAAAATAACACACATTTCAATGACTCTAGTTGTTGTTACTAAAAAGAACACACATGCAATGAAACAGGTGGATCCATGTGTGGTCTCAGAAGAGAACACACATGCAATGACTCAAGTTATTGTTAGTAAAAGGAGCACAAATGCAATCCAACTGGTGGATCCATGTGTGGATTGTGAAGAGAACACACATGCAATGACACTAGTGGATCCATATGTGGTATGTGAGAAGAACAGTCATGAAATGACTCTAGTTGTTGGTAGTAAAAAGAACACACATGCAATGACACTGGTGGATCCATAGGTGGATTGTGAAAAGAGCACACATGCAATGACATTGGTGGATCCATATGTGGTGTGTGAAAATAACACACATGCAATGACACTGGTGGATCCAAAGGTGGATTGTGAAAAGAGCACACATTTCAATGACTCTGGTTGTTGTTAGCAAAAAGAACACACATGCAATGACACTGGTGGATCCATGTGTTGTCTCTGAAGAGAACACACATGCAATGACTCTGGTTGTTATTAGTAAAAAGAGCACACATGCAATGACACTGGTGGATCCATATGTTGTATGTGAAAAGAACACACATGCAATGACTCTGGTGGATCTATATGTGGTATGTGAGAAAAACAGTCGTGAAATGACTGTAGTTGTTGTTAGTAAAAAGAACACACATGCAATGACACTGGTGGATCCATAGGTGGATTGTGCAAAGAGCACACATGCAATGACACTGGTGGATCCATATGTGGTATGTGAAAAGAACACACATGCAATGACTCTAGTTGTTGTTAGTGAAGAGAACACACATGCAATGACACTGGTGGATCCATGTGTGGTCTCTGATGCTAACACACATTTCAATGACACTGGTGTATCCATATGTGGTATGTGAAAAAAAAACACATGCAATGACTATGGTTGTTGTTACTAAAAAGAACACACATGCAATGAAACTAGTGGATCCATATGTGGTATGTGAAAAGAACACAGATGCAATGACTCTGGTTGTTGTTACTAAAAAGAACACACATGCAATGACACTGGTGGATTCATGTGTGGTATTTGAAAAAAACACACATGCAATGACTCTGGTTGTTGTAAGTAAAAAGAGCACACATGCAATGACACTGGTGGATCCATGTGTGGATTGTGAAGAGAACACACATTTCAATGACACTAGTGGATGCATATGTGGTATGTGAGAAGAACAGTCATGAAATGACTCCAGTTGTTGTTAGTAAAAAGAACACACATTCAATGACACTGGTGGATCCATAGGTGGATTGTGAAAAGAGCACACATGCAATGACACTGGTGGATCCATATGTGGTACGTGAAAAGAACACACATGCAATGACTCCAGTTGTTGTTAGTGAAAAGAACATACATGCAATGACACTGGTGGATCCATGTGTGGTCTCTGAAGAGAACACACATTTCAATGACACTGGTGGATCCATATGTGGTATGTGAAAAGAACACACATGCAATGACTCTGCTTGTTTTTACTAAAAATAAATCACATGCAATGACACTGGTGGGTCCATAGGTGGTATGTGAAAATAACACACATTTCAATGACTCTAGTTGTTGTTACTAAAAAGAACACACATGCAATGAAACAGGTGGATCCATGTGTGGTCTCAGAAGAGAACACACATGCAATGACTCAAGTTATTGTTAGTAAAAGGAGCACAAATGCAATGCAACTGGTGGATCCATGTGTGGATTGTGAAGAGAACACACATGCAATGACACCGGTGGATCCATATGTGGTATGTGAGAAGAACAGTCATGAAATGACTCTAGTTGTTGTTAGTAAAAAAAGAACACTCATGCAATGACACTGGTGGATCCATAAGTGGATTGTGAAAAGATCACACATGCAATGACACTGGTGGATCCATATGTGGTATGTGAAAAGAACACACATGCAATGACACTGGTGGATCCATGTGAGGTCTCTGAAGAGAACACACATTTCAATGACATTGGTGGATCCATATGTGGTATGTGAAAAGAACACACATGCAATGACTCTGGTTATTGTTACTAAAAAGAACACACATGCAATGACACTGGTGGATCCATATGTGGTATGTGAAAAGAACACACATGCAATGACTCTGGTTGTTGTTACTAAAAAGAACAAATATGCAATGACACTGGTGGATCCATAGGTGCTATGTGAAAAGAACACACATTTCAATGACTCTGGTTGTTGTTACTAAAAAGAACACACATGCAATGACACTGGTGGATTGTGAAAAGAGCACACATGCAATGACACTGGTGGATCCATATGTGGTATGTGAAAAGAACACACATGCAACGACTCTGGTTGTTGTTAGTGAAAAGAACACACATGCAATGACACTGGTGGATCCATGTTTGGTCTCTGAAGAGAACAAACATTTCAATGTAAAAAGAACACACATTTCAATGACACTGGTGGATCCATATGTGCTATGTGAAAAGAACACACATGCAATGACTATGGTTGTTGTTACTGAAAAGAACACACATGCAATGACACTAGTGGATCCATATGTGGTATGTGAAAAGAACACACATGCAATGACTCTGGTTGTTGTTACTAAAAAGAACACACATGCAATGACACTGGTGGATTCATGTGTGGTCTCTGAAGAGAACACACATGCCATGACTCTGGTTGTTGTTAGAAAAAGAGCACACATGCAATGACACTGGTGGATTCATGTGTGGTATCTGAAAAAACCACACATGCAATGACTCTGGTTGTTGTAAGTAAAAAGAGCACACATGCAATGACACTGGTGGATCCATGTGTGGATTGTGAAGAGAACACACATTTCAGTGACACTAGTGGATGCATATGTGGTATGTGAGAAGAACAGTCATGAAATGACTCCAGTTGTTGTTAGTAAAAAGAACACACATTCAATGACACTGGTGGATCCATAGGTGGATTGTGAAAAGAGCACACATGCAATGACACTGGTGGATCCATATGTGGTATGTGAAAAGAACACACATGCAATGACTCCATTTGTTGTTAGTGAAAAGAACATACATGCAATAACACTAGTGGATCCATGTGTGGTCTCTGAAGAGAAAACACATTTCAATGACACTGGTGGATCCATATGTGGTATGTGAAAAGAACACACATGCAATGACTCTGCTTGTTTTTACTAAAAAGAACTCACATGCAATGACACTGGTGGGTCCATAGGTGGTATGTGAAAATAACACACATTTCAATGACTCTAGTTGTTGTTACTAAAAAGAACACACATGCAATGAAACAGGTGGATCCATGTGTGGTCTCAGAAGAGAACACACATGCAATGACTATGGTTGTTGTTACTAAAAAGAACACACATGCAATGAAACTAGTGGATCCATATGTGGTATGTGAAAAGAACACAGATGCAATGACTCTGGTTGTTGTTACTAAAAAGAACACACATGCAATGACACTGGTGGATTCATGTGTGGTATCTGAAAAAAACACACATGCAATGACTCTGGTTGTTGTAAGTAAAAAGAGCACACATGCAATGACACTGGTGGATCCATGTGTGGATTGTGAAGAGAACACACATTTCAATGACACTAGTGGATGCATATGTGGTATGTGAGAAGAACAGTCATGAAATGACTCCAGTTGTTGTTAGTAAAAAGAACACACATTCAATGAGACTGGTGGATCCATAGGTGGATTGTGAAAAGAGCACACATGCAATGACACTGGTGGATCCATATGTGGTATGTGAAAAGAACACACATGCAATGACTCCAGTTGTTGTTAGTGAAAAGAACATACATGCAATGACACTGGTGGATCCATGTGTGGTCTCTGAAGAGAACACACATTTCAATGACACAGGTGGATCCATATGTGGTATGTGAAAAGAACACACATGCAATGACTACCTTGTTTTTACTAAAAAGAACACACATGCAATGACACTGGTGGATCCATAGGTGGTATGTGAAAAGAACACACATTTCAATGACTCTGGTTGTTGTTACTAAAAAGAACACACATGCAATGAAACAGGTGGATCCATGTGTGGTCTCTCAAGAGAACACACATGCAATGACTCTGGTTGTTGTTAGTAAAAGGAGCACAAATGCAATGCAACTGGTGGATCCATGTGTGGATTGTGAAGAGAACACACATGCAATGACACCGGTGGATCCATATGTGGTATGTGAGAAGAACAGTCATGAAATGACTCTAGTTGTTGTTAGTAAAAAAAAGAACACTCATGCAATGACACTGGTGGATCCATAAGTGGATTGTGAAAAGATCACACATGCAATGACACTGGTGGATCCATATGTGGTATGTGAAAAGAACACACATGCAATGACACTGGTGGATCCATGTGAGGTCTCTGAAGAGAACACACATTTCAATGACATTGGTGGATCCATATGTGGTATGTGAAAAGAACACACATGCAATGACTCTGTTTATTGTTACTAAAAAGAACACACATGCAATGACACTGGTGGATCCATATGTGGTATGTGAAAAGAACACACATGCAATGACTCTGGTTGTTGTTACTAAAAAGAACAAATATTCAATGACACTGGTGGATCCATAGGTGCTATGTGAAAAGAACACACATTTCAATGACTCTGGTTGTTGTTACTAAAAAGAACGCACAAGCAATGACACTGGTGGATTGTGAAAAGAGCACACATGCAATGACACTGGTGGATCCATATGTGGTATGTGAAAAGAACACACATGCAACGACTCTGGTTGTTGTTAGTGAAAAGAACACACATGCAATGACACTGGTGGATCCATGTTTGGTCTCTGAAGAGAACAAACATTTCAATGTAAAAAGAACACACATTTCAATGACACTGGTGGATCCATATGTGCTATGTGAAAAGAACACACATGCAATGACTATGGTTGTTGTTACTGAAAAGAACACACATGCAATGACACTAGTGGATCCATATGTGGTATGTGAAAAGAACACACATGCAATGACTCTGGTTGTTGTTACTAAAAAGAACACACATGCAATGACACTGGTGGATTCATGTGTGGTCTCTGAAGAGAACACACATGCCATGACTCTGGTTGTTGTTAGAAAAACAGCACACATGCAATGACACTGGTGGATTCATGTGTGGTATCTGGAAAAAAAAACATGCAATGACTCTGGTTGTTGTAAGTAAAAAGAGCACACATGCAATGACACTGGTGGATCCATGTGTGGATTGTGAAGAGAACACACATTTCAATGACACTAGTGGATGCATATGTGGTATGTGAGAAGAACAGTCATGAAATGACTCCAGTTGTTGTTAGTAAAAAGAACACACATTCAATGACACTGGTGGATCCATAGGTGGATTGTGAAAAGAGCACACATGCAATGACACTGGTGGATCCATATGTGGTATGTGAAAAGAACACACATGCAATGACTCCAGTTGTTGTTAGTGAAAAGAACATACATGCAATAACACTAGTGGATCCATGTGGTCTCGAAGAAAACACATGCAATGACACTTGTGGATCCATATGTGGTATGTGAAAAGAACACACATGCAATGACTCTGCTTGTTTTTACTAAAAAGAACTCACATGCAATGACACTGGTGGTTCCATAGGTGGTATGTGAAAATAACACACATTTCAATGACTCTAGTTGTTGTTACTAAAAAGAACACACATGCAATGAAACAGGTGGATCCATGTGTGGTCTCAGAAGAGAACACACATGCAATGACTCTAGTTATTGTTAGTAAAAGGTGCACAAATGCAATGCAATGCAACTGGTGGATCCATGTGTGGATTGTGAAGAGAACACACATGCAATGACACTAGTGGATCCATATATGGTATTTGAGAAGAACAGTCATGAAATGACTCTAGTTGTTGTTAGTAAAAAAAGAACACTCATGCAATGACACTGGTGGATCCATAAGTGGATTGTGAAAAGAGCACACATGCAATGACACTGGTGGATCCATATGTGGTATGTGAAAAGAACACACATGCAATGACACTGGTGGATCCATGTGAGGTCTCTGAAGAGAACACACATTTCAATGACATTGGTGGATCCATATGTGGTATGTGAAAAGACACACATGCAATGACTACGGTTATTGTTACTAAAAAGAACACACATTCAATGACACTGGTGGATCCATATGTGGTATGTGAAAAGAACACACATGCAATGACTCTGGTTGTTGTTACTAAAAAGAACAAATATTCAATGACACTGGTGGATCCATAGGTGCTATGTGAAAAGAACACACATTTCAATGACTCTGGTTGTTGTTACTAAAAAGAACACACAAGCAATGACACTGGTGGATTGTGAAAAGAGCACACATGCAATGACACTGGTGGATCCATATGTGGTATGTGAAAAGAACACACATGCAACGACTCTGGTTGTTGTTAGTGAAAATAACACACATGCAATGACACTGGTGGATCCATGTTTGGTCTCTGAAGAGAACAAACATTTCAATGTAAAAAGAACACACATTTCAATGACACTGGTGGATCCATATGTGCTATGTGAAAAGAACACACATGCAATGACTATGGTTGTTGTTACTGAAAAGAACACACATGCAATGACACTAGTGGATCCATATGTGGTATGTGAAAAGAACACACATGCAATGACTCTGGTTGTTGTTACTAAAAAGAACACACATGCAATGACACTGGTGGATTCATGTGTGGTCTCTGAAGAGAACACAAATGCCATGACTCTGGTTGTTGTTAGAAAAAGAGCACACATGCAATGACACTGGTGGATTCATGTGTGGTATCTGAAAAAAAAACATGCAATGACTATGGTTGTTGTAAGAAAAAAGAGCACACATGCAATGACACTGGTGGATCCATGTGTGGATTGTGAAGAGAACACACATTTCAATGACACTAGTGGATGCATATGTGGTATGTGAGAAGAACAGTCATGAAATGACTCCAGTTGTTGTTAGTAAAAAGAACACACATTCAATGACACTGGTGGATCCATAGGTGGATTGTGAAAAGAGCACACATGCAATGACACTGGTGGATCCATATGTGGTATGTGAAAAGAACACACATGCAATGACTCCAGTTGTTGTTAGTGAAAAGAACATACATGCAATAACACTAGTGGATCCATGTGTGGTCTCTGAAGAGAAAACACATTTCAATGACACTGGTGGATCCATATGTGGTATGTGAAAAGAACACACATGCAATGACTCTGCTTGTTTTTACTAAAAAGAACTCACATGCAATGACACTGGTGGTTCCATAGGTGGTATGTGAAAATAACACACATTTCAATGACTCTAGTTGTTGTTACTAAAAAGAACACACATGCAATGAAACAGGTGGATCCATGTGTGGTCTCAGAAGAGAACACACATGCAATGACTCTAGTTATTGTTAGTAAAAGGTGCACAAATGCAATGCAACTGGTGGATCCATGTGTGGATTGTGAAGAGAACACACATGCAATGACACTAGTGGATCCATATATGGTATTTGAGAAGAACAGTCATGAAATGACTCTAGTTGTTGTTAGTAAAAAGAACACTCATGCAATGACACTGGTGGATCCATAAGTGGATTGTGAAAAGATCACACATGCAATGACACTGGTGGATCCATATGTGGTATGTGAAAAGAACACACATGCAATGACACTGGTGGATCCATGTGAGGTCTCTGAAGAGAACACACATTTCAATGACATTGGTGGATCCATATGTGGTATGTGAAAAGAACACACATGCAATGACTCTGGTTATTGTTACTAAAAAGAACACACATGCAATGACACTGGTGGATCCATATGTGGTATGTGAAAAGAACACACATGCAATGACTCTGGTTGTTGTTACTAAAAAGAACAAATATGCAATGACACTGGTGGATCCATAGGTGCTATGTGAAAAGAACACACATTTCAATGACTCTGGTTGTTGTTACTAAAAAGAACACACATGCAATGACACTGGTGGATTGTGAAAAGAGCACACATGCAATGACACTGGTGGATCCATATGTGGTATGTGAAAAGAACACACATGCAACGACTCTGGTTGTTGTTACTGAAATGAACACACATGCAATGACACTGGTGGATCCATGTTTGGTCTCTGAAGAGAACAAACATTTCAATGTAAAAAGAACACACATTTCAATGACACTGGTGGATCCATATGTGCTATGTGAAAAGAACACACATGCAATGACACTAGTGGATCCATATGTGGTATGTGAAAAGAACACACATGCAATGACTCTGGTTGTTGTTACTAAAAAGAACACACATGCAATGACACTGGTGGATTCATGTGTGGTCTCTGAAGAGAACACACATGCCATGACTCTGGTTGTTGTTAGAAAAAGAGCACACATGCAATGACACTGGTGGATCCATGTGTGGATTGCGAAGAGAACACACATTTCAATGACACTAGTGGATGCATATGTGGTATGTCAGAAGAACAGTCATGAAATGACTCCAGTTGTTGTTAGTAAAAAGAACACACATGCAATGACACTGGTGGATCCATAGGTGGATTGCGAAAAGAGCACACATGCAATGACACTGGTGGATCCATATGTGGTATGTGAAAAGAACACACATGCAATGACTCCAGTTGTTGTTAGTGAAAAGAACATACATGCATTAACACTGGTGGATCCATGAGTGGTCTCTGAAGAGAAAACACATTTCAATGACACTGGTGGATCCATATGTGATATGTGAGAACTACACACATGTAATGACTCTGGTTGTTTTTACTGAAAAGAACACACATGCAATGACACTGGTGGGTCCATAGGTGGTATGTGAAAATAACACACATTTCAATGACTCTAGTTGTTGTTATTAAAAAGAACACACATGCAATGAAACAGGTGGATCCATGTGTGGTCTCTGAAGAGAACACACATGCAATGACTCTAGTTATTGTTAGTAAAAGGAGCACAAATGCAATGCAACAGGTGGATCCATGTGTGGATTGTGAAGAGAACACACATGCAATGACACTGGTGGATCCATATGTGGTATGTGAGAAGAACAGTCATGAAACTACTCTAGTTGTTGTTAGTAAAAAGAACACACATGCAATGACACTGGTGGATACGTAGGTGGATTGTGAAAAGAGCACACATGCAATGACATTGGTGGATCCATGTGTGGTATGTGAAAATAACACACATGCAATGACACATTGGATCAGTGGATTGTGAAAAGAGCACACATTTCAATGACTCTGGTTGTTGTTAGCAAAAAGAACACACATGCAATGACACTGGTGGATCCATGTGTGGTCTCTGAAGAGAACACACATGCAATGACTCTGGTTGTTGTTAGTAAAAAGAACACACATGCAATGACACTGGTGGATCCATGTGTGGATTGTGAAGAGAACACACATTTCAATGACACTGGTGGATGCATATGTTGTATCTGAGAAGAACAGTCATGAAATGACTCCAGTTGTTGTTAGTAAAAAGAACACACATTCAATGACACTGGTGGATCCATAGGTGGATTATGAAAAGAGCACACATGCAATGACACTAGTGGATCCATATGTGGTATGTGAAAAGAACACACATGCAATGACTCCAGTTGTTGTTAGTGAAAAGAACATACATGCAATGACACTGGTGGATCCATGTGTGGTCTCTGAAGAGAACACACATTTCAATGACACTGGTGGATCCATATGTGGTATGTGAAAAGAACACACATGCAATGACTCTGGTTCTTTTTACCAAAA